>OU611859.1:12456428-13684642 GCA_914767755.1 Agrochola circellaris
AAATCAGTTCCAGAACTACAGCATTTATTACCTAAATGTGTATACGCGTGACCGTTTTAGACGCAATCACATATCCGTATATCATGCACATAACACAATAATGGCGGGTCGTGTAAAGTAATTACACATAGTTTGATTTAGCTGATGAGGGTGGGTATAAACGGTCGAAGTATGAACACAAACAAATCTCAAAATTCATGTGGGCTGCAGGTTTGTTCGTAATCCTAATGTGTTAGAGGCTTTATAATTTACAGTCACATATTGCATGAATGGTATGAATGGGTCCGACTAACGATAAAGTTTTGGTGAAACGTGTTATGGCTCATTTACATAACTGCTGCAGTCTAAAGTGTGATGGAATCTAATTGCACTCTAGTAAAGGCTGGGACGTGTTAATTAGGCTTTATGATGAACTGCTCAAGAATAACAAACGAAACGATTTTCTTAATTCTTTGTATTCACGACGACCATCTCTTGGCCTGCATCTCACTTGATGGTAAGTGATGATCCGGCCGAACGTGGAGGCGAGCTTCACCCGGAATCCTCCACCACAGAGGAACTGGCTATCTTACCTCTAACTGCCGAAACACAACAATGCTGTTAGCATTGTTGTTATGGCGACAGACTTAGATAAGATGGTGGTAGCTAGCCAGGCGGACTCAGAACAAGCTCTCCCACCAACCAAACCAAGCAGAAAATTTTGACCTCACTGGGAATCGACCCCGGAACCTCTGAGTCTGAGACAGGTGGTCTAACCACAACAAATGCGGTTAAATTTAAAACATCAAAAGTGCATCAGAATAATGTGTAAGTAATCTTACCACAAATGTCTGCACTTATAATGTGCGGCTACCTATATTATTATGAATAAAATATCGATGGTTAAGCTACGCTTGCCGCGGTCGAATTGTGGAAGGGTGACCATTCATTACATATCGAGACCCCTCCGTGCCTCGGAAAGCACATTGAGACGTGGTCCCGGCTGTCATTCGTAGATCTTTGACAGTCGTGACGGGTAGACAAAAGTCCAAAAGTCTGACAACCAGTCTTACCAACGGGTATCGTGTTACCCAGTAACTGGTTTGTGGAGGTCAGATAGGCAGTCGCTAAATGTAAAATACTGGTATTCAGTTACATCCGGTTAGACTGGAAGCTGATTCCAACATAGTTGGGAAAAGGCTAGGCACATTTGATTATTATAAATACAAAAGACAACTAGACTAAGCATTTATTATTAATCCTATAATTCGCCGTCAATGCGATTGGAGACAGATCAACAAAGCTAAGTCGACCAGACCATTTTTTTTTTATGTGGGAAATTATCAAGTTACTTCTCCCGCTCTGGGCAGAGCGGCAGGGCGTGTCAGACTCTTACTGACTAAAACCCACCCGTGTTCCTTCAGTTCCCTTTTCATTGCCAGGGGCCACGGTATCTCTTTCGGACTTTCCCGCGACCCCGGCAGGCATCGGTCTTAGGGGACCCCGTCAGTTGTGCTGACATCTCTTAAAGGTGCGCGTGGAATACAACGCGCCGTCGACCCGGGCCTGGTCCTTTTCGGATGGCGAGCTATCTATTGCTCACCGTCCGCAAGCCCGCACCTACGGTGGCCGGGAATCGGCCTGCAATTCCCGACGCCTAGGGCCTCCTGCGGTGCCTGGGGGCGTGAGGGCGCGAAATTTGTCTCTCCCTCACGCGTCCCGCCTCCTCCTTCGCGAGCATTACTGCTGCTGGAGGTGATGGCCTCCCATGCCCTCTCGCTCCGTACCATGGCCTGGACCAGGGCAGTCGACCACACTTTGATTGATATTTGGACATCCGATAATCCGTAGAAATCGATTTATGAAACGACTAGGCATTTATGTTGGCACACACCACAGAAGATAATTTAATTAATGCAAACAGCCTGAATTCTAGAATTCAATTGAACAAATGTTTTCACAAATAGCATACCGTACCTAAAATGTGAATTTTAATTGTAATCAAAACCCAAATTCGATTAATTTCAAGTATTCACGTGACAATACATTGGTAAATTTCGAATAAGCAATTAAAATCAAAATTTGGAACGGTTTTGATTGAATAAACTTCTCAACAAATTTTCATTTCGGTACTCACCTAACTAAACTTGGATTATAAATTATTGGATATTTCAATGTTTGAATAAATTAAGGAAGTTTCTAACTAGATAATCTAAGTATTTATCTACTGATGGAATGTTAAGTGTTATTACGAACTTAATCTTCATTGTTCAGTCTGATTTATAATCTCCTCTGAATTAATGTTGTTGTTGTTGATTTTATTAAAATTATTTTTTGTATTGTTAATTATGTGTTGACGGTTTTAGAATAATAGATAATATATAATAGATAAGATCTTAAGAATAATTGTGACATTGTATAGAGTACTAAATTTAATTTATGACATTTTATAAGGTATCTGAATTAATGACATTGTTTATGGTATTAATTGGAATTTATGACATGGTATAATTTTAACTATAATTTTGCATGCCTGAATTGGTGCAACATAGTGGACTGCGCATTCACTTGAACTCTAGAAATGTATTGTTATTGTGTACTGTGTTGAGCATTAAACATTAGAATTTTAATTTTATTTGTAACATTTAAATCAATAGAGAGTTGATGGATGGAGGACTATCTACTTAAACTTACTTCTACCAAAATGTAACGACTCGGCTCTAGGGCCCTGTTTGGTACCTTGTTTAAATTATTACCGGTGTAGCTAATAATTCGATTTTGACACCCTAAGTGCTTGTTCACACGAGGACGATTCGTATTTTTTGACGAATCGTCTTTTTTCACGATTCGTTTTTTTTTTGACGGTGGCAATGCTTTTTAAATACCCGTGTTCACACGCATCACGAAACGTGAAAAATTACGGCCATGTCTTGTCTTGTCCTTGAATTGAATTGTGATGGATCCGCTGAAGTGCTCGTCCAAGACTGAACTCTGAATCACGAATCAAGTGTGAACATTTATTCGGATATATTGACGAATCGCGAAAAAACTCGTTTCCGTATGCAACGTGAACGTGCATCCGTCATGACGTATCGTTTTTTTTTACGATTCGTCAATGAGGAGTCCCGTGCGAATGAGTTGTAATTTGTACAAGAATGTACTACAGTCAGATTCATATTCTTCTTTAAAAATTGAGGCAATTTTTTTAAAATGATTATAAACAGTCTTATGGCGTGTTTATCTGTACCTTAATACTTTCGACGAGACGTCACCCATTATGCGCTTTTATAATTTCCAATGTGACGATATCACCGTGAACGTCCATGTCCGTCCATATCCATAAAATGTATGGAAATACGTGCACGTTATTATTATCGTGGACAGTTTAAAACCGTCTTCATATATTTGCATACATTGTACTATGCCCTGTGTTATCGTGATACCAAGACGTGGAAGTGGACGTCAACGATAATATCGTCACGTTAGAAATTATAAAACTTCACATTAGTATTCGAGACCATTCGGAACCACAGCAAATATATTTTACTCATAGGTTTAATCCCGTTCATAATTACGATACTCCTAATTGACGGCGACTGATTGCCGTCGCGGAATAAGGCTTTATTCATTCCGCGTGACTGCTTTGATTTCCGGATGCGGACGAAATTCCGCTTCGTGTACGAATTGTTTAGCAATGGGTACGGTAAGCTTTAAGCCTAACGTCCCTTGACAAGGCAGCATTAGTCAGTAAGCTTTGTTGCTTGAATTTTTTGAAGGAGAATCTTTCTTTTTGTTTGCAAAATTTTTAAGTTAGTCGTAATATGTGACATGACTTCTTCTTCTTCTTCCTAAGTCAGAAGGTAAGTAAGTAAAGCAGGTACCACAGTTATTGTCTTTAGCAATTGTTTAGGAACTCCAAAGGAACGGACCAGTAGCCCACTTGGGCCTTCACCTATGAGCAACGTTCAGCATCATGAAACTATAACGTGCTGCTATTGTTCCAAAAGTGTAAGAGAGAAGTCCAAGTTAGTAGAAGATAGTCTTATTGGTTGCCCTGAACTGTAAGTAGGTAATAAGATTAAAAGGAAATCTACAGTACAACTATTTTCTTAATGTCCCTCGGGAAACTTCTTTTTTCGTCAGTTGTCGGATTTCAATCAGTTGCCCTTGGACGCTCTCAATCGACTTGGAAGTATATCTGACGAAACACGAAGTTACGAAAATAGTTGTACTGTACTTATGTACTGATAATGAGATACCTACACAAACTGTTAAATTAAACGATATTTTGGAAGACACTACATCAAGCTCTTGTGAAGGCCAAAATCCAATGTCGCAGTAATAGTCAAGACAAGAAGATATAAAGTAAGAATATGAAACATTTAAAGTTGAAATATAGGTTGAAACAAAGGTACTAAGATCGTTAAAGCACTTGGGAGACCAGTGCAGAGAAATATTTCACATCTCTCATCTGCTATTGTCCGGATAGCTAGACATAACCCTATGCCCTGGCAGGCCGGTTGCCAAATGCACTAAAGACTGCTGGCGATTCTGCCCTGTCTAAATAAATTATTGTTATGCTTTATTCTAGGGTTGACACTGATTTTATTATACTGAACGAGTTTCATAAACCTGGTCGATGACCTGGTGAAGGCCGCGATACGTCAATAGAGGCGAGAAACACAAGACCGGTCGATGTTGTACCTATACCTTGGGGGAGGGCTTTGTCCAGAATTTAAGGCCTTTCGGCTGAATGGTTGAATGTTTGATGGTTTGTCTAGAAACCCAGAAACTAACATGACACATCGATATAAAGGACTATGACAAACTAAAGGAGTGTCCATAAAGTGTACTTTATATAAATTTCGATGCTAAATTGCGTGAGTATAAAAATGTTAACATTTATGTAAAAGCACTGATTTTATTGTTCATCCAATTTTCTCGAAAGGAAGAAAATGAATCATGTATTTAAAGCATCTGTTGCTACCCACGCTTTTGTTAAAGTAAGTATGGGCTATTACCTCAATGATGAAGCAGAGCCATTATGCACTTTGGTCATTTCGAAATTACACATTATTATCTAAAGTGGCCTTTGTTAGACGGAATCTAATTTAGGTTTTATTCAAGCCACAACACATGAAGCCAGTCGATGGTAAAATGTGGAAACCCAATGGGGGTGAACAAGCACTATTTTACAATCTTCAGTAAAATCCAATTTTATCTTTCGAAATCTAAAAACGGAACCTAACATTTGATTTATTTCATCATTATTTCAGCCGAAAGACGTCCACTGCTGGACATAGGTCTCCCCCAAATGGGGGGGTTTGCCATAATCTCCACGCTTAGCAGGCGGGTTGGCGATCGCAGTATGGTGTTAAAATGCGTAGAGAACGCTGCTGCCCATTCTCTAGTGAGTCCCTTAGTCGCCTTTTACGACACCCACGGGAAGAAATGGGATGGTACTATTCTTTACGTCCGGCACCACGCGGATTTATTTATGTATTCTTTATTGAATACAGATTATAAATTACTAGCTTCTGCCCGTGACTTCGTTCGCGAGCCTATAACCTTCCTCAAGAATTGGGCTAACTAACGCAAAAATTTTTTTCTTAAACCAGCTGGTAGTTCCGGAGATTACAACCTACATACAAACAGACAAAATAATTTTTACCTTTTTATATTATTATTATTAGTAATAGTAGTATCTTAGTAAGTATAGACAAAAAGAAAAAGGTATACACTACAAAATTTCAATGGGCAGCCATATCGCTATTGCGATCTCTTCCAGGCAACCTTGAAATTTTATGCTTTTTATAAAAATTACTGGTGAGTAAAATTAATTTAATTTAGTCTTTAGCAGAAAAAGGCTAGAATAAATCCACTAACAGTGCAGCTTTCTGGCTTTCGTTACACAAACAGAAAATGCAGACCACGAAATCCAAATCCGTACCCGCTCGCAGGTAATACTCCTCTCACATTAATGCACACGAAAATCTTTCTATCCTTTGTGTAATGCAATCATTATTCCCTTTGTTTACACATTATGCAAATTGTTTTAATCCAACGAAACACAAATGAGCTATCAAACCTTCATTTGTGTGTTCCATTAATCAAAGACGAAATTCGAAGCAATTGAATTTCAGAACGCGTATTTATTTATTTTTTACTTTTCTTATGCCTTTCATGGTACGAACAGGTAATTACGGGAAATGCGTACCAAAATAATAGATCCCGTGTCGAGTTACGAGTTCTTTGAAGAAGAATATATTTTTAAAGATATGTATAAGGTTTTATTTGGCGTCGATATGATGGATATATGAAAACACTCCGACTCGATTCGATTGTCAGTTTATTTTTGTTCATCCTTTGAATTTTTAAGTAATTTGGTATCGATTTTATTGTGTACTTTCCTTCATAAAAGGATCCATCACGAATCGCTCACAAATATATTTCCACTAGAGCATGTTTGATGAAGAGATTGCAATTGAATCAGATACTTCCTAGAGAGACTGTTGGCATTTTATATCGATATCATTTTGAAGGTAAAAGAATGTCAGCCTATTGATATAGTATATATTTCTACAGAACTCAATACGAAGAAAAGTTATGTCATATTATGATATAAAACTGCATCATTGAGAAAGAGTGTTATATGGCTCCTCTTATTTATAACCATGTACCAAAAATTATTAAAGATCCATCTTTAAGAAGATTTGAAAAGTTCCTTAACCGGTAAAGCCCTGGGTGACTCTCAAGCACGTCAATTAGCACGTTAATTAGTTGTTTATCAGGCCTTTAACGGTTAAAAAAATACTAATAAAAAAATGCAAGACTATTTAATTTACAATGTTCATATATCAAGTAATTAAATAATTGAGGTAAATAGAATATTTTTTAGTATAGGGACCTGCGCCAGCGAATGAGTGACAGTTCGCGCATTCCGTCAAGGACCAGCGGCACCGAAAAGGTGCCACTTGGTCTGTTCATTCACGAAACCAAAACAGTTTACATTACGTTTCTACGGCCCATAGAAACAGCAGGAGAGCGTTTATTGTGAGCAAGGTCATAAATATGTCACGTCGTCGGAATGCGCCCCGGTCCTTGACAAATATGACGTCATCGACGCGCAGTCCTTTGGCGGTTGAAAATATTTGCATGCCATCAGGCAGAATGTATAAAGATTCAAAAATATTGTAACACCTAATTGTATTAATTACCTACATTCTATGCAAATAAATAATTCTATCTGTCTATCTAAATCTATATATATATATATATAAGTTTTGTAGACGTGATTTTCCCAAAACAGTAGCTATAAAAAACTACTCAATTTCAAGACACCCGCACGATTGCGAAATAGTCATACATATTTCGCCTACATCTGCGTTCAATATTGATTTCTCTTTGTCTTCTATTAAAAACTTTTTTCTACGACAGTTGTATGAATTGAACGGCAGAACCACAAAGCAAATGAATGCGGAGCTCGTGAAACAAATTGAAAGAAAAAAATACGATTCGATATTGAAACAGGGAACAAAAATATGCGCGACCGCCGTTAGGAACGATGAGACTATAGAAAAGATTTTTGACAGTTTTTGCGAGCAGGACTTTCAATGGGACTGTCTTTATTTTTTATTTTGGGAAGGTTTGGAAACGGCATGAATGCCAAAACAATTTTAAACCAAACCATTAAAGACAAAGCGTCAAGCAAAGTGACCCCTGCATCACTTTGCTTGACGCGTTGTCTTTACCTAACTACACTGACTCTGGTCCGTTCGCATCTGTATGGTTCTTCCCTAAAAAGACCATATCAGACATTAACCTGGATGGTCCTCAAATGGCCTGACCAAGAATATGTCTGGACTTTAAAAGATACTGTGACCTATGAATTTCTTTCAGTTTTTCGTCTCATAGTATCAGTTAGGAAACACCGAATTCATCTAGTTTTAAATATATTATTTAATTTTGACGTGTAGACGTGCTTTTGAACAAATTTATAGAAATGAATATCATTTATCATATTTTATTCAATTGAATTTAAGCTGTGGCGGCATCTACACCGCCACATGCGAACTACGCATCAAAGACTTGACGTCACACAACATCCTGACGTCACTCAAATCCTGCATCGCGCAATTAGAGTTTACCGCGCGGTGGACATATATACGAGCTCACGACTTCAACCTCAGGGCATTTGCCCGCCAGACATGACACCCGTCTGGTCGGAGGATCCTCCCTTTTCTATGGGGGATGAGTGAACTTTACACCCTGTTCCTCATGCCCCTAAAAAGCTATCATATTCTGTAGTGATCCAGTGACAACATGGTTGCTAGTAGATGTTTACAGGGTTCTAATAAAAAAATTGCAGTCGTACCTTAGATTAACATATCGTCACTAAACAAAATATACACATTTTCAGTATATATTGTGATCCCTTTCCAAAATAATCAAAACTTTAAACGCTTGTACTGAAAATGTGTATATTTTGTTTAGTGACGTTAAGGAAATTAGAGTGCGATATATTTAGACACCTAAAACATAGCATAACGCCAGTATCCCCCGAAGGGTAAGGCAAACGTGTACCTATACCGAGTACGTATACATTTTGCCAGTTACAAAAATGCTCAAATGATAATAGTTTTCAGCATTAACTATATTGATGGTTAAAGAGACATTTTTTTTTTAAATATGCCTTTGTATATGCAAAATATTGTGGTCTCATAGACCAGTTTATCTGGGTTCAGTATAAAAATAACTGCACTGGTAAATTCAGCAAACTGTATAGCTACGCAGGCAGGACGGAACCCCATTTTGTTTAGACCATACCTCAGAGTCTAGTGATCTTATCATTCACATGACAGCTTACGCACACAAAAATATTTCCATAACAGCATGAAAGTCGTTGCATTTGTCAAACGCAATGAACTTTTCGCCTTTGTTACTTATTCGAAGATTACACAGTACAGAGTGCATTTTGTCTCTCAAGTGACGCAAATCAATTTTGAAAGCGGCACACTTGACATCGGAGGAGGTACCTATGCGGAATGTTGCCAGTCCTTTTAATTAGGTTTTAATCTATCTATATAAATTAAAAATTAAAAATTGGTCGTTGGTCAGTGCATCACTTGAACGGCTGGACCTATTTGGCTATTTTTGTTCTAAAATGTTCGTAAAAGATCGAATTAGGTTTTTAGGGAAAGAAAAATCTGTAAACCCGACCCACACACACATCCCATACACCTCTGCCCTACCCTTCGGGGAAACAAGGCGTGATGTTATATGTAAAAATCTGTAAAGTTTCCCGGAAATATTCGGGAAAAACAGAGTATCCTTTTTTCTACGAGATTTTTTTATGAACTTTTGGACAGGACAACGTGTGTCGGGTTCGCTAGTTCCGTGATTTAACTGTTTAAAAAAAAATTGAGCTACGCATAAACATATTTGTTTTTGTTATGGATATTTTGGGAATACATTGCGTATTCTATAATTATCACTTGCTTCAAAAACGGTGAAGGAAATCATAGCGAGGAAACCCGCATGCCTGAGAGATATTTCTCTACGGCATGTGAAGCCAAGTCAGAGGCCCATGGGCGGCTTTAAAACTCTGACACCGGGTTAGTCACCAACCACACGAATAAGAAAGAAAAGCCCGAATGGTTGGGCAGAGGTGTACCTTTAGTAGGTACACCCAAATTTCGCCGGTTATGTTTAAGTCCCAAGTAATAGGGGGCGAGCCTATTGGGAATATATTATTATATCTTTTTATTAACTTCATTACCTTGTTCGTAATTATGTCAACATTTCAAAAGCAATTGTTATTGTACTGTCATCAGTTGACACTGACAAAGTTCGTCAATCTATTCAAATTGAATATAACAATGTTGAAACATTATCAGAACGTTTATAGTGTTAATTGAACTCGGGTATTGACAATTATGCGGCTGTTGGCTGGTTAGATAAAATTTTACTATAATAATTATTTTGTTTGATGTTCCGCAATGGACTAACATTTTGTTGACTCGTTGATGTCATAATAATTTGACACTTCAATTTTATAGGCATAATAATTATTATTATCGCTCGTAAAATTATTTATCATGAACCTTTAAAATACAATGTATGCTTAGGAATTCAATAATATCGAGTTTTTGGTTGGAAGATACCTTTATCCGGTTTTAGATACGTTAAGAAGAGTCGAAAGTGATCATTCGATTATACCTAACATGTTTTTTTCTGACTATTCGAAAAATTTATAAAAAAAAATGTGTTATAGAGTTTTTCCATCAGGAAAGTAGTCCGGGTCTGGATTAGTCCCCGGTTGATGGCAAAAGGCTTCCCTCTATTAAATGGTACTTTAACATAACTGGAGAAATGTGGGTATACTGTAAGTTTACCTCTACCTAACATTACAGGGAATTACAGGCGTTATGTTTTGGTACGTTATTAGTAAAATTGTTTGAGCTGCAACGTTCTTCAGCCCTAACAGTTCATAAAAAAACAAACAAAAAACTGAAAGCTGATGCACACTTTGTCGAGCCTTTTACGATCTAAATTGCTTCGTAAATATTATTTTTATTTTTTCTTGATTCACTCTCGAATAAAAGTCGGAGTCCCGTTTACGTCGCCTTTGTAGCTAGTGACAATAAAGTGTTTTGCAAGGAGCTAACGTGGGTATTTAAGTTGCAGACACCTCTTTGATGGATTTTTCTAACGTTAAAGAAAGATTTGACAAGATTATCCTTGCTGAACATTTTCTATTAAATTGGGAATATGCATCGAAGTGAAAATATACATCGTGAATTCACTTTGTGGGCTTTAAATCCACAGCATAAATAAAATGCTTTTTCAATTGTTTTTCAAACGAGTGGCGTTATTCTAAAATCAAAATGAACATAGCTCCAACACGATCCTCGTCAAAGCAAAAAAAAAAATGTTGCGGGTGTTGTATCGAATGGTATTCTCGTAGAAATTGATATGTAATATTGTTGTAAGGGCCTCACAAACAAGATTAGAGTCGGGAACGTGCCTTAGGCCGTCAGTAAATCTAATTGTGACTCGTGTAGGGTGACGATCGACGGTTGAATCCACCAATGGAAGCCTGTTATTATTTACATTTTATTTTTGATTGGAATCCTTTCACCGCTACGATTTCGAAGCGATTGGACAAGGTTTACTATCGACATTGTGATAATCTTTGAATATCACCGAAGCGTTCGCGCTTAGGGTTATTTATCTGGCTTCCTTTATGTTACTGTTTGTAAATAATAGATTTTTATTTTTTGAGAGCAGTGATAGTTCGACCCCAACACCTTTGAGTTTTCGGAGTCATGTGCGTATTGAATAATTATCACTTGCTTCAAAAACGGTGAAGGAAAACATCGTGAGGAAACTGGCATGCCTGAGAGATATTTCTCGCCGGCGTGTGAAGCCAAGTCCGAGGCCCATGGGCGGCTTTAAAACTCTGACACCAGGTTAGTCACTAACCACACGAAAAGAAGAAGTAGATTTACCAATAAGATCAGAAAATATTGAAGATGCTGATCTTAGGTAAGTATCTATGCTGGTAGCTAGTTAATATATATAGATTAAAGACGCTTACTGCTGTTAAATTTAATTTGCGATTAATATTAAAGTTAAAAAAACAGTCAGTAAAGTTAATGAAAACCTTCATCTCATCGTCTTTCAATTGTTTTTGGGCTTAATTTATAAATTCCAATAATTAAACCTTATTTCCAAAATCTCAATTCACCTTTCTTGATCCCTTATTCTCGGCAACTCATAAACAATTTAACATTCGATCCATTAAAAAAATACACGATTACCTTGACTCTAAAGAGTCTAAAGAGACAATAATCCTAAACAAACATACTTGTGGTCCCTTATGACGTATGGATTTCCTTGTTACTGAACATTTGAACAAGTTTCGCGGACAAACCGGCTGAGGTCGAACGTGACACGAGTCTGAACGAATAACCCGATGCTTCTCTTCGTGCCAAAACGGTGGTATAAGCCCTTAGGTACCGTGTGGAGCTAAGACGCGGGCTAAATGGATTAGAACTTGGACGGAATAAGGGCAAATGTATACTGTGCTCTTGATTGAGTGTGTGTTAGTGTTGATACTTACGAGTTTCTAAGTTTTAAACTTGTTAAACTTACTTCTGTCGATCCATTCTGTAAACATCTCACCGTGAAGAGTGAGGTGAAGTGAGCATGAAGTGAGCTGTCCATAGTGTCAATCTCTAGCTTTAGGTGCAATGACAGCTCACATCGAGCTCACTTCACCCAAGTTATCACGGTGAGATGTTTGCAGAATAGCACGGCTGTACCCACACAGAAGTAAGTCTAACAAGTACTAGTATCTGGCATACGGTATAACTATGGAATCTACGCCTTGTAGGTACTCAGTAAATAAAAGTCAAATACACGCGTATATTGAATGATTCCAATTCTATTATTGTCCAGTGAACTAGTAAAAGCCAATCGCAGTCAACTGGAAAGTTAGAAAATAAACAGAAAATATTACAAATACATAGACAATTTTTGTTCGCAAAGCTTATTAATACAATAGAAACAAAAGAAAAAAACTTGTTATTTTCTGTCTGACATAACATGTTTAAGAACTTATTTAATATCTGAGACAAAAATCTGAAAAACTTCGATGCCGAAGTTCTGAATGGATGATAACAAGAAAAATTATCCTTTTGTGGTCAGCCCTCGGGCAACGGGTTACAGGGTCGGTCCTTTCAAAGAAAAAGTCCCAAGGGTAAAGTTCAAATGAGCGATTTTAGTACATCCCAAGGCGGAATTAGGAGGGGAGGAGAATATTTAAAATATAATAAAAATAATCCGCGAAAGTAACAAGGTTGGGAAGGGATAAATTTATGGCTTCCAATTGGCTGCTCTGCCGCTTACCCCAGTTTTTCACTTGTTTAATCTTCTGTAGGTCACTTAGGGCCTGACATGGCATTGTTTCGAGCCGGTGATCCGGGGTACTTTGAAATTGATTCGGACATGATACCATTTTCTAAACAGCATGGTCCATCTAGCTTGTGTTTAAGAGAAGCTGTAACTGTCAGTGCCTGAGAAGACATCAAAAGAGGGAAGGAAAACGTCGTGAGGAAACCGGCATGTCCTAGAATAAAAAAATCGAAGATATGCGAACCCCATCAACCAACACTGGGCCCGCGTCATGGATTACGGCCCACTCCCTCTCACAGAAGAAGGGCCTGTGCCCCTGCAATGGGAACATTACAGGCTGATTATGCTGATAGGACATAATGCTGGTGAGGTTTGCTGCTGCCACTTTGGTTATACCTATATAAATCTTATTATAATTTGTATCGAATTTTAAGTTTCTTCTTTAGAAAGGACTAGCCTTAAGTTGATGCGGAAGAACAAAATGGCCTTATTCCAGTTTGATCCCACTTCATCATCATCATCATCAACATTTTAGCCAAAAGACGACCACTGTTGGACACAGGCCTCCCCCAAGAACCGCCACGTCATCCGGTTCTGTGCTACTCGCATCCAGCGCATTCCGCCTTCACCAGGTCATCTGTCTGCCTTGTGGGAGACCTTCCAACGCTACGTCTTCCGGTACTTAGTGATCCTACTTATATCTATAAAACTTTATAGAATAAGAAAACACTGTTGGCCAATAGCGCACTAGGGCCCAGGTCGTAGCGGCCAGCGAGATAGATACATTAGTATGAAATCGCCATGAAGCACGCTCACCTGGCCGCACGCGGCCAGCGGCCCCACGAGATCGAAGTGACGCATCTGGGGCCCGTGGTTGGCCACTGAGATAAAATTGAATTGCAGATGAACACCCGTGTGCGCACACTAGCCGCGGCAGCCGGCCGGTCGAACCGCGCTGTATTTGCAACTGACGATTGAAACCACGGTTTTGGCCGCGTTGCTTGGCTGCGACCCTTGCGGCAGGGTCGCACGTCATGGCCGTCCATTCGTGGTCTAAAAAAACAAGGTCTGTCATTCCGTGACTAACATATGCTTACGTCACTATCCAGTTGGCACTTTATTGCAACAAAACACGATTATGGAAAGATTTTCAGCCACCATTCTGTTGAAAAAATATGTACAAAGCATTTAAATTGTCGTTTCGTGTGTCTAATCAAACAAAACAATTCAATTTAAACATAAACCAACGTATTTGATTCGCACGGGTAATAGAGGTGGTTGGGAAGTTATTATTACAAACTTCTGGTAACACAGATGTGATGACGTAGACTTGTGTCACCCACGTGACCACTGTGTCTCGGAATGCTATACCTGGCGCAGTATATTATTATACCATGCGTCCAGCCAGGCCGCCAGTCCGCTATTGCCCTAAGAACAGAAGGTACACATAAACGTATCTATTCTTTTGTTTCCCTGTTCTTTTGTTTTGCTAGTTCCTTTGAGTCATTGAGTCCTCATTAGTGATTCTTTATGATAATTCAGTTCTACTGAAGCCGTTACCAGTGTGGGCGAAATGATTGACGTCGTCTTTGGATTTATAATGCCGTACATTTTCGGTTATTTAAATCTTTACTCTTTACTTACTTCTTCTTTATTATTTGTATGTTTATTCTACATATAAACCTCCCGGAACAAATTCTCTAAATGATGGTGAAGCCCGCATCATAAAGGCTCCTACAAACAGGCGCGACACGCGACGCGACTCAAAGACACCGCTCGGCGCGCGACGTGCGGTGTCTTTGTGTCGCGTCGCGTGTCGCGCTTGTTTGTAGAAGCCTTTATCCGTTGCGTCGTTACATACACTAAAAGCGACTTTTATTTATAATAACTAGCTGCTGCACGCGGCTTCGCCCGCGATAACTCTTATTCTTTTACTAAAATAAAAGTAAGCTTAACTTATATTATAACATCAGCTATCTGCCAGTGAAAGTCCCGTCAAAATCAGCCTTTTCGGAGATTAACGGGAACAAACAGACAAACAGCAATAAAAAAAAAATGATTTTTTGTTTCACGTACCGTATATACCTACTTTCATATACATTTAGTAAAAAGGTGTTATTAGACAAGACATTACAAGCAGACACCTGACAGTTCAGTTTTATTTATTTGAATGTATATGTATGACTGTTTTTACTCGTATATGTATAGATTATAGATACTTACTAATGTAGGTACTTGTATACCCTTCAAGGGTGGCATAAGAATGAAGCTAGGACTTATTTATGAAGAGTGTTGGATCTAGGTAATGTTTACCGAAAATGTAATATGTAAAAGGTCATATTTGATACTTGAAATAAAATTCGGCTTAGCTCAGGGTACGGGTTTTTCATCGCAGTGGGTTATAAATACCTACGTAAACTCAATAGGCTAATTTTGCAAGTCGTCGATGTCAGACCAAAATAGGTCCCAAGTTTTTTCAAGTTGCTTTCTACATTAGATAAAAAATCCAGACTCCGTGCTCCTACAGAGAAATCTCGAATGGAAAAACTCAATACCACAACTTGCAGCAGCCGTACTTGTGACCATAAAGGTGTGTCCAAAGATTGAGCGGCAATCGTGCGCGGCTGCCGCGCGCGGCCTGCTCTGCTTTATTTGGTCGACTGCCGCGCGTGAACGCTTCTGTCTACCTGCCGCGCACAAACATTTTTAGGCAACATTTGTCACTAATTGTGTCTGAACGTATTTCTGCGGACGTAGTAAAGGCTGGACAGATTGATATTGCCAACTGAAGTGCACGGCGTGTCTCGGACATTCGTCGGTTTGGTCCTAACTAGAGTGCGGCAGAAATGTGTTCAGCAAATGCCGCGTGTTGCTGACGCGCTCTTGCCGCTCAATGTTTGGACACACCTTTAGACTAACTAGGTACCCAAGCGGATTGGGATGACAAAGTATTGAATACTTATTTCCATGAGCTTAAGGCTCAATTTACATTACCGCGGAACGGAATGGAAGCGATTGTTTTTGTACGAAATACAGAGCAGAATGAACTTTATGTCAATAGTGTAACGCACAAACTAGATACAAATCACGCGTCACGCGTCTTCTGGAGAATTCTCGCGCTCTCTCGGGAATTCCGGCAGTAAGAAGTTCGTAGTGACCTACCTAGTTTGTACGTTAGACAATTGACATAAAGTTCATTCTGCTCTGTATTTCGTGACAAAAACTCGCTTCCACTCCGCACCGCGGCAATTTAAATTGAGCCTAAGCGAGTTTTCTTATGAATACTTACATCATGACTTCACGTTTCAATAGACTTATAATGCTAAAGGTACAAACAGTCACGTAAGCGAAGCTGAAGGCAGAGCCAGTTAGATAATAAATACTATGAGCAAATTCTACAATTCTTTGTCAAGTCCCAACTTATTAGCGAAGAGACAATGTTTGCAGACATAAAGCGGGAACGTGTTAAGAGAGGAAGAACGTTCTCTTATGAACATATTAATATGAGGAGTTACCGCAAGAACTGAAGTCCTTACTGAGCTGCAGTAAGAAAGTTTACTGTAAAGTTCCTATAAGTACAGTCTTTAAAATACGAGTCAAATTCAAGATTGAAGAATTTGTGACGGGATTTTCGGGTACTGCAACTATTTCGAACCTTTGTGTTCGAATCTTTAAAATGATAATGATTTTTGTCTTTTGACATGGCCTATTCTCGAGACCGGCGTATTTTTATCAAAAATAGCAAGAATGAGATAAGAATGAATGAATGAAAATGAAATAAGATAGAATGAATGTTCAAGGATTATAAAAATACATGATGTAACCAATACTTTGTAACAATTTATTTTATTTAAAAGAGTGTCCGTGGAGTTTCTTGCCCGTTCTTCTCCATAGGTACCTACTACGCTTTGGAATGGGCAACTAGCTTCATATTTTTGACTGACCGATTCCTTGACAATTCAAAAGTGCCTGTAATGGTTTAATTGAAATAAATTATTTGAGTTTGAGTTTGACAATACGATTTTGTGTAGTATTATTGATACAACCATAAGAGCTCTTAAGTGAAATAAAATAATTTACTTACACAGATTTTGTGCCATTTTCAGGCTTTCTACAATGAAAAGTAACAGTCTGTCCTAAAAAGGTCAATAAATCTGCCTAGCCTTTTCCCAACATGTTGGGGTCGGCTTTCAGTCTAACCGGATGCAGCTGAATACCAGTATTTTACATGGAGCGACTGCATACCTGAACTCCACAACCCAGTGACTAGGTAACACAATACCTTTAGTAAGACTGGTTGTCAGACTTTCGGGCTTCTGACGACCCGTAACGACTGTCAAAGGCCCACGGATGACAACCAGGACCAACAGCTTAACGTGCTTTCCGAGGCACGGGGGAGTCTCGGTATGTAAAGATGGTCACCCATACATGGACCGACCCCGGCACGCATAGCTTAACGTGATGGATCGAACCGTCCGGCTGTTATTACTTAGCCACGAGTACCTCTGTCCTAAAAAGGTCATTGAAGTAAAATAAATAAGTATTGGAAACCTATAACTACATTATTATTTATGTCTCGAATCATTTCCAGTAGACAAGAAACTTATAATTATTTTCGGCTGTGGTTAGTCACTAACGACACGAAAAAAAAAATATTTTCGTTACTTTCATCGAGTAATCACAAACCCTCCAGATCTAAGAGAAACTAAGCAACACATAATTATATTATTATTGTGTATTCGTAAATAATATATTTATAATATTATCTTTCTGTTATTATATCAGACGGGTAAGTATGTATACACAGTGTTCTTATATACTCGAAGTCATAAGTCGTACGTCGTACGTAGTCATACGTCGAAGGCATAAGAGACTCGAGGAGACTCTCCCATATTGGAGACATGTGCCCATTAGGGCCTGAGGTATCAATATGTCAATCAGCCGCGAAGCCTCATATAAGAAGGATAATCTTGTCATTTTGTTCGTGATGGCTCTGTTCCGACAGGTTTATTATATTTACTTACGTTACAAGCCAGTCTTACTTACCTTCATGATGATTTGACGCGAAAGCTACGGTCACAGAATATGGGGTATTTTTTCTAGCTATGTGACTCAATGTGTAATTTTATCCTTGTTTTCTGAAATACTGCCAGCATCTGTGTTCCTTTCCACATTATAACTCTACAAAGCAAGAGTGAACAGGCGTCTTCTGGGCAAGCTCGCTCCATCTTAGACCTGGCCATCGCTTTTCAACAGGCAAGATCGTGGTCTAGAGCAGGCCCATTATACAATAAAAAAATAAAATATACAGCGGGCTCTCAAAACGGTGAAGGAAAACATCGAGAGGAAAACTAACCTAGAACCAAAAACTTCGAAGACAAGTGACTCTCACCAACCCACACTGGGCCCGCGTGGTGGATTATGGTCCACTCCCTGTCACAGAAAGAGAAGGCCTGTGTCCCAGCAGTGGGAACAATAGGCTGATTATACTTTCTGAAATAACGGGGGAAAATACCTGTCAGTTGTCTGCCTGATATTAGCCTGAATAAATTTTGCGTGTTGGATGTTTGAGAGTACAGCGACAATTTGTTTATCAAACCGTGTAAACTTAAAAATATTTTTGTGTTTAATTTCTGTGCTAAGTGAATTCCTACGTTAAAAAACAAGGCTATATAAAAAACCCAATTTTCCTTCCACTAAGTCTGTCTTCATGTAATTTATTTTTGAATGGGTTTTAGTTTTAAAATCCTTTGTATCCTAACTTCTAATATTATAAATGCAAAATTGAGTTTGTTTGTTTGTTACGCTTTCACGCTGAAACGGCTGAACGGATTTGGATGAAATTTGGCACATTGGTAGACCACAACCTGGATTGGGACATAGGATACTTTTTATCCGAATACTTTTTATAGCAGTGATAGCATAGTGATGTGACTGCCAGACTGACTGACGACGAAACGAGACGGGTGAAACCGCGGGACGCAGCTAGTATTTTTATATTTTCCTGTTTCGTGTGACGGGTTTCGATGTTTTCTTCTCATTGACTGCTCGTGGAGGCATGTGACATAAAATCGAGCTACGGTTTTCCTCTTCATGATAATGTTTGATGTCCTACTTCTTTGTTGTTTTTGCTCAGTTAGGTACTTTAATCGTTCGATAATATGAAGTCTTGGTAATTGGATTTAGATGTAAATTGAGGTTTGGATTAAACTGTTTGGAAGGACTTGTCTTTTCCATCTAGAGAGAGGAAAAAAATACATTGTAGGAGGTAAATGGGTACCTATTGCACATGGTTGTAGTGCTGGATGGCTTAGGGATTACTTCAAGAGCAGTTCTCTAATGTTTGCACACGAAAATATACTGCGATCAGTAATATGCAGCCTTTTTTTTGGGTGTGAAATTATCAAATAACTTCTCCCACTCTGGACGGAGCGGGAGGGCGTGTCAGACTCTTACTGACTAAAACCCACCCGTGTTCCTTCAGTTGCCTGTACGTTGCCAGGGGCCACGGTATCCCGGTAATATGCAGCCTGGAATCACGATCCATAATCTTGACTCCAGGTTGCATATTACTTTACATCCCTATTATAAACATCGTATCTTCAGCAGTCAATGTATTACGACACTTCCTAGGAAACGTACTTTGGAGACCAAGTTGTATGATTAGAGAAAGTTTCTGTTGACTGTATATGACCTGTATGATAAACTACTAAGGATAAACTAAAGCCGTCATTTCCCTTGGGGGTCGTGTGGGGCGACAAATTGCTGTATATCAGTCGAGCTAGATAAGCATTTTATAGTGTGCGTATACAGACCTCCAAATTTGATTCCTTAATGGAAGATGTTTTGACTGGCAATAAATCAGTAATTATTTGTGGTGACTTTAATAATAATATTTTGGTAAATTGTTCAAATAGCAGAAGATTATTAAGCTTCTTCAAATGTGTTTTTAGAATCAACGCGAATAACTACGACTACTGCTACATGTATTGATAATGTATTTTGTTGCTGCGATTATTTAGATAAAGCCATTGTAACTTATCTGATCACAGCAGTCAAACCGTTATTTTTGATTCCAACACACGAACACAAAAGAAAGTGAAGAACGATAAAATAGATATTTGTGAATTAATAGTGATGTGCTAGTATTTGGGCACTGCAACGGCTTCGGAACTGCATTATGACAAAAGAAAGTCTTGATATGATAAATAATTGATTTCTGGATATTTTTTTACGTCTTTTACATTTCTCGGGACCGTACGGGGGCCGAAGCCAACTCGCAGAGGCCCGTTAGACGTGTTTAATGAAACGAGGCACCAACCTACGATTATCCCTGTTCGCACTATGCTAGTGCACCCAAGGGCAACCCCCGGTTGGTGTAGGATTATTGCAGGATATGGAAACAAAGATATTGGATTATGGGTTGGATGGCTAAGTGAACTGGTTATTTAGAACTATGGAAAGACTGTGGCTCCTGCCTAACCAATATTTTATATAAAATTATTTCTGTATTATTATACCTTATTTTGTAAAAAAGAAGTAATTCCTGAATATAACGCTGAACTTTTCACGTACAGTCACCCGTAAGTCTATAGAAACAATTCGAAATTGTCAGCGCCTTTTTAAAACATACCAGTATACTCAGTAATTTGTAGATAAAGGGGTTTATTTTTAAACGTTGCTTAAAGTTAAGTGACGATAAGCGATGTAAGTGATGTTCAAACGTCAAAAATGTATGGTTGAACACAACCATACATTTTTGACGTTTGAACGTCACTTAACTTTAACAGACGTTTATAAATAAACGCCTTTGTGATGCCACTGACGCGTGGTTAACCGAACGACAAATTGCATTGTTAAAAAAAAAATGAATTTGTGGGAAACACCATACGCGAAACTCACACCCAATTCACCGTAATTTCAGGGGTAAATTTAATCAACTGTTTTCCACATACATTGAACCACGTGAAACGCCCGACATATTTATATAGCAATACATGTCAAGCGGGTCTGAATGCCCGATAACCTACTGTTAGCGCTGTAGTTAATCTTCTTAATGAATTTTCATAGACAATTTCAGTACATGCACAATCCATCCGTGACTGGCGATCAGTGTCACTGAACAATGGGGACGCGTATTTCAACGATGTGGAAACCTTATTCTGGATACTAGGCTTAAATATTCGCAACAAAAATAATCAAATTACCTATAGGATAAAATGAAGTTGCCCGATCTTGTCTGTTTGTGTATTCGGAGGTATTGAAAGTAACTGTTAAATGTTAAAATAAATAAGAATAGTTTATTGGTAAAACAAGTATAGGTTTAAACAAAATTTATGGTTGATTCAGCCTTTTAGGCAGATAGTGCCTGTGTGGGCCGCATCTACATCGCCACATGCGAACTACGCATCAAAGACCTGACGTCACACAACATCCTGACGTCACTCAAATCCTGCATCGCGCAATTAGAGTTTACCGCGCGGCGGACATTATACAAGCTCCCGTCTTCAACCTCTGGGCAGTTGCCCGCCAGACATGAAACCCGTCTGGTCGGAGGATCCTCCCTTTTCTATGGTGGATGAGTGAACTTTACACCCTGTTCCTCATACCCCTAAACCTGTATTAGGAGAGTGCTCTCTTCCTTAGCAAAACTGATTTCTTATAAAGAAAAAAAAAAGCTGCTTTGTTTGTGTGTCAAAGTTCTTTTATTACTATATTTTGAGTAAAAAAAAAGTTATTAATGTCGTGATGGCCCAGTGGTTAAGGCCTCGCCTCTCATGCACGAGGTTGTGGTTTCAAATCCGGGCAAGTACCAATGTGACTTTTTCCATTCATATGTACTTTCTGCGTTTATCTTGGACATTAATGACATCGGTGAAGGAATACACCGTGAGGAAACCAGCCGTGCTATTCTTTAAACATCTCACCGTGATAACTTGGGTGAAGTGAGCATGAAGTGAGCTGTCCATAGTGTCAATCCCTAGCTTTAGGTGCAATGACAGCTCACATCAAGCTCACTTCACCCAAGTTATCACGGTGAGATGTTTACAGAATAGCACGGCTGGACTTATAGTTAATATAAGTCTGATATCAACAACCGGTCTTGAGCAAGCGTGGTGATCAGTGCTCGTGCCTTCTCTATATGAGGAGAGGCCTTTGCCCTGCAGTGGGACATGAACAGGCTGGTATTATTATTAAAAATGTTCTGAAGTAAGTGAAATCTTTGTGATTTCCTATTGAGAAATAAAGTTCTTTAACCATAATTACTCGAAAGATTTTGATGCGGTTTTCATTTAAACCACCATTCAGATTGTTTCCTGAAGAAAGTTGTTAAATATCACTGGGTCATAGCCGGGGTAGGTCGGTAATGCGAAGATAATATAAAATGCATAAGTTACTGCAGTATGTAATATCTGTTATTAAAAAGGAGGTTCAAATTCGTGATTCTGCACATACAATACAAGAATAGCAAAGTCACAAATTTTAATAAGTAGCAGTATTATATCTCGGCGATGACCTTGAAATAATTACCTACGGCCGCTCGGTAGATAAACCTTCCGCGTCCGTGCGTGCCATGGACTCGATACTGTTGCATTCTGATGTACACTGATAATTAGAAGCGCTTCATTTCGGCCGTTTGCTATGAAGATATAATACTGTTACTTATTTATACTGTGGCGCAGTGCACCTACAAATTTAAATAGATTTCCATTGTTTTGGCAACGGAAGCAAAGCATTATTTCGGTTGGCTATCTTGGTAAGAAACAATGATAATGTAGTCTCTAAGCAGAGAGGCTAAAATAAATGCTTGTTTTCTTTCTATGAAACCATTGCTTAAATTCTTACCCTAAAGGGGTCGTGTATTGTATAAAATCAATCTCCTTTGTATTATACATATAATTGCAGAGCACAGGTGTGGGTACTATGTACTAAAGAGCTACCATTTACCGGGTAATACGTCTTTTATTGACTGGAATGTGCACTGGCGGCTGTGAGTATGTCAGGCTCACTCAGATGTCTCGCTGATGGTGGCGCGTGTGTTGGATCATTTAGCTCCCTTCAAAATGGTTGAGCTGAATGGTGCTGATCCATGCGTCATGTTCGTAAACGGGCGCCGTCTGTTGGGACTGGTCAACTCTTAGCTGCCATGGCTGACTTTAATTTTTGAATTGTTCTTTGTTTTATCTTTTTATTACGGACGCTTCTAACTTGCACGTCTTTCTACATTGTTCTCACATTTTCATTTCAACATGAACGATGTAACCGATATTTTGTAACAATTTTTTATTTATTTAAAACAGTGTCCGTGGAGTTTCTTGCCCGTTCTTCTCCATAGGTACCTACTACGCTTTGGAATGGGCTACTAGCTTCATATATCTGATTGACCGATTCATTGATTATTCAAAAGTGCCTGAAAATGGTGTAATTGAAATAAATGCTTTGAGTTTGAGTAGCGACTCAAACTCAAAGCATTTATTTCAATTTTGAACTTTGAACTTTTCATTTATTATATTCTATCTCAATAAGATTTTACCTTTGTGAGGAATAAAGAAATTCGCATGTGATGTTTTGATATAGTACCTTTAAGGATTTACGTAAAGGGTCCGCATTGAAAAAATTCACAAGCCTCTCCTACCGGAAGGCGGAACCCTAATCTTTTATAAGACTCGGAAGCGATTTATCGTAGAGAATTCCCTCTAAATATTCCCCTTTCAGCATTCCACTACCGAGGAAGGTCTAGTAAAAATACTGGATACACACAATTTACGTTCATTTATAATCCATTGCTGTATTTCTGTGACATTTCCACGAACGATTGCTGTAAAAACAAAATTGGATTTGAAGCAACGCGAAATAACGTTTTTCTTATTTTCGTGGAGCTCAGAATAGTCCGCCTCGTTGATGTTTACGTTTCTAGATACAACTTGACATTTGCTGTAAAATGTGTTGCTATGTGAAATTAAACCTTATGTCGAAAGTATAAGACTGTTTTAGAATTAAGGTATTTTAATGTGAGAGGCAAGATATGTAGACTTTTTAAGTGTAAATCCTTTGTTTGTGGGCGTGTAGGTGTTACAATTACAGTTTCCAGGTGCCTTATTATAAGGTTTTAATGCTATCATGATTCCAGTGCGAGAGAGAGACGAAACTATAGATGATCGATAGCACCATCCTTTTCTGGGACTGGAATTGAATCGTGCGATTTAACCCTAAGCAACCCATTTCTGTAGTGAAATTATTGTTGTAAGTAGTCACCTATTTATTTCTTACTGGAGACCCGCCTCTACTTCACCCGGCTTTTACGACTTGAAAAAACACCTTGATGTCTTAGAGCGCGTTACTTTAATGTTAATGTATTATTCACATAAGCCTTCCGGACTGAATTCACAAAACTATGGTGTAAACCTCATCGAAATCGTTGCGTTGTTTAGAAAAACAACGCGGTCACACAGACACACAAGAAAAGCTATTTTTATAAATAATATGTATAAATTAAAGATCTTTGCCTTTATTTATTTATTAAAACTTCATGCACAAGTAAAAAATACTGTACAAAGGCGGACTTAATGCCTGAGGCATTTTCTACCAGTCAACCTTAGGGTGATGCAGAGATAAAAGATGGCAGGTGCAACATAAGGGATAAGTAAATTAAAAAATAATACATACTAATACATAGATACATATAAACTGAATAAAATTTGTCAGGAGAAATAACGAATGAAACAGAAAGTATGTAACAGCTACGTTTTTAGGTTCCGTACCCGAAGGGTGCCAAACGGAACCCAAACACCGCTGTCCGTCCGTCTGTCTGCCAGCGGGCTGTATCTCATGAACCGTAATAGGTAAACAGTTCAAAGTTTTCACAAGTGTTGTATTTCTATTGCCGCTATAATAATTAAATTAAATAATAAAAGTTTAATAAAGTTAATAATTAGAGGGTTTTTTGCTCGATCCTTAATACGGTACGGAATCCTTCGTGTTTTTTTGTATACCAGACTATCTTACAGAGCCCTTTCGTGGTTTACTTTAAGTTCATATCAGCCGAGAACGTCTACTGATGGACATCAAACTCAAATCATTTATTTCGAATAGGCAGATTTTTTTAAAGGCCCATTGAATGTAAAAATTTATAAATTAATAGAATTTGTTCTAGTTCCCTAGCCCCTTCCAAAAGATATATATGATGGATATTCATTATGCAGAAATGGTCAAGAAACACATTTTTGTTGGTGTTGGGTACCTACAATGTACTTAGTTGTATTTTATATTCCTTTCAGTTCTATGTTTGTGAACGGAAAACATGCGTCGACAGTGAACTGTGAACTGTCCGTTATGTTTGTGACAAGAGAATGTATGCGAAACTGATAAATGACGGATGTATGGAGTACATTGTTTGTTGTGTCATACTGTGGTGCATGCATCTTCTATTGTGTGTGACATTTTACCTATGACGGTAAAGGCCCGGGTTAGGTTTATAACTTTGGAAAAATATCAAAATCCTAACTAATATAAATGCGAAAGAGACTTTATTTGTTTGTTACGCTTTCACGCTAAAACGGCTGAACAGATTTGGATGAAATTTGGCGCATGGGTAGACCATGACCTGGACTAGGACATTATCCACTCCAACTCCACTCCTGCCAGCCTCGAGGCAGCCTCGAGGCAGGTTGTGATGGAGGAGAGGTCTTTTATAAGGGCCTGCTTCGCAGGCATAGAGGACCGGCTCTTGCCGGAAAAGCGGCTCCGCCCACCGCTGGCGGCGGACAAGAGTCGCCAACCGAAAGAGCCGGAACCTGCGCCTCAAGCAGGCCCGCTATTAGAAGGGCAGCCCTCCAGCTCGAAGGGCAAGGGCAAGGGCAAGAGGACCAAGGCGGCTCCTCAAATCCCCACCACGAGCGCGGGGGGAGCGTCAGGGTCCTCGGCCACTCCAGCAGCCCCGGCCCCAGCCCAGATCCAGGAGGAAGACGCCCTTCTTCCCTCCACCACCCCGTCCAACCAGTCGTGGACGGAAGTGGTCAAGAGGGGGAAGAAGGGCAAGAAGCCGGACCCCAAGCCCGCTGCGGCTGCTCCTTTAGCCAAACGGGCTCCTGCCGGCGGGAGGAAGCTGGTTCCTCCCAAAACCGCGGCCGTCGTGGTGACCATCACCCCGGAGGCCGCGGAGCGGGGCGAGACGTACGAGTCCGTACTGAGACGGGCTCGTACGAATGCTGATCCCTCCCAGCTGGGGATCAGCAAAATTACGTGCCGCCGAACTCTCACGGGAGCTCGAATTTTCGAGTTCTCGGGGGAGCAGCGCGGCACGAACGCGGACCTCTTCGCAGCGAAGCTGCAAGAGGTCATCGCGTCGGATGTGGCCAAGGTCGCAAGGCCCGTTAAGACCACAGCCTTGGAGGTGGCCGATTTGGACGACTCGGTCGCCAAAGAGGATGTGGTCGCGGCCGTCGCAGCGGCTGGAGGCTGCGACGCTGGCGCGGTGAAGGCTGGAGTCATCAGGCTCGGCCGCCGCGGCATGGGCATCATCCGCGTGGAGTGTCCGGTCGCCGCGGCCGGGGCCGTCCTTGGTGCGACAAAAGGACGGTTGCTGATCGGCTTCAGCTCGGCTGTGGTCCGGCCACTTGAGGCACAGCCTGCGCGGTGCTTCAAGTGCTGCGCGTTCGGCCACACCCGAGCCACGTGTCCCTCCAAGTCCGATTGGAGGGAGACCTGCTTTCAATGCGGGAAGGAGGGACACGGGTGGGCCGCGTGCACCGCCACCGCGCCACACTGCGCGGCGTGTGCCGCCAGTGGCCGCCCCGCGGGCCACCGGATGACGGGCAGGAGCTGCAAGCCCCCCGTCAAGAAGGGCGTGGTGCCGGCGCAGGTTCGCCCTGTTGCCACCACCGCCGCCGCCGTCGTCGCCGCTGTAGCTCCAGCCGCGGCGGCGGCGGCTGAGGAGGGTGCGATGTCGGAATAATAATTTCCGACCACCGCATCCTCCAGACGAACGCCAACCACTGCAGAGCGGCCCAGGACCTGGTGGTGCAGGTCATGGCCGAGTGGTTGGTGAACGTAGCGGTGGTCGCCGAGCCCTACTTCGTTCCCGGCAGCTGGCTGGGTGACGAGGACGGCTTGGTGGCACTAGCGGCGCGGTCTTCCACAGACTCCCCTCCCCTCTCGCTATTAGAGAGGGGACCGGGATACGTGGCCGCCGCGTGGGGAGAACTCGCCCTTGTGGGCGTGTATTTCTCCCCAAACCGCCCTCTCCAGGACTTCGAGAACTATCTCGGAGTCCTGGCCGCCGTGGTCGGCAGGGCGGCGCCGCGTCAGGTCTCCGTGCTGGGAGACCTGAACGCCAAGTCGGTGACCTGGGGCAACCCAGCCACCGACGCCCGCGGGCGGGCAGTCGAGCTGTGGGCTGCCTCCTCTGGACTCTGCCTCTTGAACAGAGGCAGCGTCCAGACATGCGTGCGGCGGCAGGGTGGCTCAGTGGTGGACGTCACTTTCGCCACCCCTGCGTTAGCCGCGCGCGTGCTGAACTGGCGGGTGAGCCTGGTGGAGACCATGTCGGACCACCGCTACGTGCGGTTCGACATCTCCACCAGTCGCCCCGGAGAGACGCGGTCTCTCCCGGGGCGATCACCGTTCCCACGGTGGGCTCTCGCCCGCCTGGACAGGGAGGCGGCGCGGGAGGCGGCGTTCGTCCAGGACTGGCTTTCGCCGCCTTCCGCCAGCCGGCTGCCGGATGTGGACACCGTGGCGGGGCAACTGAGGGAGTCTCTGACCGAGGTATGCAACTCGAGCATGCCTCGGTCTGGCCGACCACCACCCAAACGGGCCGTGTACTGGTGGTCGGCGGAGCTGGCGGGGCTTCGAGCAGCCTGTGTGGAGGCAAGGAGGGCATACACGCGGAGTCGGCGGCGGCGTCGACGGGACCAGGCCGTCGGGGACCACCTCTACGAGGTGTACCTGGCGGCAAAACTGGTCCTCGATCGGGCCATCACCGCCGCCAGAGACTCCGCGAGAGCCGAAATGCTGGAGGGTCTCGACGCGGACCCCTACGGGAGACCGTATAAGGCGGCGCGGAACAAGCTGCGCCCCTTTGGTCCCCCGGTGGCCGAGACCCTGGAGCCCCCCTTTCTGGATGGGGTGGTTCAGTCCCTGTTCCCGTGCAGGGACGACTTCACCCCACCAGCGATGGCCCCACCAGCCCCGCCAGCTGATGATGAAGAAGAGACCCCTCCAGTCACGGAGTCGGAACTTGGCGCGGCTATTCTCCATATCCGCGCCAAGAAGACGGCTCCGGGCCCCGACGGTGTCCCGGCGAGAGTGGTGGCGATCGCCGCCACTCAAATGGAGGAGCGGTTTCGGGACCTCTTCAGCGCATGCCTTGCGTCTGGAAGGTTCCCGAAACCGTGGAAGGAGGGACAACTGTGCCTCCTTCGCAAGGAGGGCCGCCCGGCAGACTCCCCCTCGGCATACCGGCCCATCGTTCTGCTCGATGAGGTCGGTAAGATGTTCGAGGGGATAATCGCTGCCCGCCTGAAGAGCCATCTGCGGTGCATCGGGCCGGACTTGTCGGACGCTCAGTACGGCTTTCGGGCTGAGCGTTCGACGGTGGACGCGCTGGCCTGCCTCAAGGGGCAGGTGAAAGATGCGATGGAGGTGAGGGACGGGTTGTTGGCCGTGTCGTTCGACATTGCCAATGCCTTCAACTCCGTTCCCCACTCCACCATCCTAGAGGCGCTCCGATTCCACGGAGTGCCTCGCTACATGCGCGTGCTGCTGGCCAGCTACCTGGAGGATCGGGTGATCCTCCTGGTCAACAGGGCTGGCCAGGTCCGGCGGTACGCCGTTGAAGCCGGCGTTCCACAGGGGTCAGTCTTAGGACCTCTCCTCTGGAACGTCGGCTACGATTGGCTCTTGCGGGGAACTCTCCTCCGAGGCACGAGTGTCGTCTGCTACGCGGATGACACTCTCCTCACCGCCCGGGGGGAGAGTTTCAGGGAGGCGGCCAACTTGGCCTCGGCGGGCGGATCCTTGGTCGCAGGGAGGATCCGCCGCCTAGGGTTGACGGTGGCGCTGCAGAAGACCGAGGCCGTCTTCTTCTACGGTCCCCGGCAGCGCCCCCCGCCACCTGGCGCCCACATCTTCGTGGAGGGCGTCAGGATTGAGGTGAAGGCCCAGATGAAATATCTGGGCCTTGTACTCGACAGCAGGTGGCGCTTCGGCCCGCATTTCAGCGGGCTGTCGTCGCGCCTGCTGAAGACCGCGGGCGCTCTCTCGTGGCTCCTTCCCAACTTGGGGGGGCCCAGCTCGCGATGCCGGCAACTCTACGCCGGCATCCTGAGGAGCATGGCCCTCTACGGGGCCCCCATCTGGGAGGAGTCCCTCCACAGACGGGAGAACGCCGCGGCCTTGCGGGCACCTCAAAGGGCGATAGCCCAGCGGGTGGCGCGGGCTCACCGCACGGTGAGCTTCGCCGGGGCATGCGCTCTGGCCAGCACCCCTCCTTGGGAACTCGAGGCGTGGGTGCTCGCCAGAGTGTACGAGTGGAAGGCGGGGCGGAGGGCTTCAGGTCAGCCCTTCGCCCCGGAAGAGCGGGAGGCCGTCCGGCGGGAGGCGAGGGACCTCGCCGCCGCAGTCTTCGGCCGC
This sequence comes from Agrochola circellaris, assembly GCA_914767755.1. NCBI lineage: Eukaryota > Metazoa > Arthropoda > Insecta > Lepidoptera > Noctuidae > Agrochola > Agrochola circellaris. The sequence goes on from OU611859.1 coordinate 12,485,958, forward strand.
CGAACCCTCGACGCGATCGGGCCGGTCCTGCGGGACTGGCTCGAGCGGCCGCACGGGTTCCTCTCGTTCCGTCTGGTGCAGGTGCTGTCCGGACACGGTTGTTTCGGATCGTACCTGCATCGGATCGGACGGGAGGAGACGCCGTCGTGCCACCACTGTGGCGCGGCGGAGGACACGGCGCAGCACACTCTCGAGGTGTGCCCGTCGTGGTCCGAGCCGCGCCGCAGTCTCGTCGCGGCGATCGGGGTGGACCTCTCGCTCCCCGGCGTGGTGGGCGCCATGCTGAGGGACGAGGGGTCCTGGGCGGCAGTCGCCTCCTTCTGCGAGCACGTCATGTCCCAGAAGGAGGCGGCGGAGCGCGTGCGGGAGGACGATCCCGACGCGGCACCGCTCCGAAGGCGGAGGAGGGGTCGAAGGAGACGTCAGTTCGACAGTCATCTCCGACTCCTGCTCCCAGGTGGAGGCCAGCAGGCAACGGGTGCGGGGGCACCCTCGCCTGCATCGCACAGGCCTCCACCAGTGCCGGACGGGAATGGCCAGGTGCTCCCGGCCATTCCCGTAGCCCCCCACCACCCAGGTGGGGGGCATGTGGGGCCCGCCAGCTAGGCGGGCATGCGCCGGGAGGGCTGTGGATGTAAAGGCTGAGCCGGTTTCCCATGGCCCTCCCATCACGGCGATGCGGGAGCACCGCTGAGTTTTAGTGGGTATACTGCATTTAGACAGGAGTCCCACATACCCCGACTCGTCCCCCACGAGCCGGGGATGCGTAACGCATTTCTCAGCGAAAAAAAAAAAAAAAAAAAAAAAAAAAAAAAAAGGTACCTTAACCGTAGTAGTTACAGAAAAACGGTATTAGGACACTGTCCACATTTTATAAGAAATTTTGATCCCCATTCATAGATTTTGAAAATACTGTACAGTCAACAAGAAAATTGTCAATTTTCACAAAAAAAAAAAAATACCAATCGATCCTGTTTCTTATAAGGATCAAAAGACCAACTGAGGTTTGGTGTAGGTACTAGAAGTCAGAGATCGCAAAAAGCTTTTCCCATACATTTCGTAGGAAATGAGACTCCTAACAATTTTTTTTTATAATAGCCTCTACGATGAAGACTGGCTGAAGAAGAGAAAATTATTAACTTTGAATTTCGAACGAATACGCGTTATAATTTTATTTACTTTGAGAGCAGATTTTAGATAGTTCAAAGGTTTTTTGCGATTTCTGACTTATCTCGTATTCAAACCTCAGTTGGTCCTTCAGAGTTTTTGGATCGTTATAAGATACAGAATCGAATGGCATTAAAAAAGTTTTAATGAAAATAGCTAATGTTCTTGCTGACTGTACAATTCGTTCGAAATGTGTAAATGATGATCAAAATTTCAAAAAAAAATAAAGTTAGTCTCTTAAAACCTTTAGCTACAACGGTTAAGGTACCTACCTGCCCTTACTGCCCCATCTCAAAACTGGTGGAGTTTTGAGATGGGGCAGAGGCTTTCAGTAGAAAATTATATAGATAGTTTTTATGAATGAAATAACTTTCAGTTAAAAAAATAATTATGCTCTTGCCCTGATCTTGATTTATTTGGGATCTTTGCAGTATGCCCTCTTCTGCTATACATTTCATTACATCTACTAATATCTACTAAGCACCCTTTGCTTAGTAGATATTAGTACCTAGATATAAGAGCAACGGTGCGGTGTCAAAGATGTAATGACAATTTTTTTAAAGAGTATGTTTAGATGGAGTAGTCATGTTGAGAGGATGCATGAAAGGCGACTAACAAAGGGCATTAACAAGGCAGATATGAGTGGAAACGCCGGGAGGGGACGCCCTAGGAGGACATATATCTGTGGCGGCATCTACACCGCCACATGCGAACTACGCATCAAAAAAACTTGACGTCACACAACATCCTAACGTCACTCAAATCCTGCATCGCGCAATTAGAGTTTACCACGCGGTGGACATATATACAAGCTCACGACTTCAACCTCTGGGCAATTGCCCGCCAATCATGACACCCGTCTGGTCGAGGATCCTCCCTTTTGAGTGATGTGGCGGCATCTACACCGCCACTTGCGAACTACGCATCAAAAAGACTTGACGTCACTCAACATCCTAACGTCACTCAAATCCTGCATCGCGCAATTAGAGTTTACCGCGCGGTGGACATATATACAAGCTCACGACTTCAACCTCTGGGCAATTGCCCGCCAGACATGACACCCGTCTGGTCGAGGATCCTCCCTTTTGAGTGATGTGGCGGCATCTACACCGCCACATGCGAACTACGCATCAAAAAGACTTGACGTCACACAACATCCTGACGTCACTCAAATCCTGCATCGCGCAATTAGAGTTTACCGCGCGGTGGGCATATATACAAGCTCACGACTTCAACCTCTGGGCAATTGCCCGCCAGACCTGACACCCGTCTGGTCGAGGATCCTCCCTTTTGAGTGATGTGGCAGCATCTACACCGCCACATGCGAACTACGCATCAAAAAGACTTGACGTCACACAACATCCTAACGTCACTCAAATCCTGCATCGCGCAATTAGAGTTTACCACGCGGTGGACATATACAAGCTCACGACTTCAACCTCTGGGCAATTGCCCGCCAGGCATGACACCCGTCTGGTCGGAGGATCCTCCCTTTTCTATGGTGGATGAGTGAACTTTACACCCTGTTCCTCATGCCCCTAAATACTGACCTTATTGGTGATGTTCTTCAGAAAGGACAGGTGCGTAGTACTCGCAACTGGCGTGCGTGTATGACCAGATGTATGAACGTAAACGTGGTAAAAGGACTACGTAAGGACTGGAGCAGGTGGCGTTCTGTAGTTTCTACAAAAATAGGCTTATTAATAAAAAAAATACGCCTTCTTCCCATGGTTGACCCATGGGAATAAGGCATATTTTTTTACCAACTATTATATGCATCGATACAAAGATATGAGATACATATAATAGACTAGTGTACCAATTTCTTACAGGTAAGCATGCATTACTTACTTATCTGTCGATTGAAGTTGAGTTTGTATATTATGTTTTTACATCTATACTGGCCCGCTAAGACGCTGGCAATACTGTCGGCGTGCCCTCACCACTGTCAAGCCCCTCCACGCAATTCAAGACGCCATGACAGGAAATGGTGCATAAATAAGCTTGCACGTTATTCTCGTCTCTTTTTTTTCACAAGAACAACTGACCAGGTCGAACCTCCGTCAACTTACTATTTCAATTCCATTTTGTATTGCTGTTACTGCTGACAATATTAAAACCAGATAAGTATATCTAATCTTTTCATTTATATTGTAGTAATTAGTGAATGTTAATTTGCTTTTCGTGTGAATAGATTATAACGGATTTTAGTTTAAATAAGTTGCTGTGATTTTTATAGATAACTAATTAAAATAATTTACTGAGGTTGTTCCAATTTCATTTATTATAAACCCTGTGTTAAATCATATTTTATAATTTTCTAGTCAGAAAATTTTAACGTGATTACGAAGCAAGGGCATTTTCCAAACACCTTTCTTTAAGCCAGCATCTCTTTTTATTATCCTTAAATTTTATTAAATAAACCACAAAACAACCTCCATCTCAACCTCATAATCCAATTATCCATAAAATAGTTCTGAACAGCTAATTTCGGTACTTGTCCCTTCTTCTAGAACCGTTCAATCATACCCCCTATTGTGAAGAAAGTGCCTTTCATACAAAATCATAATTCATACCACAATACAAGAAAATTCTAAAGAAAATATTCGAACAAAGCTGATCGTTTTTATTGTGACTTTAAATTACCTTTTTTTAGATGGTTTTATTGATTACTTGTGGGTGTTGTTTTTAGTTTTACAGACTAGAATGAGAATTGGGGACTAACAAAATAATATCTTGGTTTCTAATAACGCACAAGGTATATTCAACAAAATATAACATTACCCCTGTATTTCTCCGAGGGGTTAGACAGGTGTTCCTATAGTACAACCACATTGCCCCAAGTTTGCTTAAGTCCTATGTCATAGGGGGCGGAACTATTGCTAGTAACCGGCTTTGACGTCATCACGTCTACGCCGGCTGTCGCTGAAAACCAGCGCTAGGTCTCTGTCTCGCATAGGGTCACAGCATTATGCTGAGCGATGTCCGTTTTGCGTAGATGTCACGCATATTTACCCCCAAATTGATATTTTCGTGTTTTGTTCTTTCTTTGCGTCATGTTTACCGCAAATAAACGTATTTTCTTTCTTTTTTCTCTCTTTCTAACCGGGCACAAATCCAGACACTGGCTGCTACTGAGAAATTCCTGATGGAAAAACCCAATAACACTTTGTCCGACCTGGGAATCGAACCCAGGACCTCATGCTCAACAGTAGCTCTTGCAACCACTAGACCAACCAGAGGATGGATATATTCGTTTTATTAAATTGACATCGCGTTTTATCCCAACCGAAGATATTCCGCAAGATTCAAAGTTTAAAATTGTTTCTTTTAATATCAATCAACTTCTAAATAGATCACAAGAAAATCATGACATCCATCCGTTAATAAGACCCCTACGAAGCAAAGCATATCGAACTTAAACAATTTACAACAGACCTCAAAATGAAACCAAAAAGCAATTTCTTACTCATCTCCATGTAATCCCTTTTAACTGACTTTAGTAACGCCACACAAGATAAACAAAGGTAGTAAGTTACAGTCGTTTCCAAACAAAAGCGGAATATGATACTACCCGTAATTAAGTAAGTATTCAAAAGTATAAAGCTCTGCGCAGACCTGCGTCAAGAATATCGCTCAATGTAAAGTAGCACGCACACTAACAACGCACGCAACAAAACATCAGGGGCCTTACTATGACGTGTTAAAACCATCACTTTTCCGTTACATTATCTCTCTCTCACACTGGAACAATAATTGCTTTTACAAGTCATAGTACAGCCCTAGGTCTCATAGTCAAACACGTTAATCCGTTGGTCCCGACTTTCATTCGTAGATCTTTGACAGTCATTACCCAAGTCAGAAGCCCAAAATTCTGACAACCAGTCTTGCCAAGGGTTATCGTGTTACTCAGTAACTGCGTTGTGGAGGTCAGATATGCAGTCGCTCTATGTAAAACACTGGTACTTAGCTGCAGTGGAGGGCCCGGCCGAATGGAGTTCGAAATTTCGGAGCGAGTCCTACACTCGAATCATTTACTTTAATGGACGGGAAAAACACATAGGGAGTAGGGACAACTGTCAAATCGTGTTGGCGTTAATTCTTAGTTCAGGCCCTAAACTAATATTATGTCCGTAAGTGATACGGAGTAGGAAACGGTCCTTACTTCGGCCAAAACGACGGACTTCGCGCTTAGGGAGACCCCCAAGAATAAGCAGATTTATTAATCATAGTCAAAGCTAGCAAAAATCTACTGAAAAAACTGTTTTAAAACAAGACAAAAATTATCTGTGTTTTGGCTGTGATGTGCACACAGTCTAAATAATACACAGTCACACAATGTTGAAGGATTAGGGAGCTTATGAGAAAACACATTTGTGTCGGCAAAGTTTTCCTCTTGAATAATTATGATGAATCATTTGCAATACATTACCCTGAAAGCAGAAAGTTTTGAATGAATTTGAACTAGATGGTTCTAGGAATGGACCTACATAATCAGTTTATAATTTTCCCACTGCTGGGACCCAGGCGTCCTCTTTGTGAGAGGGACTGGGCCCATATTCCACTTCGCGAGCCCAGTGCGGGTTGGTGCAAGTCACATGTTTTCGAATTTTTGGTTCTAGGACATGCCGGTTTCCTCACGATGTTTTCCTTCATCGTTTTGAGAGCAGTGGTGAGAAAATTAAGAGCCTGCCTGAATTCAAACTCAACTACCTACAACTGGTAAGTCGTGGCCGGTACCACTGGGCCACCGTTGCTCTACAAAAAGCTCTAGGAAAGGCCATAGAAATAATGAATTAGTTAAATCGGTTCATATTAATTAATAAATGATTTTCAAAGTTGGCTTGTGCTACTGAATTAAAAAAGAAAATTGTCACGTAGAAGATGATGAAATGTATGAATAACAAAAACCGCTTTATTTTCTTTCTTTAAAACTTATTATTAGGCGCAAATACATTAAGGCGACAGGACAGACGTCAGGGTAGCCCGCGAAATCCAAATTTTCTTACGTTTTTTGTAATTTGCAGCTCAGTATATTGATCTAAATATGATTCGCTGCCGTATCAAAAAAATATTTATAGAATTAAAATCATAAAATCATCGATACAACGATTTAAATTCATATTACACAATTGAATGACTATTTCATTAAATTATGATATTTGAGGCCAATTCTACCTTAAAGTTGTGTTCTTGTATTGCTGATTCTAATGATTATAATTTTGTAAAGCCATATTTTTTACGGTCACGAATCATATTTTAATCAACATACAACTTGACACTGACCTTACTGACTACCTTAGAGCATCCCCCTTAAGGGGAGGACCTTAATGTTAACGTTCATGATCTTCCTGCCCTAGTCACATGTTTGACTTGAGGTCGTCGCAGCACGTTTCTTCCATTCTCCAGTGGTTAGCTTGCGTGTTCTGTACTGAGCTCACGCAACGCGACGTAGGTCCAGCCAGTAATAGGACTCACCCATTAAGGAGCACTGTCCCAAATTAGATGCATAATTAATTTATTACACATAAAACAAAATTTATATTTTTTTTTTAAACTTATACCTACTAAACGATCAACAATTAAATTATCTTTAAAATAGTGATAGTAGAAAAATACGCTTGATAGATTTTGCGTGATTCTCAGTTTTTTATCCGCGTTAGATATAACTTGACAAATTAATTTCACAATGTAATATGAACATAATCTAAAATATTATTATCATATTAATTTGTTAAGAAAATGCTCCAATTTAACACATTTTTTTCCAAATCATTAACACTAATCGTATAGACGTGATCTTCAGTATAAAATCATTCAAAGTCGGTTATCGTCGCCTTAAGAGTACCATTCACTACATAAACACCAACGAAAAAAATAAATTATAGGCAAACGTTCTTATTCACAAAAAGCCTTTAAACCCACTTTCAGACTGTCAAAGGTCAAAGTTAACAACAAACTGAAAGTAATAGACGATAATTTTCAACTTGATGAATTTTTAAGGCTTCGTACCTGTGAACGGTTCACTCACACGATCTCTTTGAATGTTTTACAGAAGTCCCCACTTTGCTGCCGCCCTTCGGTATAAATGATTCATGACTAGAGGCCAGGAATGTCGAAATGACGCTCAGTGTTGGTGAAAAGGCCGTAAAAGAGCTGTTTAAATCTAGTACAATGTTTGACGAAATCCTCAGAATGTTGGCTTTAGTTTTTATGCCCGGATTTTGCTTTTTTGAAGCTCTTTGAGGTCTTTAAGAGTTGTTGAATGGAGTAATGCAATTGTTGGAGTATGCACGATACTAATTTACATTAAACAAGTGAAATTGTAATAGAATTTAAAAAACCCCCGACAGAAAGATTTCCACATTTCTCTTTCCTACTCCATCATCAGACCCTGTTCATCATCTATATATAGCCTATTCATTGAGACTATTCCAATGAACCCAAACACGATACCTGTGCCGTAAGTTGGTAAGGGAGTTGGGTATCCTGCAAATTCCAAGTGATGCTGCAATATCAGTTCAAGGTCACTATATTCTTCTAATATCATTGAAGTAACTGAATACCAAATTTCAAATCGATCATACCTGTGGAAGACGCTCACATCCATTCATCAACTAGAAATGAGTTGATAATCTTCAAACGGCTGAACCGATTTTGATAAAACATGTCTAAGAAACATCGCTAGAAAACCTGCTTTCAAATAAAAACAAACTTCTTCCAAATCGGTTCACCCGTTTAAGAGTTACGGTGCCACAGACAGACACACATAGCGGTCAAACTTATATCACCCCTCTTATTGCGTTGTGGGTTAAAAATAGGTTCATTTGTCATAGGTACTATTTGGGCCTGTCATGAACAATTTTTTCATCATTACTGTAAATGCCTTTATTGTCCTCATTTGCAAATGGAACAAATTTTTGTCCTTAGGAGAAAAAAAACAAGGTGTTTTTATAATTTGTTATTCTAGTTTTTCTCTACTATGCAAATTGCTCCCGTACAGTCGTAAAATACAACGTTAAAGTAAAACTCCACAACAATAACAGACACGTACGTAGTTGTATTCATCTTTTGTTATATTTTCTTCCTTACTTTAATTCTGCAACTAGAACGCCAAGTAATCTTGAAACTCCTTATATGCAGCTAGATATATTCTTAGATAATATTAATATACGTACTGTTTTCTCCACAAACCTACCGGGTTTTATAACCTGAAAAAAATAAAAAGTTTAAATTAGTTACACGTAGGACAGTTTAAGTACGTCCATAAAGCTTAGTAAATACACTTATTGGTATTTATATACCCCGCAAAAAGGTCTCGGAAAAGTGCGTAATCGTTTCTTGAAATAATTAATTCGCTGTCACAAGTAGGCTTGAGCTAAAAGTCCTTACAATTTCGATCCACATATAATCCTGTTCAAGAGTATACGACAATCTATCATCCAATTAGCAGTGCCGAGCTAATCCAAATAATGAACAACATGTTATTTTAGCCAATCAACGGGCGTCAACTGTATGTACCTATTGATTCGTAAACCAATCAATCCAGCTCAAATTGTCGCGCAGATTTACACATGGCATGAATTCGGATTAATTTGTTTTGTTATAGAAACAACGTTTGATAATACGCTTAAAATTATTCATATTAGATGCCATCAATTTATATTCGTTCTAATGCCTTCCATTTTGGTTGTCGAAACCAGTTGTGGTTTTAATATGTTTGTTCTGATTTAGACGGTTTTGATTTGTTAATTGATCAATCTGCCTAGCCTTTTCCCAACTATATGTTGGGGTCGGCTACCAGTCTAACTAGATGCAGCTGAATACCAGTATTTAACATGGAGTGACGTATCTGACCTCCACAACCCAGTTACTTGGTAACACGATGTCCTCTTGGTAAGACTGGTTGACAGACTATTGAACGTCTGATTACCCGTGACGACTGACCAAGAACAACGGCTTAGCGTGATTTCCGAGGTACGGAGGGGTCTCAATATTTAATGGTTGGTCACCCATCCACGAACCGACCGCGGCTACCGTAGCTTAACCTACGATCGACCTATTGCTTAACTTCGTGCTGTGATTATTTAGCCGCGAGCCCCTGATTTGTTAATTGATGTTTCTGTTGCATGATAACAAAATTGATAAGCTTATCTAAACCTAGATTTGCACAACAACACGTTTTGATAACAGGGATGTTGATTGTAGGAAAAAATAACTATTTTGTCCGTCAGTCATATAATAAAAAAATATTAGAAACGTCTTTTTTGCTTTATCGTAGTAATAAAAAATGATTTAGATAAAACGCATTAAAGTTGGAGTCCCCGGCTCGCTACGTCACAAGTCGGTATAAAATCTACCGGAGAGTGACGTCATGCCACATTTTAACTCAATGTATTGCCGTAATCTTTTGTATACGTAAAAAAAGAAAAAATAAGTAAGTACGAGTCTTATATTTTTTAATAAACTATCTGACGGACAAAAATATTTTTTGTTCAACATCCCTATACCATCATAATCTAGAAAATAAACTTGGAAAGTCGTAGATAGACGGCTCGCTCATTGAACTGTCTCAAGAATCGATTGGACAGATTAAATATCTCGAAGCAGTTTGATACACATGCCTCAGCTAATTAGCTGCTAGCGTGTCTAACTTAATAATAACATATTCTATAATTCCCGATAAAGAATATTTGACTAATAAAAAATATATAAAAAATTTAAAAATAAATAAATATTATATATAAAAAATAAAAAAACCTTTAAAAATGTAAATAATCGGTTTATTTATATTTTTGTTTTTTTTTTTATATTTTTTATAAATATATTTAAAAATTTAAATGATATGATTATAGAAAATAATTATATATTAACGTATTGCAAAACTTTCTGATCCATTTTAACAATACTTAGAGTGGTAACAATCGAGTCGTTTTCTACCTTAATTTCGTCTCTCAAAATTATTATCCCTTTGAATTTATAAATAACCTCAAAATACACAAGAGCCTAAGCTGGGGTTATTACGGTGTTCGCGATCAAAAGGCAGTTGATCCATCTTCAGAATTGCTCTCGGAAATCTATGCTCAGGATTCCGAGTTAGATTCTATTGTTATGAAATCTCTTCTCTGTGCTTGGCTTAGGATCAGATGCCAGTTATTCAGAGTGCAAGCTTACAATTTGAATCAAAAGTCAAATATTCTTTGGAGGGAGAATTCAAAGTGAATGTATAAGGTGAAATTTATGTTCCCCCGTCCCACCCCATCGCATCGCCTGCGCTATTACTTCGTTTTCGCTAAATGTTCTTTCTGACTTTTTTTTCTTTTTGCTTGGCTCCTAAGGGTCTTAGTGTGATGTTAAATAGCCTAACCTTCCTCAAGAATTAGACGACCAAATGCAAAAAAAAAAAAAATCCGGGTCTCAATTCCCGAGATTAGTGCGTTCAAACAAACACAAAAAAAAAATCTTTAGCTTTATTATTAGTATAGATAGAAGATACGGTCAGGAACAAAACTTTAACAGTGCTACTTTTACAGATCATCTACTTGTAAATTGACATAAAATGATTTAGTTATAACTACTGCTTTTAGGCATTTTATATTATAGCTAAGCGTTATTATTCTTAGAATTTTAGTTCTGTTTCGATTTTAATTTAATATTTTGCTCTTTAATTAAGATTAAGGCAACTGAAGTGTTAGTCGACTTTCGTTGCTGACTGGACCTAGCTAAATATTTGTAGGCCTCAATTACAACGATAAAGTATACAAGATAACAAAGTTTTGCTCTAAGAACTGACAAAAGTTAGAAATCTAGATAGATTTCTTTTACAAAATTTCCAGTATTTTAAACACAAAAATAAAACGGCCAAGTGCAAGTCGGACTCGCACACGTAGGGTTCCGTACCACCGTACAATATTTAACACTACATATTTTTAACACATCGAGGCAATTCAGCTGTTAGACCAAACAAATATAGTGCGAAGACTAAAACGAACAAAACCTTTTGAGTTAGGGTAGTGTAAAAAGTGTAGAAATAATAGTGACAATGACACACATAATAACACATGAACAAAGTGTTTATGATATTATATTAGAAGTGGAACGGACTTGTTTAAAGTACAATCAGCACTATTTTAAGTTTTAAAATAATTATCACGTAAAAAATTTTGTTAGATTAAAATTTCTTATTCTCATATGCTAAATTGTAATTAATTATTAAGAACCTGGTTCTTTTTAACAAAGAATTAAAAAAAAAAAATTACACGCTTCTTGTATCGGTAAAATATAAAATTTGGTTAAAAATTAAACCTTTTAATTTTTTACCAAAGTTTATATTTTATCTTGTATGATTTGTTGTTATAGCGGGCATAGTAGTGCACACTGAAAATTTTAAGTGTCAACCTATTACGGTTCAAAAAGTACAACCCTGTGACTGACAGACGGACGGACAGACATCGGATCCTTATTTATCAAGTCCCGTTGGCACCCTTTGGGTACGGAACCCTAAAAATGTAACTACTAGTTAGCTGGAGGCAAAATCTGCTAGGGGCAGAAGAGACGCAATTTACTTCAATGCTAATTTTGAGCAATTTGCGTCAGCTAACAAGATATTTTTTCGCCGAAGCAAAATAACTTTATTTGCTTGTTTACTTTCAAGAAAAATCTATAAAACAATATTTGTATACAAGTTTATTTGCTTGCTAGTACATAAATCTTTGTTTATTAGTACATAAATAATATTGCTTTTTAAGCCCGAAAGTTTGACATCCAGTCTCACCAAGGGGTATTGTATAAACCATTAACTGGGTTGTGGAGGTCAGATAGGCAGTCGCTCCATGTAAAATACTGCAGGTGCAGCATTCGGTTAGACTGGAAGCCAACCCTTAGTTGGGAAAAGGCTAGGCAGATGATGATGATGACCTTGAGAAAAATTCTTCCAAAACGGGTCTCATGCAGATAGCCTGCTGTTATATAGTACGTCGTAGATCGTAGTAGGTACTCCTAAAAGAAGAGGTTCGCATACAAAAATATTTATCCAAACTAATATTAGTTTTAGTGGGTTTTTCTGGAATTTTTCAATAGCAGCCCAGGGTCTGGATGTATGCCCGGTTGATAGCAATAAACTCGCCACCTAATATCATGGGGCTTAGGCGACAATAACCGACTTTTAAGGGGACTACAGGACCTAAACGTGCCTAAACGCAAGTTTTATAATGCCTAAAAGAATATGAACCACTGCAGTAAACAAAATCAGAAAAATATATGATATTCTTCAGGATATATGCTAGTATGATAGTGTGTTGAAAACATAATACAACTAATTTGATACGATAGAAAAAAATAATGAAGATACCTCTAAAAATTTTTTTTAACGATTAAAAATCTTATTAATTTACATGCAATCATTCTGATTTTTTGTCAGATTATTCTACAAGCTACATATTAGCATAATAGTGTTTTAATTTTCCAGTCCAATCAATAGATTTTTTGTAAATCGCTAACTGCTTCATATTTTGCAATAAATTACCTGCGTCGTGTCATCGCGCTTCTCTTTCATTTCTATGCAGTCCGACAGTGACCGCGCTTTAGCTGTTGTAAGCCTCTTAATGATTTTATGCTGTAGATGACGTCTAAACGAGTAGTATTATTGATTTGGAAAAAATATATGTTAAATTAGAGCATTTTTTAAATAACTTAATATAGGAATATTTTAGATTATGTTTATATTACATAGTGAAATTAATTTGTAACGTTATGTCTCACGCGGATAAAAAACTGAGAATCACGCAAAATTTATCAAGCGTATTTTTCTGAAAGCTTCACCATTTTAAAGATAATTTAATTATTGATCTTTTAGTATACGTATTTTATTAAAATATCATTTTTTATGTATAATAAATTAATAATGCGTCTAATTTGGGACAGCGCTCCTTGATAGGCGAGTCCTATTACTGGCTGGATGTATGACGCGTTGCGTGAGCTAAGTACAGAATACGCAAGCTAACAACTCAACGTCACTGGCATATACAATGTGAAACTTAATTCGATTCGTTTGCATCCTCTTAGGGGGTCATTGTACTCATCATTATGAACAACTTTCACTATGGGGCCAACCCTAAAATCGCGAAAAAAAAATCAGCTGTTCCATACATTTATGTTCGCTTAGCTCGTTATAATGTAGGGAACAGCTGATTTTTTTTCGCGATTGAGAGACTAAATGTAAAGATGGTCACTCATCCACAGACCAACCCCGGCAAGCGTAGCTAACCTGATGGATCGACCCGTGCGGCTGTTATTAATTAGCTACGAGCTCCTCTGATGCCTTTCTGATACACGATCTATAAAAACCGCAAAGTGACAAGGAAGGTCTCAGGTTATATAACAAGTGCGTAAAAGACATTAGATATCACAAAGTACAACTTACTGACGCAATTTTCTACCACAATTAACGGTTTCACATTATTTCTCAGTATCTACATTTTAGATATTAGCTCTTGACACATTTAATTGCTTATATTAAAACCTTAAGCAGCAAATTCGCAGTATCGTTTACAATTATTAATTTCAGGAAACTCGAACAGAAATTCAAGTTAATTTGGCTAATTGCAAAGTAACGTGCTTTTTCCTGTTAGGATGACAACTCAAGGCGATCCAAATCAGTCGAAATAAGGACATCGGCAAGCAATTTATTTTACCAAAAAAAAAACATTTCTGCGAAGCTTATAATTGTCCCGATTTCATTATTCTTCATTACAGTTCGAAGGAGGAAATTCGTCTACAGTAATTATTTTCCATCGAATCTAAGAGATCTTATTGGATGAAAGGAATAAATTAAATTTTGAAGAACTGGACGATCTCTCGATATTCATAGCGCTTATTGGAGAACACTTTTCCCTATGAAGTGTTTCATTATTATATACGTCTTTGGAAATGAAAATTATAATTTCACTTTTCTCTGCAATGATGTTACGCTAAATAATATTTTCAAAGGTTTTTTACTTTAGTAAAAGATTTTAGATGTGCTTTTAACATTTCTGAATGTAGATAGTATTTTTAACCATGCCGAACTCAAAGGAAAAATAATAAGGTCCTAATATTTTAGTAAAGCGAGCTAATTTATTCAAGTGTCAATAGTGTGAGTGAAAGCAGGGGATTTACTGGAGCGTTTAGAAAAGTTTTTCTGTATTAAAATTAGAGATGCGCCGAGTATTTCTTTATTACTCGGTACCGATACTCGGCCATTTTAATAGTATCTACTGGAATAACTCGAATACTCGAAAATTATTCATTAACTTATAACCTGACCTCTTTAGATTTCTCGCCTTCTATTTCGTTATAAAATATCCAAATCAATCATCTTTTGCGCCCACTCACCTCACCAACGAACTCACAATACTTCTAGATTTAACCTAAAAACAAATGTAACAACGTAACTCTCTCCGAGCGCGTGATATATAAACTATGACAAGTCTCAGATGCGCACGGGAACGGCGGTATGCGAGGGGCGAGGTCCCGCTCGCTCGCCGGCCGCAAGTTGCGTGCAAGTTTAAACCTGTTTTAGCACCTAATACCTACGTCAACTAAACCGAGTCACTCGGCCGAGTACTCGGTTCAGTAAATAGAATACCGAGCAATACTCGGTACTCGGCACTCGGTGACTCGGTAAAACTTATACTCGTCGCATCTCTAGTTAAAATATTTTAGTAGCCGTGTTTAACTTACTAGAGAAGGATTGCTATTTCTCCCACACTTTTAGCCTAAAGATACTTTAGTAGCCTAAATTGAAGTTCCTCGTTAAGCCTACTTAAAGCAGGTTAGAGCTAAAATGTTAGCCCGGCGGAGACGCGACCTAAATAAACCAACGAACTTTGTGGGCTGACAAACTGTGAAGGACTCTATATTAAATGTACTTAGTTTATTCATTTAATCTCGTACCCTTTTTCTCCGTGGACGTGAGCGAAAGTTTGAGCTTTGTCAGTCAGATAATTAAAACTCTTGCTAACAAATAGGTACACACATCCTTTCAATAAACAGAATTAAAGCTATTTTAGCTATTTTAGTGAGGTAATTAATTATGATTTGCTTCAAAACTGTTTGGATACGGTACATTTAAGCGCACACAAAATACTGTCTGCAAAAAAATGTTATCTCCCGATAACCAATAGGTGATGGACATAATGTCATTATAGACACTCCCTTACCTACACAGCACTAACTACTAAGTATAATAAACAAACTTTTTTTTAAATTCACTTTGACATTTGATGATTGAATACGATATCTATATTGATATATTGATGCACAATGACATGAATGTTTACTTTGTGAAGTATAATATTATTATTATTTAAATTATTGTGAATAAACCTAATATGTAAATAACTGAGAAAAAGAAAAAAAATACCTACAAAGTCCTTAACTTTGTAGGTATTTTTTTTCTTTTTCTCAGTTAGTTTTAATGATATGGCAGTTTGTGTACTTTATGCGGTCTACCCAAATGTCCTTTCATTAGTAGTTATTGTTCGCCGAATCGTTGAATCGTCAGTAATCGTACAGCTCAACTCAGAACTTAAGGATAAGTTCTGAGTTGAGCTGTACGATTACTGACACATGCGTGCACTGACTGATCAGGTCGTCAATATGACCACGGTTCTTTACTCAAAAGACCATTTCAGACACCAATCTACATGGTCTTCACATGATCTAACCAAGATTATGTCTGGACCTCTGTGTTTGTTTCGGCCTTTCTTTTCAGAGTAGTCAGATAAGAAACGCCGACCTCATCTAGTTTTATAAATATAATATGACTGGCATGTAAAAATGTTTGTGCAAACCTACCTACAGAAATAAAATCATTTATCATTTAATTAAATCGAAATTCAATCCCAGGTTCTCACTTCCAACAGCACTATATATACCATTATGACGGTGTGTTTATGCGAATTAGACCCATAATACGTTTTAAAGCACCATTATTTAGAGTGTAAACTAGCTACATGGTGAACTTAACGGTTCTTTGATAGCCCAGAGCACCGCTATTGTGTTACCCGTTACCCATTAGGTACCCTTCAATTGATTTTCTAAAGTTCCGTTGAAAGCCACAACCCCACATTATTTTCGCTTGTTCCTTTCCTCCACACTAATAGTAGCTCTTTGACCGCCTTGCAACAATTTTCCAGCTAAAGTTTAAGCTTCACTTTGAAATCATTAAAAGTGTGCTGTTTTTAATTCTATTGGGTTTTATTTGAAACATAAAGGGGTTACAATGTTTACTGAAATACCAAAATGTCGAAAGGTATTCGTTTAAGCTTATGAAAAAGGAACTGGTATTATTACCAGTTCCTATCTAGTAGAAGATATGGGACTTAGAACATAACTGGCAATAATGTTAAAAATGAATAAACATGAATATAAATGTTGATGGATGGAGCGGGAGAGGAAGGCCAAAGAAAAGATGGATGGATTGTGTGGAATGATATGAAAGAGGGAGTGAATGATAGCGTGACGGTTGACGGGGTAGTGGAAAAAGAAAACGTGTTGCGCCGACTCCAAGAAACATGAGACAGACAAGAGCAGGAAGATTATGTTGGCGATAATTTGGATATACTGTATGTCTCTGCCTACACCTTTGGAGAAAACAGGCATGATTTTAGTTTTACAAAACAATTGAACATTTAACACGAAGTGTGTTTGGTTTGCCTCATCACCATCGCGTCAGTACCATTGTTAACATCTATAAATTTTAATAAGACCGTGTTTGTGAATAAAAGGTTATGACGTCTTTGAACAATACCCAGAAAATTTCCTGAATATCGTTTCACAAACAACTTTCAACATTTACACAGTCAATGTCAAACAAAAGTACTAAACGTTAGCACATATCATACATACATAATATAAACGAAACTCCATATATATAGCTGTGAAACTGAAGAGCTTCAGAATCGCAGTACTTTTCACTTTTCCAAACGTTTTATATCTTTTGTTTCTCAACGGAAGCTCTTCGCAATTCCTGAAATGTATTTTATTGAATGTTAAAAATTGGTAGTGAAATGGTGTTGAATCCAACATGGGATTCCATTTAAACTTAATTTAAAACCATCAATATAGTTATAATACAATACAATATCCAATTTAAGGGAAGGTTCACTATTTCATACCACTGCAGAACTAAAATAACCCCAAAATGGATTAAACTAAAATGCACGATGACAATCGAACCGCTCGGGCTGAAACTATACGTCCAATTTGTGCCAGTTTATCTAACATTGCAATTAATATCGATCCCGAAGTTGGACAATTCGTAGATGGATTTCTCTTTAAGGAACAAGTTACCAAATAGGTTGAATTTGAGATCCAGTTAGATTAAACAGTTACCTTTGGCGAATGGAACGGAGTGGATGCAAAAGGTGGAAATTTGATTCATGTGGTACAAAAGAGACATATGTTAACACAGCAGGGTTTCCTGCTAGGTTAGCATAGTCTCTTTTGATAGGCTGAGTTGATTGAAAGACACAGAACAGTTAACCTTTTTGAACTTTTTGAGATCACGACTGTAGGTAACGATAATGTGTTCCACGCGCGCCTCAAAGAGATGTCAGCACCAACTGACGGGGTCCGGAAGGGCCAATGCTTGCCGCGGTTGCGGGTTTGTCTGAAAGGGATATCGCGACCTCGGCACACAGGCAACGTAAGGAACACGGGTGGGTTTTAGTCAGTAAAAGTCTGACACGCCCTCCCGCTCCGTCGAGGAAGAAGAAGATCCGGAGCAGTTATTTGATAATATCCCACCCTCAAAAAAAAAAAAAAAAGGTAACGACAACACTTAACAAAGAGTAAATTAATAGCAGGTCAAGATAGTAAAAATAAAATTATATAATCAAGTCAAGGTCATACGCAAGCAATTTCCATAGATCTCGAACCAATTGACCTTCTAATCATAAACACTCAATGAACTCAATCAAAGAAGTACTGATACAGATCTTATTGCAAATAAAGACGTATCATTTTGCCCGTATCTGGTCATTAAGGGAACGTTATCTGATTGAGATAGATGTAGACAGAATATTAATGAAAATGTTCCTTTGCTTATATAAATACTTACTTCTAGGAGCCTTTAATATTGTTACGATGCTCATTGATTATTTCGCGAGTAACGAATAAATCTGAAGGTTCGTCTTGATTAGCAATTACTCTGACTAAAAACGGCAGGAAATCAGTCATTGAAATCTGTTTCGCAAAAGCAGCCACAAAGGCATCAATTTTCTCTGGGAGTAAAATATTAATAAATTCCAACATAACAATAACGCGTAAAGTGTACCAAAGGTATCGTAAAATATTTGTAGGTAGGTACAGTTGGTACATATACTTCGATTCATTCCCCAAGGCAGAGCTACGATTCGGGGAGATTACTCCGGATTTTTCTCGGTCCGAAAACTGGCGAAGTTGAAAGTTTGCAACCTATCGAGCTACTTTACTCAGAGTGTGACGGCAAATGTATGTGTTTGGAAACTTTTTAAAAAGCTCTTTGTGTGGAAATCTATTGGTCGATGTGTTCTTCTCTTTTGGATTATTTTAACTGCACTTTTGAGTAAAGGAAGTGTTCGATTTATCTCGGCTGCTATTCACTTTGTGGATTTAAAAGGGATCTGCTTTCAACTAGAGCTATTTTGGCCCGTCATCGGTCGTCGATCAGGATAAAGTATTTTTATAGATAATTTGATTCTGCAAAGTTTTATTTCCAGCCTAATCACCCTTTGGTAACTATAAACTATACTCATGAAAAAAAACAAAGCGGAACAGAGTCTAGATACAGAACAAGACGCAACTTTTCCAATGTTTGCTCACAATAAACTTTAAACTGCATGCTATTACAGTATCGCCTTTACCTTTCAACTTTTAAAGTCCAGAGTCCAGACTATGTCGTGTTACTTCTTGAACTTCTACTTATTCTACACGAGATACGATACGAGATACAAAGTCTGAATTCCCCACATTGACTTGTGAGAATTCTAAATGTTTACCTATTGTATACATTTTGAGTTCTCCTTTAGGTACTTCAAGTCTGTTTTCTGTCTTGATTCAGAAGCAAGTTAATAGTTGTTCTACCAAACATTTGCTCGCTTTTATGCTCAATTACTAAATACTTCGTTTCTGTATATGATTTAAGGTATTTTGTGTCTGGCAAGACGTTTGTTGGTATGATTTTATGTAAAGCTGTTTGCATATTCTGCGAGATGAAATTCTCCAGAATATTTGATCCTACTCTACTAGACATATAATATTAAGATAATTCATTGCTGCGTTGCTAAATCATTGTTGCTAAGTAAAACGGTTGTTATGAACAAAGATTTATGTTTGTATTAAAAATGAGTTATAGAAGAAAAAATAGAGATCTAATTTAAGCGATGAGTGCTATACAATAAATTAACAAAGCTCGATACTCGACTCCAGAAATTCAAATGGCGAAGTAGGTATTGTCTACAGCAAATTGTTTCACTCCGATGAAAACCTCTCAAAACGAAAGTGCGTAAGGAAGAAAGTAATGGAGGAAATACCAATAAGCAAACTATCCAATTAGTACCTTACAAAACCAACTACTGTATCTATTAATTAATACTATAACATTACAAAGTAATGTGATTATTCATTAGGTAAAATAACATTGAATATACATATAACAAGTTCTACTGAACTTGAAACATCTGAGCATTCTTCATTATTCGGTATCCAATTACAAGAACATTTGATCTTCACTTCCCAATTAATAACAACCGCTATTCTGCAGTACGGTATAAAATTGTTTCAATGCAATTCAATATCTATTACTGTTTCCATTGTACATTCCAAAGCTATCCAGGCTAAAGGAAAATAGCTTTTATGAACATTTAATGCTGTGCATTTAATTTAATGTTGTCTGCAAAAGGGGACCGTGGCACATCATGCAGGCTGGCAGATTTTTTTTTCTGGTTGCATGCTGTCTCTGGTTCATGATCACTCAATCGAATTTAGAACCAGTTTAAAAAGAAATAAAAGACGCGCTTGTTTTAGAATAAGGCCCTTTGTACACGGCACGGTTTCATTACGGTACGGCGCTGTAGAATAAAACGTATCTGTTAACAAGCTTCCACAGTGATCCATACAACACTGAAGACCGTGCCTATACACGACGAAAAAACCGTAGTTATTTACGGCAGTAAAAAAGTATGTGCGCCTAAGACATTATGGTTTCAGGCGCGTAAAAGTGAACAGATCCTCTTGATTTATTATTAAAAAATAACAGTTTTGAACCAGGGCTACCCAGCAGCCTTACAGTACCAAGGCGGACTTAATGCCTGAGACATTCTTTACCAAGTTACACAATAACGTTTTCTTTCATCAATTGATGATTCAATCCTTTTTTGAAAACAGAACTTTTAACTAGCCAATCACAATCAAATTCTGGATATCGTCGTGAAAATAGCTTTCCACCAACATTGTCGATCGTTATAAAATTGGAAGGAAATAAGATAGGAGCAAACAATTTTCAACTCCACCCGAATGATAGCTGTCGAGAACGAAATTCAATTAACACCTGGAAATTTCTAAACTTTTTCCGACGCGGCCGGTGTGAACTCAATGAGGTTATCAGCCGACCATACTCCTCGACTCTCAAAAACAGTTGCCAGGTCACCTGAAAAACTGGGATGTTCCTGGAATTTTAATATTTGGCTTTTTAGATTTAGATCCATGTTTGAATTTGGAACCTTCTATAGGTTTTGAGATTTGTCGTTAGCAGACGTTGTTAAGGTGTACACGATGCATGTTGTGGGACCTGCGTTTATGTGTGTAAACTGCCTTAGTGATACGCACTGCGCTTTTTCATGATCAAGTAAATAGAACCGTGTACAAAACCCTTTATTTTAAATTTAGAATTCCATTACACTTGGCACATTTATTAGAATCCAGTATTCTATTGTTTATTGTAACAACCGATACTATCTTTACAAAACAAATCCAGGATTCATTCGGCAATTCGTGTCCCAAAAATTCGTTCGAATATTTTGGCAACCATTTCTATTTCACAATATATACACCTATTGCAATTTAAAAACTTTTGGGGTTTGATTCATGATAAATAAAAACCGTAAATAACCGTAGAAACGTTCATAAACATATACAAGGTGGGGCAAAAGTTTAAGGGTATTTTTTGCAAATGGCGTCATAATGTCATTGTGATTTGACACTTATTTTGTAGATAGATAGAGAATAAGTTGACAATGCAATGGAAGCGATACACACAGCTCAGGCAATGACGGGGATTTTGAAACACCAATTTGTGGGTCGTATATTCCCGTTTTGGCGATGTGAACTGGCTAGCCAGATCGCTATGTTTCTCGGCTCCAGATTTCTTCTTTTGGGAATCTCGTGTTTACCACCACAAACCACAAACCTTACAAGTCTTGAAAACCAATATTGAAGAAGAAATCACCAAATTGAAGCCAGATTAATTTAAAATTACATATAGCAGCACAAATGTGCGTCAACTCAGGAGGTGGTCATTAGACCGATATAATCTTTTGAGTTAATGTCATCAATTTTACACCTTTGAATCGATGTAAATCGATGCTTTGAATAATCTTTCCGTGAAAACAGGGACCATTTTTTTTTTCATTTTCGACAAATTACCAGCCTATTCACATTATGACATTACTTTTTCCCTACTCTGTATATATAGATATATCCGTTATACCATAATTTATATTTATATTATTCGTGTAAGTAATGCATTGGCGAAATTTTATGTCACAGGTCGAATCGGGTTGGGTGATATGAATTGGAAAAACCTTTTATGAATGAATGGATCCACTTAGATGTGTACTAAGTAATGGTTTTCACATAAATGTATGAAGAGATTTCTGGGTAAAGCAGATATTTTCTTTGATGAAATAGAAGATTGCTGGAGTAAAAAGAGCTGGATATTGCTTGAGTAAAATCAAATTATGTAACGACGTTTAACGGTATGGTATTACTTTTCTAAGTTATTTAGGTAGTTTTAATAGATTCTATTCATTTCTTAGTTATTGTAAATGACTTCAAGTATTAAAATCAGTACCTGGTCGACCGAGCTCTGCTCGGGTGAAAATAGAGAATGCTCATTTAATAGTATTGTAGTTAGTACATACTAATTCAATGCCGCCTAGTATCATACTACTATCTATCTACTATATCTAGGAAGTACCTACGTACTTAGTAATTCCATGCTGCCATGATAGTAGGTACTTAGTAATTCCATGCTGCCATGATAGTAGGTACTTAGTAATTCCATGCTGCCATGATATTAGGCTACTTACTAATTCCATGCTGCCATGTCATTATTCTAAGGTAGCCATCTTGTTCTAAACTTTCGGCGACCGAGCTCTGCACGGGTGAAATTGCAGATATGAGATCTAGCTAGATCGAGTTTCGGCCCTCGTAAACCCCTGTGTTGCGAGTTTCATCGAAATCGTTAGAGGCATTTTCGAGAACGTGATTACAAATATATACATACAGGGTGGCGGGGACATCGACGCGAAAACTTTTACCGTGGATTCAGTACATGATTCTGAACTCCCCTGAGTTGAACGTATTCGTCGCTTATAAAAAAAAAAAAAAAAATATTATATTATATATTAATATATTTATATTATATTATTTATTTATATTTATATTTTATATTATTTATTTATTTATTTAGAAGTATACAAATTATTTATTAGGTATTTTGAAACTGTTTTGTACTCACCGTCACTTGTCCCTACTTGTAGGTTCATTAGAAAACCAGCGTCAGACAGCACCTGTCTGGCATTAATGCTGAAATGAACCTTTTTGGCGCAGCCGTGAGGCACACACTATTGTTGTTAAAAAAATTGTTTTTTTTTTATTTTGTATTTTGTGTTTCACGAACTGTGTCCAAATAAACATTATTCTTTCTTTCTTTCTTCTTTCTAAAAAGAAATCTGCTGTTCCATACATTTTGACCGCGTAGGTAGGTGCACTTTTCTATGAAACAGCAGATTTTATTTTAATAAGCTACGAAAAAATTCAAAAGGCTTCAGAATCATGTACAGAATTCATGATATAAGTTTTCGCGTCGATGTCCCAGCCACCTTGTATATAAATATTGCTCGTTTAATAGTGTAGGATAAAAAAATAAGCATGTTCCTTTTGTAAGCCATTTGCATCTTGAGAATTTTAAATAACATTCAGTTTTCCCCCTTCTCGTACAAAGACCAAGATGCACATCAGATCCAAAGTTTATTTCCACACCCAAATCTAAACGGAAACCGAACACCGAACACATCCGAAGATTTAAGTTCATACGACCAATAAATAAAAGGAGTTTTACATTGAACATTCAGCACCAAAAGTATTTTTCTATGCAGGAAGATAAGCAACGATGGATGATATTGCAAAACTTGGAACACAGCCGCAGAATAGGGGCTATGCACATTCTGTACGTGCATAAAAGTTCGATTAGGCTGTGTATACAAAGGTAGGTAGGTAAGTTTCCGCATTGGATTTGCGTTACCTCTAACATAATAAGAGGAACGTAACATACAAGGAATGGCGACGAAGGCACAGTGTGTTTCTGGATTTATATACAACGCGAAAAAAAAAATCTGCTGTTCCATACATTTATGTTCGCATAGCCCGTTATAATGTAAGGAACAGCAGATTTTATTTTCGCGATTTCAGGGTTGGCCCTATAGTGAAAGTTGTTCATAATGAGGAGTACAATGGTGATGTGTCCTATGGTGTTCCCCAGGGAGGGATCCTTTCCCCGACCCTATTTCAGATCTACGTAAATGACCTTTGCAGACTGAGTCTCCCAAATGGTAGAATTTACGCTTACGCAGACGACACTGCAATTCTTGTAGACGGAATCACTTGGGACATTGTGAAAGCAAATGCGGAGGTGGCCATGGCTAAAGTTATGATGTGGTTAAACTCAAACCTTCTTACATTAAACCTACAAAAAACTACCTATATTCCCTTTGCTATACGACGTAACGCTAAACCATCTCCTTCTTTTAGTATAACTCCTCATTCTTGCACAAACCCGTTCACCCCCTGCACTTGTCCTCCGCTTGCTAGATCCGAAAGCGTTAAATACCTCGGAGTATACATAGATGCCGGACTGAGATGGGACCAACAAATTGACGCCGTCACCACCAGAACTTTACGTCTTATACATATATTTAAGTCTCTTAGAGTATCCGCCGACCTACAAACTCTGAAGATGGTGTACCTTGCACTATGCCAATCAGTGATAGGTTATTGCATAGTTGCATGGGGCGGTGCCGCTAAGACAAGATTTCTGAGGGTGGAAAGAGCACAGCGAGCTATACTTAAAGTCATGACGAAAAAGCCCTATCGGTATCCAACAACTGAACTGTTCTCTGACTGTAAAGTACTTACGGTTCGTCAGCTTTATGTGCTTAAATCCACCCTTAGAAAGCACGCAGGCCTTCCTCCTCCTATAACAAATAAACGCACGTACCTTCCACCAAATATCCAACACAAGACCTCCTTCGCCAAACATCAATATTATATATTAAGTACTCATATCTATAAAAACATTAACAAACATCTCAATATTATAAAACTCAACTCACATGCACTAAAATCTAAACTAACAGAGTGGCTGCTCCTTAAGGATTACTCTTATACGGAGTCTTTACTCACCTATCTTGTATAATACACTCACACACACCTACACACACACACCACTCACATACACCTACACTCACACCTGCACACACACCACTCACACACAACATACAATTCCACTCTTGTTTTACCATACAGTAGAATGACACAGTCCACTTGAGATAAGTTTTTGTTAACTAATGACCGTAAACTATCTCTTAAAATACAGGTATACCCTAGCTTAAGAGGTAGAGTATTATTCTTGTACAGATTTTGTAACTTAAACTACCTTTAAATGCATTTATTTCTAAACCAAATATCAAACTGTTTTTCAAACTCTGTATGTTTTTTTGGATAAATAAAGTTTATTATTATTATTATTATTAATGACCCCCTATGAATCCTCATAGGGGGTCATTGTACCCATGCAAACGAATTAAATTTCACATTGTATAGGTAAGTATGAGGCGTGTTTCTGCAATAAATAGGTGAAGCTACTATTGAAGATAGTTTTCAGACTATACCAAGATATACTTAAATATATTATCAATATGCCTAGCCTTTTCCCAACTATGTTGGGGTCAGTTTCCAGTCTAACCGGATGCAGCTGAATACCAGTATTTCACATGGAACGGCTGCATATCTGACATATACATATATAAAATAAAATAGAGCCTAGAAGAGGTCTTCAAAATAATACATACGAACCAAGTTACAGGTAGCTGTTGTGAAGGTATCGCGAGTTTTTGGTATTTTTTAAAATGTGGAAAAATAAACCAAAATACACAGTTTCGTGTTATTACTTTATTAAATGTTCTGTTACATTTTTATATAAAACAATGCCAGCGTGCTATGAAATACATGCCACAATAAAAAAAAACATCGGATTGAGCAGTATTTCATCATTAAGAACGCTATAAATTTTTCCATTCAAAATAATATTGCTTCGGAAAAATTCTGCAATAATATAAGTTTGTTTTCAGGAAAAACAAAATTAAAAAAAAAAGAAAGAAATAAATGGATATTACTGAAAGTAGATTTTATCAGAAAAAATCGTCTGAATTCTCTGACTTTTCAATGAAAAAAACTTCGTCATACGATGTGATTACAACAATGGAAACTTAATACCGGTAGGACATACGAGTATACCTTATTGGTGATGTTCAGAAAGGTCAGGTGCGTATTACTCGCAACCGGCGTGCATGTACCATCGAAGAAGTTCATATCTAACCACCGTAAGGACTATTCTTTCTTGCAGCGCTCGGCCACTATAGAACCGGGCCGGTAACAGATGTGGTCATCGTGTTCACGGGATTTTGTTTTGAAACTGGTTAGATATGAACTTCTTTGATGGTACCTCTAACCAGTAAACGAACCAAAAGGAGTGTGTAAGTATCGTGGCAGGTGGCGTTATGCAGTTTCTGCTTACCCTCATTGGAATGCGTAACTATATGTATTTATGTATTCCTGTCACAGTTGACGGCTTTGACACCATTGAAGGAATGAATGAGTTTTATTTATAATGACGTAACGCCAGAATTCACTGCAAGGCTTAAAATTTATGCGACAACAATAGACACGAAATGTTCGCGTTAATATTGCAAGTTTTGCATCAATTGTGATTCGACACGATTAATGCAGTCCATTGGATTGTTTGCTAACAAAATAGCTCTTCCATAAATCAGGGATAGTGCCGATATTTCGAATGTTTGGCGATGATTTTTTAACCGACTTCCAAAAAATAGGAGGTTATATGTTCGTCGCGTTTTTTTTTTGTATTTTCACCGACTTTGAAAATTATTTTTTTGTATAAAAGGGTATGCTCTCAAGTTGGTCACATAAAAATGTTATTAACTTTGCTTTCTGGATAGTTTTTGAGTAAGCTTCAATAATACGTATTTTTCCCACTTAGTATATTATGTGGATGATATGATGATAACTTCCTGTCACTGTTATTTACATAGCAAGTAGTGGTATTCGAATTTGTGTGGGGTAGGTACCACAACTAAAAAGTGAAACATAAAAACTTTTTTTTCCCAGAGCGGGAAAAGTCATTTGATACTTTACCACCGTAAAAAAAGGGTGTCCGGTAAAGATAAAGAAAAAGAAGAGGCTGTTCTAAAAAAAAAACTATTTTTTTAAAATCCTAAATAGTAGGTACTTAAGACACCTTTTTTTATTGTAAGCATTTCTAGTCATATTATTGACTGCCTCTCTGTCGGCAATCAACGTACAATCATCCCTTCTTTTTGTTATCATTCCGCTCACAATCCATCCATCTATTATTTGGTCTTCCTCTCCCATAAGAAAAATGTGAGATAAAAATCTGAAAAAATCTCATATCTTTCTTTATTTACAGTGTCATCAACAATGACTTCCTAATTACAAAACAAAACAAGAACGTTCGGAAATTAAAGATACAAGGTGTGGTTCACATCTAAAGAAGCCTGTTTACACTCAAGGGATATCTGAAGATTGGACTGTTGCCAAAGAGCTTGTTTTGATGAACAATGAAGGCAACAAGGCGTCATGCTGAATCGGAATTACTTTCTGACAGCTCGCCTTTGTTCAACCACTGACCGGAGATTGTTACTGACGACAAACTACCCACTTCCTTAAGACGAAAATCCTGATATAGAAAGTGATAAAGAATATGCTTATGTCGATGAGAGTAGTAAACGTAAAGTGTTTACGCAACTCTGATACGTTAAGGTCAAGGGTATTAATTAAATGTATCGTTGCAGATGCTATAAGTAGTGATGCTGATGAGCAGCATGAATAACTAAAACAAAATTTAAATATGCCAACAGATTCCCAAAAAAAATCTTACACACAGCCTTTCACTAACATTGCCAATACTTTAAAGAAAGAAAGAAAGAAAGAAAGAAAGAAAGAAAGAAAGAAAGAAAGAAAGAAAGAAAGAAAGAAAAATATTTTATTTGGGACACGCACAGGAAATACAAACAGTAAGTAGGTAATAACAAAAAAAAAAAAAAAATGAAAAAATTACAAAAAAAAAAACAAAAAAAAAAAGAATTATAACGACTTTATGATAACATATTATTCAAAATTTATTCAAATATAGTTACCGATGTGTACGATTGTAGACACAAACTACCTTTATGTAGACGTCTTGCAAACAATGAACTTCAAAGTAGGGATGCATCGATACGCATCTTGGCCGATACGGTACCGATACCGATATTTATGAATACGTATCGGCGATACGGATGGTTAAGTTAAAAGACACTTTAAAAAACAAAACAATAATACTGGCTATTATTATAAAGCGAAAGTGAGTTTGTTTGTTTGTTACGCTTTCACGTTAATACGGCTTAACTGATTTGGATGAAATTTGGCACATGGGTAGACCATGACCTGGGTTAGGACAAGGATACTTTTTATACTGATATTCCCACGGGATAAAAATATTCTCAATTAATAAATAAAATTAACATTAACAAGTTTTAACATATCATTCTCAAGTTATGTTGAGAAAGGCGATTTCGCAAGTCCGTTTCAATGAGGCCTGCTGTACAAAATAGACCCTCGGATGCTAAAGAATTCATTTGGAAACTTAAGTACTTTTGCGCCAATCTTTTATACGCGTTTACTTAAGTTTTTTAAACGCGTGGAATTTGAAATGTATCGGTGTATCGGCAAATAAATATCGGTAATGCCGATGTATCTGAAAAATCAAAATATCGCTGTTAAATCGGTATCGGTCTCGGATGCACCCCTACTTCAAAGCAACAGCGCAATTTATTTTTATGATTGTCGCTAACTTACAAAGGGTGTAAAAAGTTCACCTTTACTGAAGTACTACATTCCATTTATATAAAGACATGGAAAGAAATGCGCCCTTTTTTTTATCCAAGACATGACACCATTCGTGAGTTAATTTCGCAATAAAAGTAAGTCGGGGAATACTTTTGTTTTTGGCCCTATTTATGGCCAAAAACTCCCCCCCTCCGCCCCCAATGTCATGGGACTTAAATATAACTGGTGAAAAGCGGGTGTAGTACACTTCTACCTTCTGGAATACAAGGCGGGATGTTAAGTTATATGTGAACATTTATTTCACAAAAATCACCCAAAGACATTTTTCGGACATCTGTGCGAACGAATACACCGCTCCATCGATACACGCGTACTTTGTCCGTCCAGTGAAAAATTGTAACTATTTTAAATTGATTAGTATACAAGTATTTCCTACATCGCATTTTTAATGTGCATGCATCCCACATCCTGCACATAATTCAACAGACATTTTTCTGCATTAAACCAAATAAATGATGGAATACGAAGGATTTTAAATTGTCACAGTTAATTGAAACACATTACAAGTCCCTTAATTTTAATGGCTGTTGATATTTTTTCATTAAGGCTGACGTTTGCTGTGGCTGAAAATAATATTAATGTGTTTCGAGTTTTTAATGCAATTTATTTATTTATTTTATGTACTACTCGAGTAAAGGCTCGTGCAGACCAGCGCGACGCGACGGCGGGACGCGACTCTAACAATACAATTTCTAAGAAAACTTCACGATATAACAATAGCCGGTGTCACGTTGCGCTTGTCTGTACGAAGCTTTAAATTACTTTACATACTTATAAGAGTTTCTTAACATTTTTAAGACAGATGTGACTGGAAACACGTACAAACAAATGTAGATAAGCGTCTGAAATAGTCTTTTGAGGAAAGAACCACACAGATTTGAGTGGACCTGTTCAGTCAGTGCAAGCATTTGTCAGTAATCGTGGAGCTCAACTCAGAACATAAGGAGCTCAACTCGACGAACAAAGAGAAGTTTGAGCAGGCCGAATAAGTATGTATTTAAGGATCGTAGCAGATGGCCTTCTATAGATATTACCTACCACCATGGGAAGAAGGCATGAGTTTATATTTGTGTATGTTATTCATTACTTTTATACCTTAAGAGGCCACATCATATTGTATACGTTTACTAGTAAGTAGATAACTTAATAATATTATACTGTGCTCGTCCTACAACTACCGTTAAATGTTCAAATTATAGGCGAGGACGTGGCACCCTAAACACAAGTTAAATCTTACTTTGGGTGCCAGAGTTCATCGAAAACACTCATTCCCTTAGTTGTAACGCTGCATAGTGTTTTAGTTAAGTGTTTTTTGTACAATTGAAGGTAAAAAATCTCTTTATTTTTTTTATAAACTACTCGAGTAAAATTACTTTACCTATTTAAAGGGGTTGTCCATTAATCACGTGATGTTTTTAGCAAATTTTTTACCCTCCCCCGTCCCCTTTGGTGATACGTGGTGGTGGTGAGGTTTTAGACTAACCCCTCCAGCCCCACCCAAGGTCAAGTGTATTTTTTTCGTGCAATAAGTATCTTAAAACAAATACAGAATATTTAATCTTGAAATAGAAAGAGAAATATTTTATTTGGGGGCCACTTTTCGGTTTAGAAATACGCGTTAAACGAAAAAATAAATACAAGTGATATCTCAATAAAAAATCACGAAATATTACAAGGGGGTGAGGGTGTACCCTCCCCCTTGCGAAATTTCGTGATTTTTCCGAACCTCTCCGCTTTCGAGCCTCACGTGATTTATGCTCGACCCCAAAAGAGTTTATTAGAATTTTTACATAGCTAAAGATTTCTCTTGATAAAAATACTAATGAATGTAACTTTTCCTTTGGTTGTTGTTTTTAATCAAGCATAACAAAAGAGCTTCTTTTACAAAGCGTCATAGCTCTTCAAAGACACCGACATGACGTGTGTCAGACTACACCCTCATTACCACAATGTTGGTTAAAACAAAGGCTTATAGTTATTAAAATAATTATTGTTAACAAAAAATTGGTATGCTATCCTGGTGCAATTATGAATTACGCAATATACATATTGCTCAAGTTACTATTACTGCACAATTAAGCAGCAATTAAGTACCTATACAAAATATTGTAAAACATTTTAAAAGAGTAACGGTGGAGTTTTTTGCCCATTCTTCGCCATACGAAAACTACCTTTTGGAAGGGGCGACTAGAATAATTCAATTTTTTTTATACATTTTGACGTTTAAAGTGCCTTACAAGGGCCTATTTGAAATAAATGATTTGACTTTGACTTTGCAGCACAAAGTCAAGCTATTGGAAAGTAAAGTGCAAATAACATAGTCGTTAAGGTACGTTATATTTATGTCAAATTATTTTTATATGGGCCTGTATCACCTGAAATAAATGGTTTGTTATTATAATGATCTATAATACTATGTAATTTTTAACCTAATGATTTAACTTTTCAGTGTAAGCAATGAATCCGATAGTATTTTTTTTTGGTACTTAGATATTACACAGCACGCATAGTTTGTTTCATAATTTGTTGTCAAATCAATATAATAATAAATTCTTGAAACTTTGATAATTTACTTTAATTTAATTTATTATAGGTACTATATATAATGTACTCCCAATTCCTAAACCTACATCAGGTTCCCGTACCCTTATTGCGTAACACACGATCAATCAGAATCTGAATCGTTTTGAAACAGATTACTAATCCATTGATTCTTAAGTTCGAAAAAAAATCTGCTCAAAAACGTAAATAACGCAATTAATGTTGTTGAACTGTCAAAATGATACAGATTAGTCGTAATCGTTTACGAAAATAATGTTACGTAATTATGTAGCCGGTCTCACAATGTGAATTTATATAGTTCAAAACTATTAAGTGCTACAAAACCATTGTGAGAGAAAATAAATAAACATTATAATTATTAATGAATTAAACATCTGCTGCCCATTTGGTACTAATTGCGAGTGATCGGTATCAATAGACACACAACATTTCGACGAATTTGTTAACGTCCAAATCAATGTTTGAAAGGAGGCCGAAATGCTCAATTTAGGCGCGGAAATAATTCACATCACATTATGAATGGCGAGCAACGAGCCAAGCTTAGGTGCGAAGATAAGTTGATTTATGCGGTGTTTAAGATCTTACAGCATGTCAGGGCTGGGGCACAATGCTGGGTTATCAATGCAACCGGAGAAATGATATCAGTACACGCATCCTTTGCTTGTTAGTATCACAGAGATGCGCTTAATGAAATGATTGGTACTGTATGAATGAAATACCTATTACAGCCGATCGGCACCCAAATTGGGAAACATACGATCAATCACAATCTGAAGCAATGGATTAGCAATATCCTTCAAATCATTCAGATTGTCAGTTCCGTCAAAATCTTACCATGATATCTTAGCTGAAGCGAGCTTGAATTGAGCTGTCAATAGTGTCAAACCCTAGCATCTGGGTGGAATGACAGCTCACTTCAAGTTCACTTCGCCAAATTTTTCACGGCAAGATTTTTACAGAGTATTAATCGGCTGGTCCAGATAAAAGTGTATTGCTTGAGATGTTATGGCTCTTATTTCGTTGTATCAATCTCATTACTTAGTGTAATTACAACAAAAACGTTCTTAACAGATGTTTCATAACATCATAACATCAGGGCTGTGTCCCCGAAGAGTTGGGTAGAGGTGTACTTATAGCATATTAGATTTTTCTTTGTAAATAATTATATCCTATAAATCCTTACAGACAAGGCATTTTAATTATTATCACGGTTACAAAACGGTTAAACTAACTTTGGTACCACTAACCACCACGTAGAACGGTGCCAAACACTACTGTTTATCTAAAGTGTCTCGCCTTTTAGGGACCTAACGTTATACTAATTCTACATCTTCATATACCCTTCAGTATTACTAGTTTCTCTCCTATTGTAAGTATTAGACACATATATATTGTGGCGGCATCTACACCGCCACATGCGAACTACGCATCAAAGACTCTTGACGTCACACAACATCCTGACGTCACTCAAATCCTGCATCGCGCAATTAGAGTTTACCGCGCGGTGGACATATATACAAGCCCACGACTTCAACCTCTGGGCAATTGCTCGCCAGACATGACACCCGTCTGGTCTGAGGATCCTCCCTTTTCTATGGGGGATGAGTGAACTTTACACCCTGTTCCTCATACCCCTAAAATATTACGTCCATGCAGAAATATTGTTCCAATACTCATAGTATTTTTGAGTGAATTAACAATAAGGAAAAGCCACTTATGAGGAGACCTTCATACGTGAATTTGATGACCTATTGTAAACCACCTAAAACCCAAATAGAGCCCGTTGTCCTAGTTTCAAAACATTTGTAACCGAATTTATAGCACAAAAAGGAGCATGACGCTACTATTGCAACTATGGAGGCAAAAGGTCAACACAACTGCAAGTCACAGAACTGACTAATAGATCGAGTTTTGACACTTAACGCAAGGGCCAAACCTAGAGTACACTGCTATTACTTTTTGTATACTCAAACAAACTATTTGGCATACAGGCTGCTAACTTGCAACTACTTTTAAACAATTTTGTGAGTGCCAAGTGCGTGTCGGACCACGCACAATGAAGGGTTCCGTTGTTGGGATGAATTTATCCTAAGAACAAACTTTACATTGTGGTTGAATAACATGTTCTCCGATACATTCCAACTGCAAATATAAGTTTTTACGCACAATATTGAGAGATTTACTGTTATTTTAAAACTATAGACTTCTAATAGGTTTTCCTGTAATCTATGAGTAAAAAAAAACATTCTTATTCATACACTTTCAATTGATATGTCACACGGTACAATTTACAAAACTTTTTTTTTTAATTTTCTTGTTTGCTCCTCAAAAGTGCCCCCTATAGTCAAAATTCATTTATTAACGTTACACGTCCGTGTTTGGGTCACAGATCTAGGTACATACCTATGTGTACCAAATTTCAACGTAATCGGTCCATTAGATTCGGAGCAAATTGGCTGTGACGGACGGACAGACAAACAGACACACGAGTGATCCTATAATGGTTCCGTTTTTTTTTCTTTTTGAGGTACGGTAGCCTAAAAACATACAGGCATCGTCATACTCCTGCATTAATCCCAAATTATCTGGGGTATGCGCAGCATGGATGCGGGAAGCACAGAATCGGTCGAAGTGGCGGTACTTTGGGGAGGCCTATGTTCAGCAGTGGACGTCTTTTGGCTGAAATGACGATGATGATGCGCAGCATGTATTCTTCTTTAATTCTTCTCTATTACTCGTCATTTCAGAAGTCAATAAAAATAATATTGGCAGTGTACTGGAAAGATGAATATTTTTGCCTGTATACCAAATAGCTTCTTCGACCGTACTTATAGTGGTTTGTCATGTGCTGTGTCATTCAGAACGCTCAATGTAATCAGATGGTCAGCGTTTAGCTAGACTTACTTGACAGTTTGAAAGGGACGAGATACTAAACTTTTAAGTAAAGACTAGTTGGTTCACTTGACTGACTTGAGTGACTCAATGTTTTTAAGACCATAGTTCATAATTCTCCTGCCCTTATCCCGATTTATTTGTGTTTGGCGCAACATATCTTATATTCTTCTTCATTATTAGTCGTCATCTCGGTAGTCATCGCCTTTCTAGATATATCATCTTGCACACAGTCCATCCATCGTTTCTTTGGTCTTTCCCTAATCATTCTAATTCTCAACTGATACTTAGGCACCTACTTGATTGATTGATTTGGTGACGGTATTGGTTTAAAGTGTGTTGATTAAACAATGTTCTCACTGCAGTAAGTTGTACAGGGGCTGTACTATGACTTGTTAAAGCAATCATTGTTCCAATGTGAGAGAGAGATGGAGCTATACAGTACGAATAGCACTATCCTCGTTTCACAACGGAAAAGTGATGGTTTTAACACGTCATAGTAAGGCCCCTGATATTGGAATCAGAACTTTGTATACCTAGTTATAAATTTGAACATCACGGGGTGATTTCATTTGCATTAGTTAAGCTTCGTGCAGATCAGCGCGACGCGACTCGAACAATATAATTTCTAAGAAAACTTGACGGTATAACAATAACCGGTGTCGCGTGGCGCTGTCACGTCGCGGTGGTCTGCACGAAGCTTTAACTAAAAATTGCTTTCAATTGCCCGAAGAATTTCCGTGGGCAGGGCACATTGCACGCAGAACAGATGGACGATGGGGCTGAAAGGGTCTGGAGTGACAACCGCGTACCAGAAGACGTAGCGTTGGAGGGCCCCACACAAGGTGGAGCTATGACCTGATCACGGCTGCAGGAATCCGATGGATGGGAGAAGTACAGAACCGATCGAAGTCGTGGTGCTTGGGGGAGACCTATGTCCAGCAGTGGGCTGCTGTCTGTCTTTTGGCTGAAATGCTGATGATGTTGAACTAAAAATACTACTACTTTATTATTGTCCCACTGCAGGGCAACGGCCTGTTTTCATAATAAGAAGGCACGAGCATTGATAACCACGGTTAGTTAAGTAGCGAGTTAAGTCCCTTGGCGTCTGTATATGCGGGACACTTCACAGTGAACTGTCACTTTAGGACTGACGTTTGGACTTGCTACTTGAACTAAGCTCGCTACTTGCATAATGTTCCCACTTCTGGGACACGGGCCTCTCCGCTACGAGAGGGAGTGGGCTGTAATCTACCACGCGGGCCCAGTGTGAGTTGGTAGATGTCACAGGTCTTCGAATTTTTGGTTCTAGAACATGCCGGTTTCCTCACGATTTTTCCTTCGTCGTTTTGTCGATGAAATTATTTGCACAAAGTAAAGCGCCTTCCTGGGTTCGAACCCACGACCTACAACTCGTAAGTCGGGGCCATTACCACTGGGCCACCACGGCTCGCTAATTAACTAATGTAAATGTAATTCTGCCGTTAGAGCTGAATGCATTTTAGCAAACTTCTGTAAGATATCTCCTGGCTTAGATGTGCTGGATTAATCCTGCTTCTCGTTCAAGAGAGGCACGGGTTTAGTAGTAATATAAATAAGCATTATATCTCGTTAGACTGCTTGTAAGGTAGACTGTCTCGTTGGTCTGGTGGTCGCAAGCGCTACTGCTGAGCGTGAGGTCCTGGGTTCGATGCCCAGGTCACGCAAAGTGTTGTTGGGTATTTCCATCAGGAATTTCTCAGTAGCAGCCCGGAGTCCGGATTTGTGCCCGGTTGATGGTTGATGTCAATAGGCTCGCCCCCTATTCCTTGGGACTTTGCGAAATATAAGTGTATTATTAGGTATACCTCTGTCTAACCTTTTGGGAATACAGGCCTGGTGTTATGTTATTATTTCTCGTCCAAACATTATCATTAGTGGTTTCAAATATTTAACTAAAATGCGTGTTATTTGTGTGTACTGTTTCTGGCAGCTATGTGACGGGGTGTTAAACATTAAATGCTAAAATTTTATGTCAGTTTTGTTAATGAATATTTCAGTAGCATAGATTTGAAAATTAGATTTATTTAAACTCTATTTGTGGTGGCTAATAAATAAATTCCATTAATTTTAATGTTGTATTATAACTGCTGGTATTTGGATGGTTTAATTAAATAATTTTTCGGATTCAAAGTATGTCAATAATTTTATTACAAACCTTCAAAATATTTGCATTTTATTTAGACAAGACCTGGAATTGTCAAAATACATAGTATAATATATAGTACATACTAATTCCGTGAAATAAACAAATACAATAGTGCCGTAGATAATAATGCTCAAAATCAAGTCTCAGTATTATTTCAAAGAAGATAAATGTCAAAACATTTTAAAAAATTTAGGAACATACAGGGTGGCACATTGATACGAAAACTGTTACCATGGATTCAATGTCATGATTCTGAACTCCCCTGCATTGAAAATGTTCGTCGGTTATTTAAAGAAAAAAACTGCTGTTTCATAGAAAAGTGGAATACCTACGCGCTCAAAATGTATGGAACAGCGATTTTTTTTTATATCCGACGAAAAATTTCAACGCAGATTCAGATTCATGTACTGAATCCATGTTAACAGTTTTCGCGTCGATGTATGACACCCTGTAGAGGTATTTTTGACAGATTGAGACCGAGATTAGAATGTCAACGTTCTTAAAATCCAACCAAGTGCTAGTCCGACTCGCACACGAAGGGTTCCGTACCATCGAACAATATTTAGCAAAAAACGCCGAAAAAGACACCTTTATTTGTACCCCCCTTTAATTTTATTATTTGTTGTTGTACCGGCAATATTAATACACAATCTGTGAAAATTTCAGTTTCATTCTCCTACCCCGTACCTACTACTCTACTTATTATGGTTCATGAGATACAGCCCGCTGACAGACAGACGGACAGCAGAGGCTTAGTAATAGGGCGCCGTTTGGCACCCTTCGGGTACGGAACCTTTAAAAATACGGGAATTGCCCATCCGATAACCCATGTAAACATCGTTCTAAACATGGAAGAAAATTATCTTACAACAACAAGCAGTTCTTTTGAGCCAAACAACATCACTGGTGTTCCTAATACCATTGTCCTCCTTTGTGAAACCCATGCATCCATTCCATCCCTGAACACATTTCCGTTTACGGAAGCCTGGAGGCTTTCAAATCTTGCTGTTACGCAGTGTGCATAGCCTCAGTCATTGTTCGTCTCGCATCTTGCATCTTGCATACATCCACAATAGAAATGCGCCTTCAGGCAACCATTGTTGTTGGACCAGCAAGCAAATTCCGCCATTTTTTATTCCCTTTCAGACACAATACCCTAGTTTTTTCCGCCGTGAACAAAAACCAAGGATGGAAAACAATTGCCAGTTTGGGACGTGGAGTTTTGAAGAACAGACTGAGTTGGTATAGTGGCGAAATTGGGGTTTACTGTCGAAAAATGTGTAATTTTTGGATTGGGAGCTAAAATAGTGTGTAATGCTTGTTTTTGCTTTCTAAGTTAACTTTGATGATTACCTCTGCAAGCGATTTCTGGCATTTTTAGAAAAGTATCTGAAGGTACTCGGCAAGAGACTGTTTTTAAAATTTTATTTTTTATAATTCTATCTTGGCTCTTCTATTACATATTGCAATTTCAATCAGTTCAGTTATTTACAAAACAGTTAATCCCCTACACAGTAGACACATAAATGTTGCCATTAAGCCAAATATGATGACTATTTAAACTTTATTACCCAGCTTAATAATTTTAAGTGCCCATTGTATCAAGCAATTTTAGCAACCGCATAAAAATAAAAACATACGCTTTCATGAAACCGTTATTACAGAAGCAAACATCGACGCTCGTTAAAATCCATAACAACAAAGTTCAAAGTGTAAAATAATTAACACGGTACACAGCTATTGTCTTTTCAATTAAAATCAATGTCTCGACACAGATGTGTGTCGACAAAGGCGCGATTCCACCAGTGTACGGCACTGTGCGACACTGTATTGGACAGAGTAGGTACACACAGTAAACATATACAAATGTGCTGCACTGTACGCTTACAAAAGTTATCGAGTAGGTTTCGATAAAGTACAAAATTATTTGGATAACCCTAACTAAACTTTCATACGTACATAGCAGCCTTATTCCAACTATGTTGGGGTCAGCTTCCAGTCTAACCGAATGCAGCTGAATACCAGTATTTTTCATGGGCTGGGTTGTCCCTGTTTTTACCAGTAAAACAGGTTTACCGATAAAAACACGGACTAACGGATCTGCAGCGTACGAGCCCTGCACAAAATGTTCGTGAACAAATGTACTGAATTCATTTTTGGTGGAATAACGCCTTATTCCTCCCAGCTGGCCGTAATTCGCACCAATTTTTGTAGGACTTACTTTTTCTACGGCTATTTGAACTGAAGTGGTTTTCATTTACATTTAATTAGGAGTATAATTTGGCTATTCTTTTAATGTCTGCGAGAGAGGCGCCCTTGGCCAAATAATAACAGCCGCACGATCGAAGGTTAAGGTACGCTTGCCGCGGTCGGTTCGTGGATGGCTGAACATCTTTACATACCGAGACTCCTCCGTGGCTCGGAAAGCACGTTAAGCCGTTGGTCCCGGCTGTCATTCGTATATATTTGACAGTCGTTACGGGTCGTCAGAAGCCCAAAAGCCTGACGACCAGTCTCGCCAAGGGGTATCGTGTTACCCAGTAACTGGGTCGTGGAGGACCGATAGGCAGTCGCTCCACGTAAAATACTGGTATTCAGCTGCATTCGGTTAGACTGGAAGCCGACCCCAACATATTTGGGAAAAGGCTAGGCAGATTTTTTTGAATGCCTGTGAGACAGTGTTTCTGTTCTGTTACTGTTCCTGAAAGTAAACGTACAAAAGTTTTATTAGGGTTATCCAAATAGTTTTGTACTTTATCGATGCCTAGTCTTATTATCTAGTGTAGTTTATGATCAGCTGATCAACTTACTTTTCGTTGGGATTTTTCCTTTACTTAATATTTTTTCTTTTAATCTAAATTTTATTAATCTTAAACGCAAGTGCCACATTCAGACCGTATTCTGATCGGTCGGATCTACCCACCTAACTCTGATAATGAAACGTCAAACCCCTTAACGTCACCACGTCTAATACACGTTCCGTTTTCGACAGGGAATTTCAGACCGAACACGCATATACTGTTAAATGGAATGACGATTAGGCTCGTATACTTGATGAGTCAAATTGCGTTAGCTGTTGGAGCGGCAGGAATCTGACGGCAGCATGCGGCTTTGGTGAACGACTACTGTACCGAACGGCTGCCGAATGAACGAGCCACATTTAGTACAGCTTCGGTGTTTAAGGGGCGAATATTTGGAACGTGAAGCTAAAACCATTTATCCTACTTCCTATCTTACTAATATTATAAATATGAAAGTTTGTATGTAGGATGTTTGTTACTCAATCACGCAAAAACGGCTGAACGGATTTAGATGAAATTTGGCACACAGATAATTTATAGCCTGGATTAACACAGGATACTGTTTATCTCGGTAGTACGTTCCCGTGGCACGCAGACGAAGCCGTGGGCGAAAGCTAGTAGTTAAATATTTTAGCAGTTTATTTATGTCCTGATTATGACTATTTATGTCACAGCATAACAGAAAATCTAATCCTTTAAAAAAGTCCTGATATTGGCTCGTATTAGTAAGAAAATCTTTCTGAGCTTCCAATAATCCGGTTTTTTTTAAATTTACAAACTATGATAGATTCTTGCAGATAGTTTTGTCCAATTATTCTGTTACATCAACTTGTTAAATTTGCTATAATTTAGTTAATTAATAAGTGAACATTTTCTACACATGTAAAGGAGAAAGAGAAAATAAGGTAAGGTATATTTCATAGGTCTCGAGTTCGAACCCAAGGCACGCACCTCTGACTTTTCGGATTCATGTGCGTATTGTATAATTATCACTTGCTTCAAAGATGGTAAAGGAAAATATCGAGAGGAAACCGGCATGCCTGAGAGATATTTCTCGACGGCATGTGAAACCAAGTCAGAGGCCCATGGGCGGTATAAAAACTCTGACACCAGGTTAGTCACTAACCACAAGAAAAAAAGAACTAAATATTTTGGTACAATAAGTAGGTAATTTTTTTGTAAAGCATAACGTTCTTACAAAACTTCAAATTGACGTGGAATTTTCTAACGCTCGCTCGCAGCTCGTTAGGAAACTCAAAGAAATGCTTTGGAAAAAGACGATACAAATTGTATAAAAGTTAGTTCTGATTGTTATCGAATTACGTTTCAGCGAAATACCTCTGTGATGTAGACTAAACAAGGGCAGCTCATTAAAAGTTCCATTCATTTTTGATGAAAGTAAACACAAAAGCAACATTAATATGTAAAGAGTTTTTCTAAAGCATGGTCAAGTCACTTCTCACCAATTGAAATAGATTATAGACTCGAGACGAAGTTTAGAACGAGGTTCTAGACTACCAATAATTGTGTTTAACCACATGTACGCGAACACATGAAAAAACAAGAACACACAAAGAACACATCTACATGAAGCTACAAGTACGCGACGGGCTTGATTTGTTGGCCAATTCACGTAGTCAGAAGACGACAGAAGATCTAAGAGTTAGGCGATAGAAAGAGAGGCAACTTCTTGGTGAATATAGTTGTAGGTAATTAGCGCTGTGTGACTTGAATTGCACTTTATTGTGTCGTGCAAAGAGTCGGGTTTTATTCAAATAATTTTGCATTGTGAACCATCTGTATTCATCTATGGTTTAATCAGAATACCCGCGAAATTTCGCGTTGTTGCATAACTTTTTAATAAGTCGAGATTTTTAATTCATATTCTTTATAGGACCTCTTTAGATCATGACGAGCTATCCGCATATCAAAAAATATTTGGCCTCATGACATTTCACATGAAGCCTATGAATCATAAGAAAGACAATTTTAAACACCCACGACATATCAAACCCGAGAAACTCAAACCTCAAAGCATTTCTTTCAATGAAACCATTTACAGGCACTTTTGAAATGTCAAAGAGTCGGTCAGTTAGTCAGTAAGTTGAAGCTAGAGTCCGCGCCACCACTCAAGTTCAATAGACGCGACGCTAGTGTCTGTGTCATTGCATCAAATTGCATAAAAAATATGTAGGTACGAGTAGTTCCAAAATTTTCCGCCGGACTTCAGTGGTGGCGCGGGGATTATGGTTGCCACTTAAAAAACACTTATAAACAAAATTACTCTGACCTGTGTTAATTATAATGAGTTAATGTGGCTTAGGGTAAGTGTATTTTGTTCATTGTACTGATGTTAAATAAAGATATTTGAAAATGACTCTGACCTGAAAGATCACAAGTTCATCCAGGTGATACCGTCTTTGATCCAAGGGCATTTTTTGTAGTCCACATGAAACTTCAAAGAAGAAATTCAAAAATAAATTAAACTTGATTCACTCAGACTACCAATATTAGATATCAATTTCGTAATCCCCTTAATGTGATTTCAGAAAATAGGAGCAAGATTGTATTACTGTTTGATCATGCAAAGGCTATCGCAGTCAGGCCCGACGCGACGGTGCGACGCAATTGTGGTAGAACAATTTCCATTAAGTTTTCATTGAAATTGTTCTACTAGAGTCGTGTCGCACCTATCTGGGAGAGTCTTAACTTCGGTTAAACTAATCTGTGCTGAAATAACATTATTAGGTTGTTTGGTATCGATTTCGCATTACAGCGTTTGGTGGTAAACACAGTGAGCTAATATTGGTTTTGAGATTCTACTGTTCGATCTTAAGGGGTCATCAACACTTTTTTATTTACTTTTCGATTGTAACAATGAAAATTCATCAGCATTAATATAATGCGCATTTTCATGTCCAATACCAGACAGGAAGTCCATGAGACAGGCTCGACCTAGTGTGGAGTTTTTAAGCAAAAGCTTCATTTGCGTTTTATTTTCCAAAACCTAGCAATTAATGTAGATTATAAGAAAATTTTAAGCACTGTTTTTAGCAAATAAACATAACTATTACACACGTTCAGGGGGAGGGAGGGGGCCACCAAAGTGAGATATTTTGTGACAAGGGAGGAAAGGGGAAGTCATTAGCTTCGAGACGTCACATGTATGAAACTTTTTTTTCTCTAAACTTCAAATGGAACGAAAAATATTAAAATATTACCAACTCTTTCAACATTATTATGAGTATACATAAAATTACCAAACATGTGACATCATACAAGGAGAATGGTCACACATATATGACCACCTGTGACAAGGACGCGGGGGGCTCTAAATATCATTGGATGGCCCCTAAATTCTGGCAGGAGTGTTATTATTATAGTTTACTAACAGCGCCCCGTGGTTTCTCCCGCATGGACAGTCTCGATCCCGTGGGAATACCGGGATAAAAAGTATCCTTTGTCCTAACCCGGGTCGTGGTCTACGCATGTGCCAAGTTTTATGCAAATCCGTTTAGCCGTTTTAACGTGAAATCGAAACAAACAAACTCACTTTCACGTTTATAATATTATTATAATTAGGATTTTGGCCGAGATGCATAGATTTACAGTCGCCAAAGCTTTACGTGTACGTACAAGAGTTATTCCTATTGGTTACACTTTTATCGTTTCGTATTATTGTACTTACTATTAATGTCACAAAAACTGAAATAATTACCAGATGGTAAGAGTAAAGATAGCGTGACAATAGATGAGTCTACATTGAATAAATAACGCCTTGTCTCAGCACGCGTAGCATGAACGCTATAGAAACGGGTTTTGTCGACGGAAGAATAGACTAAATTACAGATTGTTTCTGTCATCTGTCATTTTGTCTATTCTTCCGTCGACAAAACCCGTTTCTACGTTGGTCATGCTACGCGTGCTGCAGAGGAGATAGCGAAGCAAAGGAATCTGTACCTACGAAAATAAAAACCTTACACTTATATTATAGTATAATTTCGAAAATATTATGTTCATAACACTATAAAAAATGTATCAATAGGTAAGTACTTTAGGAAAAAATCGCTTTTGCATCTCTTTCTAATTGCATAGTGTTGTTTGTAGTAATGCTTAATGTTCCCTGGGACAGGGACACAGGCGTCCTCTTTGTGAGAGAGGCCATTAGTGCGGGTTGGTAGATGTCACCTGTCTTCGACGTTTTGGTTTTAGGAGATGCAGGTTTCCTCACGATGTTTTCCTTCGCGGTTTTGAAGCGGTAAATTAATTCGAAACTGTACCTTGTAATTTTTCCAAATGCCTTTGAACTACGAGTGGATATTTGTCATTAGTTTAATAGTTTAATATAGTTTAATAGTTTATTTCCACAAAAAACTTAGTACTACATTACAAAGGAAATGTGGCAACAATTTCAATTAAGCTAAAGAGATTAGCATCTGTAGCCG
Source organism: Agrochola circellaris (assembly GCA_914767755.1). Lineage (NCBI taxonomy): Eukaryota > Metazoa > Arthropoda > Insecta > Lepidoptera > Noctuidae > Agrochola > Agrochola circellaris. Next base: position 12,529,520 of record OU611859.1, read on the forward strand.
AACTAGGCATAGCCTGTATTTCGGCTATCAGCACCATTCCCCTCGAGTATTATGATACAAGAATAGGTGCCAAGCTATAGTGGCATAGACATTAGTACTACAGATATATAGAATATAGTTGATAAGTAAACTAGTTAAATAATTTGAAAATGGGTAAGTACAAAAGTTTGAATATAATTAAATGGATTGAGTGTATGTGTGTTCGTGCGTGTGTGTTGTGTGCGTGTGTGTGGTGAATGTATATGAGAACGTGAGGGTGTGTGTGTGGTGTATGTGTATGTAGGTGTGTGTGTGAGAATAATGATGCGGTGAAGGTGTGGGTGTGAATATGCATGAGTGTTATGTGTGTAGTTGAGCTATATAGTAGGTAAGTGGAACTTAGTTTTCTGTGCTCTTAGCCGTATTCTTAGAGTGTTAAGGATATTAGTTGTTCCGTCTCCTCATAGTTTAATTCCTGCAAGTAATGGCATACTTTTAGTTTGCATTGTATTCTAGTCAAGGTATATATATTTATTGATTTGTTAATCTTATTATAAAGGTAAGGGCCTAGAAAACCTACAAATCTTTTACCAAAGGTTGTTTTAAATGTGGTTAAATAGTCACGGGATTACTTGTATCATTTTGAAATTTTGGATTATAACCTAACCACTTTTTTTGCTGCTCTGCCTAAAGTCTTCTGGGACTACAGGGTGTGTATGTAATGGATTGATATTTGATATTGTATGTATAACATTTCCTCGTATTGATAAGGAAGGAAGCGTAGCATAGGAAAATTGTGTGGAATATAAAGTAGGTGTCACTGAAGATTTGTATAAATAACTTTGTATATTTTTGGTACAAGGAACTGTGGACAAAATTGGTTGTCATGTCTTTGGATTTGATGATCTTGTTCATGCAATTGATCTGCAAGATCTAATTAATAGCCTTAGAGGTTTTATGGATGATAATATAGCATAGATCACATCTTGAGAACGCCTGTGCTAAAAGCCAAAGCAACTGGCAGCTTTGATAGTACTGTCTTACGCAAGATTAGGCATTATATGATTTATGTATTTGCATTAAAGAAAGCTATTCAAACATAAATATACCTACAGTTTGTAGGTTTACACGACTATACTAAAATGGCTATTAATAAACCAAAACCGTGCAAATATCAGACAAATACATACAATACCAAAACCATAAACTGTTTCAGGAGCAATTATACCTAAAATAATTCACATAGCTCATTGAATAAAGTAACGGTTCCGCAAAATGCCTATGAAAATTGCAAATGCGTAATACAAATTGAATTGAATAACTTGGAAACAAACGAAGAAGTTAGAAAAAAATATATTCAGTGTGAAAATCAAATTATGGAACTGAGTTCTGCAAGTAAGACAATCGCCAATTAAAACTTTGCTTCGATTCTGTAGTCGGTGAAGTAAAATCGATAGAAGACAAGCAATCTTTCGATTCATAATTGCTACGCAGTATGAGATCAAGGAATAGATGTTATTGTGATAAAGTAATGGAAAAATGATTAAAAAATGGACACTAAAAACCTGGCTTGAAAATTAAAATAGACAATATCAAAATAATGGATATACATCTCGTTAATAGTATAAAGCCACTGTACACATAATGGCGCATTGGTTTAACATATCTCTACATGTTTCACAGGAACTAATGAACGCACGTTGCGTGTTCGTTAGACTTAATAGTATAAAATTGTATGTGTTGTCTGTATATGATGGGATTTGAGGCATAGGCGTTAGCGACAATCACAGATAGAGTTAAGAAATAATTGTATAACATGAGGTTAAAAATAACTTTAAAACAATGATGAGCATTCTTGTTAGAAAAGTTTTGGAAGACTTTTGAATTTACTTCTGGAATTAAGTGATATTTTGATGTAACCTCTTAATTTTTTTTTATGGGTCCCATACGTACAGTCGGTCCATAATGTTTTTGTTAAATTATGATTAAAGCTTCGTGCAGACCAGCGCGACGCAACACCGGTTATTGTTATACCGTCAAGTTTTCTTAGAAATTGTATTGTTCGTGTCGCGGCGCGGCGTCGCGTCGCGCTGGTCTGTACGAGCTTTAACTCAGACTTAACTGCTACCAACGAAGAAGAAAAAAAATAGGAAATAAACCAACGGATATACGAGTTCCTCGTAAAAATGTCTTATACCTACATGTACCTATCTGCAACTGTAAAAATTGTTGGATTTTATTTCTAAGCGTTAGAACGTTTCAGAAAATCCGAAACACTTCGGGCTAAAAAACTGACCCTCCAACACGGCCCAATAAAGAATTTATCCCTCTCTACATTTGTCCGTAAACTCAACACTTTATAGGACTTTCTTGAACAAAAATCTCAGCACTTTCCAGATTGGACAACGTGTAAGGAGCTTTGTATAAACTCTTAACAAAATCACCGAAGCGACAAAACAAACTACAAGATTGAATGTCTCAATAACTTCTATTTATTTGAAGTGTTCTACGTTATCGGATTTCCGGGTTCTGACTTTTTCAACAAAGACCTTGTTTGAGGAAGTCTTGTTAGACTTAAGAGTAAAATCGTCGGCTAAATACAACAGCTTTACAAAGTTCCTTGAACAATATTGAATTGCATTGCTTTGATACTTCATAGATGAGATTTCTTTGCAAAAAATTAGGAATTGCTCTTCATTCTTGAAATCAACAATTTTAACGTATTGAAAGCTTTAATTTTGATACAACTTTTCGGACGATATATAATATTTTGTTTGAAAACAAAAACGGTCTAAAACATAGCAAGAAATTTTATACCGAAGATGTTGTTAATATCAACAAATGTAGGTACATTTGACCAGATTAGAATATGAGAGGAAGTAACGATAAATACAGTTTACACGAATTACTTGTGGCACAAATCCAAAAGATATACGCCATAGGAATTTAATCATAATTTCTATGTACCGACATGAACAGAGTTGCTTTGATAGACAAGGCGATTAGCGAGTTCGACGGACTGACTAGGCTATTAAAACAACCATAGAAATGATGAAGGCACATTTTGTACGGAAGTTAAAAAAAAAATTGTTAAAATAAAAATTGTTGGAGATGAATTGAGATGTAACATCAAATTCACACCTATTTTACAAACACGTGTGTCTACTTTTCTTTTTCTTTTTCGCTACGCCTAAACGACTATAATGACTTTCCACAAAGAGGTTACCGTATCTGAAATGGATAAAATTCTTTTGAAGCTGTATCTCACACCGCTTTGAAAACCGAACGAAGACACAAAAAGCCTACATATCATTAGCGGTAACACTCAAGGCATATTAAAATTAGAATCTTTATCTAAATGACCTAAGCATAATACATAATATACTTCTGTCTAAGATAAAGAGTCCCACGCTTTCTCTCTCGACTTACACCGAACATTTCGACAAGATTACAAGACATTACGCCGTTCTATGACTGCAAACATTTTGCTTAGATTACAATCCGGCTGTTGAACATCAACCGCTGTAAGCTTGTGACTTGAAATTATGATTTTTCTTCGTCTTTTTACTGTCAGTTCAGAAAAATAAAATTGTTACTTAATGGAAAAGATTTGATTATGTGCCATTATGCGCGACTACTAAGTGAGACCTGGATTTACTTGTCAGTAGGGAAGTTTCTAAAGAATATAGTAATACAAGGTGTTATTGAAATAACTGAAAACCTGAAAAGGGGTCATTGTTCTCACCTACCACAGAGCCAAAAGAACATTAACAACGAGCACATAGTTTAAATAAGAACAATGTTTGCTCACTGCTGGATTGCGGTTTCAGGTTCAGGTAATTCACATTTCTTCTCCCAGACTTCGCACACATTTGGTTGGTCACATCACAGGGTTGTATGTAGGTAGCTACTATATTTTTTTTTATGTTACTGTAGGCGCCACTCGACCAGTTTGCTGCACTGTGCGACACTGTACTGCACAGTGTACGGCACAAATGTTTCTTTCGGTGGACTCACTCAAGTAAACATTTATAAATGTGCTGCAGTATACGCTTACAAATGTAACGTACAGCTTTGCCGGCAGCTCAGAACGTGCCCTGTTGGAGTTCGGCGTAAAATGTTTGTGAACAAATGTGCTGAACCCAATTTTGGTGAAATCCCACCTTTATACTTACATGACCACATCAACCGACTGCAGAGCATCAGCTTTCTAACGTCCTTCTTTACATCTGAGGCTTTATTCCGCAGGCTTCCGCAATTCCGCTACTACTACGGAGAATTCCTTCATATTTCCATATCGTCACCAGTTTGCAAGCGAAAACTATTCCCCTATATTTAATCTATCGAACCAAAGGACCAACATTTATTCGGTAAAACAACATTACTAAAACACGATACTGAGTGCCAACAGTTTGGTTAAGTTGATCGTGTGTATATACATTTTGAAATCAATAAATTATTCGAGTAACCTGTGTTCAAACTGCCGTTTGACTAAAAGCGGTACTTACTTTGGTTACAATGAAACTTAGCCGACAATCAATGAAATTGATCAATTTTGTCGTTGATTTATCCGGACGGTACTTATAGAAGCAACCACTAAATTAGAGATGGAAATAGGATTAAGCGTTATCCGATGGCTAGGACCATTTGTCACTGAACAAGTAGCTTGCATGACAAGCCTGACGTAGGTAGGTATTATCTGCATATAATAAAACAAAAGCACACAAGTTGATGTTTCTATTACACAAGATGAGTAACTTGCAAACAGAAATCGTTTTAAGAGGAAGCAGCTATACCTATGAAGAATGCCGCAGTGGATCTTAAAGCTTATGTAAAAGGTCACGCAAGAGCATTTCAGAGAGTTGCACCCGTTTACTTATGCCTACCTCTACGTACTATCAAGCGATAAGCTTCAAACACCAGCTGTTCTCGAATGGAGGATCTGGACCTATACTTACATACAAACAATATAAAACATCGAGGAGGTTAAAGGTAGAAAATAACGAGATTTAAATACTTAAGTCCCTATCCGGGGTTGCGGGTTTGTCTGAAAGGGATATCGCGACCTCGGCACACAGGCAACGGAAGGAACACGGGTGGGTTTTAGTCAGTAAAAGTCTGACACGCCCTCCCGCTCCACCCAGAGCGGGAGAAGTTATTTGATAATTTACCACCCTCAAAAAAAAAAAAAAAAACAAGTCCCTATAGACACTAGTGTAGACGAACCCTGTAGACACTAGGAATATAGTGGAAAGGAAGTGATAGAAATTTTTTGTTTGTCCAAGGTATAACTGTCGATGTTTAATTGACAACAACGCGGTTCAAACCAAACATTTCTTTTCCATCTATTTTTCTAACTAGAACACGCGTAACATTTTAGTGTTTTGAACTCTTGCCAAATAGGTCAATGACATAGCCGACAAAAAAAACTTGTGAATATATCGGATTAACTATTTGCATTTTTGTCCGATTCCCCTTTTATGTTTTCGATTGTACATTTGTATGTAATTTTGTATTCTAGCGCCTTTCGGATAGAAGGTCTAGTTTTTCGGAAGAGTTCGGTAACCTCATGAATTTTTGATCGAGGTTTTTGTCGCTATGCCTGATTTCATGTCTAGGTTATATTCTGTATTCTATCTTTTGTCTGTTCGTTCTACTTGTAGGTACAATGCTGAATAGAGTTGCTTCGATACATTGACTGTTGTTGAAGATAAAAGATCATTCTAGTTCACTTAGATGGCGAGCCCTAAAAGCCGCAGCGTCCGGTCCTTGCATCCGAAGGTAACTCAAGAACAATAACGAACAACCATCCGAACGTTCGACTACACCCATTTTTCATAGAAATCATACGCCATGCCGCCATACATATTGGAAGTGAACGCTCCGGGAGGGTCGCCGGCATTACGTTTGCGCTAAAGTTAACCATCGCGGACGGTCAACGGCATTAGGTTTAAGGGGACTACAGGACCTAAACGTGCCTAAACGCAAGTTTTATAATGCGTAAAAGTATATGATCCACTGCAGTAAACAAAATCAGAAAAATATATGATATTCTTCAGGATATATGCTAGTATGATAATGTGTTGAAAACATAATACAACTAATTTGATACGATAGAAAAAAATCATGAAGATACCTCTAAAAATTTCTTTTAACGATTAAAAATCATATTAATTTACATGCAATCATTCTGATTTTTTGTCAGATTATTCTACAAGCTACATATTATCATAATAGTGTTTTAATTTTCCAGTCCAATCAATAGATTTTTTGTAAATCGCTAACTGCTTCATATTTTGCAATAAATTACCTGCGTCGTGTCATCGCGCTTCTCTTTAATTTCTATGCAGTCCGACAGTGACCGCGCTTTAGCTGTTGTAAGCCTCTTAAAACCGTGTTATAAAACACTGTAAAACTGCTACCTTACCCTGTCACTGATATCTTAGTGATATTTATTTTAGAAAAGTATGTATGTTTGTGTGTATGCGTAAGTATGTAAGTAAGTCTATTCTCATTTTATTTATTTGATTGCATGAATTGTTTTGATTTTATGTATTTTACCTTCTCTCTACTCTTACACACGGTGTCTATATCTCTTTTTATCCTCTGTCCTATCGCAGGTATGCTGGAAGAGATTTCTTTAGAAATAAAAATCATCTTTGTACGTATTTTTCTGTTCTTTTCTTCTTGTCTGTATATATGTGTGTACATAAATGGTTAAATAAGTAAATAAATAAAACAAAGTAAAATTGTGTTTTCAAGGGGTCTTGTCGCTATACGTAGTCATCCAACCTCTTATATTTTTAGTGAATATTTGTAACCGTGAATAAAAAAAATTAAATGCTTGTATTTTAAAACCAACGCATATACTAATAAATCTTGTTAAAATATACATCAGATTTTATTTTCACGGTTTATCATGCTGTATTCGCTAAGAAAAACCTACATTTAAAATGAGCCCTCCGCGAAGGCTCCCGGCATCCGATAACCAACTAGGTGATTCCTCCAGGAGGGCTCCAGGCACTGATCGTGTTAACAAATAATGTCTAATAGATTAACTCTTAAGCAGTCGCTACAGGGTCTATCGGACCCAGACCCCCGTACTACTATTGAAGTGAGGGCTTTGCGACGTTGCCGCTTTTGATACATTTCCAAGATTGGTTGTCGCGGCGGATAACATCCACAGGTGTCAGATAGTGCCCTGTGCTTGAGTGGCTAGGACGAAAATGATGTGTAGAGGTCCATTGGACTCGGTAGCGACTAAATATGTAGAACATTTAAAAAAAGGTACTTTCTTTTTATCCACAACGGTGTAGCTCTTGGCCTGCATCCCACCTGAAGGTAAGTGATGATCAGGCCGAAAGTGGAAGCGAGCTGCACCCGGAATCCTCAATCAAAGAGGAACTACAGATTCCCCAACTGGCAAAAAAAAATATAGCTACGATTGGTATTTTTTTGACATTTCAAATAAATTGTATTTTAGTAGTAACATATTTTTTATTTATATATGTTACCACTAAAATAAAAAATAAATAGTAGAAAATGTATAATAGTATATAAACAATAAAGACTAAAAAGTAGAATAAGGTCAAAAACTATAGGATGTTTTTGTAACAGAGTTACTCGAATATTAAAATAATAAATGATTTGTCTTTCATATGATAGCTTGTTTCTTTTTTAAATAATAATTATATAACACAATTTTTTTATTACATTCAGTAGTTTTGGATGTGGTCGGTGAACCCGGTGACTCTTTGTGTTACAAACCTTTGTGCAACTGCTTAAGTGTTTAACTTTTTTTAACGCTTCTAAATCTATGTAAGCTAGTACCAACTCTATAGTTTTCCTTAACACAAATACCGAGTCGGAACAATAAAAAGAATACGATGTACATTTATTCACGCAATACATTCGACCACATTTGACGTAAACAAGGACCAACAACAAACCTACGGTAAAAGCAACCTAGCGTGCTTCGCTCATTTCAACTCATTCAAAAAATTCCTTGTGCACACAATGTTATTTTTTCTGTAAATCTACTCGAACATGAATTCATTTATATAATTACAACGTCCTATGGTAAATTACCTGAAGCCGCAGGAATTCGCTGGGTGCAAAGCACAGAACCGGTCGTAGTGGCAATGCTTGGGGGATGCCTATGTCCAGCAGTAGACGTCATTCGGCTGAAATGATGATGATGGCAAATAAAATAAAAACTACAGCAATATTAATTTGCCTGTAATAATCTAAACACGTATTTCAAAACGTTTCCTCTACGATCAAAAGACATGCAATGGAAAATCAAACACCGTTGAAAAAAAAAAAACAATTACCTACTTAGCTGATATTGCAAAGCTTGAACCAAGCGTCGTTTTTACCGAATTTTTACCGTTTTCCCACAACGATGTCATATCTAACCCAGAACATGGAGGGGGAACACGGGGGAAGAGATTATGTCACTGTCATGTTGAGAACCGGGATTTTATGGAAAAATGCTTAGAAGGAAATATCAGTATTAAGGAGAAATATTTCACAAGCACCCCTTGGTATGGAATATGGTGCGTGTTGAGTATTTTTTATTATAATGGGGTTCGGGAAATTGTTAACAAGAAAGTTTGGAATTTCATATGATTACTTTCCATGTTGTGTCACAAACAGCATTCTATTACTTTTAATAAAATTGAATAAAGTAATATAATCGGAGACGTTAATTTCCATTAGGTATAAAATTTTCATATTTATTTCATACTAGCTGCCCGCCCCGGCTTCGCTCGAGTAACACTAAGTACTTATCTACGGCGCACCTACCTGCCTACCCTACCCTACCTACCCTACCTACCCTACCTACCCTACCTACCATACCTACCTACCCTACCTACCCTACCTACCCTACCTACCCTACCTACCCTACCTACCCTACCTACCCTACCTACCCTACCTACCCTACCTACCCTACCTACCCTACCTACCCTACCTACCTACCTACCCTACCTACCCTACCCTACCTACCCTACCTACCCTATCTACCCTACCTACCCTACCGAGGTCCGATGAACACAGTGAGTGATTTGATGAAGAACTTTATTGAATATCAAGTTAAAATTGACTCTAAATTTTATTTAGAAAAACGTTTATATGGGAAGAAGAAAAGTGCTGTTTTTAGGGTTTGCAATATTTCTCACCTTTTAAACCTTCCCTAGGCCTCCACGGACATTTCAAGACCAAGATAAGATAAATCCGTTCAGCCGTTCTCGAGTTTTAGCGAGACTAACGAACAGCAATTCATTTTTATATATATAGATATAGATAGATTACAAACTATTTGAAAAGCAGTCTTAAGATTCGGTAGTAGTCGTAGGTATTTAAATCCCAGGATTGCTTCAAATAGTTACTTACTAGTGTGCGAAAATGAAAGTTCCTACACTTACGAGCAATATAAAGGCTCGTGCAGACCAACGCGACGCGACGGCGCGACGCGACTCGAACAATACAATTTCCAAGAAAACTTCACTGAATAACAATAACCGGTGTCGCGTTGCGCTAGTCTGCACGAAGCTTAAAAAGCCACTATCTCGTAACCACGTAAGATAGCTTCTTAAAGTAAAAAGCAATATTCAAGTGTATTTAATAGCATATAAAAAACACCAATTAAACTGTTTTAAAGATTTGTTTTATTCATATTGCTATGTTGTGGGGTTTAAGAGATATTTCGTTTTTTTTTGGCTCTTTGCAAGTGGCTTTTTTATATTGCTCGACAATGTATTTTCTAGATAACAGAATTTAAAATCAAAGAAACTGCAGACTCTGAGAGTACTCATAAATCTCATCACTAAATTATGAGATTTATTCCGAGAACAGCAAACTATAAATAAACAATGCGGAATAGAGATCAAGGCCGTAACAAAGGCGTAGGAGCCAGCGGCTACTATCAAAAATTGGATTAAAGATGATTCATGATTGTATCGCGATCCGCCATTTAATATAAAACCGGGGTTCCGTAGTTGGGAGGAATTTATTCCAAGAACAAACTTAACATAAAGAAAGAAAGAAAGAAAGAAAGAATAATGTTTATTTGGACACATTTCGTGAAACACAAAAAATAAAAAAGTGAAAATAATATTTTAACAATAATAGTGTGTCTCACGGCTGCGCCAAAAAGGTTCATTTCAGCATTAATGCCAGACAGGTGCTGTCTGACGCTGGTTTTCTAATGAACCTATAAGTCGTAGGTACATAGTAGTTGAAACACATGATATCCCATACAGAATGTATGGGAGAACATATTGATCCTTGGCCTTGGCTTTGATCTCTATTCTGCATTGTTTATTTATAGTTTGCAACTGCAAATATATGTTGGTTGATTACTACTCGTTAACTAGCTTACTTAGCAGTGATAGTTTTCCTTTTCATTTCGTTTTATTTACTACTGCCGTGAATTTTTGCTTATATCCAAAACCAACCATTTAGCTGGCCGGGGGGGGCAAAAATTAGCACTTTCAAGCTTAATATTTCGCAAACGGATCTCTGAATCCAAAAAATAATTTTCACACAATCACAATATTTTTGAACGAGCCCCGCACCCTGGGATAGAAAAAAAACATTCTCACTTTACGTGTAGGGAAGATAAACAAAAAAATAAAGCATTTTGCTTTATTTTACCACATTGTCGGCGAGATTAATATGTATACCCATGCCAAGTTACAGCTTTCTAGTACTAAGAATCTCAGAGCTAGGCCGCGGACAGACAGACGGACATAGCGAAACTATAAGAGTTCATTGTCGACTATGGAACCCTAAAAACGAAAGAAATAAGCTTTCTCGACGAAGGATAAATTGGAGATGTTTCGTCACAACGACGAATGACAAACAATTAGGATTTTACGAAAAGCGATATTCTTAACAATGAGGTTGTATTCTTTTTTATGCTTTACAAAATGATTCAGGCATTCATCATTGTTAGCGGAATTGAGAGTTATGGAATGTTGCTTCAATTACCGAAGTCGACGGCTTGGTCCGACAATGGCAATCGTCTATTAAGTACTTAAACTGGATCGTCCAATTATGTCTTGTTTTCTTTTATAGGTTGCGTAGGACAACTGATGATGCCGAAAACATACCTATAGTCAGGTCATTGAGAAAATGCGTGCCTGACAGTTAGTTCTGTCAGTTGGACAATTTCTAATAGTAATAAGTATCAAATTCGCAAAACAAATATTCATTAGTATGATACTGACAATTGTCAAGAACGCATTCTCTCGACGGCCGGACTGTAATGTTAAAATTAACTACATACTTAAGCGGTTAAGTGTTAAATAGTTGCGTATCGATGTCCTTATTCGTTGGTAAAGGCTAAACTGCGAATTCCTTTACATGTTTATCATAACATCCTATACTATTAAATAACCAATATTTGTATATATATTTGTAATCACGTTCTCGAAAATGGCTCTAACGATTTCGATGAAAGTTGCAATGTAGGGGTTTACAGGGGCTAAAACTCGATCTAGCTATGTCTCATATCTGGGAAAATTCGTTTTCTCCGTGTTTTCACCCAAGCAGAGCTCGGTCGCGCAAAGTTTAGAACAAGATGGCTACATGGCATAGTGGCATGGAATTAGTAAGTTCCTATTTTTATGGCAGCATGGAGGTAGTATGTACTATACATGGAATTAGTATGAACTATCCTATACTATTAAATGAGCATTCTCTATTATCACCCGAGCAGAGCTCGGTCGACCAGGTACTAATGATAGTAAGAGAACTGCAGAACATTCTATGTAGCTGTCAATGAAAAGGTTGAGCAAATGATGGGAACTACAGCAGACCATACTTTTGCAAAGCCAACAAAAGGTTATATCGACCACTTGCAGCGATATTATAGCTAATTGGCCTTGCTCACTTAGTAACTAAACATTTTTCCATTAAACTACTTCAGTGAAGATAGTTGAAAAGATTAATTTTACGAAAGATCGCGTTTCATATTTGATTACACCCGAAGTCTTTCCCCGAACTCTTTGTTTTCGCTGTATTCTTTAGTAGTCTTAATGAAGGCTTTATTAATGAAGTGTGAAGCGATTTATCATCGCACTTGCTAACTAGAAGACTTAATCTTTAGTTGTTACACGTAATTCTTTACGAAGTAGATGTCATGAATTTAAAAGTGAATAAACTATTGAAATTTTGTTGGTGTACCTAAGCTTAAGATTATCTATATGTCGGAAATACGTTCCTGAGTTGACTAATTGGGACGCCAGCGCCGCCTAGCGGCGCTCGACAGAGTCTACAACATAACACTCGGACCGGCCGGAGCTAAGCAAAGTTCATCGGTGGCGGTCAAGCAGTGAACACGTTTAGAAGCTGTCGCGCATTCCGAATAGTTGTGTCGTTGTGTACCTACAGTGTGTGAATTGCTAGTAAATTATAATTTGATATAAACTGGAAACAATTTTCTACCCACAGTACGCCCACAGTAGTTAAAATATGCCTGATAATAAGGAAAGACACACGTACCCTTCTCCGTTATATACTAATATTATAAAGAGGTAAAATTTAGGAGTGAGTATATAAGGGTAATTTTCGGAACTATTCATCCGATTCTGAAAACCCTTTCACTAATGGGGACCTACAGTATTGCCGAGTGTCATAGGATTTATTTAATGTTAAAACAAGATATCTCACGCGGACGAAGTCGCCGGCAGAAGCTAGTAATCTTATATTAAGATTGGATTTACCCCCATCGAGTATTGAGGTTACATAAAGATACAATTCTTAGTATCATGCCCAGAAAAACAAAAATTGATACGAGTATATTTTCATTAAGAAAACAATGTAACTAAACTGAGAACCAAGTTCACGTTCATTTATAATTTATATCGAAGCACATATTCGCAAATGTTACCAACCGACTAGTACCCAACTTTCAAGGAATTCTCATATAATTTAAAATAAGAAGATATATCATATCATAAGTATATTACTAAAGAAAATTATATTTCCTCAGGCAAACATTTTGTTCGTAATATTTAAATTCACCAAAATTACTTGATGTCTACCGAAATGGCGTATTTACTCGTGTAACTCAAGCAAGAAAAATTTTGCGATGTAAGTAATTGCTTAGACAAAACTCGCGAGTGGCGGTGTTATGAACAATCATTATTTTTTTACTTTTTTGGTTATTAAGAATTGTAATTTTTCTTTTCTGTTTAAGTACATTTTGTTTAAGAACATTTTGTTTAAGTACATCTTGTTTAAGTATGTCTTGTCTTGTATCTTGAGTCGCTATTACATGGGACTTAGGGATCTCGCGCACTAGACGTCTACGACCACAACCACGACCAGGTAAACAATAGCAACCCTTACGAATCGCGTAACCGGCCAACTAGCCGCAGACCGGACCACGAACCATGACCGAAAATCCGGAGTTACACGTAATTTGTTCTTGATTTATGCCCTAACACGTGTGACTCCGGATTTTTAATTCGTCTGTCTGTGATGTCTTGTTTTAGATGACTTTTGTCGTAGTTGGGTTTTAGTTTTATAACTCTATTTTTGTATGTTATTTATATTGCAGTTGAAAATAAATCAACATTGATTCGTACAGAAGGACCACTTTACATTAGGACTAGATAGAGGACTGATTCGAAGATTCGATACTTACTGAATCAAGTATACAAGCTGATAAAATAAATTGATTAATACGTGGCCCGCATTTAAATACTTCTCCGCCTTTCACATTAACCGTCGTAAGGGTACCTACCTACTGAATGTCATTCCACTTGACTACGGAAATTCTGTACGTTTTCCTTTACGTGATCTTAATTTCAAGCATCTCTTAAGATTTCCTGTGCTAAGACATGTCCTTTTAATAGACTGAGCTATTTTGAAAACATTCGAATTTCAATTAAATTAATAAAACTCTTTGAGATGAAATTTATCATTTCTGGTTTTGCTGGTTGAAAATAAATTACAAGAATCTATTTTCAACCAGCATTACCTATCTTTTTAAAAATCAATTTCTAAGTATCATGCCGAAAATAGATCCAGCTATTATATTCATTATTCAGTTACCCACAAATGTAAACAGCCATGTTTCTATGTAATCGTAATGATAAAAGCAAACCGATAAATAGCCCTATAAAAATATTGAGAATCATAATAAAGCTGTTTTTATACAAGAAAAATGGCAAACTATATAAAAAGAGAAGTTCTGAAGGCCGTTTCGTAGACATAGCTCACTGGAGGAAAATACAGAAACCATTTTAATGCTCAAAAGACCTGTAAATAGTCCCAATTATAAGCCTACCAATTTCTAGAAAGATTTTTTGTAAGTGTGTTTGTAGCGAAAAAGGAACATTCACATCTAAAGCTTTTTTATTTTGATATACATTTAACATCAAATACTGGCTACTGGCTATGTCGGTTACCTTGGTTCTCCTGCCGATCTCTTCATTTCTGATTCGATCACTTAGGGAAACTCCAAGCCTCTCCATTGCCTTTCGGTGACTTTTAGCCTTCTAATAAGGCTCATGGTGAGCGACCACGTTTCAGTGCCAAAGGTCATCACTGGCAACACGCACTGGTCAAAGCTCTGAACATTGCTCGCAGAACAGATGGCCGATGGGGCCGAAAGATTCTGGAGTGGCGACCGCGTACCAGAAGACGTAGCATTGGAAGGCCTCCCACAACATGAACCGATGACCTTGTGAAGGCCGCAGGATACCACTGGATGCGGGAAGCACAGAATCGGTCGAAGTGGCGGTGCTTGGGCGAGGCCTTTGTCCAGCAGTGGACGTCTTTCGGCTGAAATGATGATGATGGTGACTGGGAGGGGGTTCTGATGATATGCAGCAGATATATGACAACTGGGTTCACAATCTTAGCTTTAATAGTCGGAAAAGGGAATTAAATTTCTAGTTCTGGGAATTTGTTCATAACTGTCGGTTCATCTATGTTATTGTTTTTATAAATACGAGTACTACATTATTTTGTACCTTTGAGCATATACGTTGCCAAACCAACAGCTAGATGGATGGACGACCTACAAAAGATCCCGGGAAAGACCTGGATGAGATTCGCACATACCAGGGAAGCATGATACAAAGGAGGTCGATACTCAACAGTGGGTGGATCAAGGCTGCTAATGACGATGCTGATCATGGAGCATAGACGATTATTTATTCTTTCGTATTCTATTGTTCTATCTTACTATAGGTTTCTATCGCTTTTTATCCAAGTACAAAAGTACCCTCATTAGACCTTACCTACTTCAATTCTCAATTTTCCTTATGAGGGATCAATATGGTAAACTCGCTTCGACACAAACAAGCAGCACAGTATGCAATCGTTTGGTCAGAATACATAAATAAATTATCATTCAGTATTGTGTACATTGGTGAATCGAAAAAGCATACATTTTGGACGATTTCATTCGTTGAGGCTCGCGAATAAAATGGTTTTTCTAAACGAAATTGTGATAAGTGTCACGACTGTGACCTATGAGGGGTCAGAAAGTGATTTATTATCAGGGGACATAAAAACATAAATCACGAATTTTATCTATGGTTCTGGTCCTTATTTAGAAAGCCACACTTAAAGCTTTTTTTACGAAAGGACCAAACTGCAAACAATCTACAAATAGGGTCTTATCTTCAGTACGTAGAGCCGCACGACAAGAAATGTACGTCGTAAAAAATATCTGGAAGATCAAACTTTTAGAAATCCCGGAAATGGAATACCCGGTCCTATTTCCGCTTCAAATGTTAACGTCAACAGCCAAGAAGGCACTATTTCTCATCATTTAAGGAAGTTAATTCTTTATTTAATATCAGAATTACTTCGTTTCAGGACAAGGGAATAAATGCTTTATTAAATTAAGTAAAGGCTAAAACACGTTTTTATACGGATATATAAATGAAGGGTGTGTAACAGCACTTCAATAAATATTAACATTACGTATTTCACGCGCATGTTAATGGAGCAAATAGTTTGAAATAGAGTAGGTAATATCAGAGTTCATTAAAAATGTTATTTCAGTCGTCAGAGAAAAAATATATATTCAGAGGCTTCCAATTCGACGCAGAAAAATTTAAACTTTTTTCGTCGATGAAAAATGAAATGGATTTTATAAATAGCAAATGACAAAATTGAAGCTTAAAAAATATTGATAAAAGCTAAAAAATATTTACTATTACTTTACTCTCTAAGGCACTTAATAAAAACCAATATATTACTTCAATGAATGGTACCAGGAAAACATAGTGAATGAGCACGTCTCCAGAGTTTGCATATTCCATACTTCTTTAGTGAGAAGCAAAACTTCCCTATTGCAACTTGAGCGGAAAATGTACATGGAACATCTCAATAAGTCCACACAGTACAAATACTGAGAATACCGGGTTTTATTAAAACCGTGCCTTGAATATTCGGTGAAGAAGCTTCGCCATGTACTTATGATTGTAATAAAAAAAGCTTTTCGCAAGCTGATTTTGGTATAAAAGTCAAGGATTAGGTGCTTACTTCCCAAGGGTTTTATAAAAATCTATTTCGTTACACGTGTTCTGGATTGGTCTTTGTTTGTCTGTCTAGAAAGTTCGAAGGTCTTGCGGCATTTTCGAATACATACCTACACCAAACCACTCATTTTGTTTAAAGAACAAACTTGACCTTAGCGAAATGCTGACTTTTTAACAATGATCTTTTCTGAAAATTACAAATTATATACTTAGTTAAACAATTTGTAAGTTTAAAAATTTCTAAAATGTTTAAAAAGTACAATACAGGCCACGTAAAAAAAAACCGAATTTCGGTATACCTACTGTATAAACAACAAGTACTAACGCAGAAAAAACAATAAATTTGTATGTATTGTTAAAAAAAATGTTGTCTAAACAACATTTTTTTTTAAGTAGAGTTTTAAACTAATATTCTTATTCTGGTTTAAAAAAATATACGTATATATTTTGTATTTCTGCGCATGTAATATTATTATAAATTCCCTTTTTCTTACATTCTTCGACAGTAAAATTCAACAAAATAAGTCTATTTTTCTTGAATCGACATTGAGTTATTACGTCATCACTGACCCTATATTAAAGTCGTGCTCTGAATATGACGAGTGATAATGAGAACAATAATGAATAAACAAAAATAAATTATCATTTCTGCTATGAAAATAAATCTCATTGACAATTTACTTCGTGTAATTGTGCAGAGAGCATTTAAAAATATGTTTTACCCGACAACGGCGAACCAAAAATGAGGGTTATGATTTTGACCGGTATGTATGTATGTTCATCTGTTCTTTCATAACTTCTAAACTACTTACCATAATTTGACAAATGAGGTATCATTGGGAGCGTCTTGATCGTCCGCAGCATGACATTTTCTTCCATACACCTCTATACAAAGGAAGTGACCATTAAGATTACGGCCACGCCATCTCAATGGTCACGTCCTTTCTAGCCATATCACCTTTCACAAAACCCATCCATCGTTTTTTTTTGTCTTCCCACCTTATTTCACCTACCTAATTTACCTTTACACTTTGGAAGAATATTGTTACACATCATTGAAATTATCAGATCCTTAATTTACAATTATTAAAAACTGAAATACCTTATTTTCCCGAACGTATCGTATGATCCCCAGCACGCAGCATAGATTTTTCGAGCAAAATATTCGCCGCCTAAAAAGTCATAAAAGCTATTGATAATGTCACACGCGACCCACTGAGCTACCATTCGTCAAAAGTGACAATGTGAACGAGTAATTTGTCACAAATGTTCCGTTTTCACATCTATTTTAGGATGAAAACAAGCTTGACAATATTGGAGGAACAATATTATAACTTTAAAATTTTTAAATCTTATAGTGGCTTATAGATGTCAATGCAATTCAGTGAGCACCCGACATAAGTGAAGGTATTTTCCACATCATTGTCCCATTCTTTAAGAAGTTTTACGTATACTAAAATGATACTTTATTTTACAGTAAAACTTATCGATTCTACATAATGTTTTGTGATAGACACTGACTTTAAGGTAAAAATGCCCACAAAGTGCAATTTTTGTATAATTCTTATTTAATGAAGCATGCATAACAAAATATTCTACACAATAGCAAAGTGGGTCAGTTTTAAAAAGACTGGCACGTCGTTGTTTTAAATGAAAACGTTGGACCTAAGTTTTTATACTGCCATTAAAGCCTGGTTTGAATAAAGATAAAAAATTCAAATGGGAATGTCACAACGTTTTGTTTAGACTCACGCTAAATATTCATAACCAGCATTTTACGACTTATTTAACAAAAAAATGATACAGAATGAATTTGAAGGCAGCTGAATAAAAATATTTATATTTCAGAGAAGATTTTCGACAGTTGTTTGTACAGTGAAGTTTTGGTTTCGTATCATGTTGTGCAGAAATGCTTTTCTATAAGTTTCTCTACGACATCGAATAAAAAAATAAAGGGTAACCGACGTAGCCCGAAGAATTGCCAAACTTAAGTGGCAATGGGCAGGGCACATTGCTCGCAGAACAGATGGCCGTTGAGCCCGAAAGGTCCTGGAGAGGCCGCGTGCTTACCAGAAGACGTAGTTGGAAGGACTCCCTCAAGGTGGTCCGATGACCTTGTGAAGGCCGCAGGAATCCGCTGGTTGGGCGAAGCACAGAACCGGTCGAAGTGGCGGTGCTTGGGGGAGGCCTATGTCCAGCTGGGGATGTCTTTCGGCTGAAATGATGTGCAGAAATATAGGTAGTCACGAACTTTTGCAAGAACATAATTTTTGGGGCCGTATCTTGGACAGCAAAATGGCCATGTGTGGGGATGTATGTACGTTTCAAGAGTCCTTGTTCGGAATAAAGTGAAAGAAAAAAAAAAAAACCTGACTTAGCCTTTTATCTTTTACATGGACGATTATAATTAAAACCTTTATAAATTAAGCGTATAGTAACCTGATATTGTTTTAATTACTTTACCCAGTGTTCATAACTTCATTGAAATATCCGAACAAAACTTCAGACATTATTCAAGCGTCTAGGGTAGGTAATCTACTTCGTCTACAGTATTACCTTACCAGTGTCCGCAAGATTGCCCTAAGACTTTCGTATTAATTTCACCCCAACCGCAACGTTGCAACGAAACCATAATCCTTCGGAAAATTGAAAGCACTAATATGGTATCTGAAGACGTCACGTTAAGAATTTCATATAACCAAGGAGGCAAGGAGTGGCGGTAGTAATGAGATACCCATTTGTCTTTTTAAGGCTTCACCAAAATGTTGAAGTAACGACGTTCTTAAGCCTTGTACACACTTGGAGAGACGTTGCGAGTCATGTATCGCAACTTGTCTCCCGACATGTCTCCGTCGCCATGTTCCCAGACAACCGTCCACAGTATCGTCGTGATGTCTCACAAAGATGGTGAGGGGAGCTGGTCTCAGGTGTTGCTGTAAGATTTATTCAAATCCTTATTTCCAATTGATGTTATTTCCGAACTTTATGTGTAGGCATTACAGTATTTTTTCCTAAAACACAACACGTGTTTTGTGCGCTAACATGTTTGGTAAATAAATTGCTAACGCGGATTATATATTGCTAGCCATGTCACTGAACACGTCCACACGCACGACGAGTCTCGCAACAATGATACAATTTTTGTTTCGAGATATGTCCCGAGTCTTTGTGAGACTTTATGCGACCGTGTCTTGAAACAATGTCGCCTAGTGCGTACGAGGCTTTATGAAACTCTGGCACGAAGTCGGCGAAGCGGAAGAAAGCATCAATTTTCTACTAGGTCCTGATTTTCAAGCTGACAGACACTGGTAATGAGCCGTTTGGAGAATTTCATAAAGGAATCGTGAATGAGGTTTTAAAGGTGACGGAAATGTGTGTATTTTATGGAAAGGTTTATCAAGTTGATGGTGAATGAATATGGCTGGAGATATTTTGGGGTGTTGAAAGAGAGCCTTGGTGTCAAGGACGATAGGTGCTTATGAGTTAAGCATGAATATTATTTACTAACTGTAGGATAAATGCATTTTTCTTTTCATGCAAAATGATGAAAAATGATCGAATCGGTATGACGCGAAGTCTGGAACTCGTCAATGTCATTTATAACTATACTCCATTTAAAATAAGATTAGACATTTAAATAAACCTTTTTTAAAGTCCGTTCAACCAATTCTGACTTCTATTGAGGTGGTGGCATGATAAATTGCAGCTGCAGTAAACAGTTGGTATTGTAACTACTTTTTGCTTTTAATGCCATCCGTATGCCTACGGTATAAAAGTTTCAAATGGAGTATAGGTACGTTAGTGGTGTCTAAGATTAATCATGAAAGCTCACAATACCTTTTCATAGAACATAGCTGCCGTGGACCAGATAGGAAACAAAAATCCGTAACAGAAAACCTTTTTTTATCCTCCTGAACACTCGACCATCATACTATCAAGTTCAATAAATCGGTTCACTTTCCATTCTATGTTTTACAACCATTGTTGGTAAATCGTAACATTACGAACGTTTTATACCTCAACAGGGTATAAAATCTATTTTATGATTGGAAGTAAACAGAAAATTGCGGTTCCTATACGAAGTCATAATATAGCTCTATAAAATATTTCATAATTGTAGCCTATGATTTTGAAAATGAAGAGTAAGGGATAATATTGTAGAAGTCGTTACTGCAGCATTATTGTCTAATACTTAGTGGTTTTTTTTTTTTTTATTGTATATAAAATACATCAAAAAGTTAGTTGTTTAACTAACTTTTTGATGAACAATTTTTTTTAAATGTGTAAACATAAATGAGCTGTTATTTTAAGTCTAGATAAGTAAATTTTACATCTTCGACCTACGTCAGGTACACAGGGCATAACCACAGTTTCAGAAGAATATTTATTTAAAACGAACGCACGACTAAATCACAGAAGGTCAACCGCCAATGCGGAATTCAACCGTCAAAGAGTACCTACCCTTAACAAAAATAACATCACGACTGTATTCAAAGTCAAAGTCAAATCATTTATTTCAAAAGTCACTTCTGAACGTCAAAATTTACAAAAAATTTAATTGATTCTAGTCGCCCCTTCCAAAAGGTAATTTTCGTATGGAGAAGAATAGGCATGTAACTCCACCGTTACTCTTTTAAAATGTTTTACAATATTTTGTATACATGTAGGTACCTATGTTAGTTATATAATAATTATTCCTCGAAGGGTTAGACAGAAGTGACCTATAGTACACCCACATTTCGCCAGTTATGTTTAAGTCCCATGTAATGGGGGGCCAGAGTTTTTCCAGATGAAAAAACTCAATAACTCTTTGCCCTGGGAATGGAACTCAGGACCTCATGCTCAGCAGTAGTCGCTTGCGACCACTAAACCAACGAGGCAGTACCTACTCTTACCCATCCAAAACCATTTACATCAATAAACATTCTCTCATACACCCCAACGCTTATAATACACGAAAGGATACATAAATGTAAAACGTTTACATTTCTCCAGATAAACCTATAAATGTATAAAAGCCGCTCCCATAAAAACTGCAGGCAAAAACATATTGACAACCGAGATCACATGGGAATTCGGCTTGATGTATCGTGCTCTAGTGTACCTACTTACATACCTACCCTATATACAACCATACTAATATAGTATAAAATGAAGTCACTTCCGCTGTCTGTTCTCGTAGATCTTTTAAACTACTCAACGGATTTTAATGCAGTTTTCAGCAATAGATAGAGTGATTCAAGAGGAAGGTTTATATGTATAATACATACCCGTGCGAAGCCGGGGCGGGTCGCTAGTAATTTATAAATTCGAAAGTGACTGTCTGTCTGTTCACGCCTTACATGTAAGATCGAACTTGGCTGTAAGGGCCTGCCTGGGTTAGAACAGGATACTTTTTATCCCGGTTGTACGTTCCCTTGGAATTACTTCCGATCTCCACACGGGCGATGCCACGTGCAAAAGCTGTGACGATTGTCACACTGCGCCGCACTCATTGTATCAGATTCAACAATCAACATTGTATCAGATTGTATAGAAATCACAATATGCGCGCGGGACGCGCTACCGGGCGCAGAGTATTTGCTATGATCGCCCCGCGCTGCGCGACGGAGCGCAGCGCAATCCGATAATCGCTTATACAATCATGAACAATAATGTTATGTTTTTAACCCCGACGCAACAAGAGGGGTGTTATAAGTTTGACCGCTATGTGTCTGTGGCACCGTAGCTTTTAAACGGCTGAACCGATTTGAATGCGGTTTTTTTTATTTGAAAGCAGGATTTCTAGGGAAAATTCTTAGACATGTTTCATCTGTTTGAAGATTATCAGCTCTTTTCTAGTTGATGAATGGATGTGAGCGTCTTCCACAGGTCTGAACGATTTAAAATTTAGTATTCTGTCACTTCAATGATATTAGAGGAATATAGCAACCTTTACCAGATGCTGCAGCATCACCTGGAATTAGCAGGATATCCAACTCTCTTACCAACTTACAGGTTTTGTGTTTGGGCTCATTGGAAAGGTCTCAATGAATAGGTTATAGATAAACAGGGTCTGGTGATGGCCTAGGAAAGAGAAACGAGGAAATATTTGTGTTGTTTTTTTTTATTTAATTTTAATATAATTTCACTCTTGTTTCATACTTTAGATATCAACTGTCAAGTGTTTTGGCAGTATGACTTTCCTCAAGCAAGCTTATTTGGTAAATTGGTAAAGGGCACAAGTTTTATGTCAAAATTCCTTTCGCAATTTAGTGACGAAGTCAACTCGATAAGCTTAAACGAATAATGATCGCAGTACGTACGGATACATAGAAAAGCAGAGGATGATTCCCTTCTACTTGAAAACGTCTTAATCGTGTTCCGTTACGTGCTTATCTTAAGAATAATAAATTGAGGAAGACATGAAACAGGTTTTCGCTTTTCTAAGTCGTACATTCCCGGATACAGAAAAAATGCTTGTAAACCAAATAGATAACGGAAATAATCACCAACACATTGCAGCAATTTTTCAGCCAAAACGTCGAACGTCTGATAAAATTTCTGACAAAATAAACATGTTAAATTCAAAGCAGGCGACAAAGTTTTAACAAAAAGCAAAGTGTAAACGTCTTTTAAAACTTTGTTACCGAAAAGTTTTTTCATTAAAGCTTGTCAATTTAACGGCAATCGACACCAGTTGCCAACAATCACCTGATTCGATAGAGATTCGATAAATAAAATATATTTGCGTATTCTAATAGAATTCCTACAATTTTCTACGTAAAAGGTTGTACATAGAACGTTAGATCATGCAAAATGCACGCTTTAACTCGGCGAATCCAATATTTATTTTGCTTTGCTCAAATATTATTTAAGAAATCCGATGTATGGAATAAAGAATCAAATCTGTGTGAGGTTTTATGTATAATACTGAAACGCAAAGATCGAATTTAAGTTTGCGATTCGATGAAACACTAAATTATCAATTAGAAACACAATATTTGAAAATATTTTTTATATATTTATTTTATTATTTATGTACACACAATAGATACAGATACGACATAATCATAATTATGAGTTTTGGCAACTTGTAATATATCAATCTGCCTAGCCTTTTCCCAACTATGTTGGGGTCGGCTTCCATTCTAACCGGATGCAGCTGAATACCGTATTTTAACATGGAGCGACTGCCTATCCGACCTCCACAGCCCAGTAACTGGGTAATACGATACCCCTGGGTAAGACTGGTTTTCAGACTTTCGGGCTTCTGACGACCCGTAACGACTGTCAAAGATCCGCGAATGACAGCCGGTAGTCTCGGTATGTTAAGATGGTCACCCATCCACAGACCAACCCCGGTAAGCGTAGCTTCACCTGATGGATCGAACCGTGCGGCTGTTATTACTTAGCCACGAGCTCTTCGCAACTTTTAATAATATAAAAGTTGCCGAAAACTTGATGATATTTTCATAGGTTTCCACACTTAATTATGCCGTTCAGATTGCTCCAAGAAACCGCTGCCAAGTCAAGGCGAAATCAAGCAGTAGGACCCTTAACAATGACGGGAAACAAGCTAAAAGTAAAAAATACCGGAAGTTACACGAAAACCTCGTAACTACATTTAAAATATTGTGCCACCGAGTACCAAAGCAGTAACTTACCTATACAAATAAATTTATAGCGTCTATATTGGTTACTTAATCACCGCATACGCAACCATAAATGGGAGTTATGAACGTTTTTATGAACCCTAAGAATAACTCTATTTGAATTGGAGCGGGCAAGGAACTCTAGTATGTAATGAACCATTTACATCGAACCCATAGCTTTTTATTGGGAATAATATCGAGTAGAAGGCAAAGCATAAAAAGATTGGACAATGATCCTTTGATAGTAAAAACTTTTTGCACCAAAGTTTACGAAAAACATTGAATTAAACATAGACTATTAAAATGTCTTCGAAAGAGTTTCCAAGGTTTCGGACGAGATTCGGCAAGGTGATAAATAATTTAATTTTATAGCTACGGTAACAAAGGGCACAGTATTCCGCTGGTGTTGATAACGGTTAAATGTTTATAACTGCCTCGTTATTCATCATTATTATCATTCTCGGTATAATATTTAATACGTAAACATTAAATTATTCGAACAATTTAACTAATAAATAAGCATTGCAGATAATTTCTTAAGATTCTAAATCACTGGGCCTTTGTGTCTGAAAGCATCGCAAATTAAACTATTGTTTTGCAGAATGATTAATTTGTAAATGTGCATTACGAGCAGCTTTTTAAGAGCAGATTAATATTACGAAATTAGGAGCATTTGGCGGCCATTTTCAACTGTGAAATACTTTAATGTGAGTTGATGAAGATCAAATTACACAAATTTTAACGGAAATTAACTTCATCGCCAAACTTTTGTTTTGAATTTTACAGAAGTAGGTAATTAAGAAGTATGTAAGGATCATGGCATATGGCGTTCCATAGTTTCTACCTACCCCTATGGGAAGAAGGCGTGAGTTTATATACGAATGTATGTACCGGCCTGACCACTTTCCGACCTTATTGCTTAGGCAATAAGGTCGGAAAGTGGTCTGGCGGAAGTGTCCGCGATGGTACATATATTATAGCATAATATAAATTACATTATATGTAATTAAGGTACCTAATGGAGTCAAAAACAGAAATCCAGGTTAATGTATACAGTACGTTAGGTTAAACGAGGGATACTCTTTAAGGCAGAGTAGTACCTACTCATTTTCATATTTGAGTGTTGGACCCTTAGTAAAAATTGTTCATTCTGATGAGTACTACGGCGACATCTACATCGCTACATGCGAACTACGCATCAAAGACCTGGCGTCACACAAATCCTGCATGGCGCAATTAGAATTTACCGTGCGAACGACTTATATAAGACTATCCGATATCAACCGCTGGGCAGTTGCCCGCCAGATACGATACCCATCTGGTCGGAGGATCCTCCGTTTTCTAATGAGGATGAGTGAACTTTACACTCAGTTCCTCATACGTTATAGTTTGTCCCTAGTTTAACCTAACACACTGTATAAATGACGCAAATAAAGCAAATACACCCTTTATCCTTGTGAAGTACAATATGACGGGGTTCTTAAGCAGAACCCGGCAGAAACAATTATGTTAAGTAACATGCCTGAACATTGTAATGATAATAAACTGGTACATTCTGACGAAGAGACGGGAGACAATACATCGTAAACTTTAAAGGCTAATGTTCAAGATGCAACCACTTGATGTGATTCTAATTAACAATCTTCCTTAAGCTGCGCTTACACGTACCACTTTTTCAGCAAAACTGCTGGAGGTAGTGGTGAAATTAAGTACTCTATTTGAAATTAGATTAGACATTAAACTAAACCTTTTTTACAGTCCGTTCAACTGATTTTGACTTCTATTGCGTTGGTGACATGACTAATGGCAGCTGCAGTAAACACTTGGTATTGTAACCACTTTTTTGCTTTTAATGCCATCCTTATGACTACGGTATAGAAGTCAGAATCGGTTGAACGGACCGTAAAAAAGGTTTGTTTTAATGTCTAATCTTATTTCAAATGGAATATATATTTTTCGACTTCTAAAAATTGTTTTAACTGTTTCGGCAATTCTTATTCATACGAAACTTTATTTTGGAAGGGGCAACTAGAATCAATTCTATTTTCTTGTAAAGTTTGACGTTCAAACGTGCCTTTGGGCTACTTGAAATAAATTATTTGACTTTGTAACAATGTTGACAAACTGCTATGCCGAAGATCTAATGGGTATGTGTAGCTGCAACTTATTAAGCCATAATACTCCATGTCGCTCTCATCGGTGGTTATATATTTTGCAACACTGCTATAATTTCGGTATTTCCGTAAATTGCTCGGTATTGCCGTGACGTTATACTTGCAACACAAGTGCCAGGAATTGCGCAAAGGGTGCCGTGCAACCGCTCCTTTATATTTAAGTTAAATGAAAGTTTAGCGTGCATTAATTACAGCTCGAGAGAATGCAGTATAAACTGTAAAATAAGTGGATTTATTTAATTCTGTTGAGTCAGAAGAAAATTATGCTTCAGAAAAGTTAGATATTTTCATAGCTGTTTTATAGCGTGGTTATTAAATCAAGATTTGCAAGTGAAACATTTACATTAAATGCTAAAGAGCTTATGAAACTGTGTGTTTCTTTCCACCACGATGGGAGTTAGATATTCGCAGTTTTAACTTGTGTTGATCTCAGTCATTCTCTCTCTTTAAGGCGACGATAACAGACATTTAATGATTTTATACTGAAGATCACGTCAAAACGAGTAGTGTTAATGATTTGGAAAAAATATATGATAAAATAGAGCATTTTCTTAATAACTTAATATATTTTAGATTACGATTATATTACATAGTGAAATTAATTTGTAAAGTTATGTCTAACGCAGATAAAAAACTGAGAATCACGCAAAATCTATCAAAGTATTTTTCTGAAACCATCACCATTTTAAAAATAATATAACTATTGATCATTTAGTATACGTGTTTGATTAATATACTTTTGTTTTATGTACTTATAATAAATTAATAATGCGTCTAATTTGGGACAGCGCACCTTGATGGGCGAGTCCTATTACTGGCTGGATGTACGACGCGTTGCGTGAGCTGAGCTCACAGAACACGCCAACCACTCAAGGCCACTGGCATATATCTGCGTCTTAAGGGAGTTCATTCTCTAAGGGAGCAGAGACCTAGAGAGTTGAATACACTCGTATTATTTTACTAAGTTTTAATTTACAACAAAAACAAATCTCTTTCCTGCAGTGGCAAGACCTATTCTAATAATAGAATTTACTTAGCAGAACTATCGGAGCAAAGCCCTAAAATCACAAATTGAATTTGTGTAACCTCATTAACTACTAACCTTAGTAATTGCCTCGTTCTTAGCGAGTGTGTGTTATCTGTCAATGTTTAGAGTAATATTGTAACTTTGTTAGGAATATGTAACGGATTCAATTACAAAGCTATCACACAAGTTTCCTCTATTAATATGGGAATTGGGAATACCTGCTCAATTTGTATGATTTCATTGATATGTTTTGCTAAAGTGAATAGGATGTTACTGCGCATAGAAACGAAGGATTTATCCGTGTGTTGTAACAAACAATACAATCAATCACACGTTGTCCATCTGACCACGGAATTATATCAATAGAATTTTATTGCAATACTATAGCTGTGTTTAATATATTGAAAGAAAGAAAGGAGAAAGAAAATACGTTTATTAGCGGTAAACATGACGCAAAGGAAGAACAAATACACGAAAATAACAAGTTGGGGGAAAATATGCGTCACATCCACGCAAAACTGCCATCAGTCAGCATAATGTTGCGACCCTATGCGAGACAGAGCCCCAGCGCTGGTTTTCAGCGACAGCCGGCAGCCGGCCGGTTTTTAATGACAGGGAATTAAAGCTTCGTACCTATTTCCTCACAGTTACAGAATAATTTAAATACAACATAACATTACGCCTGTATTCCCAGAAGGGCAAGGCAGAGGTGTAGGTACCTATAGTACACCCACGATTCGCCAGTTATGTTTAAATCCCATGTAATAGGGGGCGAGCCCACTGCCATCAACCCGGGACAAATACAGAATTCGGGGTGCTACTGGGGCATTCTAGACTGAAAAACTCAATAACACTTAGCTCGAACTGGAAATCAAAACCTAGGACCTCATGTTCAGCAGTTTGCGACCACTACACAAACGAGACAAAATAATTTAATTTCGAAATTACCACGACTCGCTCGCTTTGCTCGTTTCAAATCCATTCGACTAAAAGCAATTCGGACAGTGTCGAATACGAGCTTTACCTATATTCAGTGATTGACTACGAGATCAGAAACCAAGAAACAAACAAAACTATAGTATAATCAGCCTATGTGCTCCCACTACTGGGACACAGGCCTCATCTTTCTTTAAGAGAGAGTGGGATATTATCCACCACGTGGGCCCAAAGCGGGTTGATGGATGTCATATATCTTCGAAATTTTAGTTCCAGGACATGCCTCACGATGTTTTCTTTCACCGTTTTGAGAGCTGTGGTGATGAAACAATTTACTCAAAGTAAAGTGTCTGCTTGAGTTCGAACCCACGATATACAACTCGTAAGTCGCAACCGTTACCATTGGGCCACCATTGCTCACAAAAAACCAAAGGTTTAAATTTCTAATTACTGTAACACCCTCAACGTAATCTAACTAATCATGTAGATACAATATCCGCATTA
This sequence comes from Agrochola circellaris, assembly GCA_914767755.1. NCBI lineage: Eukaryota > Metazoa > Arthropoda > Insecta > Lepidoptera > Noctuidae > Agrochola > Agrochola circellaris. The sequence continues at coordinate 12,558,285 of OU611859.1, forward strand.
ATCTAAATCACATCGAAACAGTGTGCGATCCGTCACAATTCCATATGTCGGCCAGAAATCATTCTGTCGCGAATGTTCACTGCGACAACGTCAACGGTCTGTATTGACGTTACGCTGCACTGCAAACGTCACAGCTGGATGATACTAACATGACGTCACGTTATACATGACAGAAATCCGTGGCTTATCCTGGAATCACCTTGCTTTTATTTACATGGATATCCTCAACGGTGTAATAGATCACTGCTCGCTTTATTTTTTCTAAATCTAGATGTTGTACACTGAGTTTCAATCAATCAATCAATTCAGCCTATTGCCACTGCTGAACAAAGGCGTCTCCCAGGCTGAGCCACAACACCCTGTCCTCCACCTTCCGTATCCAGTCCGTCCCAGCCACCTTCTTAAGGTCGTCGGTCCATCTAGCTGGGGGGCGACCCACACTACGCTTGCCGATACGCGGTCTCTTGAGTTTGCCTTGATGAAAAAAAAATCGTGTGCTATGGTGCTGTTTCATCTCTGCATAACGTTAGTCTCATTGTTTCGATATAATACTACTCGCCTACCGTCTGTCTCCACAATGGATTATGAATGTGCCTTTAGAAATTATTTTGACTCCAGTTTGTTTCGCCTTCTGTCAATTCCTTTGACCATACAACGTTTCTGATTGGACAACCGCAAATATTGTATTTTTTGTGTTTACTCAGCATCCACCACTTGGAACGAGTGGTTCGCAGCATGATTTTTTAGTCATCATCTATTTGAACGTAATGAATAATTAGGCCTTTTGTTCGGTTTTAGGAACTTCTGCAGTGGTGGGTATACTCGAATACTTATTCATTGCTATAGCTTATGACTAGGCATGTGTCGATCTACATGAGAAATTTGTCCCTAAATAGGTACACATACAAACTTGCTGACATTAACCTTCATACCAGATACTATTTATAGTCTCTGAGTTATCTTGCGTTTGTCGGTTTGACAAGTTGCTAGCTCACCAAAAAGATACGGTAACAAAGTCCCCCTAAGATTGTAAATCTAGAAAACTACTGAAGCGATTTTAATGGTACGTTTATCGCTAAAGTTCGTTTTTTACGGCGGGTTCAAAGTTGACAAAATAACGTTGTGATAACTTATGTAACAAGTAGGATCTGTCTTTGCAAAAATGTTTCGAATTTGTTACTTCTGAAAGTCTGACACATAAAATCGATTTCAATTATTTTTTTAACAAGTTTGTACAATTTAAGTAGCCTTTCGATGACATGAAAACTTGCCAAACTTAGTTCTATTCGCCGTAGATAGTAACTTTATATTATACGTATATATTACTTACTTATATTATTTACTAGCTTTTACCCGCGACTTCGTCCGCGTGAAATTTCGACCTCTGACTCACCGCGTCGCATCCCATCGCCCGCCCACGCTATTACTTTTCGCTTAGCGTTCTTTCCGATTTTTTTTCTTTTTGCTCGGCTCCTAAGGATCTTAGCGTAATGTTACATAGCCTATAACCTTCCTCAAGAATTGTGCTATGGAATGCAAAAAGATTTTTTCTAATCCGACTGGTAGTTTCGCAGATTACCCCCTAACTTCTTTATAATATTAGTATATAGTACCTGAACGATCGAGCTCTGCTCTGGTGAAAACAGAGAAGGCCCATTTAATAGTATAGGATTCAGTAGCATTCAGTATTTCATACTAATTCCATGCTGCCATAATCGTTGGGTACTTACTAATTCCATGCTGCCATAATAGTAGGGTACTTACTAATTCCATGGTGCCATGTCATTATTCTAAGGTAGCCATCTTGTTCTAAACTTTGGGCGATTGGAAAATACGGAGAAAACGCATTCTCCAAGATATAAGACTTAATAGATTGATTTTTCGCCCCCGTAAACTCCTATACTGCAACTTTCATCGAAGTCGTTAGACCCGTTTTCGAGGACTTGATTGCAAATATATAAGTATATGTATATACAAATATTGCTCGTTTAATCGTATAGGATAAGATAATAACTTTATATTTATCTCGACTTCATAACTATCTGCAATTATTTTAGGGCTAACATCCTTTGTTTATAAGCCGTGTAATAAATAAACGACTTCAGTATTATTAGTTATGGCTATGAGTTACAGAAAAAAAACCAAAAATATGTTGTGACTATAATTTATGACGATTATCTCGACCGCACAATTTTATTGGAAGCAATAAATTAGGAGATCACATCTGATCAGACTATGGAAATGAGAGAAAAATCCGAAAACATTTGCTTATTTTTACGTACAATACGAAATTAGAAAGAATAATAAAACAGACACTGAACTGCGGTACGATTAAATTAAGAAAGAAATGTTACATGATACGGATATGTCTTCAGTGTGGAAATAAATGTTATCTAAAAGCCATTGTTTAATCGTGAGATACATGGCAAAGATTAACTGTTAATCACATGCATTACAAAAATAAATACCTACCAACAGAATTCTAATACAACCGAAACTAAAACTACTGATATGTTGCAGGAAGATCAATCACTCCAGTAATATCCATGTTCGACACGTAAAAGAACGTGTTCAAAGTAAGCAGATCAATTTAATATAAAACATCTAAATTAAAACATACTCTAAAACTTTAAGGACATCATCAATAGAATAAAAGGATAGAGAGAGATGATGAGAGGATGGGATTATAGGATATAAGGGAAAGAAGGGAAGAATCATTGAAACCACTGACTGAAGTCATGAATTAATTTGAAAACACTCATCCCAATGTGTGAACATACCACCCCATTGATGAAATACCATTTTGATTTACCAGAAAGCGATACTGATACAAATAGAACAAATCCTTTTAGAGAAAGCATTATGGAAGTCTCCGCAAAGAGATGTGAAACAATTCCACTGAAGGAACATCTAAACTGATACATAATAGTGCACTTTAGTGCCAGATAAGAGGTTGTAATATTCAAATAGATGATACAAGAAAACAATGAAACTACTAACGTTCGCCGTTAGGAATTTTATTGAGGTTTTCACATTGAAAGGATACTAGACGAATTGTTTCAAACGACATAATAAAGGATAAAGATATGTAGTTTATATGTAATAATGCATTTGGAGAAGGCTAATGGGGAGGTTTAAGAATAAAAAAATATGATTGATGCTATAACTAAGAATAATAATATACATAAAGAAAGTCTTAAAGATAATAATGTAAATGTCAAGCTGTCAGCTCATTTCTTATCTGCGGTTGCAACAAAAACACAGATGTAAAGCTCAAATTAGGATCTCTCAAGTTTTATGACTTAAGGAGTGACAAACAGCCGTCTTATATACTTCTAAATTAGCAAAAACTTTTACAATGCAGCTTGGAATCCAAATAAATAATGATACACTTATTCTTGTTTATAATCAAAACCGTGAAGATATTATAAAATATAGAGAGGCGTAGTGGGATACCTGGTTGGAACGAAGTACTTTTTGCTGTATATTATGTATAACAGGCACTATTAATTGTAGATTATACAGAAACTGAAAAAAAAAGGGAATTCAATTCGAGGGACTAAGTTGGTTCCCGAGAGCAGCGAAGGATTCTAAATTAGGATCCTGAGAAGAGCGATTTTTTTTTCACGAGTTGTGTACTCTCCTTTTTACCATTTTTACAATTGCTGCTTTAGAACGATATCATTCCGGAGTCAGTTTCTCATTTTTGTCACTGGAAGAAATCATTTTATTATAATAATATGTAAATAGATTTATCAATGACATAAAACAACCACGCAGATAGAAAAGAACCTAACTAAAATTGGCGAGTTATTTATTTATTTGTTGTACTGGCTGGCTAAATGGAGCAATTCTATTGCTCCATTTAGCCAGCCAGTAGGTACTTTCAGCACGTTTTATTTATTTTTTGTAGATAAATTATGCGAATTATGTACAAAAATGAAAACGTGCTTGTTCCAAATTCAAAATGTTTTTATTCACTCAGTGACTAAAAGAGAGTTTTATTCACTCGATGAATCTCCCCTTTTTCGAGTGGCAATGGTAAAAATAAATTAACAACGTTTGAGAGTAACTAAATGAAAAAATAATAAGGAATGTTAATAAAAAAACACATACTAGGTATAGCGAAAGTGTCGTGACGGCCCAAATGTTACTCTTTTTCGGTCTATAGTTCATTCGCCAAATGTGCGAGTGTGCGAGTGTGTGAGTATGTCTTGCCATAAAGAACACACCAAAATGAAAAGAAAAATCTTGAAACAAGTAATTGAAAACGAAAATGAAAGGAGAACTCATAATTTTTTTAATAGAACTACAAGCACTTTAGAAACGTCCACTGTTCTTTTATGAAAACATTTTATAATTTTAATTAAATAGTTTGTAACAAAATAAAATGGTTATTATGAATTTATGACACACTTTTTAACCCGACTCGTTTCTAAAGAACACTTTTGTTTCTATTTACATATCACAGAAAGCTGCTCATTGTAGGTAGGTACTTATGGGTAGAAAAATTAATATTGTCAGTGTGACATCACAAAATTATCCCTTACCAAAAGAGGTCAAAACTGAAGATCAGATCGAACGATTAAGGCTTTCATACCTTATAGACATCAAATAATGGAAGTATGGTAGAATTTTTTCACCCATTTCAACCCACGCACATACTTATTTACTAAAAGCTTTTGTAGCCGGCAAATGCTCACCGACACGATACATAAAATGTATTTGACATCCGAAGATGGGATCAATTTAATCAAATATCCCTTTTACTCTCCTAAAATAATCGTTTAATATATTTAGTGTTGAAGTTTAAAAAATAAGAGAGAATAACGTTTTGTAATACAAAACTCTCCTCCGCTGTTTGAAATGAAAAAAATCTGAAAGGTCATGTTAACTTTGCAATTTAGCTTAGCCAAATGTTGGCTTGGAAGCTAAATTGGTAATCTATATGTTGGGAAATTGACTTGGGACCAATATGAGTGTATAATATGTATCGCAAGCCGTTCGCTAATACTGGTAACTGAATATTCATTAAGAGTTATAGTACGATCGGCAACAAAATACACAACAGATTTTAATTTACTATTAAAGTATAGTAATTGCTGTTCCGTAGCTCGTGAAACACATGGCTTTACCGTGAAGGTGACTTTATTATTTTATTTTGAATTATCTTTGGTCGACTACTTAAAGGGTTATTGTACTAAGATGCTTTGCTTAACGATTTATGTTGCTGTCTGTACCTATATTCTCGTAAACTTATAGTTCACGTTTGAATAGAATATGAATTAATGAAAACCCGTAAATAATTAACGATTTAATTACCCATTACACTCTCTAGAGCTTAAAATTAACTAAACGTTGCATTTGTTAATACAATATTCGAGTTGTGATCCATTAAATCCTTTAGCAGAATCTTTAGCTTTATTTAAATTAAGTTTCGTATCGACATGAACATCAGTAAATACTTCACTCAATACACTGCCTATTTACTCGTATTTTCCGTCGAGGCCCGTAATCAATCATGTTTAACTTAGTTCGAAAAGCTGATCAAGCATTCCAGTCGACGCGACCAAAAACCGGGAATCACATCACGATTTGCAAACAACCGGTCCTCTATGGGTGAATTGTACTTATGTACCTGTGTTGTGTACGTTTAACTTGGGTATGTACTATGTATACTTACGCGTAAAATCAGCCCGATGTATGCCACTCGCAGTCCTGCGAACAAACGGAGTTTGGATTAGTTATGTGGGAAAAGTGAACGATTTTCAGTCAAGACAGCCGTCAGTCAAATCATTTATTTCAAATTTACACTTTTGAATGTCAAAATGTACAATTGATTCTAGTCGCCCCTTCCAAAAGGTAGTTTCGCATGGAGATGAATGGGCAAGTAACTCGGTTACTCTCAATACTCAATACTCAATTTTTTATTGCATTCCATATGTATTACATAGATGGTATAATAAGTAAGAGAGCAATATGGACCCTGTCGGGCACAGCGAGATAAGGAGAGAGGAAGAAGGCTAAGCAGTAATTCAATAGTATTAGATGTTTTTAATTGGGTGTATAATTATGTATATATTGTATATTATTAGGTTTGTGTATATAGGTATAGTATATTAGTTATTTTAATTTTGTGTATTGCATAAGAATAATGTAGGTAGTTATTAGTTAAATTCTTAGAAGTATTTTCATTATTATTAAATTATGTTATTATTTATGTATTAATATTTAAATTTGATTTCCTATATTACTGATTTTATTATTCTCTTTTTATGTTGTTTTACAATATTTTGTATACATTAATAAATTAAATATACAACATGTTTTTCTACTTACAAATGCTTACACTGACTGGACAGGTCCACTCAAATCTGTGTGGTTCTTTCCTCAAAAAACCATTGCAGACACTAATCTACATGGTCCTCATATGACTTAACCAAGATTATGTCTGGACTTTAAAAGAGACTACGACCTCTGAATTTGTTTCGGCGTTTCTTCTCAGAGTAGTCAGATGGGAAACACCGACCTCATCTAGCTTATTTTTTTTATATGACGTGTAAAAGTGATTCCGATATCCTATTTACAGAATAAACAATTTCATTTCATTTCATTTCCTTTCATTTCATGTTCCTTTTGATTACTCATAACTCTAAGGTTATATGCTATAAGTAAAAGTAATTAATAGAAAAAGTCCTAGAACACGTGTTCCAAAATACATAGTTTCGAAGATAACATAACGCTAGACTCTTGATATGTGTATCTAAGTTTCATTGATAAGTACGAGTAAATCATTTTAATTTATACCAATCATTCGTATTTAAAGCTAAAACAATGTGACGTTGTCATATTATTTTTATTGACAAAAATATTTAGCCATTTTTATATAAAAAAATATATATTTCACTAAAGGATTTTTTAGGTAAATAATCGCGACTTTGTCGATATATTTTGAATGAAAATAAAAAATATAAAATTGAAAAATCATTCTTAAGCCAGTTGATTCTTTGACTTGGTCTCATTAATACCCTAAAGATTTATGGGATATCAAAAAGAACACGTTGTATATGTGAAGTTTGTGAAGATGATGCACCTGGAATAAAATTACTATACGTCAATAGGGAAAAAGAATTAGAAATGAAGCACAGCCGTGTATGCATTTCTTTGAGCTTCTATTACGTTTTTTTGATCGACACTTAACCGTTTGATGTTTGAAGGAAGATGGAGTATAGCTGGTATATTTTGACAGCAAAGGGTCTTTCGTAAGTAGATGGATATTGACAGCTAATATTCCAAAAGAAAATCTAACGTCAGTTGATGCAGTAAATATACATAGGTAGAGGTTGAGGTACTTATAGTACACCCACATTTCGCCAGTTAAGTTTTTAAGTCCCATGTAATAGGGGGCCATCAACCGGGCAAAAACCCACACTCCGGGCTGCTACTGAGAATTTCCAGATGGAAAAACCCAATAACACTGCCCGAACAGGGAATCGCACCCAGGACCTCATGCTCAGCAGACCCGCATGTGGCCTCTAGACCAACGAGGCCGTCATTGATGCAGAAATGATAAGTGAAATTAATGTTGTGTCGTAAATATGATCATTTAAATACGAAAACTTTCGTTTACGACTGTTTTTACTGCAGTTTTGAACTATCAACATCCGAATCGATTTTACGATGGATTTTAACCAGTGAAACGGAACTGGGTGTACGGTTTAGATTGGAACGTCACAGTTTTCAAGCGTGGAATTGACAACAGTAGCGTATTTCAATGTGTAAATAGTCACACGTACGCTGAACAAATTGTCGCCGCTGTTTCTGACGTTTTTCTTACTAAAGGCTACAACAATCCTCACTCAAATCTCGCCTATAAAACGTCGTGTTTATCTACATATTTTGTTCTTTGAAAAATATTCTAGCTACACGCTAGCCCTAAAGTTTGAAAACCAGTCTCACCAAGGGGTATCGGGTTACCCAGTAACTGGGTTGTGGAGATCAGATAGGCAGTCGCTCTATGTAAAATACTGGTATTCAGCTGCATCCGGTTCGACTGGAAGCCGACCCCAAAATAGTTGGGAAAAAGGCTAGGTAGATTGATTTATTTCGAGATCGTACTATTTAGTAGAATAGAGTATCTTTACTTATTTACGTTTTATTTATTATTCTAGATTACTTACAAAAGACATACCTATGACAACAGAAATCCGCTTTGCTACAAAATCAATTAAATCTCCATTCTATAGTTGTACAATTATCTTAATTTCTGGAACTACAGTTTTTCTATAGGGATTTAGACGGTGGACTCATCTGTCAAAAAATTGCGCCAATGGACTGGACTAATATGGCCGCCATCAGCTGTCAAAGATATGACAGCTGATGGCGGCCATATTAGTCCAGTCCATTGGCGCAATTTTTTGACAGATGAGTCATTAAATGTTCGACATTATTTATCAAGTTAAGACGCTATACGGTTGAACAGCTCGTTGAAATGATTAAAGTGTATTATCAAAACGGCAGTTTAGTTCGTCAAACGTTTCGTTTGAAAGAGACATTCAACGGGTTCCTGATTTCAAGATTCGAGAACAAGACATGGCCTCCAAGATCAAGTGATTTAACGCCCCTTGATTATTTTTTATAGGGTTATGTGAAATGACTGTTGTATGCAAACAAGCCAAGAGCAATCGAAGACCTAAAGAGTAACATCACACGCGTCATCGATGAGATAGAGGTGCCATTATGTCAAAAAGTGATGGAACATTGGACCTCTCGTATTCACGCTACCATTCAAAGCCTAGGTTGTCATTTAAATGATATGGTATTCTATACATAATGCCAAAAATAAAACCTTCAAAAAAAGAAAATATAATCTAATAGTAAACAAACAATGTGTTTTTATTTCAATTTAAAAATACCCGGTCCCTATTAAAACAAGAGCCAATACACGTAGTTGAAAGTGCTATTAGGTATTCCTACCACATAAAAAATGAAAGATTAAGCCATAAACTTGTTCCGGCTGTTGGAAAGAATCTGGGCGCTTGTTTGCGTAAATCTCCCGGGCATCTTGTATCCCACAACGAATTTATGTAATCACGAACAAAAATACGAGCAACAATAAAAATACGTCATTCATATGTCTTCGGTTTCGTTAGTGTTTTGTTTTTATCTTGATGCCTCGAGTTAAATTGCTTTATTCTATTTCGGGGCTTGCAATTTGAGGAGACTCGTTCGTCGGTTTCCGGAAAATTCTATTTTCAAAAGTATGAGTAAGGACTTCTACCAATAAACCAATAATTACTCTACAGGACAGCCCAACTTCCTGTTCCCAGGAACAACATTTTAAACAGTCGCCAACTTATTAAGCTGTCAATGTATTTTGTTCGGTGTTTCCGAAACAAGAATTTTCTCAACAAGTAAGTACTTTAGTAGCGGAAAGCAGTAATTGGAGCAGTTACTACGTGTAATTAACAGAAGAAGTATAAGTGTCTTATTAACGTGTCTACTAACAAGACTTAATGCAGTTCAAGGAGTGATCGTGGATTCATCATTTACTAATTAGACGGCACTGTGGGACCTTGGAACAGTATCGATTATGTACTTGCTGAATTATTAAGACTGTGGCCTCAGGAGACTAAGGGCCTGGCTCACTGGCGGCACGGCCCGGCAAAGGATATTTATGCGACGAATAGAAATATAACTTATATGTATGACAATAAAATTGAAATTTCAATGATGATGCCTAAAGACGTCGCGGCATGCCGCCATGCCGGGGCATGCCTAAGGATACTGCGGCATAGCTGATTTCAATTTTACTGTCATACGATTAAGTTATATTTTGCCGTGCCGTGCCGCCACACTATGGTTCGCGTAGAACAAGCTAGCTGGACAAAATTATTTGTTTAGATTTTTATTCATAAATGAGGTTATTAAGCATAGATATGAGAGTCTTAATACTTTTTTCAGGACCGTTGGTCGTTTGAGCAGGTATAGTCAAATAAAAACATTTTTTTATTTTTATTTTTATTTTTTGTTATTAATGTAACTATAACATCGAATAACAGATATATTAAATACTTAATAACTTAATCTATCACTCATTATCATCACTATCATCAGATGAATCATCCATTGAATAGTCATGATCATGAGTGGCAGAACTATGGAAACTAGATTCGTAGCAATTCGCGATCGTTTTCGTGTGTTGTGTTCACGAAATCTTCTGCAGTCCTTATTCCGAGCTTCCTGTGCTTCCTCGGAAAGCTGGCCGATAGGCAGAAGTGATGATTTAATTACATCACCACTGTGTAAAAGTATTTTGTGAACAGTCGCGGGCATATAATACCACGGATAGAGGTTTACGTAAAGTTGTCTGGTTTCTTATGGAACCAAGTGCCCCTAGGAAACAAGTGGCCCCAGGGGAACTTATTTCACTGTCTATATGGGTTATTGAAGGGTCACCATATACATCTTTGATTTGACGTGCTACACTTCTACGACATACGCGCTGATATCTCAGCAGCGTAAATCAATTCACTAGCACTCCTGGACTGTAAGAAGTCATCTACGCGTCGTCTTTTCGTTTTGACACATCGAAAGATATGTCAATTCCTTTCAGCCACGTCGAATTCTTGTCTAGGAACCGCTCTCGATTTCTTCCACAGCTGCTCCACTTTTCAGCAAATTTTGACGAATATTTTGAGATGATGACCTTGACATCTCTCAGGGACTGTTCTGTAACACCATCAAAATCATGTCTCAAAGATATAAACCGAAACAGCTCCTCATTCCGCGTTTCCTTTGGGTGTTTTAGCCATTCTTCGAAAAAGTCTATTTTTGAGACGATGAAAACTGTTTAATGAAAAAAAAGAAAAAAATTAGTTGTGCAAATAATTCGCAATATTTTTTTTTACTAATTACTACTAGATACTTGTGAGAATCATATAAAATAGATTCTACAGAGTGTACATGAGTGGACATGTAATTTTTTGACCATTGAATTAAAAAATATGGGAAAAAAAGTCCACTTTTATCTAAACAATTAATTTAATAAAATTATAGAATGAAGTTCTTGTGATAAAAATGAATTAAAACAAAACTACTTACCCTTACGTACATCATCCATCACAAAAACACTATCACAAATTTCTTTTAGTTACTTAAATAATGTTAACAATGATGGTGTAAAAATGCAAATAAATGCGCTTTGAATTATCAATTCTTTAAATACTTACCTTAATGACGGTCCTAATGAGGGTAATTACGAAAATTAATAGGTGTATTCCTTAATGTAAAGGGCTTATGAGTTCTTATTAGTAATTAACTACTAGGAATTAAAGAGTTGTTTTTGTCCAGCTAGTTTGTTCTACACGAACCATAGTGCGCCAGTCAGTGCCGGCCCTATGAGCAAGTTATAAGGATTAAGTTATGTAGGCACTGAACTGTACAATATGAAAGCTAAAATATTTATGAAGTACGAGACTTTGATACAAACTAATTTTGAGTTTGGGAAGTCCAATTTTAGTCATTTACTGAGTGGCTTCGGTGTTCTGACCCAAATTATACAGTGTAACGTTGTATCGTTACTCTCTTGTAAATAACAAAATGATAACAATAAAATGTCAAGTCCACAAACGTAATAATATTAGGAATGTCCTAGGTTACTTAAGAACATAAATTAGCTGTCCGTGCTAGTGATGCGCGCGGTCGACGTATCCCTCGCGCGTCCCCCCCACCGTGGTAATTTCTTACAAACTTATCTACAAACGCAGGGACCGAAAATAACCTCAATGCCAACAAAAGCATCAGACGGCAAATTGGAAAAGGCCCCTTAAATATAACAAGTCGTAATCGTAAAAAGTTCTAAGGTATTAACGGTTATAGCTCGTTTATTTAAGGGCTTTTTTATGAGGCTTTGCTACCGTTGATATTATTTCTGTTGAAATTGCCAAAACTAAACAAGGACATCAAGTATTCCGAGATTTGAAATTGAAGCTTTACCCATCGTCTTGCTAAGACAGTATATTCTCAGTTCTATATATTTCATTAAATGAGTAGGTACTTACGCGAAATGAACTTAATATTCAGTACAAGCAGTTCGTTAAACTAAAAATTACTTTTCATTTAACTTTGTAGGTACTGCAAAAATATATTTCGAATAATAATAACTTCAACTACCATTTCTTCTCAACGTTTTAAGATCAGGTTTACATCGCAGTTTCTATTTTCTTACTTAAAATCTAAGTAAAATATGAGACAGCAAGATTAAAGAGGTTTTAATCTTCAACATTTATGAGCATAGAAATACAGATAATTTCAACTAAGGTTAACTTTAATCAAAGTAATGGTGTTCTGGAGAAATTTATTAAAACCCCTGATTGGGTCCCTGATACAGATGTCTGTCTTAAGACATAGGGGTTGTTCAAGGGTAGGGTTGAATAACTTAATAGTAAGTAGGTACCGGTGGTGCTCGGAAATTTTATGGTGGCAGTTTGGGTTTTGTTCAATTAATATTTACAGTATACGGTTGTGGTGGTACGGAGTCTTATAAATGCGGGATCAGGGCGTTCAGTGAAACGATTTGTACTTTGAAATCTTCTATTGTAATAATTTGTATTAAGTTTTAATTTACCGACTTCTTCCTCTTGCCGTTATTCACTTCTATTTCCACTCAATGCTGCCATGCCGATCGTCTATCATTTCTCAATCTAATAATGTTGCCAGTCGTTCAACCTACATTTCTACTACAGGGTGTTAAAGTTCACTCATCCTCTATAGAAAAGGGAGGATCCTCCGATCACGGGTGTTGTGTCTGGTGGGCAACTGCCCTACAATTGATGTCGAGATGTTGTATATGTATCGATGGCGCAGAAAATTCTGTTTGCGCGAAGCAGGGTTTGTGTGACGTCAAGACTTTGATGCGTAATTCTTATGTGGCGTTGTAGATCCACACCTACATGAATGGATTCATACGCCTTCTTCCACCAATATTTAGGCTAGATTAAAGTATCAAGCAATAAAATCCTCAACATTACGTACATTTGGAAGTGATATCTTTAAGCCAGGAAGTGTGACAAGTCATGATAGATATTTTTTCTCCTCCAACAAAAATACTTCTCTAAACTCCTCTAATCTAACTAGTCTATATTGTCCCACTGCAGAGCAATTAAGGCCTTACTTTCCCTTTTCCACAGCATTCTATTTTCTGCTAATGCGGGCCAGTCCTTTAAGTAGGAGTCAAGCTCGACTAGCCATCATAATCCTAACGAATATTATAAATACGAAAGTGAGTTTGTTTGTTTGTTACGCTTTCTCGCTGAAGCGGCTGAACGGATTGGGATGATATTTGGCACATGGGTAGACCATGACCTGGAAATGGACATAGGATACCTTTTATCCCGATAATCCCACAGGATCGAGACTTATGCGGGTTAAACCGCGGGGCGCAGCTATTTCATAATTTAGAATCGCCCCGCGGTTTCGCCCACATAAGTCTCGATCCCATGGGAATGTTCGGATAGAAAGTATCCTATATCCTAACCCAAATCATGGTTTACCCATGCGCCAAATTTCATTCAAAGCCGTTCAGCCGTTTAAGCGTAAAAGTGTAACAAACAAACAAAACAAACTCACTTTCGCATTTATAACATTAGTTAGGAAGTTAGGACAAAGCTTCGTGCAGACCAGCGCGACGCGAGAGCGCGACGCGACACCGGTTATTGTTATACCGTCAAGTTTTCTTAGAAATTGTATTGTTCGAGTCGCGGCGCGGCGTCGCGTCGCGCTGGTCTGTACGAGCTTTAATACTTGACACTTGAAAAATTTAAGTATTCATAAATTTGAGAATATATCGTATCTGTTTCACTGAACCCAGCAAAGTCCCAATACACAATGAATAATAAATAATTAGTCTCCAAACTTCTCACCCGAAACACTATGTACCTGAATGACTAATAGTTTAAATCTCTTCCACGTTCAACTTATCGTTTAGTACATGAAACTTTCAGACTGAAGTTCCGATACATGGCTCCTATGTTTCACACCTATCCTTGTAATCGATTTGTCGACTAGCTGAACGGTAAACTTATCAGGAAGTTAGATAGCAGTTGGTTGCATCTTTCGTGTACGAGGCGTTATAGTTCTAAGATACAATTAGAACGGTTTATCAGGTTACTCTAAATTATTTAAGATTTTTCAATAAATAGAGATGAGAAAAATCGGAAAGAAACTCCTCCGAAACGGCTTGACCTATTCTTATGAAATTTTGTGTGTATATTCAGTAGGTTTGAGAATAGGACGTAAACTATATTTCATACTCCTAAATGATAAAGGTGGTCCACCCAAAATTATTTTTTTTTATTTTTTGACCGAAATTTTTATCTAGTTAGGGTTCCGTACCCCAACAGGAAAAAACGGAACCCTTATAGGATCACTCGTGTGTCTGTCTGTCTGTCCGTCTGTCACAGCCAATGCTCCGAATCTAATAGACCGATTAAGTTGAAATTTGGTACACATATGTATTTCTGTGACCCAAACACGGATGTGTAACATAAATAAATCAATTTTGAATATAGGGGTCGTTTTTGGGGAGCACATAAGAAAAAGTTTTGCTAAATGTACCGTGTGATATATCAAATGAAAGGGCTTATTGCGAGGATCTGAAATACATATTCTTAATTATTTTAAAATGAATAGTTTTAAAGATATTTAAGATTTTTTTTGAAAATTGACCATTCCCTCCCCCTTATCTTCAAAACTACTGATCCCAAAATGTTGAAAAAAATACAGAGGATAGTTCTATGATTATAGATTACAGGAAAACCTATAAGAAGTCTATGGTATTCAAATAACATGGTAAATCACTGAATATTGTGCGTACAAACTTACATTTCCAGTTGGAAAGTATGGGGGAACACGTTTTTCGACTACAATGTTAAGTTTGTTCTTGGGATAAATTTTATTAATCCCAACTACGGAACCCTTATGCGTATTATATTATGCGTGGTCCGACACGTACTTGGCCGGTTTTTTATTATTCGGTATTAAAAAATACATACAAGTCTAAATTTTGACCCTTCTACCACCAACCCCTATTTTTTTATAACGATATTAGTACTGTAGGTAGGTAGGCGAGCCTATTGCAAAAACTTTTCTATAACCATTTAAAACTTGTCACTTAGCTCGAACCGTTTTGCTTACCAATTGGAGATTTTAATTTAGTTTCAACTAAACAAAGTTGCTAGACAGGGTTTCTTGAACAGTACCTCCCTCCCTACCTATGTTTTGGAAACCGCTAACAAATATTAGGTCCTCAAAGTTTTAGGCTTAGTAAAGCTAACTTGATAATTTACGATGTTGTCTTGTATACTCGTGCCTGCCATTAGCATTAAGCTTTGTTCAGACTAACGCGACGCGACACTGGTTATTGTTATACCGTGAAGTTTTCTTAGAAATTGTATTGTTCGAGTCGCGTCGCGCTGTTGCGTCGCGCTAGTCGGCGCGAGCCTTTGGTCTTAACTTGTTATACTTCATCTATTGCTGTCATAGTTTATACTTTAAATTTTCTCGAGTTGATTTATTGGTGGGTCGGTAGGTACCATTCGCCCGGGAGAGGGGAAGGGTGAAGGGTTATTGTATCAGACTCTTAACTACTCAGATCACACGGTGTGTATTTATCTGGCTACCTATAGCCAGGCTTTCGGTATTTGTTTGAGGGTTCACCGCTACCTTCATAGCTCGTACGCACCTTTAGGGATCTCTCGCACTAGTCGGCCACGATCACGACCGTGAACCAGGTAAATTATAAAAAACGATATGAAGCGCGCACTTGGTCGCAACGGCCAAGTAGCCGCACACAATACAATACCACTAGACGGCCACGATTGGCTGGAGTCGTGGCCGTCTAGTGTGGGAGATCGC
This sequence comes from Agrochola circellaris, assembly GCA_914767755.1. Taxonomy (NCBI): domain Eukaryota; kingdom Metazoa; phylum Arthropoda; class Insecta; order Lepidoptera; family Noctuidae; genus Agrochola; species Agrochola circellaris. The sequence continues at coordinate 12,574,200 of OU611859.1, forward strand.
TTATAGTTAAGTTTTAATTTGATGGGAACAGCTGAAATCATCATCATGAAACATTTGAGAAACGAATTCTTAAATGTTTTAAATAGTTCCGAAGAAGAAATCTCACCTATCTATACAGGGTGACTTGTAATTTGAAGTATTCCTTACAGGACGTGATGGTGTGACCCCTTTGCAACAATGAAGCACCCCGTACAGCCTAGGTAAAAATTCACGAGATTCGAGAAAACACAATCTTACAACACAACAAAAATACATAAAAAATTACTTTTCTTGAATGAATGAATTTTTGCCTAGGCTTTATGGGGTGCTTAATTGTTGCAAATGGGTCACACTATCACGTCCTAGAAGGAGAACGTCAAATTACAAGTCACCCGGTATACTTAGAGGTAAAATGTGTGAGTTTGTATGTAAGGGGTAATCTGCGGAACTATTGAACCGATTCCGAAAATTATTTGGCTACAGGGAAGCTTTAGTATTATCGAGTGTCATATGAGATGTGTTATGTTCTAAAACAATAAATTTCAAGCGGGCGAAGTCGCGGGCGGAAGCTAGTGAATTTATAAACAAACAATACCAGAATTAAAGCGTTCAAATATACGTCTGACAATCATTAAAATTCTTTACCCTCAACTTTCAAATGTTCTTACCGACTTAAAACTCCTAAGGCAATTTAATACCTTCCCATAAACCCTTACGTGGAACGCCAAACTTTTCCGAAGAACTTTTCACTCAAAACCGTTAAGGGATTTACACAATTAACCGTTTCATTCATCATAAATCTAGCATCGATTATTGCTTGGACACGATTAATCCTGACTTAACTACAGTTAAACAAGTTTGCTGACATGAATCCAGCTTATCAGATTTACATAGTTATTACGGACGATTCTCAGCTTAGTTAGGTATTAGGTAACATTTACAACCAATTTCACCAATGAAAATGAACACATCTAAACCGCGTTCAAGAGCTGTCAGTGTCAATATTCCTTAACATTATTGACAGTGACAGCTCTTGAACGAGATTAACGCGATAATAGTGTGTGTAGTTTATCTTCGTAATAATGTGCGTCTTATTTGTGCACAATAAAACATTTTGCTTTTCTTTCTATTTACATTGTTAAATGTGATAAGTAGTATGTTCAAATAATTTATATTGTAGATGGAAAAGAAGTCAAAAGTACATCTATACTTTTAATAATATAAAGAGGTTGTTCGGGCGCCTCCGACCACTCGGCAATCTTCGGCTGCTGTCGTGAGATAGCGGAAGGCGGCGTGGGCGGCGGCGAGAGGTGCGGCGTGCGGCGCGCGGGTCACGACCACTTCGCTACCGATCTCCGACATCGACAAAATTATATCTTTTTGAATTAAATTCATTTAAATTACAGTCCACTGCTTTTAACTTCAGTCCTAAGTTTGTTTGTTTGTATGTAGTAATCTCCGGAACTACCAGTCGGATTTGAAAAAATGTTGCTGCATTGGATAGCCCAATTCTTGAGGAAGGTTATCGCTCGCGGACGAAGTCGCGCGCAGAAGCTAGTCTCTGATACGTGGCCGTAGTGGTAACTAGCCTTTTTTTACTAGGTAGGAGAGTGGTTCGTTCGTGAGCTCGTCTATGGGAGCTCTTCGTACCCCCTTACTCTTCTATAGACTAAGGATATGCATGGGTAAACACGTACTTATATATTTTTCTACTCTGTCCTTAAGGCGAAGATAACCGACTTTGAATGATTTTATACTGAAGATCACGTCTAGTGTTAATGATTTGGAAAAATATATGTTAAATTAGAGCATTTTTTTAATTACTTAATATATGAATATTTTAGATTATGTTTATATTACATAGTGAAATTAATTTGTAAAGTTATGTCTAACGCGGATAAAAAACGGAGAATCACGCAAAATCCATTAAGCGTATTTTTCTGAAACCTTTACCATTTTAAAGATATTTTAGTATAGGTACGTGTTTTATTAAAATACCTTTTGTTTTATGTGTAATAAATTAATAATGCGTCTAATTTGGGACAGCGCTCTTTGCGAGTCCTATTACTCGCTGGGCGTACGACGCGTTGCATGAGCTCAGTACAGAACACGCAAGCTAACCACTCAAGGTCACTGGCATATATCTGCGTCTTAAGATTCGAAGTGAACTTTACAAAATCACAAGACAGGGATTTGTGTTACTTAAACTCCCTATAGAAAATATGTATATAGAGTGCCACGCCATATAATCTTTGGGGAGGCTTAACAAATTATCAGGGAAGGTTATTTCCTTATTATGTTTTCCTGTTATTAAGTAGGCTCCTGGATCTAATCTTAGAGCTAAAAAGCCTTCATTATTAAAAGAAGCTGTCTCATTTCATGCCTGCATAGAATAGCCCTCCTTCTATTGCAGTCGTATCGAAATCATTTATATCGCGGACTAAAATCTATACAACCACAATTTTCAAACATTAGCACGTACTTTGTTTGACTAAGTTTTGTCATTTTTACCCACATGCTTGCTGTTAGCGTCTGGGGATTGTCTCTGGCACATAACAACGATAGTTTTCGTCCGGCCATACGCCATAACTCTCTTTTATATTCGGCGACTTTGTTCTAAGAATGATACGATAACTTTTCATAACTTTTGTTAATCCTTCATAGTTTCAGCTGGGTCTGTTTATGTAAAGGTGCTTATGTATAGGTACATAGTTACCGGTACCTACCGTGTTAGTAACGAGAAAGACAGGATGTTTGTCAAATCTTAAGTGTCTTTTTGAGTAACATGTCACTCAAATGAACACGTTGAATTGAAAACTTCTTTAGGCGCGTTGAGCGATTTTTGGTAGGGGTAAACTTATGGATTCGCGTCACCAACATGCTCACGCCGTAGTGCTGGAATATAGAAGTTAGATGGCGCTAATACCAGTTTCATGTTATTTTTTTGATGCGGTATCTAAACAAACTTGTGTATTTGATTTTGAAATTTACATACATACAAAAGCAGTGGTAGCCCAGTGGTTACGAGTTGTAAGTAGTAGCTTCGAACCCTGAAACGCGTTTTACATCGTGTAAATAATTTCATCACCCATACTCTCAAAACGGTTAAGGAAAACATCGTGAGGACACATGTCCAAGAACCAAAAATGTTAAGGCATGTGACATTTACCAACCCGCACCGGTCCCACGTAGTAGATTACGATTAGATCACGTAGGAGATAGGAGGCCTGTGTCCCAGCAGTGAGAACATTATTCTATCCCAAACAAACTTTTCAGTATTTGATTTAGAACTTGCAAAAAAATATTTGAAACAGTAGTAGTGACAGACAGCATTTTAAGTAAATCCAATGGAAGAAAAACTCTCGCCCTTAGAAATAAACGCGGAGTTACGATACATCCAGTATTATAAGTTTGGCATCACTTTAGTCCGTGTTTATTACAATATGGGGGAATAATATACATAAACTCACGCCCATTCCCATAGAGGTAGGCAGAAACTACAGAACGCCATCTGCTACGACCCTTATACGGGGGAATAGGTTTTAGTAAATGCCACTGGAACTCGGCACAGAACCGTGGTCGTTGACAATGGGCCTTATTAGAAAGCTAAAAGTCACCCAAAGGGCAATGGAGAGGGCTTGCAGTTTCCCTACGTGATCGAATCAAAAATGAAGAGATCCGTAGGAGAACCAGGGAAACCGACATAGCCCGAAGAATTGCCAAACTTAAGTGGCAATGTGTAGGGCACATTGCTCGCAGAACAGATGGCCGATGGGGCCGGAAGGTTCTGGAGTGGCAACCGCTTACCGGAAGACGTAACGTTGAAAGGCCTCCCACAAGATGGACCGATAACCTTGTGAAGGCCGCAGGAATCCTCTAGACGCGGGAAGCACAGAATCGGTGTTGTGACGGTGCTTTGACGAGGCCTATGTCCAGAAGTGGACTGTATCGGCTGAAATGATGATGATATTCCACCAGTTCTGTTAACCAACTCCAAAATATGACAAAAAGTTTCTCAAGGCGTATGGGGGCCAACCATTCCTTCCTTAACATAAATCATTGCCCAAGCGATAAAATATTTGCGGAGCGCAGAAACCTCTGCTTGGAAAATTGCCAACATACTAGTAAATACCTCGGTTTCTCTCGCTTTTTCCATTTATTGGGCAGGTGTTTAATCCGCTTTAGTACTGTGAATGAAGCAGGAGCGGTGGAATCCGATGTGATTTAATTTTAAAAGCTGTAATGAAATGAAAAGGAAATTACGGGTTTAAAAGTGGTTTTGGTGAAAGAGAGTGGAATATACGACTGTGAACAATGGTATTTCTGACTGTCTTTTCTTTTTACCATGATGAGCTGTTCTCACACTACTCGCTTCGATACTAACCGTGACTCCTGAATGAATAGGTAGGTACTGTTTAAATGAGTAGGTACCTCAGAATATAGCAAGGCACGCACCTCTTCGTATAATTATCATTTGCTTCAAAAACGGTGAAGGAAAACATCGTGAGGAAATGCCTGACAGATATTTTCTCGTCGGCACGTGAAGCTAAGTCAGGGGCCAATGGGCGGCTTTAAAACTCTGACATCAGGTTAGTCACTAACCACACGAAAAGAAGAAGACACCTTCCAATATACACAATATACCTACATGTTTTTTTTTTATGTCCCATAAATTTAGGGTATGAATAAAGAAACCATATCAAAGAATCAACTATCATATTTATTTATTTTTTAAATTCTTTTGTTTCAAAATTATTCGACAAAGTCACGATTATTTTTGTAAAAAAACCCTAAGTGAAATATAAAAAATATAAAAAATTATGACCTCGGAATATTGTCTATAACTATAAATACGAGGGTAGGGCTAGTCCCATTAACAAAATTCCCCAATCCCGTCCATCCATCTAAAGCTCCGTGCAGACCAACGCGACGCGACACCGGCTATTGTTTTACCGTCAAGTTTTCTTAGAAATTGTATAGTTCGAGTCGCGTCGCGGCGTCGCGTCGCGCTGGTCTGCATGAAGCTTAAGACAAGGTAAATATAGTCTATTCTTCATTTTCTATTGACATGCATGTAATTACAAACAGTTAAGCAATTTACTTACACAATTCTCAATCATAACTACACAAAAACCTAACATAACCAAGGCCACTAAAAGTAATGAAATTAAACATAACCCCATCATACCCCATAAATCGTTGAACAGTAAAGCTTCGTACAGACAAGCGCGACGCAACAGCGCGGCGCGACACCGGCTATTGTTATACCGTGAAGTTTTCTTAGAAATTGTATTGTTCGAGTCGCGTCGCGCCGTCGCGTCGCGCTGGTCTGCACGAGCCTTAAGTCTGAATATCAAGCTGTCTGTACCCACTGACAGACATTCGGTTTTATTAAGTTAATTCTCTAATAAATAACGTTCGTGTCAACGTAACGGTTTTATGAGCTTGAGCCAAAAATCGAGTATATGGGAATCTACGAGGTCTTTGAGCCTGTAAATTCTGATACTGTATGTCAGTCCGCTAATATTGATTCTTGAAGGGTAAATTAAAGGCTGTTGGGGTATATTGAGTCAGATTTTAAGTAAGTTCACGTACGTTACTTAAATACGTGGACTTTAAATTGTGACTAGTAGTAGCAAATTACGAATCTGGTTACTTTTTTTTTTATCCACTTCTGGTAAGATCTCGGCCTGCATTTTGCCTGTGATGATCAGGCCGAAGTAGGAATCGAGCTTCACCCAGAATCCCCAACCAAAGAGGAACTGGTTCTCTTACCTCTAACTGCCGAAACACAGCAACGCTGTTAACATTGTTGTTATGGCGACAGACTTAGATAAGATGATGTTAGCTAGCCAGGTTGATTTAGAACCAGCCCTATACCACCAACTAAACAAGCCCGGGAAAAAAATCCCCCACTGGGAATCGAACCTGGGACCTCGGAGGTCTGAGACAGGTGGTCTAACCACAACATCACAGAGGCGGTTGAGTTGGTGGTTACTTAACCAGATTCTTAATTTGCTACTGATACATTTCAAGACATCGCGGCTGGAAACTGAATGTGACTGTCACAGGAGCCTAGCGATTGACACAAATAAGAAAGACACAATTAAGCCTATGCCCAAGATGACGATGATGAACTCAAACGGACACACGTGATCATTTGGGACCTGTGAACTAAACAGAGTACGTCTGACAACAAAGAAAAGAAAGAAAGAAAAATATTTTATTTGGGACACGGACAGGAAATACAAAGATTAATAAAAAAAACTGCTAATTTAAAACTAACAAAATGAACATATATTTTTAAATAAACGAAAACAAAAATAATAATAACCACCTGTACGAGGCCAAAAAGGCTCTTAGCTCAGCATAATGTTACGATCTTTAAAAACAGGCAGAAAACACAGACATGCTGGTGATTACCGAATAGAAGGTACAGTATATTAGGTACGGTAGGCCGAACGTCAGTGGTAACAAAATCAGTAAGTTGGTCTCATACTAAATAGGGATGATGAGTGGGTAAAAAAAAAAAAAAACTAATTAGTCTGTCAGTCAGATAATAAAAAAACATTAGACACGTATTTTTTGCTTTATCATATTAATACAAAATTACTTAGATAAAACGCATTTTAAGTGGGGGAGTGGGGGTCGCTACGTCACTAGTATGTATAAAATCTACATACTCGTGACGTCATGGCACATTTTACCTCAATGTATCGCCGTAATCTTTAGATTACGTAAAAAAATAAAAAATACTTATCCAATATTTTTTTATAATCTCAAAGGCGGACAAAAAAAAATTGGCATCATCCTTATTGTATCTCTGTACTAAGCTAGGCCAGGTCAAAGTCAAAGTCTTCATACTGACGTGTGGCCTACTTTACAGTGAAATAAAGCTAGTAGGTATATTTGAGGCTAAACTTAGTCACATCACTCAATACGCCTTAAGCAAAGCTTCTGGGAGTTTTCACGATCGTTCTAAAGTATTTAAGTACTCAGTTATAAACAGCTGCTACCTACGCTCGACGCTCGTGATAATCCCTTAGGCGCCTGTATCGACAACTATGCGATATACAGTCTATGCTTAAACCGTAATTAAGGCTAGATCGACCTATTGATTTTAATCTGCTGTTTAACGGCCGAACTGCGGCCATTTTTGGCATACTGGAGATAGAAAAACCTATACAGGGTGGCAGGAACATCGACGTGAACACAGATACCATGATTCGGTACATGATTCTGAACACCCCAAAGTTGAAAATTTTCGCGATTATTAAAAAAAAATTACAGTTCAATACAATTTGTCCACGTAGGTGCACTTTTCTAAAGATTTTATTTTATTTTATTAAACGACGAAAAGTTTATACTACTTTCTGTTCAGAATCATGTATTGAATCCATGGTATCAGTTTTTACATCGATTTGCCACCCTGTTTATCTGTGGTTTTACCGTTCCAATAATCTGCCAGAGAATAAGGACCTAACTGAATTTTGGGACGACATTCAATGACAGATAGAATTATATTGTCTACCATCAATAGCGGTCTAACCCAATAATGTGTGTGGCCGAACCCAATAACCAATTTTGAGTAAAAGACATACTGAAAATAGGTTACTGGCTTCGGCTGATAGTCAGCTTAGTTTAATTTAAGCACTACCGACAACTACCTTGATTACCTCTATTGTTACTAATTTGCAGTTGGTACCTTCTACGTTTATTGTTTTATGATTAAGAAGTCAAGGCATTATTCGCGCCTGATTGAACATCTCCAGACAAGATAGTTGACAGAATCGCCGGCCGCGAGCATCCCGCATCCCGCACGGGATTCGCTTCAATTTGGTCAGAGCTTTGGATTTTAAAATCAATCATTCTTTGTTCTCATATTTATCAGAGATCATGGTCTATAAAACCGCGCTTAGCTCGTATCTCTTTTAGGAGAACCGAGCTACAAGATCAGTGAAGTCAATCATGTTATTTGCCTCAAAGCTGTAAACTTCTAATTGAAAACTAGTTCAAACTTAGACACTTGTGTAGATGTGTAGTGCCGGAAGCAGACACATAAGTAATTAAATTTGACGTAGGTCACCCTCCTATTAACTAAACCTAAGTAGAGAACTGGTAGGGAACCCCGTTCTCGGAGCTGTTCCAAATTCAAATTCTAAATTGCCTACTACCCGCACTAATTTGCAAAAGTTTCTAGACTGTGTGGAAGGGGTAAGTAATATATGATATAATTACAAGATCTCTAATATTTACAAGATATCTGAATCTATAATTTTATTTGATATGATGATCAGTTAATATAATAAACAATTGATATAATTTTAAAATAACTAATTTTTATAAGCATAACATACATTGAATATAAAATCGTTTGATATGCCACGCAAAAAACATAAAACCTATTTAGTCTAATATGATAAAATTGCCTAGTTAAAAACACAAAACAAAATTGCATACATACACTTTATAACTTAGTCTAATTATTGATAAGTTGTAGCCTGTAGGTAGCTTAACAAATATAATTGTTTGTTGTCACTTTGTGTGCATAATCCTGCTCAGTTATGTAATAATTTATTTAATTGAGCAAGATTCATCAACAATAGAGCGCATCTGGCGCTTGGCGGCCGCTGCTGCGGCACGCTCGCTTCGCTCGCTCGAATTCGCGCGTTTAATGGTCACTGTTCTAACCTAACCTAACCCAAATGATTCACCAACGAAAGAGGGGATCTGGCGCTCAGCGGCCGCTCCCACCTTAGCCTTCTAACCTAACCTATCCGAGTCGCATTGCTCTGACTCGGGGTGTTAACCATATTGATGGTTTTAATACCATCAATATATATTTGAAATGATAGGCCTAATGATTTTCGATTAAATCAACGTTATATCCAATAACGATATACGAAATAAGTTTTAGAATATAGAAATTTTATATGTAAAATCAACAGTATCTCTCGTTTATTACATCTAGTGAACGTTATTGAAATGAAAATATACCAAATAACTTTATATGATATGAAACGCACCCGTGTGGAAGAGAGAGTTGCCTTATAACAGCTGGGCCCCGCGGTTTCACCCGCATAACTCTCGATCCCGTGGAAGTATCGGGATTAAAAATATCCTAAATCCCAATCCAGGTCATAGTCTCCCCGTGTGCCAAATTTTATCCAAATCTGTTCAGCCGTTTTAGCGTGAAAGCGTAATAAAGAAAATCACTTTTGCATTTATAAAATTATGCTTCCTCTTCAATCGCTCTCTCACTGCTGAGAATCGTGACTCCGTATAAAATTTAGTTATGATCAGTGCTTGGAGTGCGGGTCTGATAGGTATCGTCAATTGCTCGGATATTTGATCCGACAACTTTTTTGGCCTCGACCTCTAGTTCTTTTGGCCTCTATTTTCCCAATCACCATAAGACGTTTCATGTTATTGGTACCTCTGCGAGCAGTGTGACCGAAGTATCTCACAACACGTTGCAGGCAGGTTGAAGACAGTTGTTGTGCTTTCTCTAATTTAAGTTGTTTCAGGATCGAGACATTTGTGCGGTGGGCTGTCCATGGTATCCTTAGTAGGCGGCGGTAACGCTACGCATTAGCCTTGTTTAGTTACATTGGACACAATATATTACTTGATACTCTATTCTTGTCAGTAAGATCAAGGCTGGAGATTAGGAGTTATCTCTAACTAAAACCAATGTAAGAAAAAGGTTTTTCTACTTATATTTGCTCTTGAATATTGGCCAAAGGATGTGGGAATTTGGGTGACACGCCTATCTCTTAGTAGGCCAATAGATAGGCTCTCCGTGTAGGCACAGACAGAAAAAATCACAGCGTAGCCCGATTCAGTTGATCCAAATTCGCAAATGAGTCAACTGGAAAAACCAATCGTAAGTGTCTGGCGTTAAATTACTGGTTTCTTGGTTATTGCGATGGTATTATGAAATGAGAAACTAACAAAAGAGAGTAAGTGTTGTGTTGAGAGTAAGTTGTGTCAAAACTGGTAAACACTTTCACATTTCAGATGTCTATGGACCATGGCACATTAATTAGTCTCAAATTAAGTCCCAATTGATTATATAACATCCAAATCCCGGATTTGAAGAATAACTGCTGAAATCTTATTAAGTAATGTTATTTTTCAGTTGACATGCTTTTGCTATCTGAAAATCTTTCAAAAGTACACTCACTAAGCGATCTCGCGCACTAGACGGCTCTCTCGATCTCGCGCCTTAGTGGTATTGTATGATCTGCGGCTAGTTGGCCGTTGCGACCAAATGCGCGATTCGTATCGGCTTTTATAGTTTACCTGGTCGCTGCGGCCACTACTCGTAGTCGTAGCCGTCTAGTACGCGAGATCCCTTAAATTCTTCTAAATCAACCAAAAAACGATATGATAATACTAACACTCAATAAACCAGGTAACAAATCAACAATCCTACACCCCGCTAACCGCCGAATTACATGTTTCTGGTCTGTTGCGAATGTTGCGATGCTATCACCAATATTGAATGAACGCTATCTCGTTCGAAGCGTCTCCATGTGGGTCCGACAATGGTTCCCAATTAATTGCTAACGACCGACAAAACTCATTACTTGGACACTACGGTCGCTTTCTTATCTTAATAGAATGAATGTTTTTGATATTAGTCGGGTGTTCGTGATTTGTGCGAACTTTTTTTAGATGAGTAAATAAGGATTAAGATTAGGTCGCGTGCGCTAAAGGGACTAGTCATCATTTTTGTACAATATTCGGAAAATCCTACGAGAACTGTCAGAAATAAACAAATGCAGCATCAGTTTATTCCTATCCATGTTCCGTGAACTAGGTTCGTTCGAATTCTAATATTATCCGAATCGCCTCGTAAAATCCGTAAATACTCCAATAACATCCAGATTTTACGATCGATCAAACCCTAAACACGAATGTTACACATCCTCAACGTTCCCAGAATATCAAATACCAACGAATTAAGAAAAACATTCGGTACATTACACTATGATTTTAAATATACGCAACCGTATGATAACTGGCGCCTTTAGAACGGAGGCATAGTAAAAGAATGTAGATATTATATCCATCAACATTTATATTCATCACTCTTTTAGTCACATGCGTTTGCTCTCTCCTCATCACATGCCCATACCGAGCCAAACGATTTCCTTTCAACTTTTCTGTCACTGGCGCCACTTTTAAACTTCCCCTTATACCTATACTCATTTCTTACTTTATCCATTTTCGTCACTCCACACATCCATCTCAACATTCTCATCTCCGCTACATGCAACTTTTTTTCATCCGTCTTCTTTACGACGCAACATTCCGATCCATACAGTACGACAGGCCTTATCACGGACTTGTAGATTTTCCCCTTTAAATTGAGGGGCATCCGTGGGTCGCAAGTTGTTCCTGTGACCTGTCGCCATTTAATCCATCCTGTGTTGATCGGCGCGTCACGTCTCGGTCTACTCCGCCATCCCCTTAGACAAGCGACCCGAGGTACCCAAAGTCAGAGCAGATCGGTAAGGGCGTTCCGGCGAGAGATATGCGTATAGGCCTGGAAGGACCGCCAAAATCACAAAACAAGTACTCTGTTTTAGTCCGATGTAATCTCAGGCCAACGGAATATAGTTCAAAATTTAAAACTGGCTCGATGGTTGATACCTACCTCGGTCTAAGATAAATCCTGTTTTGAAATTATACCGCAATAGTTTCGCTTCTACGGATTTCTTCTATGCCAGAGGTCTGAGATATGCCAGACGCTAGACCAATCAACTTTATCAAACATATTCTTTGAAGTGGGCAGCGTCTGTCGATAATTGCGTACGCCGTACATTACGCATATACTGTTACGCATCTGGTATACGTTAGTTGACCTTTGGACCTAAGTCTTTGATAAATGCAAGATAAATTAACTGAGGCTTGATTGTTATTTGTTGGACTTGGAACAAAAGTAGGTTATAGTGTTGTTAGTTTTAGAATCACTTGACTAGGTTATGATTCTAATGGCACCTCAGTCTTGTATTTCCATTAGAAATAGAAATATCTACAACATAATTTTTGTTTTTGCGAATAACTCGTGTTAAGTATTATTCGATTTAGAGGAAAAATAACTATGATAAGGACCAAAAAAGTATTTTTTTTTATTTATTTTAGTAAAACTAGTTTCACCCCGCGGTTTCTCCCGCTTAAGTATCGATCCCGTAGGAATATCGGAATAAAAAGTATCCTATGTCCTAACCTAGGTCATGGTCTACCCACAGTCACCCCATGGCTAAATTTCATCCAAATCCGTTCAGCCGTTAAAACGTAACAAACAAATAAACAACAAAACTCACATTTGATTAATAATATTAGTTAGGATTGAATGGTGAATATATCCGGGTAATTGAACTATTAAATTAAACAGAGCAATCTCACGTGAGTCGATAAATAAATAATAATAATAAATAACTTACATAAGTTATCAATGAATAATATCATCATAATGATAACATTACATACAAGACAACGGAATATAGGAAAAACACGAGAAAAAACGGACCCCAAGATTGAACGAGTCGATCTGAGCAATAAATTGTGAGGGATTGTGGAGTCGAGGTGGAAGAGAAACGAAAAATAAATTATTCCACAAGAAATATGTTCTGGATAACATATTCTATTAAGACTTGAGAATGTCACTGTTCACTGTCCTTTTCAAAAATAAACTTGACTTGCTATGCAGTAACTATCAAAATACGGCAGTGCTTTTTGTAGGTTTTTTTTGTGATATTAAATTTTTTAGATGTGAACATCTTTCCTCTCGCTTTCCTGCAATCAAAATCTAAATCTAAAAATATGTAAATTATCAAATCTGTGGGAGTGATTTCCTGGCAAGCAACGGAAGTGTGTAACAGGAAACCGGGGAAGCGCGCTATTTGATTTGAACAATGAGCGCGCGCGGTTCTAGAGTTGGCTCTCAGAATCGACCTTGACGGCCCCGCCCCTTTAATATTGCTAATTAACAAGGTGAGATGTCATATGCGACTACTGTTAGGCTCGCTCGTTTGTTTTAGCAATAATCTACAAGGTTTATCCTCAATCAGATTTTATCACTAACTGGGGAAACTCTTGAGCTAGGCAGACGTTTTTCGTAGCTACCTTAAGTTTTGTATATAAACGTAGCCAAAACCCAAAATACGATTTCCTGGTGACCTTCAAACTAGATTTTAACAAAGATTTCAATCGTAGATTTGCCCTTCCGCGTCAAAAGATAGTCGCGTTTCTGTTTCGTCTTGACAACTCTGAGACGGACAGTATCGCAGAGACTTGACTTGGTTGTCATGGAAACGCCATTGTTAATGTGTGAGCTCGCTCCTCTCATTATGGACGATTTTTCGTGTGACTTCTTACAGTGAGGGGTAAATCTTTGGATTTTAAATATTTGCGCGGAAAGTACTGTTTTCTTTAGTATGATGAAAGAAAAACATTGCGAGCAAGCGTGGAAGATTAAGAAAATGTATTATAAGCCAATAATATGCAACAAACATAACATCACACATGTAACCCCCAAGTAAGGATTAGGCAGGGGTGTAGGGGAGAGGTGTATCAATCGTAACAAAAAAAAATCAATCGTTCATAATATTTTAATTTAAAATCACAGCGCAATCATTTTTGGTCACATTATAGTTGAGTTATCTAATTATAAAATCCAATACAGAAAGTAACAAAAATATCGATAAAATTCTAGAAAATGGCACATAATGAGATCAGTCAAGAGTGTTACAATTGCTACACCGAGAGAGTCAATTGTAACAGCAATGAGAGTCAATTGTAACATAAAGAAATCGTCAACAATAAAACAATAACTCTAACAAAATCTTGTCAGCAGTTCACGCTAAATACTTAAAAAAAACCTTAAAACCTTAAAAAATAAAATAAAAATCAATAACAGTCATTCCGACAAACAGTTTAAACACACAAAAAATAGATCATAATTTGCATAGCTGGAGTGTGCCCATTTATGGCAGTCTGTGCATTGCAACCAATCTTCTCTACTGGTTTTATAATGTTCAAAACAGACTAACTATACAATAATTATCGTCTTCGTCTGCATCATCTGTGTCTTCATTTATATTTTCCTCTGTCTCATTATTTTCAGTTCTTACAGTATTTTTTCTGGTCAATTTCTTCCCTGTCGGCTTAGATTCCAAATTTCTTAATTTTGGTATCTTTTTCTCATTAATCTTTCTTTGCTTTGCCTCTAACGCTTCCTTTTCTGGCGTATCAGTATATATTGCACTTTTCCCTTTAGCTCTCGTAGTTTTAGATTTGACTCGAGGTGGTGCTTTTGGAAGCGGGACCAAATCTGCTAGTGAAGTCCTACGTGGCGATTTTGATTCGAAAGACTTGGTGTTGGTTGAGCTGAGGTCTGGGGGCAAAATCTGAAATGATGTTGAAGGTGCTGAAGGGGATACATTTTTAATCAGTTCCGCAGATAACGACATATTATCTTGCTGATCCGATTGATCAAGGATGACTTCTTCATTCGTTTGGTCGGTAACGCTGGCTGGAGCAAAATCAATGTCTGGAAAAATATCTTTGTTATATGGCCATATACCCGCGCATGCAAACCCTTGAGTTATGTTATTTGGTGTAGCAGCAACAGAAATAGCTTCTTTGACAAGTCCTGGTAAATCATATATGGTCATTCGTTGACCCGGATGATTTTTCATCCAATGATCTGCAGCAATATTAAATTTAAAATGATACTATTAAATAATTATCTAGTGTGAAAAATACAGAGTGTCAAATGTAACATGTTACAATTGCCCCTCCTTGTTTTGTTACTTTTGCACCACTGCCGCCATTTTGCAATGAAAACTTATTTAACAAAAATCTATGGTAAATTTGAACAACTCACATACCTGCACGTATAGATTGGATGTTAACTTATCCGAAAATCACCACTGAACTATAAAAAACTCTTTAATTTTATTTTAATAAGAAAAACCGAGCCGAACAATAATCTTACTGAACTTGATAGATTTCAAACTTTCATATATTGAGAGCACATGCGTGAACTGTTTTAGCTGTAAGTTTGGTCGGTAAAACAGCACCAAATAAAGCTTCGATTGCCACCAAGAGCTACCGCTACTCGTCAATAGATGTTCTGAAACAACATATGTTACAATTGCCTCCCTGTTACTATTGACACACCTCTCCCCTACCTATCTCTAGCTTAACACCCAGATTTCGCCAATTATATTGCCAGCAACCGATCACAAATCCAGACTCCGGGCTGCTTCCGAGAAATTCGTGAAGGAAAAACTCAATAACACTTTGCCCGACCTGGGAAACCAACCCTGGACCTCAAGCTCAGCAGTAGCGCTTGCACTAGACCAACGAGGCAGTCAACACACAATTTTCTATAATTATATAAATTTAATTTAAAAACAGGTTCTACGCGGCTTTTAAACCAACATTTACATCCCACGGAACTTTCGATTCTAAATAATAATTGAACTCCAAAAAGGGCCAGTCATTAAACTCTATTCAAACTGATTCAAAGACAAGTCAAAACAAAAGAAGTACTAGCCTTTATTTATACCAAAAGCTTACTCCATCTGTTGTGTAATAAATAAGTCTATAGATCTGCAAATCATTCCGTAATAAAAGTGTACATCAATAGAATGCCGCGATAGGTAGCGATTCAGTGTTATAAGCGAAGCGAGTTAAGAGACCTTTGGCAAGCGATTTACTTCCAAAAGAGTTGGCGGTGAAATATTTTGTAAGTGCAGATATTGCCCTTATTGACGAGCTCATGGCTAAGTAATAACAGCCGCACCGTTCGATGCTTCAGGTTAAGCTACGCTTGCCGGGGTTGGTCTGTGGATGGGTGACTATCTTAACATACCGAGACTCCTCCGTGCCTCGGAAAGCGCGTTAAGCCGTTGGTCCCGGCTGTCATTCGTGGATCTTTGACAGTCGTTACGGGTCGTCAGAAGCCCGAAAGTCTGATAACCAGTCTTATCAAGGGGTATCATATTAAGCTTCGTGCAGATCAGCGCGACGCGACTCGAACAATAGAATTTCTAAGAAAACTTGACGGTATAACAATGACCGGTGTCGCGTCGCGCTGGTCTGCACAAGCCTTTACCCAGTTACTGGGTTGTGGAGGTCAGATAGGCAGCTCCATGTAAAATACAGTATTTAGCTGCATCCAATTAGACTGGCGCCCAACATAGTTGGGAAAAGGCTAGGCAGATTGATATTGATCCCTCATCATAAAATAAAATTTTATGTAATATACAGTAGGTATTTCGTATTTCAATTATTTATAATTCAATGCATAGTAAGTAGTAAATTTTCCGTGTGCTGTTGTACCTATATATATGTTTGTTTTCTTCAAAGAATGTTGTGAATAAATATGTACCTACGCCTCAATTTGTTTGAAGAAACCAAACAGACGTAACGCGGCCCAAATCATTCCTTACTTACAATAAAACAATATGAGATCTTCATACATTATTTGCATACGTATATTTGCACTGAGTAAATACCCAATTCTGCTTTAGAATAACAGCAAATGGAAATGAAGCTTTAATTAAAATAATTTCAATTACAAACCAGTGCCTAGACTAGTACTGAAATAATTTTGCTCCGGGGTTGAAGACTAGGTTAAGTGGTATTAATAATGTGAAAACGTATTATTTTATATGAAAAAATGTTATTTAATTAACGATCTCTAAGCAGTTGTTGCTTTGTGTGTAGTTGCGAGATAATTAAAATTGTGCAAGGATTAGTTGATCATAATACCTTAGGAAAACGTTTATGAGTATTTTCTTTTATATTGAAAGTTGAAAGTTGGTTTATTAGATTTGAAAATATTTTTATGTAGAATAATAATAGACAACCAGACAATTTGACTCGCACTATTGCAACAAATAATGATAATAATATGATTAGCAATTATTATTACTATCTCTTACAGCAGCATATTTTGGTTTAATAAGGTTTTTATTTGTATTATTTTATTTATTTATTTAAACTTTTCACACTCAAAAAAGTACAAAGGCGGACTTAATGCCTTTGTACTTTTTGCCAATTGCCATTCTCTACCAGTCAACCAAGGGTGGTGAAGAGATTACATGGCAGGTGCTCTATTTGAGAGGAACAAAGAAAAAAAAAATTTTTCAACACAACTTTTTTTTTTTTTTCATTTATTTATTTTTATATAGATTCTTTTCTATTTTGTGAATGTGAGAACGTTGTAGGCTTATTGGACTGTGGATCTGTTGACCATTTTCTATTTTGTTAAGTAGGTACCTGGTACTTGTTGAAAGGCCTTGTAAAAAGCCAATATTTTTTAAAAAAGGAACCGAGTTCAGTGTCTTGCCGGCTCGGCTCCACCTGTTTTATCCATAGGAAACGACCAACTGGAATCGTGCTAGCCTCTGACGTTTCATAAGTGCCCACAGGTTTAGGTGAAATAAAATATTTAAAACGATTTGGCCCTGTACCAAAAGACCAAAAAAAAAATTAACACACGCTTCGCTCATCACTATAGCGGTGTCCTAACACCATAGGCCAGATGCCTCGCAAGTCACAATACCGGTACCGTACGGGATATGATCACTATCAGCTTACAACAGACATGTTAGTAAACAATTCCTTCTGTAGCATACCTTTGTTCTTTTAGCCCTCACTGTCAACGAACCTTTAATGTGATCATATAACTAAACTGCCTACTCTTCTATTTCGAAAACTGAGTAGAAGTTGCTGGGAAAAATATAATGTTTTTCTTTCTTGTTTTTAGGATTCCACACACAAATTAAGAATAACTGATAGAATTACACGGTGAATTTTAATTCATTGTTAACCTTTCGGGAGGTGAAGTACTCACAATAAAATTATAAACAACTTTACAATATGGAAGGCAATCGAATAAAAAATAGCAAAAAATACATGTTTCATACACTTCCATCGGGAAAATTTTATTGCAATTTTGTATGAAACAGCTGATATTTTTACCATATTTCTGAGTTGGTCTCGTAGTGAAAGTTGCTCATAATTATGAGTACTTTCACGCCCTGAAAAGTTAATAGTGAATTAGAATCACTGTGTATACAAGGTGTATTTTTTATTTCCCATAAATCTAGGGTATTAATGAGACCATATCAAAGAATCAACTGGCATATTTTTTTTTTACTACCCTAGAAGTACGGTGTATAAAAAAAGAAACAACTTGTATGTTTGTTCAAAAATATAGACATTTAAATAATTATGATGATACACTATAAGACACTTTTTTCTTTCATTGGAGCTCTTCTCTTCTCATCTTTCACAGTCCAACTAAGTACAGAAATTTGATCGCCAGAAATATTGGTAAGGCATGAAATTTGCCCTGGATTCTCAAAAAAACTACAAAACATAACAATAACATCAAGCCTATAAACCCTGAAGGTTTAGGCTTTGTCAAAAAACTAATCAGTAAATAATTAATTTCTTAATCTGTAACTACAGTCAAACCTGAGTAAGTGAGAACTGGGTAAGCGAGAAACCTCTATAAATGGGAGTTATTGTTGGGTCCCGTCATTTTAACCCTCTAAAACATCTAGAAAGATAAAAAAAAAGATCTAGAAAGCAGTTTTTCACTCATGGACCTCTATAACTGAGACTGCTACTTGCCCGTACCTCTATTATAAGCGATCGTCGAGCGTTATTTAAGATCTGCTATTTATGACTCATTTTTAAATTTCGTGGAACTAAAATTATTTTAGTTACTCTCAACCTTTCCCAACCAGCCTCAACCTCTTTATGTGAGAAAGGCCACTCCTGCTAGAAACTCGAGTTTGTGAATAACCTCCATAAGCGAAAAAGAGATCGCGGTCCCCTGAACTCTCGCTTATCCAGGTCCGACTGTAATTAATTTCTTAAACAATGACAATCAACTTATACTTGATTTAATTAAAGTAAAGGAGCTTATCACTAAATCAAATCCTTCAAGGGATTAATGTAAGCCCAAATTCTAACCCTAAGTTCAAACAAGGGCTAAAGCATCGTTAGACACGGATCATAAATTAATAGTTCAATCTAGATTCTAGATCTTTATCGGATCTTTGCACTCTCCTTTATTCGTAACAAAATATCTGCAATATTTCGTATCACGTCATGTGTTTTTGTGAAAATAGCTTAGCTAAAAGCTAGTTAAGTAGGTTTTTCTTTTTATTGTTACAGACGCCATTTCATCAATGTCGTTTTATTTTATTTAGTGTGAATGACACTGTGTATTTTATATTATTTATTTTCGGTACATACTTTGAAAGGAGCGATACTAAAATAACTCTTCACCAGCTTAAAGAGGACTGGCTCTGGTATAAAATTTAAAATAATATAAACGGTTTGGGATACATAAGAAAACATTAACTGGTCGACCGAGCTCTGCTCTGGTGAAAATAGAGAATGCTCATTTAATAGTATTGCTATAGGATAGTTCATACTAATTCCATGTTGCCATGATAGCACATACTAATTCCATGCTGCCATATCATTCTAAGGTAACTATCTGGTTCTAAACTTTAGGCAACCGAGCTCTGCGAATATGGAGAAAACGAATTTTCCCAGATATGAGACCTAGCTAGATCGATTTTTCACCCCCGTAATTATTGCAACTATCATCGAAATCGTTAATTTCGAGAACGTGATAACAAATATGTATATGTATATATACAAATATTGCTCATTTAATGGATAGGAGTGTGAACGAGAAAACACGATGACCATTATTTACAATCTTGACATTAAGAAAACAATAAAACTGCTTAAAATTCACAAAAAGGCCGATTTCTTTGCTACCGCTTCTAAACTTATAGGGTTACTAGCAAACCCCATATATTTTTACTCAAAGTAATGGCCATTTGCTAGACAGTGATATATTGAGCTACTATTACAACCAGTTCACTGCCTCACGAGGCTCATGATTGCCTTGAAAGTTTTATTTGCTTTGACTTGTATTTGAATTATTTCCCATTGACAAAGGTGCTCCTAAGTCAACAAAGTTTCTTTACTATGTTTTGGACTACGCTTCACCTATTCCAATCAATTTTAAACAAATAAGAACTCTATTTTGTGAACAATGGAAGCTGTTTCGGATTGTAAAGAGACGATTGTATAAGTTTCATTAGAATCTGTTCGATGGGAGCTTTTGAAGTGTGCAAATAGACATTTGTCAAAGATTTTAAGGTAGTTTCTTATCGTTCATAAGATAGTCCTGATTCGTCACACACTTTCGTTGTTTATTTTTTAAATATTGCCACACTAAATATTAAACCGTTAATAATATTATTAAATTATTTTTCACAACAACGGAAAATTCCCAAAATATTTTTATTGTATTATTTCCTCTGAACAAGTAAATTAACACCACCCACACTACCCTTCATCATACGCGTACACTAGCACTAGCAGTTTCGATTCCAAGTAGGTACCAACTGTTACATAAGAAACGCCCACTTACTTACACTTACTACCTACTAATATAATATCCTTACCAGGGGCTATAAATGCCGAAACAGAAATAGTAATTAACGTGATAAAATATTTTTTTGTACACAAATGCCACTATCACGTTCTGTCACGATTCCCACCTAAAAACCCTCCAACTCACCATAACACACTCACTCACACAAAAAGTAGCGTCAATTCTAATCATTTATTTTTCCATTTTTTAAAAATAATTGTTTAAAAAAGTAAACCCTCCATATTGGTACCTAAGATACAGTTAAAAATCCTCAAACTCACTATCACACACTTACATTCACACTCACTCACACAAGAAGTAGCGTTAATTCTAATAATTTATTTTTACTTTTTTTTAATAATTGTTTAAAATAGTAAACCCTCCCAAGATACAGGCTTACCTAGTTTGGTCCTTGTAATCTTTTGCCAATAAAGATTTTATTATTTATTTGCCGGTACAATTTCAGGCCTTACGTTTTTGCTACAATGGTCCTTCGCGTCGTGATATAGAATCAGTTGGCGAATAGCCCACTTGTAGGCAATGGTAGAAGTTTCGCCACTAGGAAATGTCAAATAATAGTAACTGAAAGATCTGATATATGATTTACGGAGTACGGTGGCAGAATTTTATGATATTGTATAAACTAAAGAAAGTTGTGAGAATTGAATACGATTATAATTACCCTCTTAAACCCTCGTACAGACTAGCGCGACGCGACTCGAACAATATAATTTCTAAGAAAACCACGGTATAACGCTAACCCGTGTCGCGTCGCGCTAGTCTGCACGAAGCTTTACAAGTATGGAACTTCACCCAAACCCTAGATTTCAAGTTGGTACCTATTACTGCACAAATACGCCCACTAACTACTAAAATATATATCGGATTGCTACTAATATTTCAGAGCTTATGCTTACTACAATGGTCCTTCACACTGTGATATAGAATCGGTTCATCCATTGGCGAATAGCAGTAGTTTCGCTACTAGTAAAAATCTAATAATTGTTGCCGTAAAATTTGATAACTGATTTACAATACGGCCTGACTTGGCAGGTCTGAACCAGGGATGTGGCACATGCATGATTTCTTAACCTGATTTCATACGAGAAACAAATGAAACACAATTAATAACAAACGCGTCGGGTCTTGTCACCGAACGAAATCTTCGCTCCTATTGGTCAATGAGCTCGTGCGTACGACACGTGCCAGTCCGCCCCGCCTATTTTCTTTCTTTGCTACATCCGCATCTTCATGAACGTCCACATTAATTATTGCGGAAGCGGAATATGCGGATAAAGATGTCCAAATCGATGCGGAAGCTCCGCAGTTACAGATGCGGGACATCCACAACATGCCTGGTCTGAATATAGGCTCTGCGAACTTTCGCGCATGTTCTCTCACTCACACTCGCCTCATGTCACCATTCGACTCCTAAAAAATGCTATTGCGCAGCCGTCTGTGCGAAGTTCAGAACGGCCAAGTTATATCGGCCGTATTGTACTGGGAATGAAATTAAAACCATAAGGAGCTTGAGTTCTGATATTGATTTTATATAGAATTTATGTGTGAAGGTATGTATTATTGATTATGAAAGGGAGAATCTTATTCATAGCATTAGCTCTGTAAACGTCTACGAGTGGCCATGGGCCTACGGAAAGACCGCTAGAATAATACAATAAACGATCAAAGAGCATATTGCTGTTGAATTTGACTCTCGAATATTCTCGAATAAGCCTAATTTATCCAACCACAAAGACCAGGCTCATTCAATATTTATATTAAAACTTTCCTTGTAGCCGAACACAAACGTTAGCGTCTTATATCTTATATCTTCTATCCCTAGATTTCGATTCCTAAAAGGCATTTAGGTATACTCTTTTCCAATAGTGTCTGATGAAATGTAAACAAACCTTGTTCAGGATAAATTCTTACGCAATCACTCACTATAGAGAATTAGTAACACATTTATCTGTATTTAGAATGTTTCAACTTTATATCTCACCGCTAACAATAATTTATTATTGTTTGAATAACATTATTAAATTGTAAAATCTACGACGAAAATTGACGTTATAAAATAATTCCAATGTCAAATGAAAAACATCTTTAAAGTGATTTAAAATTGAATTTCGGGGTTAAGGGTACGCTAGTCGGTCATTCGTCTATACAAACGTTGTATGTTGATTACTCGTCTGTTTGACGGTGTACGTTCAAAACTAAATAAATTAAATTATATCAATTTGTTTTGTCATTATCCAGCCCTGTATGGAAGCAGAATTGAAAAAAAAAATGATTTAGAAGTTATGAGCCTCGAAACTTCCATATTTCGTATTCAACACAAATTTTTACTCGTCTGTGGGCGTAAATAAATAACTTATGTAGTAAGAAAATGGCAAAATAGAAACCCGCACAGGGATAGATAATTTATTTAATAGTACAAATAATTTTATGTTGAGTAAATACATCCAGTAGTTTTTTCATAATATCTATACGCCCAACGGTCTGTTTATGAATTTTTAGGTAATCACTTTCGTTATAAATCATCGTCTATTTCACTGAATAAATACTATCATAAATAAATAAATGGAAACAAGATAAATAAATACTAAATAAATAAACAATTATCCAAATTAACATGCATATTAGTCACGCCCACCAACGAGTTCGAGCAGTCGACTAGAGTAACCCTTAAGTGTTCAAATAATCAAATCAAAGCACTCAATTTGTAAGTTGCAAATTGGCTTCCACGAGTACAATTTCTGATCCTTTTGTTTACATTTTCATCAGATACTATTGGAACATCAAAGCTGTCGTTTCTGCTCATCAAGTCGTATCTTCCTCCGTTCCAATACTAGTCACAATAAACTGGCTTTATTTACTGTACCTATAAAGTGTTTTATAGCCACTATTTATTTGGTCGGTACAAATTTATTGTCTGTAATATCATCCCCACTTATCAAAGGAGAGTAATCGTTGAGTGTCGTCATCTGACACGTTATTAGAAAATGCCGAGTGGTAATCCGATATTTTAATGATGAACCTGATAGCGGTTGTGAGAAGAAATTGCTTTGAATTCAAATGGAAAGTTATTGAGATTGACATATTACTGTCAAGTGGATATCTTATTTGTGTTTCTAAGAATTTTCGGGTCATACTTTTTCACATTTCTTCGTAGTTTACAATACGGGGTATCCTACCCTTTTCTGATTGAAGCACTATGTCGTGGGCGTGGGTAATAATACGCCTACTATTGAAAATGGCAGGTGTTTGAATTCTTGGTCCTAACGATATGAGACCAACTTTTTGACACTGCAGGACACACTTCAATTTGTTTATTCAAATTGGAATGTGAAGTATATTTTTTATTTGCCAATACTTGGAACCTTTCGTGAGCACCACATCAATTAATTTTGATATACAAGTGACCTCTTTTTATTTGCGAATACTTGGAACCTTTCATGAATACTATATACCGTTTAATTTTTATATAATAGTGACTATAGCTATATACCTACATTTTATGAAACCCTAGGGATTTACCGCATGCTTCCGCCGAGTCGATTATTAACCGATAAAATCGAGTTCATGATTCTATTACTCGGTATCGATATTGCCGCCGGCAAAGGTCAGACAACCTCCCGAAACCAGATAGGATCTAAATTCATACCACTTATCGGGAGATTCAAAAGACCATTTTTTATCCCGAACATTCAATATAATCTGGGTACCTACGGTCGAAGGTAATTATTTTTTCCATTGTATGGAGTTAAGATAAGACTTTTTTTATTGGCAAATTCGAATTAAGGCGTTGAACTTGAGTTGTTGTAATTGGAAACGGCAAAAGGTTAAAAAAGCTTAGGTATCAATATTTACAATCGAAATATTGGTAGTATCTTAATTTCGTAAAAAAAACATTTCGTTTCTTAATCCCTTCGTCTATGATTTGAAATGGCGATCAAAGTTTAAAAAAAAATTAAAATTCAATCTAATATTACTTTTCTACTTTAACAGCAGATTTTTTTTAAATTATGATTTTTATTATGTTGGGTTAGCCTTTAAGCCCTCATCCCCACGAGCGATTTGTAAACGCGGCGATTTTTCGCGCACTGGATTTTTAACGCACTGCTCAGCGCCGAGAGTTGAAATTGCAACAGTGTGCTTTTTGACGCGCTGGCAACTAGGATGCAGTATTGGATGCTCAATGCTCGTCACCAGCGAGAGCTGCGTTAAGCTTCGTGCAGACTAGTGGGACGCGACAGCGCGACGCGACACCGCTTATTGTTATACCGTGAAGTTTTCTTACAAATTGTATTGTTCTAGTCGCGTCGCCTCGTCGCGTCGCGCTGGTCTGCACGAGCCTTAACCCGTGCGGCGAGGCCTTAGACGTTTTTGCCCTATGTGTCTCTACCTACATACAACGCAAAAACGTCTACAACGTTGAATTTCTGAAAAGAGAATATCCCAATAACGTAGAAAAAGGCTGTGCAACAAACAAATCATCAGATAAACTTTATCACATAAATACAGGCTTAAAGTTACATTCCGTTAACATATAAAGTTCATTGCTATTTCCTTAGAAGAGAAGAATAAAGATTCTTCGCGCATACCCGTTGGCATGTCTCCATAATCCATAAAGTGGGTGTAGTAAGTTACTGTTGCCTTTGTTTGATTCAACTATCTCGGAGAGAGTACAGTACACCGGTAAAGTAGGGAAAGAATGTTGTATTGTCGGAGGGTTCCGTAACATTTTGCAGTAAAACTTTTTTGAAGCTTCGTGCAGACTAGCGCGACGCGACACCGATTATTGCTATACCGTGAAGCTTTCTTAGAAATTTTATTGTTTGATTCGCATCGCGCCGTCGCGTCGCGCTGGTCTGCACGAGCCGTAAGTCTTTTGGTGGCGCTACTGCTAAGCATGAACTCAAACTCAAACTCAAAGCATTTATTTCAAATAAACCAATTACAGGCACTTTTGAATTGTCAAGGGGGTCGGTCAGTCGGAAAGATGAAGCTAGTTGCCCATTCCAAAGCGCAGTAGGTACCTATGGAGAATAACGGGCAAGAAACTCCACGGACACTCTTTTAAATCATGATATGGTTACAAAATATTGGTTACATCATTCATGTTGAAGTTATACATGTGAGAACGTTGCAAAACGTGAAAAGCGTCCGTAACAGAAATAAAGATTCATGTGGTGCTGAATTCGATTTCCTGGTCAGGCAAAGTGTTAGTGGGTTTTTCCATCAGGATTTTTTCAGTAGCAGACCGGAGTCTACATTTTTACCCGATTGATGGCAATAGGCTCGCCCCTTCTTACATGGGACTTTAACGTAACTGGCGAAATGTGGGTGTACTATAAGTACATCTCTGCCTTACCCTTCGGAGATTACAGGCGTGATATTATATGTGTGTTAATGGTCAACAATCAGGCAACTTAAACTTAACAAAAATAATACTGAAATGTCTCATTCGCCTGTAAAAACACCGGTATTCATTCACTTCAATACGGAACACTGCAATCTTTCATATCCATGTTGAGATCACCTTCCAATCTAACAAGATAAAGCTGAACTTAATTAAAAACTGCGCAGATAACCTTTTGACGTGCAAAAGTCTATGATTGAATAATAAAAATACCCTAAAGGTGCTCCCTCACCGGGAGCATTCGCCTGTAATGTATATAACGTTACAGATTCGATTTTGAGCATTCGCCTGTAATGTAACGTTACAGATTCGATTTTGAGCATTCGCCTGTAATGTAACGTTACAGATTCGATTTTGAGTATTCGCCTGTAATGTAACGTTATAGATTCGATTTTAACAATTACGTTACAATACTGCCTCCCTGACTGACGAGCCTATAATGTAATGAGTGGTGCGGATTGATGTTACAAATTGTATCAAAATATTTCAGACATTGCGTACTGTAATACGAGGTTCTCCTCCCTCACTGATGTAATGATCGAATTGTATCATTACAGGTTGCGCACTATAATGTTCGGTTCGCCTATAATATATAATAATAGTTAACATTTTCAGGATTCTAATATTTCGATTATGACTAGATGGTATTCGTAATAACAACTGAGGTCGTGTCTGAGGGGTCTCGATTTCGACATTTATATACTTACATAGAGGTAAAATTTGGGACTATATATGTAGGGGGTAATCTTCAGAACTACTGAACCGATTCGGAAAATTCTTTCACTAATGGGAAACTACAGTATTGTCGAGTGAAACAAGAAATTTTACGCGGACGTAGTCGCGAGCAGAGCCAGTATCCAATAATAAAGACAGCTCCATGAAAACGAAATTTTACTAATGAGGAGTACCTTCTCGGATTAACTATTAGACGAGACAAGAATACGAGATGCCTTAAGGCCAAGGTCTTCAACCCGCGGCCCCCGAGCTGCCTGCGGCGCAGTGGCTTCCTTGGCTGCAAAATTTTGGCAAATTATATTTATTTATTACTAACATATCTAGAAATTCAAAACAAAATAGACCAAAAAGCATCCATCAAAATACATCTCTATTTCAGATTTTCCTAAAATCAGTAATCATGCACTGAAAATGACATCACTTTTGGGTCCACATAGTATTATTTCCTATTTCTAGTCTCGTAAAATTTTATAAATAAATAAATTCTTTATTTCGGACAACATAAGATCCACTGTGTTAGTAAATTGATAATTGATTGTTGTTTTTTAATTAGTTTAGCGACCTACTTACCTATAAGTTTGTAATGGAATATAATCATTTTCTCTTTTGTTGCGGCCCGCCGCGCGCCGAACCAAAATGAAAGTATTCTCGGTCCCCGACTTTAATAAGACCCTTAAGGTCTTTCTATCTTTATAATATTATTATTTTTCGAATTCCGTCTTGGAATTCTCATTATTGTATGTCAAAAAACTTCGTGAAAACTGATGGATAGAGGACCGAACCATTTCGAAATGTCAAAGATTTCAATAGATGCGCACGGAACCTTAAAATATTCGGATCATTAAAATAGGATAAGGACGTCGACACGCGACGTTTCACTACAAATGCCAGATCAGCGATTGTAAAAATGTAGGAAATAAAAGTCTGTAGAACAGTCAACCGGTGAATCTTTGCTCGATTTATTTGTTGACTCCGCTTTACAGATCTTTTTTGAAAGATCCAATTGAAATGTTCGCTCGTATTATCGTTTGATTTAAACAATTGAATTAAAGATTCAAAATGATTTGGTTGTACGAAAATATCCATACCGAAGGCGACCTTTTCTTCGTAAAATTCTGATCATAAATAGAACAGCCGATGGATTCTGTAAAAATATCACCGTGAAACTTAGGTGAAGTGAGCGTGAAGTGAGCTGTCAATAGTGTTAATCCCTAGCATCCTGCCGGTCGATTTGTGACAGTGACAGCTCACTTCAGCTAAGTTTCACGTTGATCTTTTTACAGAATCGACCGACTGTACTTACAAGGTAAAATCAAGACATGAGAACCTAACACTATACCTACAATAGTTTATTTAATTAAAATATATAATTAAAGAAACTTATTTGACAACGATATCAACAGGACAAAAAATTGTCCGTTGTCATTTTTTGTCTAAATATAGGTATGTACCTACTTACCTGATGTCAATGATTGATCAACCATAATTCGCGTTTGTTTCGCTTTAATCTATACCTACAAATAATCTATCAATAATCTATTTAATAATAATAATAAGTAAAATAGCCAGTTCCTCTGTGATTGACGATTCCGGGTGTAGCTCGCTTCCACCTTCGGTCTGGTTGGTGAGATGACGGTCAAGAGCTTCCAAGTAGCGATAAAAAAATAAACTACCTATTCAAATAAATAATACATAATACAAATAAATAAAATTGAAGTACCTAAGTATCTGTTTGTAATGACAAAATGACAACTTTTTACTAAATGCATATGAAAGTGTTTTTTGTCTGTCTGTTTGTTCCGGCTAATCTCCGAAACGGCTGGACCGATTTTAACGGGACTTTCAAGTGCAGATAACTGATGTTATAGCGAGTAACTTAGGTTACTTTTTTTTAGAAAATGAAAAAGACGCGCGGAGCCACGGGCAGCAGCTAGTTTTACATACAAATTGTAGAGTTTTACCTAAACCAAGACGATTCCAGCTACATATTTCTAGACCAAATATCAACTAAACAGTTTCAGTAAATAGCCCAACGTTCGCAGTAACACATAAAGGGCCAGTGACCTTTAATTAAATTTCGTAATTAACATAAATATTAGGACACTGACACACGGGAACTAAGTAGAGATACACAAGTTCCCCACCGTTGGGACCGTACATTACTTTTTACTGGATACATTTAACATTTTGGAGGTCCTTCGACTCCCGTGATTAAGTTGAGTGGCCACATAGGACCAGATAGGTGTAATTTCATGAATAATTTCAAACAATTATTTCTATTCTAGATTATTTTTCGTACATATAAGCCTTGGTTTCTCGTAAATGTTTACGAGTAGTCCGGTAAAACCCGTATAATGCGGAATAAAACGGGGATTATTTTCAGTGATTTACATAATTGCGCCGATTAATTATTTTGAACGACACGTAGAATGGTCGCACTATGTGTGAGAACGGGAAACATTTTGAAGTACATCATTTATTGTGACCTTTTTCAAATGTTCCTCGTGTTACCTAAAAATGGACGTAGTAAATAGTAGCAATGGACGAAGCAGAAAGCATCCAACCCACACTATGGGCGAAAAGGAGTTATGTATACCAAAACACTCTTTTTAGTTAAAACTTTAATATCACAAAAACAATCCCAACACATCATGTCATTATGACCATACGTTACCAATCCGTATGTACGGCAGGTCATGCAATCACATAACACGATCTGATCTTAAAACTTGAATATCTCAAAACTAACTCTGTGTGGGTTGGATCCTTTCTGTTTAACTACGTCCAAATGAGAAGTGAGATATCGTTCAAGTTGAAAGTCGTCATAAATAAAACAAACTGAGGTATGTCTGCCGCGAAATTTTTTTTTTTACGTTTTTCGTGTTGTATGTTGATAAAAATGTGAGTCGCGACCGCAACACATATGTATTTACAGAATAATAATTATTAAAATCATCAATACTCGTTCGTACAAGTATCTAAGTTCAAATTAAACTATTGAATGACTTTTCCAAGAAATCATGACATTTGAGACCAATTCTAACTTAGAAAGACGTTTGTATTGATGATTCTTTTGGTTATAATTAATACATATTTATTGTAGTCGCGAATCATATTTTGATCAACATATAATCTGATACTGACCTGCAAAAAATGTAAGAAAATTTTATTTCCGCGCTTGTATTTTTTCTATGCACACCGTAACCTTGCTGGGCCATACTCATCTAAAAAGTACCATCGACTTGAAAATAGGAAGCATATTATCTTTCGGTTCACCACTACATGTCCTGCTACACCGAGCAATCTTAAAACACAAGTTTAAAATAGGTATACTTACTGCTACAGAACACACCGCGCAGTTCAAGATCTTAGCAAGCATAACTAAATCGCAGTATAACATGTACGTCGCACGTTTATTAGCCAACGCAACAGTTTGCAAGCACCCAGTAATCTTCAGTAGTTTCAAACAAGAATAGCTGATGAAGGTTCAACCCAAGAACAAGCAACTTTCAAGGAAAATAGGATAGATATCCCAACACTTGTACGTTGTAGATAAATTACGGTCTGTAAACATGAGACTACGTACAACGACTACAACGTGTGCTTTTGAATAATTTTACTACCAAAGACCATCTGAAGTTTGGCTTTGGTCAAAAGGACCGGGACCGCAACCGTTATAACTAGGGTTGCCAACTTGTTTCATATCAAATATAGTGTATATAGTAGAAAGCGCAAAAAAATAAAAATAAAATTTTAGGTATGTACCTATTATGTTTAAAACATATTATTTATTTTAAATACATATTATTGCTACTTAGAGCCTTTATAAATGTCTAAACGGTTACTTATTTTTTATAAATGTCTCCTAAGTATAACTTATAATTATTACACTTTAAATTAGGGTTACAAAATACCATTCAGCTTTTATGAGATTGCGGTCATCTTGCCGTTTTTGTATTAAAATGAAAATATTGTATTTTCGCCTACTACCTATATATTTTTTTTTTTTTAATATTGTAATTAGGCCTCTAATATAGCAGGATACTATATTATATGGTAGGGTTGGCAACCCTACTTATAACCCTCCGTTGCTGTGTGATAATTTCAAAAGACAACATTGTTACGCTCTTTAAACTTTTACTGGGTATTTTAGGTGTTGACATTAAGTGAGGAGGATTTATTATACGCAGCTTGTGAATGACGTAGGAACGACTATATTTTATAACTTAACTAGGGACACTGTTTTAGTTATGAAGTTTTAACATAGTGTTTCGTCGCCGTCGTGAGCTTTGACATAGTGTTAATAGAGAATCAGAATCAGAATCTTTATTTGTTAAACATAGGTTTTTACATAATGGTGTTAGGTTAACATATTTGAGCGCTATGTTTTGCCGCGAAGGCATACAAATTTTAATTTTAATAAAATTAATAAAAATCTAAAATACTTAAAAAACTAAATAAAACACACAATAAAAAAGAGAGTTAACTTCTATTTTCATTGTAGTATTAGCGTAGCATTTTACAAAAAATACAAACTGTCTATCATAATTATATTTCTGACTATACTGAATGTTCTTGGTAAGGCTCTGGTAAAGTAAGAGGCAACTGCAGCAACGCGCTGCGGCAACGCGTCGACGGCTGCAGTTCCTCTGCCGTTGACGCGTGCCGCTCGTGTATATATGAGCACAGGGGCTGTACTATCACTTGTTAAAGCAATCATCGTTCCAGTGTGAGAGAGAGATGAAGCTATACAGGACGAATAGCACTATCCTTATTTCACAACGGAAATATTTTAACACGTCATAGTAAGGCCCCTGAGCACTAATACAGTTAAAAATTGTTGCAAGCATAACATTTTTCTAAATAAATCTAACCTACTTTGCTCGTTCAATTACATTACAAAACCTTTGCATCAGAAATAATCGCAACTGTACTAAACCCATCACACTATAATTCAGATTCTAACTACGATTGAACCCAATACCTACTTCAAAAAGCGGAACTGCATAATTCGTACCGTTCATAGTGTGTAACTTCCATTCGTTCACACTCAATAATAATAAATCATTCGACCCATCACTACACGCCGCTGTTTTGTTTAACTTGCACCCACGTGCGAGTGAATCATTCATTCATTTGAGTAAATATAGAATTTGTTCATTTTGCTTGAGTTTGAAATCTGCCTAGCCTTTTCCCAACTATGTTGGGGTCGGCTTCCAGTCAAACCGGATGCAGCTGAATATCAGTATTTTACATGGAGCGACTAGATCTGACCTCCACAACCCAGTAACTGGGTAATACGATACCCCTTGGTAAGACTGGTTTCATACTTGCTTGCTTGCTTGAGTTTAATTGGCATGAATTAGTCCCGGCTTTTCGTTTACTGTCTTGCATTACAGGTTTTATTTGAAAAATTAAGAAATTAATAGTTTAGGGGTATGAGGAACAGGGTGTAAAGTTCACTCATCCACCATAGAAAAGGGAGGATCCTCCGACCAGACGGGTGTCATGTCTGGCGGGCAATTGCCCAGAGGTTGAAGTCGGGAGCTTGTATATATTACGAGTATGTCTACCGCGCGGTGCAGGATTATGAGTGACGTCAGCATGTTGTGTGACGTCAGGTCTTTGATGCGTAGTTCGCATGTGGCGATGTAGATGCCGCCACAATAGTTTCATTTCAATCAAGTGTAGGTACATTTTAACGCATGCGTTTATAATCATCATATTTAGATTCATTCATGTAGTTTTTGCTTATAAATCCAAAACTGGTGATTTCCACAGTTACTAAAACATTGTTTTTCTATAAATAAATTAAGAATAACAGACACAAAAAACAAACACAAATAATGAAATCACATTGACATATTAACCAATCAAGTAAACATTTCATTCTTACAAACATGTAATTTACAACTCCGTTCATTCATCTCCAACACATAAATAGAACGATAGTGACCGCCACGAGAAGGTGCGTGGGTTTCATTCAGCAAAATTAATTATAGTAGCACTGCAATAGATATTAAAACGCAGTGCGCAGACCTGAGTCAAGACTGTATTGAGAGGTATTAACCGTTTGTATTAGTGACCGACCGAAGGTTCGGTTTCGGTTTCGGAAAGTTTCGGCTTAAATCTAGTTTCGGCATTAGTTTCGATTTGGGCAGAAAAATTGCCCGAACCTTCGGCCGCACCGAAACTCAGCGTTCGTGAGTAATCGCGCGTCGTTCGGCTGACAAAATGAAGGTCCTTCCTTTATAATGTAAATATTGAATTTTTGTTAATTTTTATAATTTTTGTTTCCTTTATAGAAGTACCTAACATAAAAAATAAAAAATTTACGTACATCAATTTTTTATTTATTTCATACCACACACGTGTTAAGCCTCGTGCTGACTAGCGCGACGCGACGTCGCGGCGCGACTCGAACAATACAATTTCTAAGAAAACTTGACGGTATAACAATAACCGTTGTCGCGCTGGTCTGCACAAAGCTTAATACAAAACTATAGTATGCAACGTATTTGAGAGATTAATAGAATGATACTACCAAAAAGACAATATACAATAACCGGTGTCGCGTCGCGCTGTGGCGTCGCACTAGTCTGTACGAAACTTTAAATGTGAAAAATAAACGAAATTTCAGTCAACAATAGATTTGTAACATGTCTAAAAAAGTTTCGGTTTCTGCCGAAACTGAGACAGATACCGAAGATTCGGTTTCGGTTTCGGTAGAAAGTCCTGTTTCGTTCGGACTCTATGAAAATGGATGACGTGGACATCCGCCACAAAACAGAGTCACAGGCTCATAATATGAGCCTGTGACTCTGTATATAAAGTATAGTCAAAAAAGGAACTGAGAAAAGAGTTTTGCAACAAGACAAAACACTGCTGTTTATGGCAAAGAAAACCTATTTAAACCTGGTGGCCCAGACAAAGTGACTGTGACATTCTATCAGCGATAAAGATGATGAAAAAGTCAAAAATTAATCAGATTCAGCTACCGAAAAGCTTATTATCAATCATGTTGAAAGTCATTTTATAAATACGAAATGCTTTGAACGCGATTGCCAATTGTCTATGCCCTCTGGTGTTTGCATTTTTTAATATAAAGTTTTAAGTACTTATTGGTAAACAGAACTCAAAGAAGCCTAGAATTAAAATTAAAGTTTATTACGAACAATTGCAACGTTTCTCACAACAGAAGTAACAATTAACTGTAATCATTACAAAGCCGCTCAAAAAATTATTAAATCTCCTTCTTCCTGCTCTTGACTTTTTTTATTGTTCAGAGAGCTAGCAATCTTGTTTATGCGGACTTCCTAAGAACTGAATTATACAATCTTCATAAAAACTCGTGGTTGTAAAGATGTAAGGTCAACAAAATAAATTGCAATGTATCCGACTCGCAGTAATTTATTTTTTACGTCTTAGCTCATTATCTTGACGCCAGTCTCGACAGACTAGACATGAAAGAAACGGATGTTGAATTTGGGCTCATTACAATAAACCACTTTGTTTCACTTAGACATGTTAAGCTCTGGCCAAACTGAAGCAAATTCCGTGCGGGACAGGGATGAAATTCGCTCGCGCCGATTGTGGCAACTATCTTATATGGAGGTGTACAAAATGGGGTAAATAATCGTATGTCTTCCTAATCATTGAAACAATCGACGCGCCCAGTCGCGTTCCGCGTCCCGCGCTTTATTCGCTTCAGTGTGGCTAGAGCTTTAGCACTGTGATATCAATTCGCTAAAAGAATGGAAGTATATTTTTCTTTTTTTTATGTTATACTATTGTGACCGCCACCTGAGTTCATCTACAATACGAAAAGCATACATCCGCTCAGGTGCCAGAAACAAATCTGAAATGTCTCATGTAGTCACCTCAGTTACAACAGCAGTCCGCGCCCATATACTTCCAACTACACATAGCTACAGTGGTTGGCGGCAGAACTCGTACTTCACCAGACGTGCTCCTGCACTACGAGCATTACGTTATCACACTCACGAATTTTCCAGCGTAATACCAGCGAGGCGATTTGCTCCACGTGCAACGCGACGTGTTCGTGCTCGTGTTTTCCGCGTTTTCACAATATTGTACACTCGCTTGTCTCGCTCTCTCTTGTACACTCTCGTCAATCGCTCACGTTACGCAAACGCCGCGAACACGTTGCGCTCACATGGCGTGCTCGCTACTTATACGCAGCGAATCAGTTAAACAATCACCTTTGCTGGAAACACGCTCGCAAATTGCCAGTAAGGCTCTAAGAATCCTAAGTAGGTTAGGTTACATACTTTCCAGGTTTCCATCTTGTTTTACGCTACACGTCGCCACAGTATACTTAAAACATTTTAAAACTAAGTGCAACAACTTTTGGCCACTCGATCAGTCAAAGTCTCAGGAAGAAGTAGTGCCGACCTATTTACCGACTTAGAAAAATACGTGATACTCAGACCTATACCGGAATTGGTATGGACATTTGATGGATAACTTGTACGTGGATATTCTACAGCGAATTCAAACAGGATATTTATTTTCGACACTTGGCTTTGCTTGAGTTTATTTGAGCGTGTCATGGTGTCGACCATAATTTCGATATTAATTCATGTAAAGTGCAGTTCTTACAGAGGGAGCGGGACGTGGACAATGGATAAGGACGAGGCACGCAGCACCAACGTTTATGTTTTGCATGTCCATTGCATGGAAATAGGTAAATAGCGCAACGCATATAGAGGGAAGCGGACAGGGTCGGACTGGGCGTAAGATAATTGCAGGTCCGCCTCTGTATGCATGGCTCCTTGAAGCCCTCTGAGATATGACAATTCATCAACATGGCCAGAAGAAAGAGAGAATTAAATTATTTAAAACTTTAATACCTCAGACCAATCAATCTGCCTAGCCTTTTCCCAACTATGTTCGGGTTGGCTTCCAGTCTAACCGGATACAACTACCAGTACTTTACATGGAGCGACTGCCTATCTGACCTCCACAACCCAGTAACTAGGTAATACGATACCCCTTGGTAAGACTGGTTGCCAGACTTTCGGGCTTCTGACGTCCCGTAACGCCTGTCAAAGATCCACAAATGACATCCGCGACCAACGGCTTAACGTGCTTTCCGAGGCACGAGTCTCGGGTATGTAAAGACGGTGACCCATCCAGGACCAACCCCGGTAAGCGCAGCTTAACCTGATGGATCGCACCACGCGACTGTTATAACTTAGCCACGAGCCCCTCTAAAGATCATAAAGACCATGGGTAGTAAACTAATGCTTTGAGAGCTTATCACATAATAATATATGCGAAGAGTACCTCCATGTTAACTAATACTTAGGTACCTACTTTTCTGACCAAGGGGTAGCTTAGGAACGATTGGGGTCATCTATTCTTAGTCCAAGCCTACTAGTAACAAACGCCCTTAATTAATGAAGTCTGGTGGCTATACGTATAAATATGTAGAAGGACCAGAAAAAGTTCTACTAGGTACGTCCAATAGTTTTGTCCTATACAGGGTCAATTTAAATTAGCTGACCAAACGTCACAGACGTGATGGGTCATTATCTAATGAGAAAATAAAAATAGTTTTACAAAAAAAAAGCTACAACGTGAAAAATTACTTTATAGCTTCGTGCAGACAAGCGCGACGCGACAGCGCGACGCCACAACGGCTATTGTTATACCGTGAAGTTTTCTTAGAAATTGTATTGTTCGAGTCGCGTCGCGCCGTCGCGTCGCGCTGGTCCGCGTGAGCCTTATTTCGGGAGTCGGTGTCTTTGGTTTTGAATTTTCGTTTTTTGCCACCGATTTTCGAAATAAAGTTACTTTTCACTTCGTAGTATTTTTTTTGGGAGTCGTTTTTTTTTATGTGAAAAACTTTTTATTTTTCACTATTTAGTTGTGGTACTTACCCCACACAAATTCGAATACAACTACCTGCTATGTAAATAACAGTGAGAGGAAATTATTATAACATCCAAAGACTTAGTGAGAAAAATACGTATAGAAGCTAACTCAAAAAGAACCCAAGCAAAATTAATAAAATTTATATGGGACCACCTCGAGAGCATACCCTACAAAAAAGTCCGTCTATACATAACGGAGTTATACCCGAACATACATAAATTTAAAAGAAACATCCGATTTGAGAAACATCCGATTTGAGAAGAAAATAATGAGTTTGGAATTATGCTTTTTTTTTGTTTTTATTGTCGTTGGATATCGATAATTTGATACCCATCACGACTGTGAAGTTTCGTCACCTAATTTAAATTGACCTTGTATAAATATTTGTTACAATACCGTACACCTACAATCCAACATACATAATCAAAACAACGATGGGTGGCTAATGAATCAAACGATTATTTAGTTAATTGGCTAAATACAATGGACGGCTCTCATCGTTCAACAGGTGTAATTAGGTGATTACATGCGAAATACGTCACAGATGTGTGTCACAAAATAGGTAGGGTAGATATTCAGAAGCCTAATTGTCTGTTGTGTAAAGTTACAATTCCGTAGCCGGCTGCCGGCAGCAGCATCAGGCGACGAGTCGCCGCGACACTACTGGTAGAAACCAGTAGTGTCGGGAAAAGGCTAGGCAGATTTACTTACTTACGTAGAAACGTAAGTAAATCTGCCTAGCCTTTTCCCAACTATATAACTATATTGGGGTCGGCTTCCAGTCTTACCGGATGCAGCTGAATACCAGTATTTTACATGGAGCGACTGCCTATCTGACCTCCACAACTCCAAGTGGAGTGTCGATACTACGTAAAGATGGTCACCCATCCACGGACCAACTCCGGCAAGCGTAGCTTAACCTGTTGGATCGAAGCATGCGGCTGTTATTACTTAGCCACGAGCTCCTCCTCCATTGATAAATCCTTACATATAACATAAAAATCACGCCTATATCACCCGTTGGGATAGGCAGAGATGAGATTTCCAGTGTAAGCTGACCTCTCATTGTACTGAAATCCTAATACAATGTGAGATCAACTTATACTGGAAATTTATAGCTGGATATGTAACCGTGTCATTTCGCCAGTTATATTTAAGTCCCGTGTAATGGGGGCGAGCCTATTGCCATCAACCGGGTACAATTCCAGACTCCGGGCTGCTACTGAGAAATTCCTGATTGAAAATTGAAAACCCAATAATCGAAAAGCGAAAAATTCTTTTGAAGTGAAAACTTCTCTAGGCGCGTTGAGCGATTTTTGGTAGGGGTAAACTTATGGATTCGCGTCACCGACGCGCCGTAGTGCTTTTCTATAGAATATAGATGGCGCTAATACCAGTTTTAAGTTCTCACTTCTGTTCGCAGTCCCCATAACTGCCTATTTTTTTTATCAAAGAAAAAATATTATGATAGTTGGCCTTCTGTTCATTTAGTGTGAATACGAATCAACAGTCATAGTGAAACTTGATATTAATAATAATATGATACGTTTTCTTAGGTTTCTCTGAATGAGGTTATTTGTATACAATGTCGCCCGTGGGCATGTGCCCGCCAGTATTTTTCTGAATACTCATGAAACATTATCGAAAATTTACTTTAAAAGGGGGGGGGTCTATCTTTAATATTTTTCATGTTATTATTTTTTTTGTAGCGTTTGCCATATCGCCTATGTTATTAGCTCGATAACGATTATGTTTATTATTTCTAAGAGCTTATGAGTTATTTTATCGGATTAACTAATTTTTTTTTTATATGTATTTGCCGACTATGAAAAAAAACGGAGGTGTAGATATTTTTGTCTAAAAAAAAACAGTTTTTATTTTTTTAAACACAAGTGTAAGTCCGTAAAATCATAGAGCAATATTGAAAAAAAAAAAAAAAAAAAAAAAGATCCCCCCTTTTAAGTTAATTTTCGATAATTTGTCATGAATATTCAGAAAAATACTGGCGGGCACATGCCCATGGGCGACATTGTATACAAATAACCTCAGTCAGAGAAACCTAAGAAAACACACTAATTAAAACGTAATTTATTCAGGTAGTGGTCGGTACTAGGCTTCGTTTAATTACCTAGACAGGTAACAAATGTAACGAACTTTTAATATACTGGATAAATAAATAGTTTTATTTATAGGACGATTTGAATGATGAATAAATTCTCTTCTAATCTCTGATCAGTCAAATCTATAGGAATTCGGGAAGCCAGCAAACCCTTTACGATAAAATTGCTGCAAGAATTCAAATTAAAGCCATCACGTTTCGGCCGACATTCTAAACTATAAACATTGAACTAACAAATTCTAATTTAGTTATTTGTTAGAAAACGGTTAAGGGATAGGCTGTAAATGGAACGGTTGTAGGCATACCCCGCACATAATTGTTTTAATATAATACGTATCGGATCCGATCCCAACATGAAAGGTGCTTTACCTACAGGAGCTGAATATTGTGACGTAACCACATTTAGGTCCAAAACACATGTGGCTTTAATACAGAACAAAGACTCTTTACACCCAGTATAAACCATCAAGCCATTTTTTTTATTTCGAACTCTATTCCGACAATGTTAAAGTTCTAATGTAAACAACGTCAAACATAATATGAGATGTCAATTTTGAATTGAGAACTAATTTTAAAATAACGTCACGAGTATTAATTGTTAATTCTGTATTAAGAACTTTAACGTTTCTGACAATCTCATTGCCGTCCTTCTTTAATTTTTCTCGTCAAAGGCAACTTAGCCTAAACAACACTACTAAAATCAGTTCTGCGTTTACCAATCTATTTGCTAACGGATTAGTGTCTGTCCCGGTACGTGAGTATAATTAGGCTACCCGAATTTAGTCTCCCTTTTATTTTGTCGTAATCAATTTAGTTCAGTGGATTCACACAGAATTCTGAACAACGAGACTAGTAAACGAACACTGAGCTAAAACACAATAAGTGTATGTAACGCTGCGATTTAATGGAAAATACTTTGCATACTTAACAACAATAGATAACAATACTCACGCATCAGTATTTCCATGGCAACCGGTAATTGGGAACCACTCATTGTACAATAAGAGCATTCCTTTGTCAGAACACTCATTGTGCTTTTCCTATTATTGGAAAGTTATGAAAGGAAATACACGTGAAATAAGAGATAATTTCAATCATGATGATGGAGGGACTAAAGCTCCTTATCTGCAAGAGCCTACTTTTGGTTGAAGAATGATTGAGAAGCTTATTTTGGAACGTTTATATACGACCAAAATAGAATACAAGAAATAACGTCTTTGTTAGTACAAAATGTCAATTGAAAAGTAGAAGATCGAAAAAATATCTCAGTTCGAACAAAAGAACAATCATGTTTTTGGGAGTTTAGAGGAAAAGAAGCGCGGAGGACAGTAGGTAAGAGAAATTCAAAAGGTTCTCTAAAAGGGTTTTCCTCACAACACAATACATCCTCATAGACAATGCATATGTGATTTCCGTGGGCAAGCGGAATCTAATTTGAGGAAAACTTTTAAGGGTAAATAAGGCCAAACCAACAGATAGTAATTTCAACCCAGAAAGTTGAAATATAACATTGGTAGTAAGTCTTTTTTCACAAATATTTCAAAATCATCTTCATAAGAGAGAAGGAGTGCAGAAAGCTACTATTTTTATATAATATGCATTAGAAATAAATTAAATTAATAAAAAAACATTACACACACTACCATGCGTTTGACACACACACTCTTTTGTTTATTGTTAAACATGGCTTGCCTTAGAATAATCAATAATGACATGGCAGCATGGAATTTGTATCTACTAATCATGGAATTAATATGAACTATCAAACTTAAATTAAAATTAATTATGGTCGAATTTCGACCATTGGGCGGCCACTAGTTTTAATAGTTTCGTTTCCGTAACTGCTGGTCATCATCAATAATAGCTAACTGGAATCCAATTTCAATATCATTAATTTCGGGTCAATAATACCTACACTTACTAAAACCACTTAACAGTACATTAACAAAACTCTTTGTATTAACAATATTAATTAACATTTTTGATACAGCATGCTTTGTAGCAAATAAAATATGAACTCATTTCACATCGGTTCGGAACAAATAAGTCCATTATAAATGTCAATCAATTCATTTACATTTGAATCATTACATTCGTTATCTCGAACACTGGTCATTAATCAGAAATAATGGTTTTACTTTGCGTCAGAAAGTTTGAGAGATATAAACTATTTGACGGGAGATAGGATTGGCAAGGTAAATTATAATTTACAAAGAAAAAATAAAAAAACAAATGGAGGATTTACAAAGAATGGACGTCTCTGTTCCACGTGACAAAATAGTTTCACATAATTGTTTTTAACCGAAATATACCTTAAAAACCACTAATAATAGCACTTGTCGAAAATAAACAAGGATGACGACTAGATAGAATACGGAGGAGGAGGTAAACGATATTAATCATACAAATGCGAGTAATCCTACGATAGCAAAGTCCAAACACGTAATAAAATTAGTCACTGCAATTAGTTAATAGCCAGAGATAATCCGGTGTGTCGACAATATACGCTAAGACAACGTGAGAATTAACTAATATCAATTAGTCATACTAATCCTGAACCAGGCTTGAGCGATGCCAGGACTTCGCTATAATTGAACGAATACAAGGCCGAATAAAATACTTCCAACACAACTTGACATTGAGAAATGAACTGAAGTTACTGAAAAGACTTCTCTAAATCATCTTTTGATAAATTTCAAACAAGGTTCTCCCTAAAATGAAAATGAATAAGTACAACAATCA
The DNA here is from genome assembly GCA_914767755.1 of Agrochola circellaris. Taxonomy (NCBI): domain Eukaryota; kingdom Metazoa; phylum Arthropoda; class Insecta; order Lepidoptera; family Noctuidae; genus Agrochola; species Agrochola circellaris. Next base: position 12,615,597 of record OU611859.1, read on the forward strand.
ATAATGATGAGCAACTTAGTTAAAGAAAAGTCTAAAGTTGAAAAGGTTTTACAAACATTTGAAAGTAACAATCTCAATTACTACGAAGGAAATTCAATATTGGATTATGATGAAAAGTTTCAAATAAGTTGTAGAGAAATCCATTCTTGCATTCTTAAGTAAAATAATAGGAACTGATTGAAAATATGATAATACTTTGCCTGAGTTCAAGTGAGTTGGGGTTTCAAATATGAAATTGACGTGTGTGAGGAATTGTTTCATAAAAGTTATTCGTTACGATCTATAGCTACTCTATATATTTTAGGTACAAGCAAATGTTTATTGTAATGTCTTGTTGGAAGGCCTCTCACGAGGTGGACCAATGACCTGGAAAGGCTTCAGGAATCCGCTGGATGCGGGAAGCACAGAGCCGGTCGAAGTGGCGGTGCTTGGGGGAGGCCTATGTCCAGCAGTAGACGTATTTCGGCTGAAGTAATGATAAACCTCAACCCAGTTACATTAATTAATCGTACGATTCTTGAAATGAATTCACAACTGCAGAGGTCAGAACGTTCTAGACGTGATTAGCATTTAACTTAAAGAATATAACATAAAGTTAGTTTATCACAACTTGAAAGCATTAAAATAAGTTAATAAGCTAAGTTATTAGAGGAAATAAGGAAATCTACAGAGAGATCGTGACCGCTCAGAACATTATGTAACGGAAGATAATTCATCATTCACGAGCCGACGACCGCATGAAATCTCATAAATATGAGCCTAACCACGAAAGCATCTGTCTAATGATACCCCATACCTAACACTGCGTGTGTGTTGGGTTTTACGAACCATGAACAAGGGTTTTGATAGAAAGAAAGATAAAGAAAATAATAATAAATCGGAGTCATTCTGAACAGAAAAACATGATATAATACCCATTTTTTTTTTTTTGTGAAGTAGAACATACCATAGAGTACGAAAACTGAAGAATCCGATTGAAATGAACCAAAAGGAAACTCAAAAACAAATATCCACAAAAATACTAGGTGTGAGCTTAAAAAAACGACGTTTGAAATCACCCGCGAATTTGCAAGCGATGACTATTACAAGCTATTAAAAAATTCAGCTCCAAACCGTGTTTCAAAAAGAGTTCAAAAAAGTGTTTTTAGAGACGAATGGTTTCGAGGGAATAGCAGTTATTTGCCAGGATCGCAGATAACCAACCAGCGACCGTGTGAGTTGATGATTCCATCCTGTGGTGAGTGGGCTATATAAGCCACTTTTACACTTTAGGTGTTATGAAGCTGGTGCAATTCAATTCAGTCTTTGTGTTATTTATTTTAACAAGTTTCATCTGGTTGTTGAATTACGGTTCAACAAATTACTGTATGTAGTACCTTACCCGCAATTTCATTATATTCAACCTTGGACTCAACCAGACTTTAGAACAATTACAATACTATTCATGATACGGCACTACCAAAGGAACCATTTATTGGACACCAGGAACGCTTAATGAGAATAGCATACGGGTATTACGAGTACAACCCATCCCGTGCGCCAATAAATTCCTAAACGTAGGACCTAATGACAGGGGACTTAAAGGGACGCTGGTGGTATTTTAAAGATATTGCGAAACCTTTGGCCCGACGTTCTCCGGGTTATAATTTGTTGGTAATTTTCTGATAATGTTGGTAAGATATTTATTCTATCAACGAAAACAGAATACAATAACGTTGGTAAAGAGAATAAAAATTGTTTGCAAACAAACTGGCAACAATCCGAAAAAGTAAAAGAGGTGACCAGCGCAGTTCAACTGTTTCAACATTCACGGGTTGAATTTGTTAGCAAATGGGATGTTCTCATTTGCTTACAAATATAGTTTGATCTTTTAAAGGCGTAACCTATTTTCTATTGAAAACACACCTACGACTGATATTTTACAGAGAGTTGAGATTTTTGACATTCTATTTGAAAATTTGCCTAAAAGCTGTATAGGCCTACACAGGCTTTCATTAAATGAGATATAATAGGAAAATGTATTGAATATTAGATCAGATTTCAATTACTCCCTTTTTGTATTATCATCATAATTTATTTATTCAACAAGTTTATTTTAATTTTCTTCTATTTATAACGCAAACTCTATACTGCGTATGTCCTTTAAAAATCTAACCAAGCTATTTACAGAATCTTAGGTAAATCTATTTTATTTTTTCTTAAGTTACCTAGTGATAAAGTAGAGTTAGTTTTTTAGTTTTAAGTTAATTTTGTCGATAGTTTAAAGCAAAAAACGTTTAATGCCCTGCGAGTGCAATACAACAACGCTTTTAGGATTCTGCTGTCGCTGCCACGTTACTGTAGCGCATCAGGGATGTTCGCAGCAGCGCGTACTGATGACTGCGCGACTTTTTTGCGATTATTCGTAAAAGAACCGCGTCACCATTGCGTCGGATGCGAGACAGTGACAGCAGTCTCCTGCGCATTGTTGCTAGCAAGACTGAAGGCCGCCTGATGGGGCACCTGTTCGCAGTACATGTATTGTTGCCAGGTGTCCCCAGAAGATGGCTTAATAGATATAGGTAAGTTTAAGTTGTGTTGTATTATTGTTATTGGTTTTACTTGTTCATGTTTTTCTTACTTAATTAATTATACTAACATAGTTTAAGTAATACTAACAAATTATGGGTAATGTACCTGAATTAAAGATTAATAAATAAATAAATAAAGCATGCTATGGCCTCCTGTAATGAAGGGTGATATTTTTTTTGTTCGAGTACCTCAATAAATACATAGGATGATAAATCATAATTATAATTGAAATGATTGTTGTTGAAAACACAAATATTCTTCTTCCATGGTTTCCATTTTAGGTTCGAAAGCCTTCGATGAGACGGCGCACGGCGCGGCGCACAACGTTATCATCAGTCACTAATAGATATAGAGATTGCTTTGTTATTGGGATTGCAATTGCTGTGGACATGGAAATTGAGTTATTATTCTGATAATATACCTAATATTTATCGGGTCGTCGAGTTTGGAATAGGTAAATTATTCTTATTAGATAGATAGAATTCTCTTTATTATGTAATATTATGTACACACGGTAATTTGCTTGTTTTTTTTTACTAAAACTTGCTTTTGAGCGCTTGCCTTTGTTAAAAAGCTTCACCAAAGTCAATTTCCATTAAATACAAATTACATGCTGTCATGATAGTCTTACTAATTTCATACTGCCATGTCATTTCTCCAACTCAGAATTAAATATCTGTGGCTCTATACTTTATACTTCCGCACTAGTGCGGTAATATAAATAACAAAGCACGCGTGTTTAATACACTGCATTATAAACCTAAAATCGGTTCAATTAGGGCCACTTTACGAGCAAGTGTGTTGGAAAAATATTTTTGTATACAATATGAATTTTGTCTTTATCATAAAATAAAGAGCAAATATTGCACAAATGATTTCTTATTTTGCTATGGACTCGAAAATTTACATAATAATAACAAAGAAAATAACAGAACGCGATGAACAGTTATTGAAACCCAAAATTAATTAAAGAAATCGTCAGATTTTTTTTCAGTTTTAGTTAATGATTCATTGTGGACGTAATTGAGTAGACAATTAACAAAATAATCTTGATGTAGGTATATGAAAACAAACAAACACAACTTAAAATGATGTTCTAACTTATAAATACTAAAATAATAATTACGATAAATTAAAACTTAATCAATCAATTTGTGTCACTTACCGGTGATAAACAGTAAAAACGAGCGTCCCTTTCCGAATTTAGGCGAAGCAAGCCTTTAATTTGAAACCAGATTAATTGAAGAAATCTGGTTGCAACCCCGCCTCTTTCCAATTAAAGATTATCTTACTTCAACAGCCTGCCCTTGGAAGGTTGGGACTTGAAAATCGACCGCCTTTTTGGAATAAAGTTAATTTCTCCCTTTAGTTATCTTCAAGATAATTATAGGAGAAAAAGACAATGGATTCAATATTCCCAGTGGACTTACATAATTAAAAAAAAAAATGTTTTATCTCTCCAAGTAGGAAGTATAGTCGCCTTCGCGGCCACGTAATTGCTTTATCATTCTTAGCTTGAATGTCACGTACGAGAAGGTTTGATTGTCTTTGTGACAGTTAGGTAGTTGCCACCTTATGGACTAGTTATAACAAACGCCCGAGGCGCGAGCACAGTACGCCGCGATTCGGGCGCGCGCCGAGCGCGCGTTGTAGGCACGTCAAACGCAATAAGATATCCACATTTTGTTGTAACTTTGAACCCTCAACATGCTCAGTATAACTGTTTTCTTTTAAGTGTATAGCTGATGCAGAGAAAACGACAAGGAAAAATAGTAAAAAAGGAACTTGCGTCCACGCGTCGACGGCGCTCTAAGGGCGCCCTTTGACAGCAGCGCTTGTTATAATTCGTTACATAGAAATTCATACAATTTTATTGAGCGCCCAAAACGCAGCGTACAATACGCGCGCGCGGGCGCTTGTTATGACTAGGCCCTTAGTGAAGTTACAATTTACTGGAAATTGTAGTCAAAAGTGGGAAGGCAATAACGAGGTTGACTATACCCTCTTTCATAATCAGCCTCTTTTACGACACAACATAAGCTCGGCTTTGTGACCAAAAATTTGTAAGAAAATATTACCGCAAATCTTATCGGATTAATTCCCCATAACAGTGTTATAGATACAGTAACCTTTCTAACTCAGAAGGATTCATAACAGAGCCAATCAGGTTCTGCCATAAGCCTAATGAAAAGACATTCAATTACAAACAGTAATCTGCTACAACCTTACCTTTATAAATAAAAAAAACCAGCCAAGGGCGTGTTGGACCACGCACAATGAAGGGTTCCGAAAAGATTTATCATTTTAAGACCATAGACTTCTCATGGATTTTCCTGTAAACTATGAGTAAAGAACTATTTACAAAATGTAAGTTGTGTGTAGTGTTCAGTAGTTTCGGAGAAAAGAGGGGAATGGTCAATTTTCATGTATTTTTCTGATTCGCCCCCGAAAAGTAACTCCCATATTCAAAATTCATTTATTTACGTTACACGTCATTGGGTCATAAAAAATCATATGTGTACCAAATTTCAACGAAATTGGTCCAGTAGATTCGGAGCATATTGTCTCTGACAGACGGACATACAGACAGACACCCAACCAGCCAGACAGACACACGAGTGATCCTATAACGATTCCGTTTTTTTTCCTGTTAAGGTACGGAACCCTAAAAAGGGGCTATCCGAATCATGAAAGGGATTCATGAATGGTAAACAACCAGGGTTTCAGGGCTTATTTAAATCGAGAAAAAATCGCACAAGGAAAATAAGGTAGGTATTTGAATTTGCATAATCCCATATTATGGTCCTCTTGTTTAAAAAGTAGTAGGAAGTGGCTTGTTTCCCGGTTTTTTTTATCGTTTCCATGGACCGTAATACCTGTAGGGAAGGAGTAATGTGCCGTTTCACACAGAGTGCTTTAATTTAAACTTGGTCTACGTTTTTAAACAGATGACAGGGAAGTTTACGGCTCACCTAATGGAAAACGGTTCTGAAAAGTTTTCACATTTCTTCATAGTTAAGATTTTTTTTCATAATGGTTTTTTGGTGGCTAGGTTTACATGTGCCGTTGTTTACGAATCAGCACGCTTAGTATGACCACAATAGAAACGGGTTTTGTCGACGGAAGAATAGACAAAATGTCAGATTATGATTGTTTATCTGTCATTTTGTCTATTCTTCTGTCGACAAAACCCGTTTCTATTGTGGTCATACTAAGCGTGCTGATTGTAGAAACCCCGTTTTGTCATGCTACGCGTGCTGGTGAAGAAAACAAAAAATTAAGTATAAGATTTATTTTGGATGTCAGCCCATACATGTCACCTGTATACTTGTATCGGCTCAAGGATCCTACAATGCCCAGAGGAGAAAGAACATGCTGCAGACAGTAAGGTGCCCACCTTGCAAAAGCCATGCGATAGCTGCTGTGGCGTCCATTAGCGGTAAACGCTGCATAAACCAGAAACTTCCACAGGCTGTTCGTCGTGGCAGGCGATCGGCTATAGTTTTATCCGGTGGAAACGCATAACAACTACTGCCCGCTTCAAATACTCGCTATACACTGTAGCCACCTAATCTCGCCTCGTTCACAGCGCAGTGGCCATTAGACTTAACATTAACTTTCGCATTGAATTTATAGGATTTTGTCTGCGTAAAGTATCACCACAGATATATTATAACTAAACACTAATTAATATTCTATTGAAACAGCATCTTCTAAGAATAACTGATATCTTTAACTATAAATTTCTGTTTGAATTTGATCAAGTTTAATAATATTAAAGTTAATATTTGATTTTAATAAGGCGTCGAGAACGTCAGAGATTTTGGTATTAAATATTATGATTAAATTAGGTACTTCATTAGTTTCTTTCATCAAATAAGACACAATTAATTAAAGTTCTAATAAATGATAATGCTACGGTTACCAAAATGTGTTAATAGCGTTTGGCAATTACGTTCATAAAGAGCTTATCAGATTAGGTATCAAATTAAAACCTTAGGTACTTTACTTTCAATACTAAGTTCGTGGAATATTAGTATTGCCTTTGGTAAGAATAATTAACATCTATTTATTTTTAATCGACTGTTAAGTATCTCGTGCACTAGAGTGGTGGTCGTCTAGAGGTATTGTATGGTGTGCGGTAAGTTAGCCGTTGCGACCAAGTGTGCGACTCGTATCGGTTTCTATCGTTTACCTGATCGCGGTCGTGGCCGTAGCCGTCTAGTGTGCGAGATCCCTTAATGTCTATTAATAAATAATAATGTAATTATTGTTTGAATTAAAGTTTATAAACGAGTTGAACTGTGTGAGTGGCTTGTACCTACTAGTAAAAAGGAATTGACAGTTAACTTGTTGTGCCGTTTTCTATACTGATACTGACTGACTTTGACATAGCAAGCTAAGACGTGGACTGGTCTCAAGAGTCTGTTGTTCAATAACACGCCATTTTTACACTCAATGAAGTAAATAAAATTGTGAAATCGTTTAGTGCCAGCTGGTTTATTCTGTGAAAATCTTACCGTCAAAGGTGAAGTGTACTTGAAGTGAGCTGTCATTCCACCTGATTGACACTTTTGACAGCTCACTTCACCGAAGTTTTCACGTTGAGTTATTTTACTTCCACCTCTGGATCTATATAGCCGTCTCCTTAAATTCAAAATCCCTCTACCGAGTAATTTCCCCTCCTTGCTAACACATTCTTCTCCTGAACTGCTCGAGGCGCTGATGACTTTCATCCTTCACAATGACATAAAATTACAAATTATTCTGTCTGTGTGGTATAGGTACGTATATTTTAGTTCTAACAATTATAACACTTATTTATTTTTTGTTTGTTTCAGTCCCGTACTAACCCAACAAGATCTACATTGCGTTCAACAGTATCAATCGAAGAATTTATATTTTCTTTCATCATGCACTTTAGACATTGGCAGAATAGTCGACAGCGGCTTTGGTTGCCATTTAATAAAAATAAAATACAGTTATTTTACAAAATGGATCGGCAGATCCATTAGGGCCGTTATTTTTTTATCTGTAATAATAATGATAATGTATTTACAACAAAACTTTACACATAACAGTAATAGAAATTTCGCAAGCTTGTATCGAAAACTTGCCCTGCTGCCCTACAAAGCGGCTGTAACCCATTTACCACGCATCTCATTTTAAAGAACACACACGTAGGTACATTAACCTAAATAAATAATGTTTTATTATGTATTCTGACGCAGATTGGTCAATATTCGTAAAACGAACTCTGAAAAATGTGTGCTCTGATTCGTTTTTAAGTACTTACTATTTTATTAGTCCTAATGGGTCAAGACCACCTAAGGATTAGTCCCTTGATGATATAAACTTTTAATCTGTTATTTATATTTAAAAATAAAAAGTTAATTTCCACACTTTTGATTTTATTTCAGCCATAAAGACGTCGACTGCTGGACATAGGCCTCAACCGTCGCCATGTCGACCGGTCCTGTCCTTCTTGCATCCAGCGGATTCAGTGACCGAAAAAGCTTTCATACGCAATAACTGCCGGTCTCGTCGTGAAAACTCAGGCAAAGTGAGAACGAAAATACATTTATGTAGCACCGACTAAAAGGCATACAATATATACTGTAAATAAACATAAAAAAAACAAATAAAAAGTGTAAAACAGGAATGTGTGCCTGTGCCAAATAGGTCTAGTTTAGCGAAAAGCTTGAAGTGAGCTGTCATTCTACCTGACGCCAGGGATTGACACTATTGACAGCTAACTTCACCATAAAACCACGGTGACATTTTTAGAGAATAGACCGGCAGGTCCAACTTATTTACGAACACAAGTCGCACCAGCGATACAGGTCACACTCACTCAGCCATTGAGCTAATTATATTGATCCGTGTTTCTGAAGAATATCTGCACACTGAGTCAGTGTTTAAGAAAATTAGGACATGTTGTGTTTAGTACTATTAAATTGCTCGTAAATGTTTTTATTGAAGATCACCACAGAATAGTCGTGAAACGATAGACAGTTAAATCGTTTTTATTTTAATGTTTAGTGGTTTTTAACATTCAAATAAAATCAAGTGTGATATAAAATCGAAAATAAGATATTTTCTTGGAAGAAGATAAATGGTTTTGAATAAATAAAAGCGTTTAAAATTCATTCGACAGTAGCTTCGATAGTATCAATAAATTTTGTTTAAGTCTCGAAGTTGATCAACTTTGAACCTAAAATAGACCGAGTTAAATTGAATATTTGACTCCGTCAATTATAATTGCTCTATCAACACAGCTGGAATAGTTTAGCAAAGTTATTAATAGTTTAGTTTCAGCTTTATTAAAAGTTAATATTGAATCGGTAATTTATACACACTAATTTGTCACCTTTTGCTCAATAGATTTGATGGTAACTACAAAGAAATCGATTTGGTAATATGCTAGTTAAAGTATATCGGGTTTTTCCAACTGAACAGACGGCTGTGCTGCTGGGGAGTTTGTTGCGCCACTTCTTCTTCCCAGCTACGCACTAGGAAGTGGTGAAGGGTGGGCGTTTTTGGGGGACAGTCTTATGTTATTTTGATGTTCGTAAAGTGCTGATTTTCAGCCTAGGTTGAATAAATGACTTTTGAATTTTTGAATTCTATTTGAAAGAAAAGTTTTTTGAAATGACGAAGAGAGACCTATGAGAATGCAAAGAGACTGACTGACCTCTGAGTTTGTTTCAGCCTTTCTTCTCAGAGTAGTCAGATAGGAAATGTCGAGCTCATCTAGGTTTTAAAATTTGATTGCCGTGTTGAAGTGTTTGTAGAAACCTACTTACAGATAAAAAAAAAGGTATGTAATGAAGTATGTTTAAAAAACGTATAAAAAACAGGGCTGCAACAAAACAACTCAAAACTAGATTACTTTTCAAGCAGTCCGAATCAGTTGGTGGCAGTTATTTTAGTTCAATCTCTGTTTTGATGCCAAAAATTGCGTCAGTTTGCAGCATCATGTTTTAAGCTTTTTAGTTGCCAGTCAGGCTTTTTGCTTTTATAAATTTTCAAGTATTTAGTGCGTTATATTTTTTGAATAGTCTTCTCAAGAACCCGCCATTGTGTTTTCATAAAATCAAAACCTAACTCCCATCGCAAGACCTAGACGAGTCGATGGACATACCTCATGATGCTTCAAGGGTACAAAGAATCTCCCATAGAAACCTAATAAATAAATACTATAACACTGTATTTTCTGTCGCACAGTCTAGTAAAAACCGAGCAAGCAAAACTAGTCCACGACTACATACTTACATCATCCGAGACAACTTGCAGAGTAGATCGGAATCAAATACTCGTAAAACTATTAAATTGTATCGCCGAGTCGCCTTTGTCACTCGACAGTCGATTTGGCATTATTGGTAAAAGTCACGTACAGCACTGACGTTGCTTTGGTCGTTATTATGTGACTTCAACTGGGTTCTACCTAAGAATTGAACACTTTTAATTTAAAAGTAACCTTTGTCTTCTATACATATTCTTATACTATTAAACAAGCAATATTTGTATATATATTTGTAATCACGTTCTCGAAAACGGATTTAACAATTTCGATGTAAGTTGCCAAAAACTCGATCGACCTGGGCGAAATTCCGTTTCTCCATATTTTCACCCAAGCAGAGCTCGGTCACCTAATGTTTAGAACAAGATGGTTACCTTAGATTAATGACATGGCAGCATGGAATTAGTAAGTAACTACTATCATGGCAGCATGGAATTAGTAAGTACCTACTATCATGGCAGCATGGAATTAGTAAGTACCTGCTATCATGGCAGCATGGAATTAGTAAGTACCTACTATCATGGCATGGAATTAGTATGAACTATCCTGTTCTTCTAAATGAGCATTCTCTATTTTCACCAGAGCAGGGCTCGGTCGCCCAGGTACTATAAATTAAAGTCGCATTTTGTGTCTGTCTGTGTGACCGCATGGTTTTCATCATTTAGACAATTTATTCCGGAAAGTTTAAGATGATATTTACACAATTTAAAAACTTACAGACATAAAATAATAATGTACATAAAAGGAGGGGAAATAATCATAGGGCTTCAAAGAAATCGTCCGCATCGCTGTCAACAGGAAAAATTCCTAAGGGTAGCTAGTTAATTTATATTCAAAACAATGCTGGAATATACTACATATTTAAAACAGAGTAAGTACGAAGATCAAGATGAGAAATATTTAATTAAATAATAATGGTAAATTGTTTAATGAAAACATTTTATGATCACTTGATTTATTTGAACAATTCATCGAGTTAGTACATAATATGTAATTTAATTCTTACTCATTATTATCAGCTGAAAATGGTGGTATGTTTTATTTTTTAGTTTTACCTAATGCAAATCGCGCGAATATTATTTACAAAAGGTGGTAATAGGGATGATGCCTGGGAAAAAAAATGAAATTCTAATTATGTCAGTCGGATAATAAAAAAATATTAGAAACGTATAAAACATATAAATTTTTATAATGTATAATTTATAAACGTATATAAATTTTTTTGTCATCATCCCTATTACTATAAGTTAGAATTTGAAAGTTTATATGTTTGGATGTTTGTTACTCAATCACGCAAACACGTCTGAACGAATTTAAAAAAATATAGCACACTGATAGTCTACGTTGCAGCCATCTGGTTAAATTAGCTAGCGAATTGGACGCCTAGGCCGTTCATTAAACGCTGGCATTGCATTGTATCTATTATAGTATATTGTACTTATCTTTTATTTACACCAAAGACAGCCCCATTTTATGTCCAAAAAATCACTGTCCATTCCAAGGTTGCCTGGAAGAGATCGCAGTAAGCGATAAGGCCGCCCATTGTATATTTTGTAGTGTATTACTTTTTAAATGTAATGTATAATCTGGTGTACAATAAAGTATAAATAAATAAATAAATAAATAACACATAGGATACCTTTTATCCCTGTAAAATTCTGAAGTCCACGTAGACGAAGTCGCGGGCAGAAGCCAGTAAGTAAAAAAAAATGTTTATGTTTCTTAAAGCAATTAGTGACAAAAACTTATCTCATTAATTTCAAGCGAAATAATCATTTTTATTGAAAAGAATAAAGAAACTCACCGAACTTGACAGTTATTTCTTTTAATAGTAAAACTTTCTTACAAAGTCTGGAACTTACCTGAAACGAAAAAAAACACATTATTAATATAGACAATAATTGGATTTCAGTACCTCGACGCTTTTAAATGAATAAACAAAGCTATTTATTCTACAGAATTAAAATGTTTTATGAATCTGTTTTGTTTTGGTAGGTTCAATAACTATTCAAATTTCAGTTTCAGTCCTTAGAATAAATTTCTAGCTTTGAACTGGAACTGCTGCATGCAGTTATTATGATAATTAGTACCAGTACCTACCCTAATTGCGTAATACACGATCAATCAGAATCTGAATCGTTTTGAAACAGATTGCTTCATAGTTCGAGACAAAATTCTGCTCAACAACGTAAATAACGCAATGAATGTTGTTGAACTATCAAAATGAAACAGATTAGTCGTAATCGTTTACAAAAATGTGTTGCGTAATTAGATAACTGGTCGAGGTTCATACTAATTCCATGCTGCTATGATAGTAGCTCCTTACTAAATCCATACTGCCATGTTATTATTCTAAGGAACTATCTTGTTCTATACTTTGGGCAAACGAGCTCTGCTCGGGTGAAAATTCGGAGAAAACGAATTTTCTCAGATATGACACCTAGCTAGATCGATTTTTCGCCCCCGTAAACTAGAAATAGTTTACGTAGTTAGTAGCTGTTTTCGAGAACGTGATTACAAATACAATGTCGCCCAAGGGCATGTGCCCGCCCGTATGTTATTCATGAAAAATTATCGAAAATTAACTTTAAATGGGGGGTCTAAAAAAAAAACGGGCACGTGCCCGCCCGTATTTTTCTAAATATCCATGCCCATGCTCATGGACGACATTGTATTACACACATATTTGTATTTGACATGTATTTATATTATATTTACAAATATTGCTCGTTTAGTAGTATAGGATAATGTCTCAGCTCCCAGACCCCTAACCTAACAAAACTAATCAGAGAGAGCTAAAACGACAAGGTATAACATAACATGAGGGTATGCCTCATGCTCCTGAAGGGATAGGACTTGCACGCACATTTCGCTGTTCAAATTATTATGTTATTATTATTTCAAAACAAAGTTGCTTTTCGCGTCTGACCGCGTTGTTATTTTAAACTACGTAGCGGATTTTGATGCGGTTTGCGCCGTCATTCAGACTCTAGAGCATTAAGCAGAGTATACCTATTGTACACTCACATTTTGTCAGGTTTGTTTAAGTCCCATGTGGTGAGCCTATTGCCATCAACCGGATGAAAATCCAGAGTCCGGGCTGCTACTGAGAAATTCCAGATGGAAAAACCCAATAACACTTTGCCCGACCCGGGAATTTAACCCAGGACCTCATGCTCAGCAGTTGCGTTTACGACCACTAGACCAACAAGGCATTTATAACTGGAAGCCATATTATTTGTGTGCAAAAGTAGGAAGATAATTATTTATACTACCAAAATCAGATAAATCTATTGGAAATACGAGACAATGTTTATACCGCGTATACCACTAATTTGCCTCAGTTACCCCTTCCAGTTTATGCAGTTCCGTGTGAGCATTGCTTTATTGCGATAATCATTAACAAGTCACAGGGGCAGACACTGAAGGCTTCGAGTGTCGACCTCAGGACAAGCTGCTTCTCACACGGACAACTATACGTCGCTTGCTCCCGCTTCACCAGTTGACCTGACTCTCTGTATATTTTGCCTGTTGAGAACAAAACTACAAACGTACGTAGTATACAGGGGACTTTTATAAAAATGTGGCTTTTATCGTAGTATATTGTGGTGTCTTACGACTTCCACGTGAACGACGTCGCGGGCAGAAGCTAGTAAATATAGATATTATAATAAAGAGAAAAGATTAGATTTTTGTATGTTTGTTTGTTATGCTTTCACGCTGAACCGGCTGATAGGATTTGAACGAAATTTGGCACATGGGTAGAACATGCCCTGGAGAAGGACATAGGATACATTTTATCCCGATATTCTCACGGGATCGAGACTTATGCGGGAGAAACCGCGGGGCGCAGCTAGTTGGAAATATTAATAAAAGTATCACGCATCCATCCATATCCGATTTCCAGCCACTATATACAGGTAACCTAACAAGTAAATTCAATTACTTACAGAACGTGTTCAAGTGTTCCTTTATTAATAACCGAAATTGATTTGATATTTATCTCGAACATTCGTTGAGAGTTAATGAAAAGGAAACTCGAATATGAGAAAAGATTTTTATCATATTTATCAGGCTGTCGTATGATGATGCTTCTGACGATGATACTTGGCTATGAGATATAGCAATAGACTCAAACCTCTACAGCTTAATTGAGTAACACACTGACACTCGATTTCTGAACCGAGAATAGGCACGTTGACAATTTATTTTTGTAACTTAGTGGGATTTTTTTTCACTGACACTTATTTTTTCTTTTTCTACGTAATCGAAAGATTCGACACGTGTTTCACCTCTACGTCAAGCGCCTCGGTCTGCGTTTTGCGCTTGACGTGGTAACACTTCGGGTCCGGGTTTGCAACAAGTCAATCGTCATCCTGAAGATACCTCGTTGAGAGCTGAAACATGTGTCGATTTCTTACAAGGTTCTTTATGACTCTTTAAGAATAGTAAAGCGGATTAGGTTACTTAATATACATCGTCTATTGTATTTTAGAAAAGATCTAAATAATGGACGAAGTGGGTCAACAGCGATTAGCCTTTGCACCAAGACTGGCTGTGTTGAGAACGTTATATAATAATTATGAGCTAAACGCAAATTTTCATTTGCTAGACAAAAATGAGATTTTGTATTTATATCTATTTGTTTATTTTTTTTATTACAATACATGTAGTAAGTATATATAATAAAATAAAAAAACATTTAAATATAAATACTAAATCGTTTAAAGAATGCAAATCGTTGCTGATTAAGTGGATACACAAGTTATGCTACGATGAAGTAGAGAAGCTTCTATTAAATATAAGGTGAAACAGCATCCGTATAAAACAACCACCCATAGACGCACACACACGCACACACACACATACGCACACATTCACACACAACAACAGACTAAAGATAATATAAAATTATTAATTTATAAACTTATGTTTAGTAACATGTTGCACTAATAGTAAGATATAAAGGAGCGGCGCCTCCTGGTACAGGCATCTATATGCTTAAAAAGAGACGCCACTAACTGTATAATGTACATGTAATAATGAAATAAAACATTTTTGATTTGATTTGATTGATAGTAGGATTAGAAAGAAAGAAATTCGTTTATTTGCGGTACACATAACACAAAGAAAGAACAAAACACGAAAATAAACAATTTGGGGGAAAATATGCGTCACATCCACGCAAAACGGCCATCGCTCAGCATAATGCTGCGACCCCAGACAAAGCCCCAACAACAGCCACAACCAACGGCAACAGCCGGCGTTGACGTGATGACGTCAACCCGTGCAGCATGTAGTGAAATAACAAAATAAGACAAAAATAAAATGAATAAATACAGGATTTATTGTGTTATTTAAAAAAAGGTCGATTGCAGCTGTCAATTTGATATACGAGTAGCAAATCAAAAATCCGAGTTACCCGATTAGATTAGTGTTAAATTATGAATTTTCCAGTAATTGTTCTACCGTGAAATTTTCTTAGAAATGCAATTTCCGTGGCGCCAGTCTGCACAAGGTTAACAAAAGCTACATAAACATATTGAGAAAAGAATACTCAAGAATATCCGGGCTATTGAGCTAGAACCCAATAAATATTAAGGCTTAATATTTTCTAGGGATTATCTGCCCCGGCTACCCTTCGAACTATGAATTGTATCCGCAATAACTTATTTACCAAAGTATCAATAAAAGTGATATAGTATGGGTCAAAAATCCTGCAATTTATGAATTAGAATTCCTTTAAGGTATTGGCGGAGGTAATCGTAGCTTGAGGTTATCATAATATCAAGACGTGTTCTGTATTAGTTAAGATTTTACCTTAAGTAACATAAGTCACACCTGAATTCCCTATAGGGTTGACTAGAGATGTATCATAATTGACAGGACATAAGAAACACACAGCCGGAGATCTATAAACGTAACTTAGCTCAGGTTTTGACTTAACACATGTTCCCATATCGTAACTTGTCAGTTTTGCGACAGTGACTGGAATGATGTAAAGTAACGTTTATAAATCTTATTTGTTAAACCCCCCCGCAGACAGGTGCGACACGACTGCGCGACGCGACTCTAATAGAACAATTTCCATTACATTTTCATATAAATTATTCTACTAAAGTAGGGTCGCGCTGTCGTGTTGCGCCTGGCCTTAAGACTTACCTTTAAACGGGATCGTAGGTTTTTGTTAAATTTTTGTTCATATTTTACTCGCCTATCACGTAAGCAATACGAATAATCGTAACGGGGAACGATGGCGGAATGATCTTGTTTACTATACAGAACTGAGATAGTCACTATAGCCTGGAATAACCTGGATTTAAAATTATACCAATCAAAGTAGTCTTGTGTAGACATCAAAAATGTCTCGCAAAACAACTATCACGTAATAAAATCCATACAAAACTGAGTGGCTGTCCTGTGATTCCATGAAAATCCAACTAACGTGTGACTAAAAATGGTATCGTTTCACAGTACATAAAATATATATAAAACAGTATCGCCCACTCCAGTCCGAGTAATCAATCAGCTTTTATAAAATATTTGCCAATAAACGGCTAAAGCTTTTCGATGAAGACTAAAATATTTAACTAATGCCTTGATTGATACGTTCAGTTTGTTATTTTCTACGTTTACTCTGATAGATATTTGTGCATCTTTATTACTAACATCTATTCTTTATCCCGTATATTTCTATGCGACTCTTACTAACATATATTCTTTATTTTAGTATATATACATATGTTGCCACACAACAATAATAAGTAATGAAATTGGTTACATTGCCGTCTAAGGTCGTCAATTTATAAAATGTTTTTATTTTAATGAAAGGTAGATATGAAAATAAATCAATAATATATGTACATATTATATTGACTTATCAGAATTATAATATCGCCTCCACGCCATCTAGCGTTCAAATTTCTAAACTATAACAATCATGGCACTTTAGTTTGCTTGTCAAAACGAACACTCACAAGTAAAGAAAGGACAATGACAAGAATAGGCTCGAATCATGTAGCGTCCAACAGACTTTCTGTAATAATGATAATTCATAACAGAAAATAGTAAAAATTATACAATTTATATAAAATCTGTAGAAGCACACCGCTGAAAACTCATTTTAAAAAGTTATTCAACTAATTGTCAATTTAACAACACATTTCATAGCTACAATTTCAAGAAGAAATGTTGCCAATACCAAAATAAAATAATATCGATACGAAATTGCATATGCAAATCGATTACAATAATATAAATATGAATAAAGATAAAGTCCTGCCCCTTTTGTGACGTTTTAACTGTCAAGTTAGCGTTAGCGTCTACGTACAGGCAAGTGAAGGAACATCTAAAATGATAAATGACGTTTTTTTCATCAAATGACTTCTCCCGCTCTAGGCGGAGCGGAAGGGCGTGTCAGACTCTTACTGACTAAAACCAACCCGGGGTTTTAGTCAGTAAGAGTCTGACGCGCCCTCGGAAGGCGCGCGCGCTAGCGCTCGTATCGGTATCGCGCGTTTGAATCGATACAGACGCGCCGGTGCCGCGCGTTTGTATCGATACAGACGCGCCGGTGCCGCGCGTTTGTATCGATACACACGCGCCGGTGCCGCGCGTTTGTTTCGATACACACGCGCCGGTGCCGCGCGTTTGTATCGATACAAAGGACAAAAAACTGCTCTGCAGGATAAAAACGCGCCGGCGACGCGCGTTCCCAAAACGCGCGTCGACGGCGCGTTTAAAAAACGTGGTGTGCATAGGCCCTAGAAGAACAAGGCGCTCAACGAAAACCAATTTTAATTTATAATATTAGAATAGATGAAAAGTTATAAGGCTCGTATTCTAGAAAGATGCTCAAGTAATAATCGATTTGAAAATAGATTTGAGTAGAGATAGTACGATTGCGAAACCCACGCGAACAAATGTCCCACTTATTATCTTGTGTCCGTTGTACCCACCACCTGTTCCCGGGAAGACATGATGGATACTACAAAATCGAATCGCATAGAATTCGAATTTCAAAACATTATGATTAAAAAGATTTTAGCCATAGACATAGACACGCAGTAAAGAAATGTTTAGCCGCCGCAGCGCCCGAATAGAGTAGTATTATTTGTTGTTTGAAATCAGACAAAAATTACGTTATAGTATTGGAATAAATAATAAAAATATACGTCAATCCTGTTGAAAGTCATTGTAGAAATACGAAACGCTTTGAAAGTTATTGCCACTTGTCTAGGCCCTAGGGATACAATCTTTTTATTTCTAGTTTTGGCTTACCTACGTTGCACTGCCATTAGCTCTGCTATACCATAAACTAAGTAAAGAATTTCAAGAATTTTATTTTTGTTTTAATTTTGTTATACATATATTGATACATTTTGTCTGTAATTAATATTGACCACTTTTTGTACTGACTCTGATTGTGTATATTTATTTATCTTTAACAATAAAAACTGACGCGATTTTTTTTGTTTAACATTGGGACTTAAGACATTCAAGGGTACTACGTCAGTAGGTATAGGATCAGGGTTATAGGTAAGTAGGTATGTGGAAACCTACGACGTTACACCTACAATATGCATCCATTAGTAATTTAACCAAAGTTCTTACGTAAGTTGGTCTCAAGGTGTAAAGCCTTATTAAAACCAACTTCAGCGGAACATAATTCAACTAATGCCGCGATCGACGGAGTACTGTACTTGATGTACTTTAGGTACAAGAGGGTGTGTTAGGCACCTCATTAACGTTTCAAGCATTTTGTGCTAAACAGATTATGATCATTTGGAAAAGATGGATTGTGTGAGGAATGCTATGAAAGAAAAAGGAGTGAATGATAGCGTGGCGGTTGACAGGGGAGAAATGAAAGAAGAAAACGTGTTGCGCTGACCCCACGTAAAGCTTCGTGCAGACCAGCGCGACGCGACAGCGCGACGCGACGCGACAACGGTTATTGTTATACCGTGAAGTTTTCTTAGAAACTGTATTGTTCGAGTCGCGTCGTGCCGTCGCGTCGCGCTGGTCTGAACGAGCCTTAACATGGGACTAGTACAGAAAGATGATGATGATGAGCTTGGGATCCTTATGGATTATCATTTCGGGATGTAGACTATGTTATTTATAGCAGCCTGTAAATGCAATGCTAAGGTCTGTTCTCAAGATAATTTGATGAAGGATCATGCATTCATCACGGTTGTAAACTGCATTCCAGACCAGCGGGATAATAGGGATGTTGACAGGAAAAAAAAAACTATTTAGTCCGTCAGTCAGATAATAAAATTGAGCGAGGCGCAGTTCAAGCCCGGGCCGCAGTTTCGTGAAAACGTATGGTGAAATAGTAACAAATTTATTTATCGATGTTATTTAATATTTACAATGAATTACAAATTTTTTATGTTCATTGCATTCCTTATGATGCATGCTTTCTTCGATTGAGATTTTTTAAATTTCTGAGCAGACTTTCGGCCGATATGAGTCTATTTATGAAATAATTTTGCTATTGTCAACTTCTTAAGCATTTTTACGAGATATTTTTTATACCTATTAGACACGTATTTTTTTGCTTTATCATATCAATAAAAAATGCGTAATCTTTTGATTACGTAAAAAAAGAAAGATATACGTGTCCAATATTTTTTTATAATATATCTGACAGACCAAAAAAAGATTTTACTCAACATCCCTATTGAGTTGCACGCTTACAGCAGCAATGGCTTTCATTTTGACAGTTCATCAACATTCATTGCGTTATTTACGTTGTTGAGCAGACAAATGTTTCGAACATAATATAAAGCCACTATTCTCCTCCGTGTAAAGGCTCGTTCAGACCAGCGCGACGCGACGGCGCGACGCGACTCAAACAATGCAATTTCTAAGAAAACTTGACGGTATAACAATAACCGTTGTCGCGTCGCGCTAGTCTGCACAAAGCTTTACGCAATCAGGGTGCTGTAATTCCATGATTATGTAGCTAGGTATATCTTGTGTGATCTTTGATTTGTCGGTACTTAATCAAATATCAATCGATCATAAAGCTTCGTGCAGACTAGCGCGACGCGACAGCGCGACGCGACACCGGTTATTGTTAAACCGTGAAGTTTTCTTAGAAATTGTATTGTTCGAGTCACGTAGCGCCGTCGCGTCGCGCTAGTCTGCGCGTGGCTTAATATAGTCAACCATTCGTTTTTAGTTCTTTAGTCATCATCGTAATCATTCTGCTGCCCTTCTCCCAATTAATTAGGAGTCGGCGCAATAATACTTGTTTCTTAGTAAGGACCAAGAATTATCGTGCAGGCACCACGTCTTCTAGCACCTTTGAAGTTTTTCTATTTAAAAGAGATACTAAGTTTGAATACAAATATCTTTACCAAATTGAAAATGTTATCTACCAAAGTGAAATAAAACACCAGCTCTTCGTTTCAATAACATTAATGAAGAGTGAGAATCTCAAATCAATATCTCTAATTAACGCAAACTCAAAGTAACCCGATTATTATTAATAATAATTACCTTGATTAAATTCTCGTAGTTCACCAAAATAATTTATTACAGACAACTCGTGCGGATCGTTAAGTAATTAATAATAAATGAATGAGTTTGAGATTACTTTAACAAGATAATTACAAACTGGTGATTTGAAAGGGGAACAGGAAGTTTCCATTTTTAATTGTTCATTCAATCAAAGGGAAACACTATTTGATATATGGAGAATTAGGACAAGTAAACAATAAAATTCAACCAGTATGACAATAATAAAATTAAAACAATACACAAACAGGAAATAGGAGAGAAATAGGGTCAATAGCAAAACAGCTACAAAAATAACAAAACCCGTATAAAAAAGTGTATCTACAAGGACGATAAATGAGAAAACAAATATCGGAAACAAACGAAAGAGGAAACTGTAAAACGTTTTCAACAGAACTATATCTTCTTAGATACCTGAAGGCTATGTCAGAGGATCGCACTTGATTCCGAGAAGTGAAATATTAAATTATGGCAGTCACTAGAACGGAAATATAGCTGGCGTTGATGAAGACATCTTTTAGGAACTGGCAAGGATTTCCACTAACATTGATGCATTGTCAAACTAAGGATTTTGTAATGTTTTGGGAACTTTTGTCTGAAGAAATGTGTTGGATTTTATTGCATTTGTACACCATGAATGGTAATTTAAATAAGAAGAGCCTTTTGAAAAGCTCAATAACTGTATCGTTTTCCATCGCAGACCGAGATATGTTGGATCTTATGAAAGCAGTCATAAATTTGTCTTTGGAGACAAAACAAGGCTAGAAATAAAAGGGCGTATAATAATAAAAAGATTGCTATGATACGGTGCGCTAGCCACATCTCAGAATACTCGTGTGAGCTTGTTACATATGTCACGGCAAGCAAACCACCGGTTGTATGGTATAAGGCGACGGCGCCATGCTGTAGTGCCGCGGTATCTGTCAACAGTCATGCCTTTTATAGAGATCCATACAACACTGACGACGACCGTGCTTACACACGGCGAATCAACCGCAGTTTTTCACGGCAAGACGCGTGTGTACAACGGCTCCTAGACAAGTGGCGTCGCTTTCAAAGCATTTTCTATTTCTACAACGACTTTCAACAGGATTGACATAAGCTGTTCTGTTCAGTACCTGACGTTAGTCTCATTTTTTGTGACTTTTCCATCATAGTTTTGATACAATGTCACTTTGACTAGGCCCTCTTGTCAGACTTATCATAAATAAACTTGTAGATGACAAGTTGACACCTAATAACGCTGTAATATCAGCTTATTATTGCTGGTGACGTTTGAGTGCATCTAACACGGCTGATTGGAAATCCGATTATTATCTCGTATTAAGATAATTAAGTCGAAGTGGTATAGCTCAGCTTATTATAATTATAGTAAGTGTGACATAGAAAGTGATGTTTAGGTAATTTGTAAGAGATAGGACCAATATTATTCTTCGTGTCGTAGGCACGACAGTCAAAAATTGGCCACTTCCACGGTATCGTCGATGGTAGGCAGAGGTTGCTACGGATTCATTTTTTGGGGGGCAGACGGCAAGACAGGAAACTGATGAAGTGGATAAGAATCCCGACTATGGTGCACGTTTTTTACGACTTGTGGTTGGATTTTCGATTCCATGCATTCTTATTCTAGTGCTGTCTATTACTTGGATCTCCGAATTGGTATAATGTCACATCCAGCAGACAGATACGCACATCTAGATGATATAATTTTCATTTTCCTCATAAACCCAGACTCATTATTATTTGTACCACCTTTGTAGACGAAGTTTTATGTCTAAAAATATATTCTGGGGTCTTAAAAATAATGAAACAACTTCAAATGTTCTTTAATTAAAGACGCAGTAGTTTCGAGTCAAAGCCTTATAATTTAGCTGTTAGCCTGTACCTTTGACTTGAGCTTCCTGTATTTTAATATGATTTTCAAGCGTGTCTTTGACAAAATACACTATACAGTAACGAAGACTGAAAGTAAATTAAACTTCAACAAAATATTTTCTCACAAAACGAGAAAATTCTTTTGATGCCCGTAAAGTTTAATTTTGTTTTATGTTTGTGAGCTTTTTATCATTTTATCTTTATTTTCCAATCCTTTTATGTATTGTTCGGCAGTTTGTAAGCTTTCCGTGACCAAGCTCGGTTGTATTTATTTTCGTTTTACTATTGTAAACGGAAACTGTGTAATTGGAATTGAAACGTTCTGTAAACATTTATATTTCGGTCCATTACTGAAGATTGTCAAAATAATTCTCATAGATATTGAGACCAGCACGACCACAATGGAAACGGGTTTTGTCGACGGAAGACTATACAAAATGACGGATAAACTATCACAATCTGTCATTTTGTCTATTCTTCCGTCGACAAAGCCCGTAGAAAACCTGTTTCTGTGGTTTTCATGCTACCCGTGCAGATGGTAACATAATCCTATTTATAGCTACATCAGCATGATTAAAAGTTTAATGAGCTACAAAGGCATTTGTTACGCAACTTTCTCTCTAAACCCTTGAACTCAAGCGATAAAATAAAGTAATCGATGACGCCAGAAAACACCCCAACAAGAATTCCTCAACAAATGGCGGTCTGAAATCTTAAAGCCAAGTTTAATAAATACGTAATAAGTAAAAGGCCAAATAGGAACAAAGGAATAAATACAACGGTAAAGTGCTCACGGAATTCATTCATAATTTTCAATATCCTAAAAACGAGAACGTAGGAAGCGGACTCAAGTTTTTACGAGCCTTGGTACTGGGCCAAGATTGCCTGGTTTTAAATCTTCCTACCTACGGAACCACCCACGATTTAGCACTTTTACGATGCCCTGTGACGTAATACTAGTAATATCATGACCTCGGCATAAACAGACTGACAGAGTCGAGACTTGTGAGTCATTGTATGTAAGGATTTTTTACTTACAACTTGATATGTTCTGGCTTAAAATGGAGACACACCAACTGATTGCGTTGGCACGCGTCAATGCCATTTTTAGCAGCAAAATGTCGCTACAACAAAGAACTTATATTTATGCTTAGTAGTTTGACGTCTAATAAGAAAAGCTATTCCGCAACCTAAGTCCACGCCGCACTGATATTGATTTGCGATGCGACGAGGAATATGCGAAAAAGATCTCGCAGCTTGCTAACGTCGCCATGTACCATCAAAGAAGTTCATATTTAACCAGTTTCAAAATAAAATCCCGTGAACACGACGACCACATCTGTTACTGGCCCGGTTCTATAGCCGCCGAGCGCTGCAAGCAAGAATAGTTCTTACGGTGGTTAGATATGAACTTCTTCGATGGGACATCTTGGTATGCATGACTTTGTTTAAACTTTTCTGCATATGTACATATTGGTTTAACCGCCTCTGCGGTCTAGTTATTAGACTTCTTGACTCAGACCCAGGGTTCCTGGGCTCGATTCCAAGTGGGGGCTAAATTTTCTGCTCGGTTAGGTTTGTGGTAGGTCTTGTTGTTCTAAGTCCGCTTGGCTATTTACCATCATCTTATATTAGTTTGTCGCCATAACAACAATGTTAACAGCATTGTTGTATTTCGACATTTAGAGGTAAGATAGCCAGTTCCTCTGTAGTCGAGGATTCCGGGTGAAGCTCGCTTCCACCTTCGGCCTGATCATCACTTATCAGGCCAACAGCTTCGCAGTTGTGGTTTAAAAAAAAAATGGTATGTAGGTATCACTGTTCAAATTTTTTCGCTTTTAGCGATGAGACCGCCCACTGTGTCTACATTTATATCTGTAATTCATAATGGTGTAAGTATTCTATTCTATTCCGCAATTTTCTTCATGAAGACACCGGAAAGAATAATCCTCTTGTTTACACAAACCTTTCACATATTGTACCCAATATACCATAGGTCTAAGTTAACACATTCGACAGTTTGATACCGAAACTTCCCTTGTTTTTTTAGCCCTATAACCTTGAACAAAGTTGTACTACGTTACTACCTTTGTGGCCAAACTATTTTATGGCTTGTCTCCATGTTCGACGGCTGTTGGGAGCACGCGTTCCCGAATATATATCATTTTGCGGAAATCCTTCTAGCTGTTGGAGATCAAAATTAAGGAAGGAGCTAATAATAGTTCTGATGGAAATTGTATAAAAGTTAGGTATTTTGTTTTTTTGTAAGGAAGATATCTTTATGTTGAAATTGAGATGTTCCTGATACTCGATCAGTCTTTTTTTTTTGTGAATCTATCAATCGGCCTAGCCTTTTCCCAACTTTGTTGGGGTCGGCTTCCAGTCTAACCGGATGCAGCTGTATACCTGTATTTTACATGAAGCGACTGCCTATCTTGATCTCTACAACCCAGTTACTGGGGGGGGGCGCTATCGTGGAGGAAGCGGTATCGTGTTACTGGGTAGGATGGTTGGTTTGTTTTATTTCATACCCCTTGGTAGGACTGGTTGTCAGACTTTTGGGCTTCTGACGTCAGAGAAATAATCAGTTCTTAGAAAAATCGCGCGGTTTGCGAGATTCGTTGTTTCGAGTAGAAGACAGTGGAGAAAGGACAGACAAATGTTGTTTTAGATTATTCATTGGTTGGTAAAAATGCATTTTTAAACTAGGTACAATGAACAGAAACCAAAATTATCTCCCTTCATATTTACACGAACAACACACTATCTACGTAAGAGTTTCTAAACATGACCTGCAATTAGGAATTTCATCAACCCTTATCAAACTACTTAAACAATCTTATCTGTTCCATTTCAGGCATGAAGCAATAACGTTCCGGTATTTTTACACCGTTATCAAACATCAAACGCACCTCGCAAGTGTGCAACTGCCCTACAGTAGGGCGATGTTATAAAATTACCCAATCTCGCGCTTGTAAACATCGTTTTATGGGTAAACAAAAGATTTAAGTAACTGGAGTAGGTGAAATTATTTAGGACATTTTATGTAAAGACGTTGCTATTTATTTTTACATGCTCTAACGCAAGTGACGAAATCTTGATGAAGTTTTTGACGACCATAATTAGGTTTATGATAAGCGCTTCCTATAAAACTAACACGTAAAGTTTCTTTTTTTAGACTAACAATGACAAATCAATACTGATATGCCATGCCAGATCTTTAAAAATACTTAAGATTTTTCTTTTAGGCTTCAATAATTATTTAAGGAGTTTGAAAAAGAATTGAAATTGGTTTATTTTATTTTATATTACAACTTTGGCATCGATATATGCCAAAGTTGTAATTCGGTCAAATAACGACTTTTATTTTTTTAATAACTACAAAAATACATGTGGTTTGAATATACAATTTGTTGATAATACATTTAATTTCCCTGAATTTACAAATAGAAATATCATCAAATAAAGCAACAAATCTACCTTTACACTCGCTCTAAACACCAAGGTTCCTAAGCTATTGTCAAGCTATATGCAGAACACTTAGCTGTTAAGGCTGAGAGTACTACACGTTTCGCTCGACTCTGCTTTCATAGCCCTTCAGTGTATTGCGCTGTTTTACAGGCTTCTTATTCATTATATTGTTAGAATTAGAAGTGTTTTGAATGGAAAATAAATAGGTTATGCTTAGTACTGTTGGAATAATGTGAAATTATCAGGAACTAACTGCGCCCCGCGGTTTCACACGTATCAGTCTCGATCCCATGGGAAGGCCGGGATAAAAAAAATCTGCTATAGAAAATTGCAATACCTACGCGGGCAAAATGTATGGAACAGCAGATTTTTTTTAAATAACCGACGATAAGTTCTAACGCAAGGGATTCAGAATCATTTACTGAACAACCATTCTAGATAATATAATATCAGTGGGTATACGTATAGCTAGTGCTGTGAGTCGGCTGTGTATATGTGTGTGATATGTGATGCTTGTCTAGGAAATTCAAAATGCCAGATTTTTTCGAAAAATGCCTGTCTATTGTAAAAAAAACTGTAAGTCTTAAAATAAATAATACGCAACAGACAGTTCTAGACTGACATTTATTCAAAAGGAAAAGTATGAACAATTTACGACCACTAAACCAATTTAGAAAAAAAATGAACTTACGCGTAGTGAGTTCGTTTTTTCTTGATTCCTTTCCTTACTCAACTGTGCATTTTAGGCAAATTAAAAAATTCCTGTCTCAGCTTAGCTCCGGCCGCACGCCTGTCATAACCGTAAAATGCCTGTCAAATGCGGCAAATACCTGTCAGATGGTAACCCTAGCTGTGGGATACAAATTCATGCATGATCCCACATACTTAATTATTAATAACTGAATTAATCCATCATCTCATGTCTAGCCTCATGGGAAGTAGGCGTGAGTTTATGTATGCATGTAATCCATCAGTTCATGGTAAGCTTAACTTAGATGAATTTATACGTGTACAAGTTCAAATTATGTCAATTCAATTGAAGTAGAAAAAAAAGAAAAAAAAACTATAAATTTGACCTCGCGGTTCTTTTCTACGTTTTTCTCTATGACCTGCAGTTTAGAAATTCAACGGAAAAAAAAAAAAAAACAGCCTGTACTTCGGCTCACCTATACTCCATTTATATTCACTATACATTAGAAAAGTAACGGCCAAATAACAACAGTTATTGTGTAATATTGTTGAAATGAGCTGCATTTTAGCTTTGCTTTGTTTTCATTTTGAATTTACGTAGTTTAGTATACGTTTATATCGAAATAATGAAAGGGTGTTATCCGGTATTTGTCAAATGTTATATCAAATGGAGTATATAGATAGTAACTTTTTTTTAAGAGCAGCAAACCCGTCTTTTTTTCATACAAACGCTCGTACGTTATTATGGCGTTGTAACACATCTTTCTTTGAAATTTTTGAACTAATATGTATTTTGTGCACTAATATCTAGGTTTCTACGGCAGCAAAAAATTTAAAAATTGAGGAACAAATTCAGTATAGGCCTCCAAAAATCTGCTTTTCTGCACAAATTTTACCTGGACTTTGGCCGGTCATAATATAGTCATAATTGGTAAAAGTAAAGAAAAAATCTGCATATAAACCTCGCACATGTAATGGAAATTCGAAATGACAATTATTTATTTCACAAACTTGTAAGGTTTACTCAAAAACACATATTTCCTAATACAAATTTTTACACACTATTTTTCATACAATGTTATCGCCTTCTCACTTGTTTGTTACCAGTTCTAACTTGCGCTCGATGAAACAACAAGCTTTTTGACCATGCTCGCGTTGACGATAGACGGACCGGGAAGGGTCCTCTTAACTTGTTGTAATGACAATATTCATACAAAATCAGCAATAAAACATTTTCCCTTGCAATCTTAGCTAACTGAATCCAATTAATATCAAACCCTTCAACAGTTATTAATAAACAGCTATACATCACATACTCAACTTAAAGGCTTAAGGCACGCCCCAAAACTTTGCCTTGTGTACTCTTAAGTTGTTTGCAGAGGTCCAAGCAACGCCATCTGGGAGCCTTACTTTGTGTATGTCTGTAAGTCTGTATGTTCGCGCTTCCAAGGTTTTAGGGTAAATAGAATTAAGTAGGTCCTTAGTAGGAACGGTGCAAGATTAATTACATGAGGTACTTCCTATTATACTGTACCCGACAAGGTTCATATATTATAAATTATAAGTTTACCACGTGTAATCCTATCCTATACTATTAAATGAGCAATATTTGTATATATATATATATATTTGTAATCACGTTCTCGAAAACGGCTCTAACGATTTCAATTAAAGTTGGTTTACAGTAGCGAAAAATCGATCTAGCTACGTCTCATATTTGGGAAAATTCATTTTCTCAGTATATAAGTATCGAGTTCTTCTAAATGTACAAAAATGCCTTATGATTGTGAAGGGGATTCTGAAAGCTATACGTCTCGGATCTATAAGTCTGACGTTGTGGCTGGTTGTCTAAAATAACTGCTAATACAAATCCTATACGTAATAAATCAGCGTTATTTGTATATATGTACCATCAAAGAAGTTCATATCTAACCAGTTTCAAAACAAAATCCTGTGAACACGATGACCACTTCTGTTACCAGCCCGGTACTATAGCCGCCGAGCGCTGCAAGCAAGAATAGTCCTTACGGTGGTTAGATATGAACTTCTTCGATGGTACAGATATTTGTAATCACGTTCTCGAAACCGTCTCTAATGATTTCGATGAAAGTTGCAATAATTACGGGGGCGAGAAATCGATCTAGCTAGGTCTCATATCTGGGAAAATTCGTTTTCTTCGTATTTTCACCCGAGCAGAGCTCTGTCGCCCAAAGTTTAGAACAAGATGGCTTACCTTAGAATAATGACATGGCACCATGGAATTAGAATGTACTACACATGGAATTAGTATGAACTATCCTTTACTATTGAATGAGCATTCTCTATTTTCACCAGAGCAGAGCTCTGTCGCTCAGGTACTAGAAACTTAAACTGACAGGGCAGGATATTCTACATTGTTAGATGATATGCAATTTACCCTAGAGCGGCCGCGCATGAGCATTTTCCCATTTGCAAGAAACGCGTATTTTGCTAAATATTGTACGGTGGTATGGAACCCTTGGCCGGTTTTTTATTTTGTATACTTAGGACCAATTTTTCAAACATCAGATAACTGGAATAAAAATGGCTTTAGACAGATTTTGTATGGAAAATAGCATGTCAAACTATTTATTATTCAGATACTTTTATTAGGGCTAGGGTTTTTACTAGGCTTTTTATTTGAGGGCTGTTTTATCAATAGTAAGATAAATTAACAACTGTTAACACGGGCCTAAGAGTTTTGTAAAACCATCGTTTATTAAAAAGGCCAAAAGTTCCAAGTCGCCTAACGAAATACACGTCCATGTCAACGGAATGTTTTGAAAATCCTTACCCGTCGCAGCAAAGTCACGGCGAGCTATTCCACTAAACCCCCCTCAATTTGTCATAACGAGCCAAGCTATTTGACTTGCTTTACCGGTCACCACTCACTGTAAACGCTTCCTGTTAACCGGCCATTGTTTCACACCACAGTACAAGTTTGAGAATTTATAGAGGATTTCTTGTTCCTGAATTTCAAAAATGGATTTGTTGGTAATGTTCTTTTTGATATGTGGTACTGTGGCAAGCACAATCTAGCAAAATGGGGGATTACTGTCCCGATCGACACACAAACCATGTCCCGTACATTGGAGTGTCCAGTCATGGATACTTTGGACACTCCAACATATGGGACATGGCATAAGTACCTGCACTTCTGAGGACCTAAAAACGCCACTGATGCCGCGATGGCCAACTACTGAAAATCCCCATAACTTGGCCCGACCTGGGAATAGACCCCATCATGCTCAGCAATAGCGCTTGCGACCACTAGACCCACGAGCCAGTCATTGGGAGTGTATTGACATCAATTGACATCCATTGAAATCCTATATTTGTATTTTCCCATTACGCATATCATCTCAAGTCAACTTCATTATCAATTCAAAGAATTTCATTTAAAATCTGCCAACCAACTGTCGACTATTGAGCGTTCGGTTTTTATGATGACAAAGCTATGAAAATAAAACAATTTCTGAGAACCTGCATGCACAGAATAAATAACTAGCAGTATTATATCTCGGCAGTGACTCGGTAGATAAAATTCCCGCATCCGCGCGTAACTGCAGCGCACTCGATACTATTGCACCGTACCTTCCCATATACACTGAGGTTTCGAAGCTCGTCGTTTCGGGCGTTTTCTATGAAGATAGAATACTGTACTTATTTATACTGTGCTAAAGGCCCTTTTATATACCTACTCCTTCTTATTGGAATGTAACGTATGTAAATGAATGTTTATTCAATAAGTACATAGATAACGTTGTTTAAGATCAATTTTATTGCTATGCAAATCGTCATTTGCTATCTCGGAGAAAATAAAACCATGGAATGTATTAGATGCTTGACAAGACCGTCGTAAAATCTAAGAGAAAGGATAGCTGTGTACTAGCTGATGAGCTGGCAATCAAATAGAATAGCGTTACTCAGAGGCATAAATTAGCTTTGCATAAAATGTCCAACATTTTATGCCTTCTTCAGTCAAGTATAAAGTTTGATTGATTAATAAACACACAAGTGTTACAATATTTCGGCATGACACTGGATCCCACACTAGGATACCATGTGTCGCAGGATCCAGTCTCTTTCGACAGATAATGAGAATTTTAAAGATAGTTTAACAAATGTACCAGTTTCAGTAAGATAATAAATCAAACTTAGAGCTTAAAAGTGACCAAATTTATGTGTGTATGTGAATGTGATGAGTGTAAGTATGAGTGTGAGCGTGAATGTGATGAGTGTATGTATGCATGTGATGAGTTCTAGTGAGTATGAGATGATGAATACTTTAATATTTGAAAGGTAAAAGATTTTCCGTCACACCATAATAAAACAGCCAATCCTGCACCTGTTTCTTGCACCCAAACCTTGTCAAGGAGAAGATTTTAAACTTTTTGTTAACTTTTTCATACAGGTTTGGTCCAATACGAGAGAAAGCCTTAATTTAAGTTTTCAGCAAGCCATGTTCCACTTAGTTTAAGATTTTTTCAGTTGATCGTGATATATGTATACTTGCAAATCCTACCACAACCATTGGCAAATGGATTGGTCGTCAAAGTAACACATGTTGATTGCTGCTATCAGCATATGCAGCCACATTTTACAACATTGAAAGAAATATTCTACAACCAGCGAATATAGGAAAGGGGAAAATCTTATCGCCAGAGCATTATGTTGGGCTTGGGACTAACGTGATTCGCAGCTACTTACATTAATAAATTATAAGTCAATAATAAATTATAAGCCACAAAGAAAATATAAGTCAATAATAAATTATAAGCAACTACCTACTTATAATTAGTGCTGAAGTTTAACTTAGGTTTAGTTATCTACTATTTCTGCTAACCATTTTAACAATACGTTATTATTATAATTGTAAGCTATTAACTGTTAGGGTTAAAGGTTGGACACCAAACGAAAGACCTATGTTGAGCTTAGGACTGACGTGATTCGCGCTACTTTAGCACTAATAAATTATAAGTCAATAATAAATTATAAGTCACTAATAAATTATAAGCAACTACCTACTTATAATTAGTGCTGAAGTTTAACTTAGGTTTAGTTATCTACTATTTCTGCTAACCATTTTAACAATACGTAATTATTATAATTGTAAGCTAATAACTGTCAGGGTTAAAGGTTGGACACCAAAGGAGAGACCGTTATAAGGATTTCAATAATACGTTTATTATGCTTCTCTTTATATGTATATTGGAAAATGTGTTTTACTAGTATTACGTGAGACTTGTTTGTGATCCCATACAAGTTTAAAAGTAAAGTATCGTCACTATTTGAAAGTAAGGATTTCGTCAAGTGGTTAAGGGCGGGCTCGGATACAAAAAATAATATTTATGAGTTAGAAAGAGAAAGACGATAATGTTGAAGTAGGATCAATTTGTTTTTGCTATACTCCAACATTAACCTCTCCCGCATTGAAATTATAACTCCATTACTGCCATGTCTGGGGGGGTATAGTATAAAAGTTCAGATGCGGCTATTTCAACCGTGATCACGTAGTAAAGTCTTGAAACTTAAAAAAGTAAAAAACCATAACTTGAAAAGTTCAGGCAAGCGTAAAGGCGGAGTTACATCTGGCTGCACACACGAATTAACAATTAAACATACTCCGCAAGCGTCAGCAACAAACTTATATAGGAACAGATTGGAGAGACGGAGACACTCTTGCGCACACGTTTAAAAACTAGCTCAAAAACAATTCAGGCAAAATAAACACACACCGTATAACATGACGTTTCGATACAAACCAAACCAGTAGGGCAAAAGCACATGTTTCCATTGCGCACAATGCTGATAGAACCAATACAGTAACATCTGAGAAAGCCACTCAAGAAGCCTTCATGCGTGTCATCTGATCTAATTCGAACCAGGCAGGAATCGCTGAATCGTTTGAGTGGACCAAATGTGAATACGCCCTAAAGGAATTTCATGCAGGAGTTTTAAAAGTTTTATTAGTAAGTTTTTACCACCAGGTTAGTCACTAACCACACGAAAAAGAATGAAAGAAGTACCTAAGTTTTTAAATCTTATTTTTGAAATGTAAACTCGTTTTAACCAACTTCTCTAATTACATAAATAACTTATAATATACTGTTTTAATACAGAATTTAATAGGTACAGTCAAAACCGTGTATAACGACTTCGCTTAAAACAACGTTCTGGTAATAACTACGTAATTTTGAGGTCCCAGCATTTCTTTTTACCTAACGTGTTTGGTTATAACGACTATCAGCTATAACAACCTTAATTCGACGGTCCCTCCGAAGTCATTATAAACGGTTTCGACTGTATAAATAAAGACGTTTAGTCCGGTCCGGTTCCGTGTAGTTTGATAAACCAAATCACCACAACAAAGATTACATGAAGAAAACATTTATAAAAATTCCTTCCTTCACAAAACATCTCGAAAATAGACAAGACCCGAACCAATCTCAGCAATATGAATGAGTAATATCTACGGAGCATCACTATCAATAATTCATTGAATGAAATTGTCACCACAGATGCAGAGAATATAAATAATACCACGTGACATGCATGCGTAGATGAGGAATGGGTTCAATGTATAAGATACAGCGGGAACACCATAGACCACGAAATCGCCGCGCCCGCTGCGTCTAGTGGCGGCAGTACTTGTAAAATTCAAGGCGCCGAAAGTGCGTCGAGCGCTTACTTCTGTCGGGGACCGCCATTCAAAGCCGTCAGTTAATATAAACTGACGGTTTGGAAGGCACTAGGACACAAATAATGTACCTATAGATGTCACCGTATAAGTATGAAATATATATAAGGTCCCATTAAAATAGATGGACAAACTTTTAGAAATCATTCAAACCACCAAAATAAGGACAGTGGTAAAAATAATAATTAGAAAAACGCATGAGATACTTACAAGAAAAATAAATCAGCTAACGAAAATACACTAAAAATGTTGGTTACCCAATGCCATTTATTATTTTAGGTCAAAATAAAATCACTTTAATCAGTGTTTTTTTTTGCTGGGATATCTTTGGTTAGACGTACTGAACGCTGAGTTAAAATTTGTCCATCTATTTTAATGAGACCTTGTAGATATATACGAGTATGTAAAAATACACAAAACATTCAATAGAAACCGTAGACGTGACCAGAATAGACATCTAAGACTAAACGAACGAGAACGAAACATTGACCAACATCAAAAAAAAAAGTGTTAGTAGTAAGAGTAGCCATTTTATAAAATTCTATTGTAAAGGTGTGTGTAAAAAAATCTAGCATCTTATAACTTAAACCAGCATAATGTCCGAGTGGTCGTTGGCTTCAAGTGATACTTGAGAGTAGCAATTGAGATCACTGACGCAGATTCTGGGCGACGATAAAGTATCTAACTTAGAACTACCTCCTAACTTATGTTATCTTTTCTGGGGCAATTGACGGAATAATTGTGGCCATTGTCTGTAAATATTCACATTTATTACAATTTGAATAAGCTAGAATTTTGGGTACGTTGGCATCATCAGTAGCATATTTTTTGCAAACCATAAAATTGTTCATAGCAGAATAAATGAGAGATTCAATTTTTTCTTTTTGTCGACTGATGCAAAACTATAGCTTATATTTTCAAAAATATACGAGTATATAACAGTTTTGCAACACTCAAGAACCAGATAAAAAAGAATGTCTTTTTTATTCCGCTCTAAACCTGACAATGATGGATATCTTGCCGGAGCCAAAAATTACAAAACTAACCACAGAAGAGCAACACATTTTCGACTCCCAACCGTTTTGCTAGACTCAATCAATCTCAATTTCGGCACTTAAATGTCCGGCTTCACCACGGAGTAAATAACCAATGGAGATAACGTGTCACTAAACGGCTCGATAGACATCTGTTCAAACGGAATCACTAGGTACTATGAAATACGCTGAATATCTCGACATCGGTAAAGCTGACAGTGTAGTGAATACTATTGGCTAAGGCTAAAAGGCTAGTATAAAGTGGAAATGTTCTGGCTTTAGAAATGCTTAGGCGTCTTAC
Organism: Agrochola circellaris; assembly: GCA_914767755.1. NCBI lineage: Eukaryota > Metazoa > Arthropoda > Insecta > Lepidoptera > Noctuidae > Agrochola > Agrochola circellaris. The sequence continues at coordinate 12,650,087 of OU611859.1, forward strand.
GGTAAAATGTACTTAGACACGTGCGCTGTGCCTGAATTTTGGTTGTAATACTTTCATTCCCTTTCACTTTACCTTCTGGACTTTGACGTCGGCAGTAGCATACTTATTTGCCAGTTCATTTATTTCGACACAACCATCAACCTGATGGGCTCGATTTTAAATACGCCTCGTTAGAACTCCAATTGCTTACTGCTCAATAAACTTAAATCCATCACTATCTTATAAGTCTTAAACGTCTCGACATAATTTATTGATCTCAAGAACTCTTATTATTTCTGAAGCGTCCCTATCTTGAGCAGAAACGATGTTCAGAATAAAATATCACTAGAGCTTAATGTAAATAAATGGATTTGTGAAGATACCGACCGAATTGTTATAAATTAACGACGAAAGAGAACGATCGGTTGCCCTTAATGAAGTGATTTTTAATTCAGAGATAGTCTGAAGAAAGTTGGTAGAAAAAGCGAAAATTTCCACGAAAATGTGGGTATGCTTACGTTCCTCTTTAAGTCTAGTGGGAATATTAATCCGTGTGTCAATCAAACTGATGTATGTCTGACATTCAAAGTATTTACGGTACACTTTTATATTTATTTTTGGTTTAGGATATCGACTGCTTACAGGTTTAACATTTTTTTTAGACTTCGTTACTACTTTTGTGTATGTAGTAGTAAGCCATAAACTAATATTTATTTGCAACCGTGGATAATCGGCCTAGTTAATCTAGACACTACTCTGCGTCTCATGTTCTTATTGGATTTGATGCAATCCTTATTACTATATAATATAGAGGTTTTGTATGAAGACGAGGATATAGAGTCTATATCCTCGCCTTTATCCAAAAGCTCGTACTTTTCCATATTCACATCCTCATACTCCTTTACGCAGAATATTTCCAAATAATATTTACGTATTCAAAAAAAAAACATCAACTAGTAGAACAACTATTCGAACCACGGTTGTGGAATATCCTATTGGCCTACTTTGAACCCCAACTATCCATTTTCCCAGTATCCGCCTTTGTAAACAGTCGCCAAACAAACCTGATTTTTCCCGGAATAATTTTGGTCCAGTCGCATTGTTAGCGGTCTGTGAATTCAAATCCCTTTCCAACTATTCGGCTTGAAAGGGTTGAATAATTACCAGTGATTTCGATTTTCTTTTTTACGTGACCTGGGTTTCAATAAACTAATTTGTATGTCGAATATATAAGTTTTGCAAAACCACTGACTAGTTCTGTACCCTAATTTTGTAATACACGATCAATCAGAATCTGAATCGTTTTGAAACAGATTGCTCTATAACTTCGCAGAAAAATCAGCTCAACAACGTAAATAACGCAATGAATGTTGTTGAACTGTCAAAATGAAACAGATTAGTCGTAATCGTTTATGAAAATATGTTGCGTAATTAGATGGCAGAAATTTTAGATATATTAGATAGCATCTTACTGAAATCTATTAAGCAGCAATTGATTTTATTATATTTGTATACAGACCAGATGGAAGAGTGCCTTATTCGACTGCCTCCAGACTTGAAACAGTGTGATGGTCTACTAACCCTGAAAAGAAAAAAAAGCTGATATAAATTTTTGCATAAATGAGAATTGTGTCACAGCAAAAATAATAAAACATGAACTCAGAGGATCAAAAGAAGATTAACTTCTTGGAATCCTGGATAAGCGTTAATTTGGAAAAGGACTTAACGGGCTCTAAATTTAAATATGTAAAATCTTATTTAAATCAAACTCCAAGTTGTTTTCCTGGTAGCCTTTTTCCTGATTACCAGGACTTCAGAATGACAACGGAGTTCAACAAAACGTTGCGCTAATCATATTTTTTGTATGATATTTTTTATTGTCTTCATTGAGTTTTGGTTTTTATCTTTACTGGAAAATCTTATATACAATTTAACACTAAATTAAATGACTAACTACTATGCATAATATCTTTCGAAAGGCATGGCTTGTGTCCATCAAAGCGCAAAATAACATAAGGTCTAAAAATCTTCTAAAGCCGTACAGATTACCAGGGCGTCAGAATCACAAAGAAGTTCGACTAATCGTCGCGCAAATCGTAATTTGATTGTAGCATAAAACTTGGGTACTTGGGGCTTGTGTCAATCAAAGACCAAAATAACTGAAGGTCTAAAGAGCTACTAAAGCAGAACCGGGGACATTACCAGGGTGTCAGTATCACAAAGGAGTTCAACTAAACCGCGCGTGACCGACCATACGACGCGTACCCCGCGTCACGGGTTCCTGATTGAGATTGATTCAATCCAGTTCATGGTTATATTATAAGTCACATGTCTCTTGTTCATTGTCATATATATTATTACTTCGCGTCCTTTTATTGTTGTTGAGAAGATCGATTTTTATTGCCTTATAGGTTGTTGACTTTGTATATCTTCGCCTTAGAGTGAAAAGCTCGGGAATGCAACATTGACTTCTTATGATATTAACATTTTTGAAAAAAAATACCTCCCAACACACGCAGTTTTGTGGCGGCATCTATCGCAACATGCAACCTACGAATCATACGGACGTCACGCAAAATTTTACATCGCCTAAGCAGATTTTACTGCGTGATCAGCATATAATATAAATTCCCAGTAGCCCACCAGTTTTTCGCGTATACGTGGCTTTCACTCTAAGACGACTATATATCAGGGCCTAATTGTATATATCAGGGCAGTTATAGCTTAGTGGTGTGCCCGTCAGACTGTCAAGTCTTAGGTCTCGAGTTCGAACCCAAGGCACGCACCTCTGACTTTTCGGATTCATGTGCGTATTGTATTATTATCATTTGCTTAAAAAACGGTGAAGGAAAACATCGTGAGGAAACCAGCATGCCTGAGAGATATTTCTCGACGGCATGTGAAGCCAAGTCAGAGGCCCATGGGCAGCTTTAAAACTCTGACACCAGGTTAGTCACTAACCACACGAAAAGAAGAAAGGCCTAATTGAAGGCAGTTTTAATATTTGGAAAATAAAAATTAGAAACTTTTTAGGTTTGACTTTGGCGGGATAAATCGACTCCTATAGTAAAGAGTGGTGTTTGGCAACCCTGCAGAGAGGTGGAACTGGGATGTGGACGTATTAAAAAAAAACGGAAAATGTAGAGACAGTCCATCTAATGGAATGTGGTTACTGTGCTCAACATATACCTGCTTAGAATATTAAGGGATTTGCCGAACTGTTTTCAATATCATAATATATTCATGTGCTTGTAACTGAACTGGAACCCTTCAGACCGCAACACAGAAATGCTGCAGAACAAATAGACCTCCTAATTTACAGCTATGCGTAACCATTTGGAAGTAGTTAATCCAATTACGAAAACTACTAATAATCAAGGCCCAGTCCACTATTCGGCTGCAATGGAAAAGGCTTTCAATTCTCATTACCGAAACAAATGAAGTGAAAAATCCATTCCAAATAATCAACGCATGAATAAACAAACAAATTACTAGGTAAAAGCCAGCACGTCGGCTTATGAAAACCATGGCCGCAAATAGCGACATCAAAAATAACGCTTGTACACAATATTCAAGCTCTGGCCACACTGAGGCTAACCCAGCGCGGGATTCGGGACGCGACTGTTTTAAGGAGTCACGCGACTATTCGCGACAGTTTGAACGCCTATATTAATTTTAGTTGTAAATTTCGTCCCGCATCCCGCGCGGGATTAGTTCGTTTGGCCACAGCTTAAAAGCAGCTGCAGCTTCAATTGACAAGTACAGTTCGATTCAAACTTAATGGCGGCTCGGAAGTGAGCTACTCGCTGCGCAGTACCGCACCCCTCACCCCCGCTAACCCATGAATTCGTTATTGCGCAGCGACTTGCCTCATGTTCCGAGCCGCCATTAAGTTTAAATCGGGGTATAACGAGTTTAATGTGACAAGGTCTAAAAGTGATCATCGTTTTTATAAGCTCGGAAACATTGGTTAATCCTCAACCATTAGTGCTGTGTCAAACCCGATTAAAACTAAAAGACGCCGACTCGCTTTGTTAATAAGTAATTATTTAGTGTGGAGAAGACGAGATTAATACCAACTAGCGTAACTGAAACAATTCGTCTTCAAGGACATTGTAATTTTGTGGACACTTCCTGATTTCATCAATTTGTTGACGGTATTTGTTCATTTCGATTGTGTAATTGTAAATGTAATTCAATCTTAGGATATTTACAAGTTGTATCACTGTGTATCGTCACACATATTGAAGATAATAATTTATAGCGCTTAAGGTCCATTCAATTGTATGGTGACCGGTATGTCGAAGATAATATTTATTTTATATTTTCTTCAAAGTGTGAGACGACATTTATTGTTCTAGAAGCCAAGATCAAGACCATTCCAACCAAGGTTACTAGGTATTAATTATATTAATAATGTTACAACAAAATTCACATGTTCAACATTTTATGATACAGTCACTACGTCACTACTGACTACGTTCATAGGTATACATATGGCCGATCCTTATAATTTACAGATATCTTCTTATCTTTTATCTTTACCAATAATGAAGTAAAGACCTTAGAATAGAATAGAATAGAATAGAATTTTTTATTTCGCAAATATGGGTAATACAGACAGGTCTTAAAATTAAGTACATAATTATAGCTCAGCCACATTTTACCAATCGGCATGCAAAATTAGATTAGATTATTTATATCATTCTTATCACAATTAGGTATATCAATTTATAATTTTTGAATTATTATTTAAATCATCAAATTAATTAAAAAAAAAAAATATGTGTAACAAAAGAAAATATATAAATTATTATCATTAGAATATTTGACATGTCATTACAATTAACAATATTATTATTACAATTCGAATGTCAAGAACCAAAATTAGAATGTCAAATATCAAAACGTAAAAAAAAAAAAAAAATACATAAATTTATATTAATTATAGTACCACAATCAAAACTCCCATTAGGAAAAACTTTTATCATCAAAAAAATCTTTAATTGAATAGTAACATTTTTCTAATAACAATTTAGTTAACTGTTTTTTGAATACTGAGATGGGTAATACTTTTAGATTTATTGGTAATTTATTATATATGAGAGGACCCATGGAAAAAATATTTTTTTTTAAGTAAGGACGTTTTGTAACCGCCTGTATAAAGTTGACTTTTATATTGAGACCTCATTGGTCCTTTGCGTATTCTCTTATCAATCATTGATGTAAACAAATTACTGTTCATCTTAACAAATAAGGCAACTTCAAGAATGTACAAAGAAGGTAGTGTTAGAATCTTCAGTGATTTAAAAATTGGTTTACAGCTTTCTATGGGTTTAAGCCCTGTCATTGATCGAAGACAACGTTTTTGGGCCCTAAATATTTTAGCTTTATATACCTTAGCTTTGCATAGTAGACCCTCTCATATAGTCACAGGTAAATTAGCTTACGAATCTATTTATATGCCCAGTTTCGCAATAAAAATGTTACCATTGGTAAGACAAACGATTCGTTTTTTTTTATAAGAACCTATCTATACTGAATGATGATGACTGCTGCAGCACCTCTGGGATAAAAAGAAAATAATATTAAGTATACAATTTAATAATGAACTTCCTTTATGAATATTCCTCCTCTAGACATAACACCAGAATCTATTAGGGTAAAAGAACAATCGAGATAGGATTTCAATTAGGTCACCCGCAGAATAACGATAAGGCCTCAATTCTATAAGGCGCCTGCTTTAGCACTCCCACTCAAGAATTAAGTTTTAGTTGGCAACCTGCCAATCACACGCGGGAATACTGCAGACGTTTCCTTTTCTGAAGGAGCGTTCACAGTCAGCGACTGCTCAAGCAAGTTCAAGGTGAAACTGATTACTGGCGAGAGCTCTCGGGAATGTAGGTCTCACTTAGCCGCATACCAGCGTGTGCTCCCCGCTTACTTGGAGCAATTTTTATTGAGATTCCAATGTCTACGCTATTCGTAATGGAATATAAAGTTATGACAGCGCTCGGTGAAAATCGTTAAGTTCAAACGGACTCGCCGGTTATTGTGAAAGATAAATACGAGGAACGAAAACGTGGGTAAAATATTAGTCTAATAAATACTACAGAAATGGAATGAGAAAGATTTCTCTCGTACATTCCTGTTTGGTACGTATCTCGTTGTAATTTATCTGAAAGTATTTAATCTTGGGAGGTATGAAAATATTAACGACTGGCAATAACAGTAAGTAGGTACTTAACTTACTTTAATAAAAACCTGTTATTGCGATACTTTACTTCGATATATTAATTAGGCTTTTTATTTCCCTAAAGAAAGCCTGGAATATGTACAAATAAAAAACTTTTTACAAACTAACTTTAATTTCAGAAGTAGGTGTCTTCGGTTTTGAATTTTCGTTTTTTGCCATTGACTTCCGAAATTATAATTATTTTTGACTTTGTAGTGTTTTTTTGGAAGTCGGTTGTTTTTTTTTTGTAAAAAAAAAATGTTTTTCTCTTTTCAGTTGTGGTACCTACGCAACACAAATTCGAATTCCACTACCGGCTATGTAAATAACAGTGACAGGAACTTATTATAACATCATCCATTTAAACGAACTGGGGAAAAATTCGTATTATTGAAGCTAACTCAAAAACCACCCATGCAAAGTTAATACAATTTATATAGGACCACCTCGAGAGCAGAAAAAATAATATATAAAGAACCTCTTCAAACAAAAAAAAATATTTTCAAAGTCGGTCCACAGTTAACAGAGAAACCGGTGGACATACAGACAGGACACTACGAACACGCTACGTCTTCCTTTTTGGAAGTCGGTTAATAATGCATCAAATACGGAACTTTTTCAAATGAAGTCAACATTACTGTGATTTCATGCCACAAAATCAAAGGTGAACCATTTTATATTTAATGAATTTCCTAGTTCGCTATTCCTATCACATTTTTACGTCGACTTCACCAGAAACGCCAACCTGTTATTTTTGTAAGCTTCTGCAGACACATCTTTCGGCAAATATAGGTATCCTGGAATCCCGACATTATTTGAAGTTCTAACAAAAATAAAATCGTGAACCGAATACTTACATCTGAATGTGACGTAATCTTGTAGATTATGTCAAAGAAAAATATGAAGGAACGACACACAGAGAAGTTTGTAGCAATTTTGATTGATACTTGATGATGGTTGAAATAAATACAAATACATATTGGATGTTGTAGTGTCATAGTGACGACTATTCTTTTAGCCTTGTATGCGATCACACGTCTCACGTAATACTTCTAAAAAAACACCTTCCAATGAATAAAGAAAAGGATGATAAACGTATTAATTAAATCCTTAGGACAATATTTCATTTGGTGTTCTCCCTTTAACCCTAACCATTTAATAGATATTTTAACACTGTCTCATTCGCACAAGTAGTGAGGTAGCTGCTGTCACTAGAAATGTCATCTGTCAGTCACCACGAATGGCGGGAAAAGGTTGAAAGTGAAGTAGCCCTGCACGAGAGGCGTGTTGTGATAGTAAGCCAGCCAGTGACATAGCAAAATCAGCCTATAATATACCCACTGCTGGGACATAGGCCTCCTCTCGGTGAGAGTTTGTTGGCCGTAAACCACCACGCGGGCCCAGTGCGGGTTGGTAGATGTCACATGTCTTCGAATATTAGGTTCTAGGACATGTCGGTTTCCTCACGATGTTTTCACCGTTTTGAGTGCAGTGGTGATGAAATAATGTACACGAAGTAAAGTACCTGTCTGGGTTCAAACCTACGATCTTACAACTCGTAAGTCGCGGCCGATACCACTGGGCCACCACAGCTCTGTGAGTGACATAATCAACATCAACAGGATTTTACAGATGTGAAGATAAACAAAAATAATGTAGGTACGTCGAAAACGGTCCTATTGGAAATCTATCTGCCGTTATTGCATTGGCTCACGTCAGGTTTGATGGTTTTACTCCGATATTTGATTGACATTTGATGGATAAACGACCTGTGAGCCTAGCACGAACGCTCGGAGTAAACGATTTTAAAATTACTCGTTACGCACATAATGTTAACTTAATTTTTAGACTGTATTCATATATATACTAATTGTGCTTGTTGCAAATAACCAAAATGCTATAGGATTGTTGTATTTTCCTTGTGTAGTGTACCTCTGTTAAATGTAAGCGAATTTTGTTATACAAAGCATAATAAACTTTATGACAATACTGTAAAGCACAAACTAGATAGGAGTCAAGTAAGTGGTTGTGCGTCTTCTGGATAATTCTCGCACATTCTCGGGAATTCCACAGTAACAAGCTCTTATCGAGTCTGTACTTTAGGCAATTGACATAAAGTTCATTTTGCAGTACAACATCGTGACAAAAACTCGATTTCACTCCGTTACGGAAATGTAAATTAAGCCTTAGCGTCCAAATATCGTTCGTCGTGTATGAACTTGTGACAATGAATGAAGAAAACTTTTGCAAAGTTGTCGAAGACTTCTGAATAACCAGTAATAATCACGAAGAAAGTATAGATGACTGTCGTTTACAAAACTGATTACTCATTGCTTTTTTCTCCCACTAATTAACGCCCATTCTGTCTTCAAGCTCGGATACAAAGACCAACTAACACTCAAAGTACAACAATACAACAAAAGCCTTTATGTGTCACTATTCCACGAATGAAATAAAGATGACATACCACAATCACAAGTTTTTCAACAACGTTAGCTTAATCAGCCTATAATGTTGCCACTGCTGGCAATGAAATGAAATTGTTTATACTGTAAATAGGATATCGGAATCACTTTTACACGTCATATAAAAATATATTAAAAATAAGCTAGATGAGGTCGGTTTTTCCTATCTGACTACTTTGAGAAGAAAGACCGAAACAAACTCAGAGGTCGCAGTACTCTTTTAAAGTCCAGACATAATCTTGGTCAATCCATATGAGGACCATGTAGATTAGTGTCTGAAATGGTCTTTTGAGGAAAGAACCACACAGAGTTGAGTGGACCTGTCCAGTCAGTGCAAGCATTTGTCAGTAATCGTGGAGCTCAACTCAGAACCTAGGAGGTCAACCCGACGAACAATACCAAAGAAAGGACATTTGGGTAGGTCGCATCAACTAGGTACTCAAACAGCCAGACCATCATTCAAACTAACTAACAATGAAGAATAAATGAAAGAGAAAAAAAAAATATCCACATAGTCCTCACATTCACAATACTTAATTAAAATAATATAATACTTTACGAAGTAATCATGTCATTTTGTATATAATTTTCAACAATGTCAAGGTATATTATATAAACTGGTTTATTTTGATGATTTTACATAATAATTAAAATGTAAAGTTTCATGGCTTTATCACAAGGCTTAGCAAAGCGAGCAGCTCAATCCCAAGCTTTATTATCTTCTAAATAATAAGAAATTATATAGTACCCTTTTTTTACAAAGTTTGGTTTTAACACAGCTTTTAAATCGTTTAATAGGTAAGTTTGGAATGTCAATGGGAAGTTTGTTCTAAAAGCGTATACATTGACCCATGAACGAGTTGCCTACTCTATGGAGACCTGTGCGATGTACAGCAATGTTGTGTTTATTCCTGGTATTTAAACTACACACACAGGCCTCCTCTCTCTAGAAAGGCGTGGGCCGTAATTCACCACGAGAGCCCAGTGCGGGTTGGTTGATGTCACATCTCTTCGATTTTTTTGTTCTAGGACATGCCGGTTTCCTCACGATGTTTTCCTTAACCATTTTGGAAGCAGTGATGATGAAATAATTTACACAAAGTCGCGGTCTTTTCTACTCGGCCACCACTACTCTAATTACAACGTCAGCATTGTCATCGAAATAGTTCAAAGACTAAGTTCTTTTTGGTGACAAATCGTTCGTCTAGACAGTTTTATATTTGGCGTTGTTAGTATAAGTTACAAATTAACACATGTGTTGAGTGAGTATCCTATTACAGTTTATGTGGCGATATTTTTTGACACTTGACGCGAGTTGATTTATAGTTAAGGACAAATATATCTGAAATCCTATTACTTATTCGACAGATGTTTTGTAAATTACGAATCGTATGTCTTGTAATCAGAAACAGAATGTTATTATGTTGAATCAAATTATATCATCATTGTATCAGTATTATTACATTAAATTGCTTACCTGTACATTATTACACAACTAAATATTTATTCTAAGTACATTAAATGTCTAACTATACTGACTATAAGTACTAATAAATACAAAAACAAACTAAGCGATACTTGGGCGTCGAAGTACTCGTTCACATCGCTGTCATTCGGAAACGTGCCCGGAAGACTGTCAGCATTGCCACGTTGAATGGTACAAAATGGCAATGCAAATTTTTCGGTCAAAGAACGAGCCAGCCCTCCGCTCACGTGAAGCATCGAAGGCGAGAAGTCCGCAGTGGTGGAACAAATCTCTTATGGAACAAATCTAACTTAGAGACAGCCCCGGATCTAGATTTTTTTTGAGTCGGGGCATAAGCTGCCGTCTGTCGCCCCCGCCAATCTAAGGTAGCCCACGAAATTCAAATTGTCTTAAAATTAAAATTTTGGCAGCAACAATTTTATCGATCGATAATGCGCCAATCCAACAGCGGCGCCAAAACTTGTAAAAAAATAATGAAATAGAAGGATTATATGTGCCTCGCGACCCATTTATTGCAAAGTTGCGGTGTGCTGGATGCTACGATTGAATTTTTCGCCACTTGTTGGCGCCCGGGGCACGAGCCCCGATTTGCTCCCCCTAGATACGGGGGCTGCTTGAAGAGATGTATTAATAATGATTCCAATGATTATAATTATGGTCGCGAATCATACTTTGATCAAGTTACAACCTGACACTGACCTGAAAATTGGAAAAAACGTAAGAAAATTTGAATTTCGCGGGCTAGCACTGCGGATCTACCTTAGATCATTGTATTGTATGTTGTACTGGATTGAAAAATGTTCCTTACACGATATTCATTAAATGTTGTACAATTTGCCGCACGTCTGTGGTAACAAAACCAGTATAAGCCGGCCTCTTATTCCATTGAAACTGTACTACGCTAGGCCCTCTCAAAGTCAAAATGTTACCACCGTGTAGCGGTATATTTTTTAACAACATTGGCAATTAAGCCCTTTCAGTCAGTTGATAGCCAATACGGCATTATTAAAAAATATTTGTTTTAAGTTCATGAATAGTATGTCCTCTAGAGGGCCCCATATTCGTTATCACCAGCGGACCATCAAGACGCTTCCAACGATACCTCATGTGTCAAATTATGATGATGTTTAGAAGTTATGAGGGAACAGATGAATATACAACCTTAGTTTTTGTTTACCCTAAACTTCTTAAGGGGTCATTGTACTCATTATTATGAACAAACGCTAAGACTTCGTTCCGGTCACATTCCCTCAAGAAAGTTTGGTTTCCTAATGAAAAAGGTTACGTCACCCAACTGTGAAGAATGTGGAGTAGTCGAAGATGTGCAACATGTTTTGATGGAGTGTGTGCGGAATGAAGCTTTGCGATTTAATTTACTTGGTCCAACAAACAAGTACGACACTGGGGACTGTAATGCTATCCTGGATTTTCCTTTATCGGAACAAGCTAGGATAATGTACAAATTAGCATTTTTTGTTTTAAAGTAAATTTGTAAGTAGTGTAGTAGTACTATAAGTAACTTTAGAATGTAAAAGTTTTTGGGTTTAGTTATTTTGATGATGTGCTACAGGGTGACGTTATCGCTCAGCGATAAAGCCCTTAAAATAAAGAAAAAAAAAAAAATTATGAACAACTTTCACTAGGTATGGGACCAACGCTGAAATCACGAAAAAGAAATCAGCTGTTCCCTACATTTCGACGAGCTATACGAACATAAATGTAGGAAACAGCTGATTTTTTTTTCGTGATTTCAGCGTTCGTCCCATACTAAAAGTTGTTCATAATAATGAGTACAATGACCCCTTAAGAGGTTTAGGGTAAACAAAAACTAAAGTTGTATTTACATACATACATACATACCGGTCAAAATCATAACCTTTATTTTTGCTTCGCCGTAGTCGTATAAAAATAACTACTGCATCTCATATGAATGAGACGATACGCTAACAAATATTATACTGTGTGTACCTTATAATATTTCTAAGCGCCTTTTCATTGACATTTTTGAACATTGTGTGTACAATGAAAAACACTTACACACTCAATCACTGAAAATTCAACGAACCTCGTATCCTAGCTCAAGCTTTATTATGCATATTTCATTCTACACCAAAAACGCCTTTTATGTGTTCCTCAATTGTATGTATACATGCAAACTGCAATGTGCACTGCCTCAGCATTATTACATTTGAAACCAACTAAAACTACTACTATTCAACTGTGTTTTCAATAGAAACACACACTTCCAACCACGTTTGTACCTAGCTCAATTAACGAGCATTAAATGTATTTACCACAAAATATTCATAATAAAGAGCATAATTACGTGAATAATGCCAAACAATTCATCAATCTGCCTAACCTTTCCCCAACTATGTTAGGGGCGGCTTCCAGTCTAACCGGATGTAGCTGAAAACCAGTATTTTACATGGAAGGACTGCCCATCTGACCTTCACAACCCGTTTCTGAGTACCCGTAAATACTGTCACAGATCTACGAATGACAACCAAGACCAACGGCTTAACGTGCTTTCCGAGGGTCTCGATACGTAATGGATAGTCACCCATCCACGAACTGACCGCGGCTAGCGTAGTTTAACCTTCGATCGACTCGTGCGGCTGTTATCATTTAGCTACAAACCGCCCAAAGTTACCATACAATTCAATTATGACCACACAAGACTGCATATTGTAGGTACCAATGTTAGCAACTCTTTGCGATTCAACGTGATCCGAACTACAGTATAAATATTATTCTGTGTCCGAACGCTAACGAACCTAGTATCGGAGTTGGGTACGAAAACTACCAAATATTATTACTACTATTTATTTTCTACCAAGAATTTTTTTCTAGGAATCCCGCTGCTAATTTGAATTGAATTTGCCAATTTCGGTACGCAGATTTTCTTGGTAAAATTTTAAGTTTATTTCTGCGGCAGCGCTTTTAGATAGTCTTATATTTAAATATTATTTCGCTGTAATAGAACCTAATTGAGTGGTCTCCGTCAGATAAATAAAGACCAAAGGTTTTAACAGTATGTACAATTCCAATATTCTTATCATAACAAAAGCAGGAAGTAGCCGTAAATCCATTAAATCTTTAGGGATGAAACCCACAGTTAATTTAAAGGTTTACGCAACAAAAAAAAAACACAATTCGATCAAAAACCACACGTGAATAAAACCAATCCTTTTAAACAAAACCGAACTGAGTCAATTCAACGTCCATTTAATTTTCTGCAAAGCTCCTGGCGTATCGAACGTGAGCAAAGCCAAAATGGCTACCGCACGTCATTTCGTTAATTGGAATAGAAACCAAGGCCAGATGTGCAATATCGACAGCGATTTTTTTCATAATTGCAGGGACCGACCCAACGAATTAACCCGAATCTCTCGCCTCCACCATTTAGGAACCCTCATATATTACACCTTATGAACTATTTTCTACGTTAGTTGTAGATGTAGATACCTCCCATTTCATCTTATGGCTTGTAATCTTAGGTATATTGGAGAGAGAATTGGTTGCACAGAACCGTCGTCTGTACTTTTCACAGCTTAATGATTTGGAAAATTGAAGTTACGTTTTACAAATTAGTTCTTGGCATTTTAGTACCACTCAACCAACCACCGTTTACGAGTATATGACCGCCAATGTCTAGCCTTGAAACCCTTGCAGTACACGCGTAATAAAAAAATAAGGAAACAATCACGCTTTTATAAAGTCCATAAAGTCCGGACGTTATGTTAAAATCTGACGTCAGACAATTCTCATTCTTTTATCATACTCAATTCTATTCGACATAATACAGGGTAATCCACTGCAGTGGCGATTTATTTAACCGCTATTGAGAAACCTAAATCATATTTATTGTCCAGCTACATGCGTATTCTGTATCTCAGCTAATGTTCTTGGCACTGGACCAGAAATAGCTAAATTACAACTTAGTGGTATAATTTGTAAGAACGAAAAGTAACGCGGTTCTGTTTGACGCAGTCATATTTTTTCCTTGGTAGCAGTTCGGAAACTGGGTTTATTTTTTTTCTGATGTAAAAGACGGCGGGTAATTTTATTTAGATCACATTTTTGAATATTTTCGTCTTGGTATTTTGAGTATTCATTAAGTTGTTTGGAAGTAAAATGAAAATGAATAAACACTATAATAAAGTAGTAAAAAATATATACTTATATGTATTGGCCCTCAATTCTGTACATAGGGAATGCTGGAATGAGGTAAATGAATAATTGAAGAGATTGTAGTAAAAATGTTAAAACAGCACAGCTACTATTGGAAACGGTAAACACTACAGAGACAGACTCAAGCTTTGACAACAGTTCGGAATATATTTCCAAATCAATTTTCAATTACGACTAAATACGTAGCTAGCAAAAGGTGTTAAACAGGAATATTCTAAGATACGGTTGCCTATCTGGGAGACTATAAAATGCGAAGCTGTGACGTTCATAAAGACGACACTCAGGTGATTGATCGGTGCCGATTGATATATTGCCGCGTGGCTTGCGTAGATATCGAAATATTACAGAATACGTAATGTTGGGAATTTAAAAGGTAAAGGTAAGGACACTATTTAGAATAAATTTTGTGGCCCTATTAAAAATTGTGAACCTCTGATAGCACCATTTGTTAAAAAATACAATAGACGTAGATATATTTAGTAATTTCCGATTCCGCTTAACTAATCCTAAGGAGTCATAAAAAACCCTGTATGAAATCGACACGTGTTTAACGTATCAACGAGGCATTTTCAGGATGACGATTGACTTGCCGCGCACGAACCACGCCGCGTTCGCCGTGTGCGGTTACTAAATATATCTACGTCTATTGTATTATATAATGGATTTCCGCAAGGTCTCGCCTTTATAAATTAACTACCATTTGTTGAGCAGGCAAACTTCAGTACCTACTGCATTCATTGATCCTGAGGTCCTCATCATTCTCCTGCCCTCATCCCAATTTATTTGGGGTCGGCGCAACTTGTTTTTTTCTTCCATACTTCTCTGTTGGTGGCCATCTCGGTAGTCACCCCCTTTCTAGCCATAGCATCTTCTACATAGACTATCCTTCGTTTCTTTGGTCTTCCCCAACTCTTATAGCCATCCACATTGCTACTCAAAACTTTCCTCACGATATTTGCCTCACTCCTCCGCATTACATGCCATAACTTTGTTTTTTTTTTTTTGAGGGTGGGAAATTTTCAAATAACTTCTCCCGCTCTGGGCGGAGCGGGAAGGGCGTGTCAGACTTTTACTGACTAAAACCCACCCGTGTTCCTTCCTTTGCCTGTGTGCCGGGGTCGCGATATCCCTTTCGGACAAACCCGCAACCCCAGCAGGCATTGGCCCTTCCGGACCCCGTCAGTTGGTGCTGACATCTCTTTGAGGCGCGCGTGGAACACAACGCGCCGTCGACCCGGGCCTGGTCCCTATCGGACG
This sequence comes from Agrochola circellaris, assembly GCA_914767755.1. Lineage (NCBI taxonomy): Eukaryota > Metazoa > Arthropoda > Insecta > Lepidoptera > Noctuidae > Agrochola > Agrochola circellaris. The sequence continues at coordinate 12,665,703 of OU611859.1, forward strand.
GCGAACTACCCATTGCTCACCGTCCGCAAGCCCGCGCCTACGGTGCCCGGAAGTCGGCTCTCGACTCCCGACGCCCGGGGCGTCTCTTGCGGCGACTAGGGGCGCGAGGGCGCGACTCCTGCCTCTCCCTCGCGCGCTCCGCCTCTAATGCATCGCAGAAGGAGGTGACGGCCTCCCATGCACTCTCGCTCCGGACCATGGCCTGAACCAGGGCCGGACGCGAGAGATCGCCGCCGCCGATCGCCTCCGTGAGGACACGGCGGTGCTCCGCCCAAGCTGGGCAGACCTCTACGGGTGAGGGCGCCGTGGCGCCTCTCTAGCCACTCCTCAAAGAGGGGACTTATCGCCACAATTGTGGCGTGCCCAGTTACATGCCATACCTTGACAACTGATTTCCACACATTGATCCTAAGGAACTAAGACTAAAAATAAGACTAAGTAATTCAACCGCACACCACGTCCTAACGTTTCAAAAAGAACAACCCCATCTGGCTTGAATAGAATGAAGTCAATAAACTCTCAGACATTACCACAACACCCAAAAATATAATAGACATCAAAATTGAACTGTCAGTTCACCAAAGTCTTAAATCGAATAAAAGTCGAGATTACATCTTTAGAGTGGAGAGCGATGTCAAATTGAATGAGCATACATTTCTCTCAGAGGAGGACATCATCGTTCCGAGAATTCTTTTGTCAATATAAGGTAGAATAAAAATTTGAATACCAGATGTCGGGAAGCATAGAGTTTCATTGGTTTAAAATTATTTCTTTCTGATATTTGTTCATGAAATGCATATAGGAATCAGTATGGAAATGGCCATTGCTCTATTAACAGCAGATAAGGCTTAGATCATCACGAAAGTCTAACTAAATCAAATTACACGCTTTAGAAATTATTGTCACGCAAAGAACAGAGTTTATTTCGGAGTTGATGTTCAATATTCAATGATTGGGGAGACACCAGAAGAAGAAATGTCCAAGAGTGAAAAACCAGAAGAAGGGTGGTAGATGAGGAAAACCTAGCCAATTCATTTAGGACTCAAAACTAATCATATTAAAGCACATTTTTTATGGCCGCATGATAATTCAAACCCCATACAATATTGTGTGCTAAGTGATCTGATTTTCAAGGTCAATATAGAAATAATTTCAATGACAAACTAATAAGTATTAATTCGTCTCTAGGGAATTGCTAATTTGAGGGGTTATAATATTGTGTTGTGCTATTTATAATAGGTAACATAAAATATCATTTATAATGATGGATAACATAGGACAAGCAAACAATTAATGGATTGTAAATTGTTCTCGGAAACGTCCGCAACATAAATCAAATATTTATCTGCTCTATCAAATTTTAATTGCACTGAGCGCATTAATAATATCATAATTTTATTGTATTTACCGGATCGGATCCAGTTGCAAACAAAAGCATACCACCAAGCTTGAAAATGATTAATAATAATACATATATTACACACCCAAATGTTTTATCTCTTCGCAATATATCTTCCAAATTAGTAACATTAGTTTGACCTTCATAAACTAACTTTTTTTGGGTGCCTTGTTATCTGTTTCTTTACGCTGATTACCATCATTACATGTCATGGTCCCTCTTCAAGATATTTGTCCCAATTTAATGAACTTGAATATTCTCTATATTTTCTTCACTTAATTACACTAGTTTACTATTAACATTTCAAAGATCTTTATGTAGATGATTAATGACAAACACGTTTGATGAATGTCGTTTCGTCGTATATTAATTAATCTGTGAATTTACAATATTGATTACGCACTAAGATTTGATAAGTATTGAAACTGTGATTTGTCATTAGTATTTGAGTAGGTTGAGTACCTAATAACCCAGTTACTTGATTAATTTTGATATTAACGATAGTTATTTCATCGTTATGACCCTCCAAAATCATGTCAAATGTCAATCGTCAAAATATCAGAATATCAAAATAGAATATTATATTTATCTAAACCCAAATTTCTGTCTAAACATGCTGTTTGTTTGGATCTTACATAATAAGGGTTTGCCTTGGCCCTTGATATCTCCGTGACGTCATTTGTTTGCCTAACATTAGCTAATCCATCATGGCTTCCAAAACATCAAGTCACTTCTCACGAGACAGTATCGTCATCGCATTCTTCGTTAGCAATAAACGTCATAATGCTCTTAATACTCTATAAACATTTAATCCCTTATCTGCATCCGTTTTGCTAATTTTATCACGTGTGCCGTCAACATGTGTTTATCCCTCTGACCTTGGATGACCTGGTTATGAATTATCTTTATCATCAACATCGTGATCGGGTTCCGTAATGAGATAAGTCACTAATGATAAGTTATTAGTTGGGAAGTACGGTTTCTATAAATAAATAAATACGTTAATAGCTGATAGTTAGAATTATCGTTCATACGTTTCTTTCTTACATCATCGTTTCGTACCACAAAAACTTGTCTTTATCTCATCGCAGGATACACGAAACGACTTGCATTTAGCTCATCTGAAGGTCTCAATGACGTCAGCCTGATGCAATAGTCCAAGGGCATATCTTTGGAATCGGAAAGGATTGTCTCGCGGTGAACTGGAAGAGACTTGGCCAATTGGATTTGGAAAATTGTTTGAAAAATCATTATCATGGACAGCTCTATTACTTTCTTGTACATCACCTTTAGCTTTCTACCTTTCTTATATCCAAAAATTATTCCTACCTATACAAAAAGTTGTTTTTATAGGGTATCCAAGCAAATGATTCAGTATCGATAATCAGATTAAATATTTGTTTGGACTCCGGACATTAGCAAGTATTTATTATCCTTATCTGAATATCATAATATTTTTATCACTCAAAAGATAGTTGCCGCGCAGTTTTACTCGCAATTTAGGTTTAAAAGACTGAGTCACGACACTTAATTTTAGCATCACACTAATATCCTTCATTTTAATTTGAAATGAAGGAAGATTTTATAATATTTTTTGATAAAATAATGTCAACGTCACGGTTTAGACTCTAAATATAATGAGGAAAAGTTACCATATATTCTACTTTCAAAAACCACAAGCAAAGAATTACCATAATTGTATTCTAAACCACCTCAACTTCACATAACAGAATACAACAAACATAAATCCTTTGTTACACGAGAGTACTCAAAAAGTTTCGCATAATAACTCCGAAATACCTGTGCGAAAAATATCCACACATCTTATCTACTGGGGAGTAGTATGGAAACCATTAATAATGATAACACATCCGTTCCACCTATTTCAGCACTCCGGATGGGTCTGTCCGAAGTTGGGGATCCGATTACGGAATGAATGTATCACCCCATATCAACCTGTAAAGCTTACATACTTCATCCAACTTTCAATGACATGCAGGATAAAATCAGGTTTGAATTGAAATTTTTCGCAACCTCATCTGCCTAGCCTTTTTTTCGAACTATTTTTGGGGGTCGGCTTGCAGTCTAACCGGATACAGCTGAATACCAGTATTTTACATGGAGCGACTGCATATCTGCACGACCCAATTACTGGGTAACGCGATATCCCTTGATAAGACTGGTGGTCAGATTTTCGGGCTTATGACGACCGGTACGACTGTCAAAGATCCGCGGATGACTGTGAACAGAAAATGATGCGAAAAATTTTCACCGGCGAAATTAGAGTGTCGGAATTCTAAAGTTGTTTGCGCATGGTTGTTCCGGGTTGTGGGTGTACGAATGATTTTGCGATTGAGTTTTGAAGTACGGCGACTACTTCGTCACCCAGTGAGTTGGTCGATTAGTTATTTCAAACGGTGAATATTGCTTTTTATTGAACGCCTCCAGTGACAAGCTGCTTACCATGTGGTTGTGTGTTCATTTCTTTGGCGAGACAGTTTATAAAAATACAATACTTTCTTTATAAGGATACAAAATGGAGTAACCATGCCGTGAGGCAAACAGAAAGAGAAGTTGCAACCGTATTCTAAATGTACATTAAACCACTAAGAACTAAAAAAGTGTTAGCGAGGTGTTAGAATTGCGACCCTAATTCTATTCATCCATCCTTTCTATTTCTATATTCTTTTTGTATTCTTAACTAAGCCATTCTTAAACAAGCGTCTATTTAACCAGACACTTATCCGCCCATATATCGTACAAAACACGCCCATACTCGTATTTCACAGAAAACCATATGTTTGTCTGTTTATGCAACTGCGCCAGCAGACTGCGCCGATAAGTTCAAATATTTGATCTAAGATTATTACTACGAGCGGCATACTCCGGAACGAAATTTAATGGATGTCTCGTAAGTTTAAATAAGAAAAATGGAATACCGTAATAAGTGGAATGACTTCGCTTCCTTAGATTTTATTCGGCAGACAGAATTTCAAGTAGGATCATCATTTATGCGGCAGCACTTCGATTGCAATGTTTGTGCATTCGAGATTTGTGTTTGTGGACGCACCTACGTACGATAGAGTCGAATTTCCTAGTATTATGTTTGAAGTTCGTGACTTCTCACGACTTATTCTGTATTTGGAACGAAGAAAGTTTCTCGCTAATTGGATTAGCCTTTTTTGTGTTAAGCTCTCACCATACATACCTACAACGTTGTTCTTTGTAATATTGAACTACTAAGTTTTGTGTAACGCGAGACGTACACCTGATCCGTCATCGGGCGAGCTCGGCCGATCGAGCCAAACGTAATATGAATAAAAAAGTGAACGCGTACACTTAGTTACCGGACGTCATCGGACGATGTCGGTTGAAGTTGTCTAGTATTCACTTTCTTTTACATATGTTTTCATTTTCGTCTAAAATATCATCAGGACTATTGAATTCTACTGCCCGTTTCCTGCATATAAACTTGTTGCCCCACCTGACCATACTTCATGTTTACTGTTGCTTTTACAGACACAAATCTCATATGTTCACTACCGGAACAACTATCTGTAGGCCTAACAAATATTGATACAGAGCAGAAGCTCAGTTTTGTGTTAATCGAGCAGTTTGACTGTTTTGTTCTACAATATCCTGCAGTATATTGGCAATTACAGCTTCATCAATTGGCGCAGCTTAGTCTGTTGATGATATTGTTTTGGCAGTATGTGATGTACCATATGTGCCATCTGTTCTTACCTAGATCCCCCTTGATATATACCACATTCGAACAAATAAACATATTGGTTGATTATGTCCTTTAGAATTATTTAGATCCTGAAATATTTAAGCCAGGCAGTTAGATGCTTCATCAATAATTTAACAACAATTTAGTTTGATGGCTAATTCTTCTAGTATTTCGATCCAGAAGACTTGAAGCAGTTAGAAGTTCATCGTTTAGCAGCGAATTCGTTTGTTTAATGCGTTCTTCCTTTGCATTAACACATTATTTCCAAATATAAGCCTCCAGTATCCAAACATCCCCGCAATTTTCCAATCCATGAAACCGGATCCCTAAACAGACTAATCGAACTATGTTATTAACTACTGTTTGCCAAAACGTGTAATAACAACGTAGGTATTGTATTTACAAACAATTGAATAGCTAGAAATGAGAGCTAATTAGCTTTTCACACTTTAACACAATGTATGCGGTTTGTTTGTATCGCTTTACACTTACCTATGGGTTACAGTGTTTACGTTTGTAGTGGAATTATCATTAGCCGACCCTTTCTGTATTTATTATTAATCATTTATTTCAGAATAAAAAACATTCCATACATTGTTAGTAAAAAGTACTTATAACTAAGTTACAATTCCTCTATTTTGTATTATAAAGGGCACTTCTTGATCCGTGAACGGTGTTCCAGTGCCTCACAACCGGGCAATCAACCCTTCCCAATATCGTATCCAGAAGGCTGATTTAGAGGTCGATTTCCACTCCAACCAAGACCTACAGGGTGTCAGGGACATCGACACGAAGCCGGTTACCATGGGGTCAGTACATGATTCTGAACCCCCCTGCGTTGAAATTTTTCGTCGGTTATTAAAAAAAGTCTGTTGTTTCATAGAAAAGTGCAATAACTATGTAATGTATGGAACAGCTGTTTTGTTTTTTTAAATAACTGACGAACAATTTCAACTCAGGGGGGTTCAGAATCATGTACTGAATCCATGGTAACCGGCTTCGCGTCGATGTCCCTGCCACCCTGTATATGTAGATGCTAAATAGAGGTTACTATTCACTCAATCGCATTTCCACCTTTAAGATGGCCTTACATTCGGGAGCTCCCTGTCTTCGGCCTGCTCGAAGTGTTTCATATTTCCCATAGCTTTTACTCATCCTTGTCATTATTATTATGTTAGTTGGTGGCGTCAACAAACTGTTATCATCAAACTATCTGTCCAGTGAAGTCAGACCTTTCTTCGTAGCGATCATTCAGTATAGGCTTAAGAGTTTAGATATTTACTGTTTCAACGAGCTATTCAGTTCTCGCTCGCGGAGGAGCTCGTGGCTAAGTAATAACTGTCGCACGGGTCGATCCATCAGGTTAAGCTACGCTTGCCGGGATTGGTCTGCGGATGGGTGACCATCTTTACATACTGAGACTCCTCCGTGCCTTGGATAGCACGTTAAGGCGTTGGTCCCGGCTATCATCTTTGAGTCGTTACGGGTCGTCAAAAGCCCGAAAGTCTGACATCCAGTCTTACCAAGGAGTATCGTACTACCCAGTGTACGAACCTATTGCCATCAACCGGGCACAAATCCAGACTTCGGGCTGCTACTGAGAAATTCCACGGAGATTATACCACATTATAACCAACTACCCACAATTAATTATCAAATCTTTAGTTTATTTTATTTGACTGTATAAGTCGAATTTATTGTCATTTATTATTGACATAATTAACTCATTACATTAGTAATATTTAAAATAGAATAGATACAGATTTTTTTTTTTCTAACTGAACAGACAGCAGTGCTGCTGGGGAGTTTGTTGCGCCATTTCTTCTTCCCAGCTTACTAGAAAGTGGTGAAGGGTGGGCGTTTATGGGGGAATATTTTGTGTAATTTTGAAAAGTGCTGATTCTCAGCCTGGTTTGAATAAATGACTTTTGAATTTTAAAAACACCTATTTAACTCCTACCCCCATGAACTTGCTAACAGCTAATTTCAACACATAAATTACCCCAACATGTGCAACGTACGTCCAGAACACCAGACTTTTACTTGATTAATTAACCCTGTAAACACACACGAAGGATGAATTTAGTGGGTCGTGTCACTGCATACATAACATATTAAAGCAGTTTACATAGGTTCCCCGGTTTGTGCGGAAGTGTTTCACGCTGAGTTACGGCGTCTTTTTAGGGTTGAATATTATGTTGAATATGAAGTACGGGTTGCCGGCCCGGTTTATCATTTTGTGGATTTTTATGTCGCGTTGTTGAAAATGTAGCTTTAATTCTGTCTCTCACTCGAGCGTTTACTTTATGAATGAAATGTTAGTTTTCTGTGTGCATTGTTTGGACCGTTAGGACGAGATTCACAGACCGTACTTTGACTTTACTTTGCTAATTAAAGTAAGCCTTTAATTCTAATATGAACATTATAATAATAATAAATGAATAAAAAATATATCTTTTTAGTGTGAAGAATATTTAAAAATGTAATTATGTAAGAAAGAAAATAAATAAAAAATATTGACAAAAGAATAACTTTGACTTTCTTTAACTTTGAAGTTATTTTTATTATCAAAAAAAGTTTCATATTCATATAAGCTATTAACTATGATCATAGAATTTGACAGATATGAAATCATTTTTGTATGATATATGAAATCATATTTGTATGATATATGAAATCATAATTTGTATGATATATGAAATCATATTTGTATGATATATGAAATCATATTTGTATGATATATGAAATCATAATATTTGTATGATATATGAAATCATAATTTGTATGATATATGAAATCATATTTGTATGATATATGAAATCATATTTGTATCATATATTATTATGATAGTGTAATGAGGGCCTTCTAACCAATTACGTACCTAGTAATAAACAAACCGAAATCGACAAAACACCAGTATTATTATACGAATTACGAAGTCATTCTCCGATGTAAATATGCGCATACATTTAAGTTACAATAGGATGAATGAACACTGTTCTAGTGGGAAACGTTTAAATTAGAGATGCCGCGAATAGTTGTTGTAGTGAATAGTCGAATACCGATTAATTGTCATTCCCTATGGCGAATAGTCGAATATTCGCCATTATTACTGGACAGAAAAAACGAAAAATAAAAAGATATTCTCAAATAATAATATAGTTTATTTATTTTCTGAGGCAGGTTTGATTTATGAAAAACAGCGCAACCGACTTGATCCCAATCGTGCAGAAAAACTAGTTTTTATGCACCACAATCTGGCCCTTTTTGACTTTAAATTTAAATATTAAATTATTAATTAAAAAGCCTAACTAATTAATAACATGACTGATTTTCGGGTTACTTTTTATATTGATGATAATAATATTAAGCGTGTTTTGTTTTTAAAGAGTAATAAAACTTTAATTACTTTTAAGTCTATAGTTTTTCTGTTCATTAAAAGTTTATTTTTATTTAGACAACTATTAGCCAAATGTCGAATAAGACACTATTATTCGATATTCGACGAATAACAAAAAAATATCGAGTACCTAATGCCGAATACCGAATAATAGCGAGTATTCGCGGCATCTCTACTTTAAATTACTTATGCTTTAATTTTAGTTCATGGCACACTTGTAGGTCATACCTACTTGTTCAACCGCGGACATTTGCGGTGAACCACTTTTCACCCTTATGACCTTAGTAATAAGGTTGAAAAGTGGTTCACCGCCAGTGTCCGCGCTGGTACCTCTACTTAATGCAGTTTTGGGTTACCTACAGTAAGTGTTTGGGGAAATCTGCCGCCGTTTTTTTTTTAAAATTCTTTATGGTGTCCTCTGTCCACCTGTGATGCGAACAATGTCGTCTACACATCTCGCCGCCAGAACTTTAACTGAAACCACCTGGATGAGGCTGGCACGTGGGGATTGCCACAAAAAAAGAGACAGGGTGTACTCAGCAGTGGCCCAGATGAATACAGATGGGATACTCCGCGTTTTAGGTATGAAGCTACATGTAGGTAAGCGGCTCGACTTGTCGAATTCAGTGGGCGTAACGTAGTCAGAACTCAGAAGATATAAGTAAGATTTACGCGATAGAAAGAGAGGCAACTTCTAGGTTGATATAACTGTCGGTAATTAGCGCTGTGCGACCTGAATTGCACTTTATTGTGTGATAGCAAGTGTCGCTTTTTATTTAAATGAATTGTATGGCCCACAGATAGTTTGTCTGGGTGTATCAATTTAACAACAGGAGATTCCAGGTCCATAGCTGGAATCTTTTTTATTGTAGGTACTTAAACCCTATGGTTATAATTTAAATCACTAAGATCTCTTCACCACGAAAAAACAGAAGGTGGATCTTCTACTTGAAATTAAAATATAAATATTTATGTAACACTAGCTGCGCCCCGCGGTTTCACCCGCATAAGTCTCGATCCCGTGAGAATATCGGGATAAAACGTATCCTATGTCCTAACCCTGGTCATGGTCTACATATGTGCCAAATTTCATCCAAATCCGTTCAGCCGTTTTCACGTGAAAGCGTAACAAACAAACAAACTTTCAAATATATAATATTATATTATAGTTAGGATTATATTATTATCTTTGTCTACTAACACGAACTGCAAATACACGAGGCTCAGGTCACTGCCATATATACTATTACGTCATATTATTATTATCTACAGTATAATACCTACCAAAGAATCGTAAAGCTGCGTACAAAAAAGAAAAGAATAAAAACTCTCAATGTCAGATCCGACGGCTGTCTTGAATACTGCGATATTAAAATAGTCTTCGGGGAATTGGGTACGTCTTTTCTGGGCTTATCATACGTGTTCCTTACGGGATACGGGTAGCATTCGAGCAGAAAATGGATACGGGAATTTAAGGCGACGATAACCGACTTTTAATGATTTTATACTGAAAACCACGTCTAAACGAGTAGTGTTAATGATTTGGAAAAAATATATGTTAAATTAGAGCATTTGCTTAATAACTTAATATATGAATATTTTAGATTATATGTTTATATTACATAGTGAAATTATTTTTTACAATTATGTCTAAAGCGGGTAAAAAACTGAGAATCACATAAAATCTGTCAATCGTATTTTTCTGAAACCTTCACCATTTTAAAGAGTTTTATTAAAATAACTTTTGTTTTATGTATAATAAAATAATAATGCGTCTAATTTAGGACAGCGCACCTTGATGGGCGAGTCCTATTACTGGCTGGACGTACGACGCGTTGCGTGAGCTCAGTACAGAACACGCAAGCTAACCACTCAAGGTCACTGGCATATATCTGCGTCTTAAATACAAGAGGGTTCAAGTTAAAGATGGTGGAATTACAGGGTTACAAACTTTACAATCTCGTGGCTAAATGATAATAGTCCCTCAAGTCGATCGAAGGTTAAGCTACGCTTGCCGCGGTCGGTTCATGGATGGGTTAGGATTACATATCGATCGAGTTCCTTCCGCGCCTCGTAAAGCACGTTTAGCCGTTGTTCCCTGATGTCATTTGTAGGTCTTTGACAGTCGTGACGGGTATTCAGAAGCCCAAAAGTATGACAGTTACCGAGGGATATCGTGTTACCTAGCAACTGGGTTGTGGAGGTCAGATAGGCAGTTGCTCCATGTAAAATAACTTGAAGGAAACTTCAGATATTGTGTGAAATATTGTGAGTTTGTGAAAACCATTTTTGGATTAAGGGATCCGTTGGCGAAATATTAAGCTTTTACCTGAAATTTTTTGTTAGAGTCAAGTGTCCCCCCCCCCTGCCAGCTAAATGGTTGTACTTGGATTTGTGAAAAAATTCACAGCAATAGTAGTAATATAAAGTAGTAGTAGTAATATAAAAAAAATAAAAGGAAAACTATCAGAGCAAAGTAGACTGTACTGGTTAACGAGTAATAATCAACCAACTTAAATTTTCAGTTTGAAAAACGTGATCTCCCATACATTCCGTATGGGAGAACATGTTTATCAACTACAATGTTAAGTTTGTTCTTGGGATAAATTCATCCCAACTACTTCCGTAGTTGGGATGAATTTATCCCAAGAACCCTTCATTGTGCGTGGTTCGACACGCACTTGGCCGATTTTATTGTTGGTCGTTTTTGTAACTAGTGGTCGCAAGCGCTACTGATCAGACAAAGTGTTATTGGGTTTTTCCAACAGGAATCTGTCAATACCAGTTCGGAGTCTGGATTTGTGCCCGGATGATAGCAGTAGGCTCGTAACCACATGGGGCTTAAACATAACTGGCGATATGCCTATAGGTGCAGCTCTGCATGACCCTTCGGGGATTAGAGTCGTGATGATAGGTTATGTTAAGAGAGTTTTGTTTTATTAACCCCTCTAATATATTGATGCGATACATATCCCGGGGTTAAGAGTACATAACGTAACCCTAAAGGGACCAAAACATAATTTAAAATTAAAGCCGTAGTAAGTTCCGTGATGAAGGAAAACAACGAAAGGGTTATTCTATTAAACGAGCAATATTTTTATGTATACAGGGTGGATTTTCGAGATGGGGCAGTAAGGGCGGCTACCTTAACCGATGTAGCTACAGGAAAACGGTCCGTCCAGACTAGCGCGACGCCACACCGGTTATTGTTATACCGAGAAGTTTTCTTAGAAATTGTATTGTTCTAGTCGCGTCGTGGCGTCGCGTCGCGCTGGTCTGCACGAGCCTTTAGGAGTCTTGTACTTAGCTTTTTGAGACATTTTGAATTGCATACACAGATTTTGAAAAAAAAATACAGTCAGCAAGAAAATAGGCAGTTTTCGCAAAAACTTTTTTTGTTGCCAATCGATCCCATTTCTTATAAGGATCAAAAAACCTTATCGAACCAAATGAATTTTGAGTACTAGAAAAGAAAATCGCAATAAACTATTTCCATACATTTCGTAGGAAATTAAATTCCAGCCTACTTTTTACGATGGATAGACTAACCTAGCTAGATCGATTTTTTACGAGGGAAAAATCGTTCTAGCTAGGTCTCATATCTGGGAAAATTCGTTTTCTCCGTATTTTCACCCGAGCAGAGCTCGGTCGCCCAAAGTTTAGAACAATATGAAAATCAACAATAGGAAATTTTTCATCGGGTATTAAAAAAAAATCTGCTATTTCATAGAAAAGTGCAATACCTACGCGGGCAAAATGTTTGGAACAGCAGTTTGTTTTTTAAATAACCGATTAAAAATTTCAACACTCTCCCTGTGTTGTAATTTTTTTAACACAGGGAGATCAGATTTTCAATTCAGAATCATGTACTGAATCCATGGTAACAGGCTTCGCGTCGATATCCCTGCCACCCTGTATTATATGAACGAAATTGTATCTACTTGATAAATGCTCTAAATAAATTTAGTTTAGATAAAGGTAAGCCATGGTACTTACGTGGACTTCGGAATGGTTTAAGTAATTAAAGAGGGGAAGTAAGCAATTTATTGAGTGAAAAAAACTATGGCCCTTTCTAATGTGTCCAGTAAATGTCACTCGTGCTGGTTAAGGAAAATCATGGTGAATAAACCGTGAGGTTTTCTTAAAAATTGTTCTGTTAGAGTCGCGTCGCGCAGTCGCGTCGCGCTATTCTGCACGAGGCTTAAATGTGGGGTTGTAAGACAACAACCAAACAGATTGAATATTTTAAGTTTTTATTCTTGAAATAGAATCAAGATAACGATACCGTCACACAGGAAAATAGCAATGAATCAATACAAATTATAAATAAAAGCCACTTTTTGTGTCTGTCTGTGTGACCGCGTTGTTCTTCTAAATTACACAACCAATTTTGATGCGGTTTCATCATCATTTAGATAATTTATATCGGAAGGTTTATATGTTTATTACGTTAAACTTACATCTAAAGCGTCGTGCAGACCGGCACAATGCGACAGCGCGACGCAACTCTAAGATACAATTTTTAAGAAAACATCACGGTAGAACAATTACCGGTGTCGCGTAGCGCTATTCTGCACAGGCCTTAATAATAAAGAAATCTCGATGTTTTGGCAAGTCGTAAAACCGTGCAAAGCTTGTACGGGTTGCTTATATAATACAGAATTTTAATTTTAAATGATGAAGACCAAAATATACCTATATTAACACCATTTAAATTGACAATAAATAAAAACCCAAAATATTATTCAGTTAACACTTGATATGCCAACTTAATTACCATCAATACAATGCCTTCTTTATTTAAAAACCCATTGACACCGGACACATAAGAATTCATTACATCGTATGAAACACGATATCTTCGCATCTCACGACTTCATTGAGAAGTTGATGGCAGTTAAGGCATCTATCCCAACGGTGGCGATGAACGAGAAGCGTACTAGAGTTAGTCCGCGCGCGATTTCTACTCACCGCCTGAGTTATCTGAGACGAGGGAGGGCGCAATCGAAAAAATTTGCAGAGTTAGCTTGGCCTTTGTCTATGTCTCCCGTCTCACCGGTCACATAAAGCCTCGTGCTGACTATAGCGACGCGACTCGTAAAAAAAAAATCCAAGAAAGGTTCACGGTAGAACAATTACCGGTGTCGCGTCGCGCTAGTCAGCACAAGGCTTAACTCAGGCGGTGACCATAGCAACTAAAAACGAGTTGGCCAGCAACGAGCAGCGAGTGCGCTACGGAGCCGAGCGATTACTCGCTGAGCTGCGTATGTAACAAATACGAGTCTCTCAGCGAGTGTTCTAACAGCCAAGTGAGTGTCACTGACCGAGTACTCTCTTTGCTAGCTCTTGTCGCTGCGACAAAAGATTACTCGCCGACGGCGGTGTAAACAAAAAACAATCAACTATTTATATATGTATCTCTTTTACTTACACGGCACCTACAATCTTTTGTGCGTTTCTAGAGCGAGAAAAGTCGCTTAACTTCGCTTCCTCGGTGGCGGTGGGTCAGGTGCCTGACACGACCGGAACCGGCTTGCCGGGACAGTCGCAGCATTGTATGCTAATGCGCCCATTGAGAACGGATCAATCAAGCGAAATGAATATTATATCGGATACAGACCGGACCGTTCGGTTTGACCGTTTTTTTGGGGATTGTATTTCATTTCCGTGCTTGAAATGGACTGTTCATTTCGATGTTTTATTTTTAATTGAAAAATAATTATTAAAGTGTGCAGTTTATTAAACAGAATATTTAAAAGTCGATTAAGCAGTGTTTCTATTTAGTGTTTGCTGGTGGATTAAACAGAAGTAGGTAATCAACAACCAATCAATAGGCACCAATTGAAATAGTTTTTCCTGTGTTTTTTTTTTCAATGGCAGTTACATAGATAACGCCAGTACCTTACCTTATGTTACATAACGTTGATTTATGTCAATTTAAACGAGAATTAAATGGAATGCAGCCAGTAGCCTTCGATTTAATTGCCCACCTGCATGTTTGTCAGAAAAACAAAATTTATTTCTCATATTCTCATACTTAAAGCTTCGTGCAGACCAGCGCGACGCGACTCAAACAATTCAATTTCTAAGAAAACTTGACGGTATAACAATAACCGGTGTCGCGTCGCGGTGTCGCATCGCGCTGGTCTGCACGAAGTTTAACTCGGCGCGGCTGCGGGCATTTTTTTCCAGTAGACGATGGATGGCATTTTATTAAAAATAAGTACATAATTCAGTTATTCGCGACTGTGGCACAAAGCCATTTTATTACGTAGGACACACATTTTTTTTGTAAAAAATCCATTAAAAAAATTGAGATGTAAATAGCCTGTCATAAAAATAAGGAGCAGATATTTATTAAAGCAATTAAGTACTTAATAGGTGGGTATAAAAATGTTTTTATATCTAAAATAAAATTAAGTTGTTACTGTGGAATATTCAAATACATTTAAAGGTACAAGCTAACACTCAAATTGTAAATAAAAAAGTGGTCCCTTAATATTATTTTAGCAATAAAAATAATCTTTTTACAGTTTATGTGCGAATAAATCGCGCGTTTTTAAATCGCCCATCTGCGCACGGCATTAGACGTCAAGTGGCGCTAAAACTTTGAAAACACAAAGTGAACTTGACACAATTGCCAATTTACATAATCGTGAACAGCATGCCTATGTAGAAAATAGTTTTATTACTTACGGAAACGGAAATCCGCCATTTAAAGTCGTAGGCATTAAACTTTTACCAAAATCGCGTGTGAAATCACCGGTTTTATTATCTTGCATTAGGTATAGAATGGACTCGTGATAGTGGGTTTATTGACCTCCCGTGAACTGACGACCTATAGAAACTCGTAAAAAACCTAAAGTTGTATTAATCCAAACGTGTTAAGCTTCGTGCAGACCAGCGCGACTAGTCGCGCGACGCGACACCGGTTATTGTTATACCGTCAAGTTTTCTTAGAAATTGTATTGTTCGAGTCGCGTCGCGGCGTCGCGTCGCGCTGGTCTGCACGAAGCTTTACAAACATTTTGTTGCGTGTTTTTTGGACAACTGGTTGTCTTGAATCTTCCATTTATACACACAGTGACTAAATATTTTCTCGTTGTTAATAATAAAGCTGAAGAGTTTGTTTAAAATCACGCTACTACCCGAAGACGAGTTCTTAAAGCGTCGTGCAGACAGGCGCGCGCGACGCGACTCTAACAAACCAATTTCTAAGTAAACTTCACGGTAGGACAATTACCGGTGTCGCGTCGCGCGAGATGGCGCTCTAGTCTACACGAGCCTTAAGACGGAGAAAAAAAGTCAGAAATAACGCTAAGGGAAAACGAAGTAATAGCGCGGGCGATGCGATGCGACGGGATGAGACGGGGGAACAAGAAATTTCTTTTTATATATTTATTTTTTATTTTTAGAAGTCGCGGGCAGAAGCTAATCTATATAAATAAAAATGAATTGCCACAAATGTATGAAAGATCATCATCACTTGAGAACGGGTCGATCGACCGGCAGATTTTTCTTTTTCTGTATCAGTAATTGTCAGGAGAAGTTGTTTCAAAGAAAATGTTACCAAATCCATCGAAAATGTCGGAAATTCCACTGGAGATAGAGCCATAAAACTTACCTGGGCGACGTCGGACACGAACAGCTAGTTTTCGGATGAAAAGAATTCTATTAAAAAAGACCTTGGGCATTTCCAGACAGCAAAGAATTTACAGCCCATCTAAAATTTAATCTACAACAAAACTAGATAATGAACACAGCATCATATCAACCGGTACAAAAACAGTCAAAATAATGTGAAAATAAAACGAAGCACATAACACTCACACAATACAACTAGTCAAACCAGTTTCAAAGGAAACCGTAGACAGAGTATAGATATTAATTTCATTCAAAGGCTTTGGCCACAAGACCTAGCTGTGGTGGGGCGATAACGAAACTGAGAATGTTGTACCAAGTTACGGATGTGTGTATTCCCCTTTACAGTGGGATAAAGGTGGTGTAAGAAATATTTGCATTCAGACTACTATGAAATACCCGCTGGATTTAGATATTCTGTGTAAGATTTTCGGGCTTTTGAATGAATTTATGCATGTATTTTTATTTCGTAAGGAGTTTTGTGGGTCGAACCCAGGCAGGCGCTTTACTTTGTGTAAATAATTTCATCACCACTGCTCTCAAAACGGGAAGGAAAACATCGTGAGGAAACCGGCATGTCCCAGAACGTGAGACATCTACTAAACCGCACTAGGCCCCGTGGTAGATTACAGCCCACTGCATCTCGAAGAGAGTAGGTCTGTGTCCTAGCAATGGGAACATTAAAGCTGATTATGCTAGTACATTGTTATTTGATTGCAGATTACGCTTTTTTACTGTGGTCGTTCCAACCGCCACCTTTACCATATCATCATCATATTGACATGAACTTTCGTGAACTCAATCTACAAATTAACCCTTGTTAACAGGAATCCGCTGGATGCGGGAAGTACAGAACCTGTCGAACTGGCGGTGCTTGAGGGAGGCCTATGTACAGCAGTGGACGTCTTTCGGCTGACATGATGATGATGATGATGAATTAAGGAGCCGTTTGATACTTAGCCTGAGCCCAGGGCAGTCAGCCTCGCTATCAAAATTATAGTTAAGCTAAGCATATAACAAGCCAGTAGAAAATTTCTTAGCTATCAACAGGAGAGTAACACCCTCAAATACAAAGCTATACAGTAAAAAAATAAACGAGCTAGCCTTACAGTAGTCGCATACTTGTTGTGTAACATCCGACATCTCAACATTACCCTTTAGGAAAATGGGTTGGAACCATCTGACCGCCAACTCCAGCACCTCAGCGGTCATTGGTCAAATCAAAAAGCGCGCGCTTCCCCGGCTTCCTGTTACACCCTTCCGTCCCTTTTCACGAAATCACTTCCACATATCCCAGGAAAGCGAGAGGCAAAGATGTTACAGATCAAAATCCTTTCTATTAAAGATCGTATCAAAATCATTCTAAACAACGTTAACTACGTGTTTCCGATACAATTTAATCAGAGGGGCCGTAAAATTAATACATACAACATTTATATGTATCGCACACGATAACCAATTTGCAGTTACCGAGGTAATGAACGAGCGAAATGGCAGATTGAAGAACATATTCAGCTTACATTACGTTCTTGTTTATTTACAACATCATGCCATGAATTTGCTGAAGGCTGCTGTAGAGAAATTCCAAGCAGAAATTTCCAGGATAGATGCCACGTTTGGTTGGGACTTCCGATTACGCCGATAAGGTACATATTTACTTAAATTTCCACAAAATTGAGCGTCTATTCATTGGGGTCCTGGCTATGACCTACGTGACGAAGAAAATTCTGCAAAGGTAACTTTTACCCTGATTAAAGAGACTCTGTGAAATGACGACCTTGAAAAGGTGGCTGGGACAACTATGCGGAAGACGGAGGACAGGATGTTATTGCGCAGCTTGGGAGAGGCCTATGACCAGCAGTGGACTGCGATAGGCTAAGTTGAGCCCTAGTAATAATAACCTTATCCCAAATGACGAAAATCCAAATTGAAGCTTCATGCAAGCTAGCGCGACGCGACAGCGCCACACGACACCGGTTATTGTTATACCGTGAAGGTATTCTTAGAAATGTTATTGTTACAGTCGCGTCGCACTAGTCTGCACGAGGCTTAATAAAGAAGAAAATATACCCAATTAGTAACAGCAGTAATAACGAGTATCAAGTCTTACGTGTAACAACAAGGGAAAGACCAAGTGTACAATGACCGATTAAGGAGCCCCCCCAAGGCTAAACAAGCGAGAACTTCTTCAAGATTACGCTTATTACATACACAGTAAGAAATTACGTGAAACACACTGACCTGAATACTAATTTTGTTGGCACGTCAACCACACCGCGTAACGTTAATGTGTTGGAGATGAAACTCGTTTCCCATACTTTGAAGGTCGGTAGGTACCACTGCATGTCTCACAAACATCGACAAATCTAAATCTGCTTAGCCTTGTCCTAACTACAATGTTGGAGTCGGCTTCCAGTCTAACCAGATGCAGAGAATACCAGTATTTTACATGGAGCTACTTACCACAACTACTCGTGCCTATCTTAATAAATTTATTTTTCTTTCTTTCTATCTGATCTCCACAACCCAGTCACTGGGAAACACGGTACCCTTTGTTAAGAGCGTTTATTCTGTTAGAATAATGATTATTAATTGCAATTATAACATTGAATTTCATGTTGTAACCGTTTTAAAACTAAATGTTCGGTGTTATTGCATTTGATAATCTATATTTTAGTTCAGTACTTAGCCACATTTCATATTTCCAGCCAGTAATATTGCCAAATTAATCAAAACAAGTAAATATTTGACAGCTATTTGCAACGTTGCCAACTTTTAGGATAAACGCTCTTAAAACTTGTTGTCAAACTTTTGGGCTTCTGAATCCCGTAACGACTGTCAAAGATGTACGAATGACAGCCGAGACCAACAGTTTAACCGGTAAAGCCCTGGGTGACCCTCAAGCACGTCAATTAGCACGTTAATTAGTTGTTTATCAGGCCTTTAACGGTTAACGTGCTTTGCGAGGCACGGAAGGGTCTCGATATGTAATTAATGGTCGGCCATCCACGAACCAACCGCGG
Organism: Agrochola circellaris; assembly: GCA_914767755.1. Classification (NCBI taxonomy): domain Eukaryota; kingdom Metazoa; phylum Arthropoda; class Insecta; order Lepidoptera; family Noctuidae; genus Agrochola; species Agrochola circellaris. Next base: position 12,684,899 of record OU611859.1, read on the forward strand.
TAAGCATAGCCGCCCCGTGCGGCTGTTATTATAGAGCCACGAGCCGCTCTCATCGACAATGACCCAGTGACACAAGGAAATCAAGTTTATTATCTTTAATGAATCCCAATTACAAAGAAAATACGGTCAATTAACTGAATGACTCGATAATAGCTTTTCGAAAAACTGGTCTCACTGAATTGGTAAGGTTGTGAAAGAACGCCTACTTACACAAAGATCCTAAGAAGGAATGATAAATAAATAATTCGTAATTTAATAAAGGTCGGAATCTGAGACATTGCGGATTGCGCAGAAACAATTACACAAAAATCGCTGTGCGCAAGATCTTGGGGACCCTCTTTTGAAATATTAGTAATTTCAGTAGACTGAAATGTATAATATTTAATTATGAGAAAGACAATACGTATTTAATTTATCTTTATTATTCTAAACCAAAATACCCGCGTTTCGCGCTATTTTTTGTTTTATATTTTTTTATTCATACTAGCTGCAACCCGCGGTTTCACCCGCATAAGTCTCGATCCAGTGGGAATGTCGGGATAAAAGTATCTTATGTCCTAATCCACGTCATGGTCTACCCCTGTGCCAAATTTCATCCAAATCTGTTCAGTCGTTTTAGCGTTGAAAGTGTAACAAACAAATATCTTCGCGTGCACTTTGGACACGAATTTGTATTGTACGTAAATATTTGATCGTGGTCGTACGAATTGAGTGCGCACACTAAATACGTTTTTCTCCGTCAAATAGGTAGTGTTCCGATGATATCGCATTAAACGCACGAAAAATCCCAAAAAGTTCGGATTATTTTCAGACGTTGGAACTAAACGTACGACTAACAACTTAGTACTTGGAAGGTTGGGATCGTTCGCGCGTGTTCGTATGTGTTCGCACGAATAAAATTCTTACGAAAACGCGTCTAAAGTGCGCGAGGCCTTAAGCTTCGTGCAGACCAGCGCGACGCGACGCCGCGACGCGACTCGAACAATACAATTTCTATGAAAACTTGACGGTATAACAATAACCGGTGTAGCGTCGCGCTGGTTTGCACGAAGCTTTATTGCTTCGTTGTGGCAATCCATGTCCAACAATAAATGTATTCCGACTGAAGTTATAAGGATCATAAATCAGCCAGTAATTATCCTTTTGTAGCGCTGCATTTCCATGTTGGCGATTACAGCTTTAATAGATCAGTTATCAGAATTATCAAAACAAAACAACCCAGCTTTTGTCAATCCAAGCACGACCTAAAGATAGCACTATATTATATCTCGGAGAACATATATACGGAACATGCAGGAATCCCACGCGAGAACGATAATGTAATTAATTCCACACGCGTGTGGGATCCCCTTTAACGGTAAAAAGTTAAGTTAATTGTCGAGTAAGTATTTAAGGTAACGTAATACCTTAAGCGGTAAGCATTTACTAAGGTGTGGAATTAAGTAAGCTTTGTCATTTGAACAATAGCCTAAAATTGGATCAGGGCTGGGCTGACTTGACCACTTTTTGAAAGAGGGCAATTAAGGGATTATATAACATTACATTACGCCTGTTTTCCTCATAGGGATATGCAGAAGTGACCAATAATACTACACTTACACTCACATTTAGCTAATTATTTATGTATTGGTCATAGGGGGCAAGCCTTGTCATCAACTGGGCACAAATCCAGACTCCGGGCTATTACTGATAAATTCCTCATTGAACAATCCAATAACACTTTGCTCGACCTGGGAATTGAACCAAGGACCTCATGCTCAGAAATAATTTTTAGTCCATCTTTAAGATTATAAAAAAATATTGGACACGTATTTTTTTCTTTTTTTACGTAGGTAATCTAAAGAATACATTGAGGTAAAATGTGCCATGACCTCATGAGTACGTAGATTGTATACATACTAGTGACGTAGCAACCTCCACTCCCCAACTTAAAATGCGTTTTATCTAAGTAATTTTTTAATAATATAATATAGCAAAAAAATACGTGTCTAATATTTTTTTTATTATCTGACAGACAGACTAATTAGAATTTCATTTTTTTTACCCAGGCATCATCAATATTACGTAAAAAAGAAAGAAAGAAAAAGTATTTATTGAGACTCGCACAGGAAATCACACACTAAACTAAAAACACACTAAACATAAATAAAAAACAAAGTAACATTAAAATTTAAAGAATGAAGTCCCGTAAGAGGCCAAAAGGCTCCTATCTCAGCATGATGCCGCGACATTAAAAAAAAAAAGAATGTCGCAGCGCTGGTATTCTGATAGGGCCCGCAGTGATGAAAACATAACCCATATGTGTAGTTGCTGTCGCGCAGTCGGGTAAAAAGCGGAGGACCAGGAGCATCATCCTATAATCTCATTATTCCATATTTGCAATCGCCAATAATTTGAAGAGCGCGAAGGTAATGGTATTATTTTCCGTGCCGTCACTCTGCCATAGTGACTATGTTAATTTTACACGACCGTTTTGTACAACACATTTTCCGAACTCGAAAGAAGAGGATAATTCTCGATGTGTATAAGCTGCTATTTACGTAACAGTCACTCATTGAAGACTGTCACCACGACCACGTTTGACCTTCAACTCATCAATAAGTTCAGCTGGATGGTGGTTCTATTTGCGTGATAACCACGATCTCTCTACAGTCCATCATCTAATAATTCATAATTATCTAAAGCTAAACGCACCATGACCCAGTATACAAGGTCCCATTAAAATAGATAGACAAATTTTAACACAGCGTTCAGTAGGTACGTCTAACCAAAGATATACAAGCAAAAAAAAAAAATATTCAAGTGTTTTTATTTGACCTAAAATAATAAATGGCATTGGGTAACCAATATTTTTAGTGTATTTTCGTTAGCTCAATTTCTTTTTCTTGTAAGAATATATAGTGTTTTTTACCATTTTCCTTATTTTGGTGGTCTGAATGATTTCGAAAAGTTTGTCAATTTATTTTAATGGCACCTTTTATAGATCAAAATGCTATATTATGTACTATACAAGATAGTGATAATAATCGTGCATGATTTGTATTTAATTCACACCGATAAGACGGTGTTGAGGTCATTCGAGAACTAACTATCGGTGGAATGATGTAGGATGTTTTAATAATCGACCAATCTTCTATGATAATTTTATTATATACCGATAAAATTTATGTCAACTTTGACATACTTGACGTAATTAAATGCATTTATAAAGTAAAAGAAGTTATTAGACCTGAAACTGTACAGGGCGGTCCACTTATCAGAAGGCCATTCTCGTACTTAAAAAAATCACATTCAAGTCGCAATCTGTCAAACTTGTGAAAAATGTTGGTAAATTGATTGTATTTTTGACAGATTGAGAATGAGATGCGAATGCGAACGTTCTTAAAACTTACGGGAATTGCCGCTCTGATGTCTGATTTTCTGTCTAGATCCAGAATTTATCCAGCTGAAATATTAGTCCCTAATCTTTAGCTAAACACGGCAATCAACGTAGGCACCTATTTAAATAAAGAAGTCAAATCAAAGTACCGTCGACACAAAAAGAAGACGAAACTAACGCTCAGCGACGTCGTCAGTAGGGACCCCATTTGAGCTCGAAGCAAGTAATACGAAAAAATACAGGAGAACAAAACAATAAGGAACTAAGTATCAGAAACAGTGTCTACCTTAACAGTTGTTCAATGAATTGCAGGATTCGCAGAACATTCGATAGGCTTTCGTACCGAATCGAACATCAATTAATGTTATATAAGGAGTCCTCTAAACGCTGTTCACAAATCCAAAACCCTTTAGATCAAATAAACGACCGCTATTCTTCCGACATATGTTGCTGTCTGGGTCCATCAGGTTATCGAAATGTAATTTTCGACACGATACCCAGACGAATGGTTGTGAATAGTTATGCAGTAGGTAACATCGTGAGGCAATTAGCACATGCACGTAACTGTTTAGCGGACGACTTTGATCATTCTTCCATCATGACGTCATCGGTTCGCCGTACGGATGTGCCTAGCAATATTTATACAACATGACAGAGGGCAGTGCGTGCAATGCTGACGTTTGTTGGAGAAATTCCAGCCTTTGTTGAAAATGATATCGTGAAAAGCTTGGATGTTGACTAGACCCGTTCGTCCTGTTTTCACATAAAGAGAAGCTAATCTATTTTATAAAAAGTCTCATTGTGAAAACTTAGGTGAAGTGAGTGTGAAGAGAGATGTCAAAGAGTCTAGCATCAGCACAAATGAATACAGATGGTTCATTCCGCATTTTAGGCATGAAGATACAATTACGCGGCGGGCTTGACTTATTGGGTCAATTCAGTGATTGTAACGTAATCAGAAGATCTAAGAGTTACGCGATAGAAAGAGAGGCAACTTCTAGGTGAATATAACTGTAGGTAGTTAGCGCTCTGCGCCCCTGAATTGCACTTTATTGTATCTTGGCAAGAGTCGCTTTTTATTTAAATGATTTTGCAGAGTGAACCATCTGTATTAAATCTGTGGCATCAGGCGGAATGACAGCTCACTTCAAGTTCAGCTGGTCGATTCTATAAAAATCTCACCGTTAAAACTTAGGTGAAGTGAGCTGTCACTGTCAGAAATCGACCGGCAGGATGCTAACACTATTGACACACAACTACGACTATTGACTATGGATTAACACTATTGACAGCTCACTTCACGCTCACTTCACCCAAGTTTCACGGTGATGTTTTAACAGAATCGACCGGCTGTTCACCTAAATTTTTAACGGTCCAGGTATGAGCAAAGACCACCATTTCACTTATTCATTGCATTTTGGCGGTTTCAGAGAATTATAATTTCAGGACCCCTTACGGTATTTTCCTTTGCTTCACCGTTTTTCAAATGACCCTGCAACAGGTCTCATGTAAAATTGAAAAAATATTGGGGTTCAGGAATCCAGGTTCGAATAAGAACCATCAATTTTGTACTCGAGAGGTCCCCATAACCTCAACGTTATTTAACCTCAAACTTATTTAATTAAAAAATGTATTTATTTCAATAAATAACCACGTGATAAGAACTTTATATCATTAGCATCAGTTACCCTACTAAACTCGTTAACTAATCCATTTATAACAATTTATCATCAAAACGAAATCTTCATTTGACTAAATTCTTAGTAAACAGATTAGAATCTTATGCATGTCGTCCACGAGGCTACTCGAAAATAACCATTTACAGACTCAAATCACCAATGAGTACCCAGAATGTCACAGCACTAGTATTTCAATGGCGGTCAGTACGCGACGCGGAGATTTACTACGCGTTATTATGGAGAACCGAGAAAGCGACAGGGTAGCACGCCAAATTCAAATTTTCTTACGTTTTTTGCCATTTATAGGCCAGTGTCATGTTGTATGTTGATCAAAATATGTATAGGTAATTCACGACCATAACAAAAATGTATTTATAAAACTATAATCATAAGAATCATCACAACAACTCTCTAAGAAAAAAAATATTCGACGGACCACGCTGACGTTTTCGCCTTAACTAGTTTATGATTGGTTACGTCGTCGAACGTCTGTTGAAATTCTAGTGATGTGTCATTCTGGCTACTCATTGGTTATTTGAGTTTGGAACACAACCAACACGTTACTTTTGAGTAACGGCGTGAACGATGAGCCTTACAAAAGTTGTGAGAACATTATCTGACACTTTTACCACATAAGTTAAGTAAATATGTGAAAACTTGGTAAATATGTTTAGTGAAGCCCAGTTCTCTAATCATTGTGTAGAACCTGTAATTTTAGTGTGATGACTGATAAGAGTTATTTATTTAGTTTGTAATGGTTTTAAAGTAAAAGGAGTAGGAACTAGTTCTAGTTGTTGATAAGATAACAATACGTGTAGATAAGAACTTTCTAACACACCTGTCCCACGGCGACTAACGACAAGCAAATAGAGCTAGCAACTAAAAACAAGTTGGCGAGCATCGACCAGTGATTACTCACTGATATGCCTATGAACCAAGCGTGAGTCTCTAAGCGAGTGTTCTTCCCGCCAAGCGAGCATCGGTGAGCTCACTAAAACTTTAAGTTTACCCATGAATCCGCGTTTTAACTGCGAACATGCAACAGCAACGCAACTGCAACGCTAACAACATTTAATCATAGTGAGTCTCCAGCGGTTCAGACCGCGATAGAACCTAACGCTACAATATCTCACTAAAACTTCAAATTGAGCAATGAATCCGCGTTTTAATTGCGAAACCAACTGAAAACTATAGAACAGCTATCTAATTACGCAACACATTTTCGTTGACAATTCCGACTAATCTGTTTCAATTTGACAGGTCAACAACATTCATTGTGTTATTTACGTTGTTGAGCAGTTTATTTTTTCGAACGTACGGAGCAATGGATTAGCAATCTGTTTCAAAAAGATTCAGATTCTGATTGATCGTGTATTACGTAATTAGGGTACTGATTAACTGCCTAGTAGAAGAACTACTACAAACTTTTTTGTAGTCTCAGTTATTGATAGTCAGACATCATACCTAATAACTTAAAAAAATATATAGGTACTTGGAAGGTCATAAAAAGGTGTTTGAGAGGCATTAATCATACGAAAAAACCTTACAGCCTAGTACTACATTTTACCAAAACATAATTGTTGCTTCCACAACATGCAACAGCAACGCATCTGCAACACTAACTCCATTTAATCATTCATGCGGTTCAGACCGCGATAGTAGTTAACGCAACTATTTCTCACTAAAACTTCAAATTAAGCCATGAATCCGCGTTTTAATTGCGGTTGCGAGACCGCGGCTTTTTGAATTCAAATTACTTTGAACTTTACTGTAATAGGTATTAGTGAGGACACGAACTATAGTGCATTATCAATGGGAGAAGGCAAAAGTTTCGATACAGTAATTAACTATGAATCGGACGTTAATGAACTTAAGTGAGCGAGCATAATCATTAACTGGGTGACAGGAAAGGAAAGCTTTTAGAACAGCAAATTATACAGAAATTACATTATAAATTACAGAGACGCTCAAGTTAAATTTAAAATGTTCACATCTCTTAGGGCACATTTGAACATTTTATTTAAATACATTCCAAATAGTCAAAATTGATAATGTCGAAAGTAGTGATTTACCTATTACATATGGAGTCCCACAAGGATCCATATTGGGACCGTTATTATTTTAATACATAAATAATATAACAGAGCTAGGAGTACATGGTCATTTAACTTTATACGCAGATGACACATGCTTATTGTCCTTGCCCGAAAATAAATTTTTGACTTTTTCATCATCATTATCGCCATTATAATGTCACTTTGTCTAGTCCCTAATATCACTTGCGGACAGAAAATAGTATAATAGCATAATCAGCCTATAATGTTCCCACTACTGGGACACAGGTCTCTTCTCGGTGAGAGGGAGTGGGCCGTAATCCACCACGCAGCCCAGTGCGGGTTGGTAGATGTCACAAGTCTTCATAATTTTAGTTCTAGGACAGAACATATTAAGGTTCAACATCCTACAATACTTTACTCACAACACACACGTTTTGGCTGTCTCAACTTTCCTCAACAATTTGTAAAAATAAAACAAAACTCACTTCATACATTGTGGTAGGAAAGTGAATTCAGAATACATTGAATACAAAGTGTGTATCTACAATACTTTGTTACATACTTAGTCAAAAGCAAGGAGAATATGAAATAAACCTTGTTTCATATTCATCTCGGAACTTTTGAAACATTCTTATCTGCTTAGTAACAAAAACTTTGTTTATTATAGTATCTTCAAAAATAATTTCGTTGAGTTAACTGTTTTTCGAGTTTTGTCACACTGAGGAATTGAGTAAAGTTGTTTTGATTATCTTAGAAAATTGAAATAGCTATTTTTAGGGCGTAAGTCACCTAACAAGGTGAGGTGAGGTGGAGGTAGGTAGGTGTTCCTAACAAGTGAATACTGTGTATAATTTACTCTATATCCATACCTCGAGTAAGAAAGATGACAAGGTTAGTAGACTACTCTACAGATAGATAATAGGTATACAAGAATATAGAGAAAAATATAAAATAAATCCCTTATGGATTGTACAAATAAACTCACAGACAAAGGCTAAAAATCCGGAATCACGAAGAAATATATTAAAAATATATATTATCTACATATCCTTTCATGAAAATATTTCTAATTTGGGCCGAAACCAATATCAGTATCTTTTAAGTATTCCTTCAGTAAAATTTGCTTCTTCATCTATAGATCTATTTTAATACACCACGTTTACATAAAAGAAGATAATTTTATTTTTGCCATTATTAAAAGAGATTGGTAATCTCGAAATACGCAAATATAACTGTAATTTAATCATTTGAAAAGTGAAATAATATTAAAATTAAAAAGAACCCCGACACAAATATTTCCTCATTTCTCTTTCCTACTCCATCACCAGACCCTGTTCATCATCTATCTACAACCTATTCATTGAGACCATTCCAATGAGCGATACCTGTGCTGTAAGTTGGTAGGGGAGTTAGGTATCCTGGAAATTCCAGGTGATGCTGCAGCATCAGTTCAAGGTTACTATGTTCTTCTAATATCATTGAAGTAACAGAATACCAAAATCGGACCTGTGGAAGATGCTCACATCCATTCATCAACTAGAAAAGAGCTTGATAATCTTTAAACGGCTAAACCGATTTCTATAAATCATGTTTAAGAACCATCGCTAGAAAACCTGCTTTCAAATAAAAAAAACCGCATTCAAATTGGTTCACCCGTTTAAGAGCTACGGTGCCACTGACAGACACGCATAGCGTTCAAACTTATAACACCCCTCTTTTTGTGTTGGGGTTTAAAAACAGAAGACAACAAGATTCAGCTTTAAAGCTCCAGTAGGACAAATTATCCAAATTAACACCAAATAGCTAACAAACAATCCAGTAAAAGACTTCTTTAAAGTTTCGAAGCACCACTATCCTTTAACAATTGCTAATATTAAACGCAACCAACTTAGTTATGCAGTCTACCGCATCTCAGTACCAAATCCCTTTAAACTGCCGTTGAATGTTTCACCAAAGTAGGTCATTCAGACTTGTGAGAATTCACCGAGATAACTTTCTTAGACAATTTTCTTCAGTAAAACCAAAGTTTTTATGACATCACTAATGTTTTTAAAGTTAGGTTTCACTCTATTAAGAGGTTCGTGTCAGCGTTTTCTGGATATAACGGTTTGAGAAGTTTTTCTTGGGGGAATGGCTTTTGGAAAATAATTAGAAAAATTCAGTGTATTTTTGTTTTCGTTAATAGTCATGCAGACTCTGAAAACTGTTAAATAACCCGTAGTTATCTACGTAATGGATGGAGCAGGAAGAGAAGACACTGCACAATTACATAGGAAAATTGTAGATGCAAATGTTGGCCATATACTACCTACCTTCCTTAAGCGTAGTACAACCTCTTACAATAGTACAAGCAATCACTCTGCCTAGCCTTTTCCCAATTATGTTGGGGTCGGCTTCGAGTCTAACCGGATGCAGCTGAATAAAAGTATTTTACATGGAGCGACTGCCTATGCCCTTGCCCAGTTACTGGGTAACACGATACCCCGATAATAGAACAAACAATCAACACATAAAAAAACGAAAGTAGATACTGTTAATTGAAGAAAAAGTCAAAAGACGGAAACGAATAACAACCAATAAACAAGACGAAGCATATTCAAACAAGATTACCATAGAATGGACCCGTCGAAAATTTCACTTGTTGATTAATGTAATGAAGTCAAATATGTACAGAAACAAAGTGGGTTGCTAACGAAGTCTTCAGTCACCTCCAGCAACCAAACAAATATAATTACTGTCAACTGCCAAGTGACGTCACGAGTAATTAAGAACGTGACAGTGAGTGAATTTGTTTTTGATTTTGGAAGCAATGATTTTTTCTTGCAGCTTAGAAAGATTTATGGATGCGTCAAATTATAAGTCACCCTTATGAGAATTCTTAGTTAACAACGATATGAGTGATCGAGTTATTGCCTTTAAATCTCAGTACACGAAATTTTAGATGAGTCATACGATAATAAAATCTTTGGATTGGCTATAAGATAGGATAAATATAGCATAGGATCCACAGAGGAACGTTCTTCACCCACCATGAAAAGTATTTTAAATCAAATTTAGTATGTTAGAAAATACATCGCGAGTGGGTGGAGTGGCAAAAAAATTCCTGGCCAGACTGTGCTAAAAGTTCAAAAGTAGTTTTATTTTTAACATTGCAAGTTATACACCAATTGAAAGAGATTTTTAAGGAGAACCTTTGCTACTAGCTCGACTTTTGCCAATTGTTAGTCAATTCGGCTTAAATAGGCGACTACTGGGCCTACAAAGTTTAGGAATGTTCTTGGCGTTCAATAGCCATAAGTGACATATCAATGGATAGCGCTTTTTAAGATAAAACGTCTAAAATTAGTTTAACGATTAATTTGTTTTAGTAACAAATTTACTTTTCATTCATTAAACAGATGGGTGGAGGTCGTCCTTAACGGATCTTAGACCACTAGGGTAAAACTCAAGAATCATTGGATGGACTGTGTGAAGGGAAGGATAATATAGCCAGAAAGATGGTAAATACTGAAATTACGATTGGTAGAGACGGTATGGAAGCAGAAGACATGTTGCTAAGACCCCAAATAAAGAACAAAACGATGGTGATAAATCGGTTGAAGGACACTGAACGAGGTTTATTGTCATTACGTCTGTGGGCGTATAGTGTGCAGCAATGTGTTAAGCTTCTTTAACTCAAAAAGAATTATAAAGATTCTAACCTGGTTAAAAATTCAAAAAAAAAACAAGTTTCAAAATATTTTATTTCACATAAACTTACAAGGGCACTTAAGAAACGTCAGAAGCTAGGTGCACGGTTCCAATTGGTCGTTTCCAATGAAGAAGAGCCGGCAAGAAACTCCACGGTTACTCTTTTAAAAGTAAATGGTTTTTACAATGTTTCCTAATAACAGTGTTAAAAGGTATGAGAGGACAGTGTAGGCCCATCAACAAGTACCAGGTACTTATCAAAATATTAAATGGTCCACAGATCTACAGTCTGTTATGTCTACAACGTTCTCTCATTCACAAAATTTAAAAGATAATAATCTACATATATAAAAGATAAGTGAAATAATAAAAATAAAAACCTATTTAAACCAAATGACAATGGTTGCCACTACAGCTGTAACAAATCAAATTTAATAAAAAATATAGAATATTGTAAGTATACAATGTCATCGGGAAGTTGTTATCGGGAAGACGAATAGATTCTGATAGCTAACTAATGAACAGAACTAATAATTAATATCCATTATTTCTCTTCTTTCACACAAAGAAGCCGTTAAATGGTGCAATACAATGCAGTAATCGTTTATTTTCGTTCACACATCACCACGCCAGAAACAAACATAAATTTTACTCCGTACTGACAAATGACGTCACTACCAATTATAAACGGGAGTGGGACAGAAATATTTTGACAAAATGTGGGAAACCAACGGAACTCTTAACTAGAGATATTTTAAGACACTCATTTAAAGGAAATGACGACATATTCGTTTAAGGTTTTCTCATCAAAAAGTTGAATGAATTCTTGAGGATGCCGAATTTTTACCCGAATGCAAAGAAATTAAATTAAATTTATATCTTCTTCTTTATTTCGTGTGGTTAGTGACTAACCTGGTGTCAGAGTTTTAAAGCCGGCTATGGGCCTCTGACTTCACATGCCGTTGAGAAATATGTCTCAAGCATTCTCACGATCAAGTTCAAGTTCTCACGATGTTTTCCTTCACCGTGTTTACTCATATGTAAATAGGATATCGGAATCACTTCAACATGTCATATAAAAAAATAAGCTAGATCGAGTCGACATTTCCTATCTAGTCAGATAGGATAGTTTGTTTTACCATTTCGTCTCAGGAGAACCACTGACTACCCCTGAGAATAAATGACTTAAACAAATTCAGGGGTCAAAGTCTCTTTTAAGTCCAGACATAATCTTGGTCGGCTCATGTGAGTACCATGAAGATTTAAAATAGTGTCTGAAATGCTCTTTTGAAGAAAGCACCACCCAGATTTGCTCATAAAACAGATTCACTAAATCTGGGTGGTTCTTGAATGCTTGCATTGACTGGACAATCAGTGCAGTCAGTGCAAGCATTTGTCAGGAAAGAAGTGTTTATCTATCAACGTAAAATCTTTAATATCGTCAATGTGCCAACTTATATTAGTTTAGTTATTCAATCAATCAAATAGTTATCAATCAACTCAGCCTATGGCAGTCCACTGCTGGACATAGGCCTCTCCCAGGCCGCACCACAACACCCTGTGCTCCGCATTCCGCATCCAACCTGTCCCAGCCACTTTCGGTCCTAGCTGGGGGTCCCCCGGGCCTCCCACGCTACGCTTGCCAATACGGGGTCTCCACTCCAGGACTAGTTCTGTTATCGACTTATTTATATCGCCATTCTTGATATTCATAAAGTTGGAGATTAAGAAAATACTCAATGCAAAATATTTATTCTCACATTATTCAGTATGACGTAGCCCTGACCCTCCCTAAAAATAAAAGTTACTTTACTTTTTATAACCGCAACCGGAATATTGAGACTTATCAGCAAAATAAGCTCATGTGTAATTTTATTCATTTTATATTTACCGAAGTATTGCCGGGAAAAAAAAACAATGAAAATCTTGGAAGGATGACCCAGTAAAGTAGGTTATAACTAGGTCCCATGTCAGACCTAAAATTAGATGTTACTTTATTTAACCACAACAAAATTCTCAGAAATGTAAGCTCATATTAAATCGTTTTATTACTCAGGCGATCCAAAAAACTACAGGAGGAAAATGTTCTAAGAACGTAGTATACCGCATGACTTTTTTTACCGTCTCGAAAAAAATAGGGTATAATAGGTGAACTGAGTAGAAGCCTATGGCATAGAAATTTTAATGTTTTAATTTTTTTCAATAACCTAGAATGAAATTGATTTATCGATAAATACCAAGCATATAAAGTGAACTTTTCATTCCAGAACATTAAAAATAGAACCCTACCCTCATACGCACCCTACTAGATGCGCGGAATTTATCATGATATATTATGATGGATAGTTTTCATGTTTTTTTAAGGATATTTGGAACTTTTTTTTTTTTTTTTTTTATTGAAAAAAATTAAAACATTAAAATTTCTATGCCATAGGCTTCTACTCCGTTCACCTATTATACCCTATTTTTTTCGAGACGGTAAAAAAAGTCATGCGGTATAATAAAAATAAAATGCTGATCGTTGGTAAGTACAGACGCCAGCAGGTCAAGCTACCCGAAACTGTCAAATTTTCCCAATCAACCTTGAACCTTATACAATAGGAATAAAGTTCAAAATCTATTGAAGAAATCTGACAGATTGTAGTAGCTTGATGTGCTGGCGTCTGTACATCACTTCAGAACGGCTGGACCTATTTAGAAAACTTTTGTTTCAAAATGTTATTGCGGATTCGGACTATTATCCGAATCCGTACCCTAATTACGTAATACACGATCAATTAGAATCAGAATAGTTTTTTTAACAGATTGCCAAAAATCCATTGCTTAAGGGGACTACAGGACCTAAACGTGCCTAAACGCAAGTTTTATAATGCCTAAAAGAATATGATCCACTGCAGTAAACAAAATCAGAAAAATATATGATATTCTTCAGGATATATGCTAGTATGATAGTGTGTTGAAAACATAATACAACTAATTTGATACGATAGAAAAAAATCATGAAGATACCTCTAAAAATTTCTTTTAACGATTCAAAATCATATTAATTTACATGCAATCATTCTGATTTTTTGTCAGATTATTCTACAAGCTACATATTAGCATAATAGTGTTTTAATTTTCCAGTCCAATCAATAGATTTTCTGTAAATCGCTAACTGCTTCATATTTTGCAATAAATTACCTGCGTCGTGTCATCGCGCTTCTCTTTCATTTCTATGCAGTCCGACAGTGACCGCGATTTAGCTGTTGTAAGCCTCTTAAGTTCGAAAAAAAAAATCTGCTCATCAACGTGAATAACGCAATGAATGTTGTTGAACTGTCAAAATGAAACATATCAGTCGTAATCGTTTACGAAAATGTGTTGCGTGATTTGATTAGATAGCAGGTTCTTACGGAAACAAAATAATGAAGAGTTGCCGAAAAATTAGGAAACTGAATATGCATATTCTATGGAAATTTTGTATGAATGATTGAAAATATGGACAAGACGTCTGTCCAGTCCGCTTGTTTTATTAAAATTATACAAACATTATTATTAATCCATATTACCTATAGGTACATTTTGCCTGGAAGGAACCTGATCTAATTTCTATACAACACAACACACTGACTTAAAGCCCTTGTGTAATCAGCTGTTTAAAGTTACGAAAGAATGGGTAACAATGGACCTTACTTAGCGGTACTTAAACGAAATAGGTATGTTTTGACGTTGTTCGAGATTTTGTAACTTCGAAAGAGCTTGTTTGTAAAACAAAGTTGATGTTTGACATGTGAAAATTATTTAAATCTTTTTGTTTTCTTACTTTTAGGGGGTCTTGAAAGAATAGGGTTACTTTGTAGGAGTCATTCTGTAACCCATTTGTTATTGTCAAGATCTAAGTTCTTTCTGTTACAAGTGATTCTTGGCAAATTCTATTTTTATTATTCCAGATTTCCGATTTATTTCTTCAATTATTACTTAAATAGCTGCGCCCCGCAGTTTCACCCGCATAAGTCTCGAACCCGTGGGAACATCGAAATAAAAAGTTTGCTTTGTCTTAATCCAGGACATTTATCCATGTGCCAAATTTCATGCCAATCTATTCAGCCGTTTTAGCGTGAAAGTGTAACAAACAAACTAATAAACAAACTTACTTTCGCATGTATAATGTTAGCTAGGATTCACTGAAAATGTTAACACTACTGATATTATTTTTCTGAATTAATAATATTTTAGTAATCCCTCTTTTCTAACCCTAAAATTCCTCACACAAACTTCATTTCATTCATGTGAATGACGTCACATCGCCACCCAAACTTATTGGCCAAACACGATCGCAACGACGCCGACGATCATTACACCGAACTACGGAGCTATACGCACTGGCAGTCGCATTGCGCTCAGCTGACCAATTAGCTGCATGATATTACAATGCACTGTTACTGCATACAATAGTCGACAGTCTCATTATTGTCGCTAATTTTGACGTTAAATTAGCTATTCATTTGAGTGATATGGAGTCGTGTTTCAATGTTTATAAGTCGTGAAACATGTAGCTTCATAACTTAAGACGGTTTTTCAACTCAATTTTCGTGTAAGTCACTATTTAATGGATTTTTTTAGCAAAGGTACAGGAAAATGTAATTCTTAAAAAAAACAGTGCGCTTTGTCATGTCAGAAGGCGTATTTATTATACCTACATAGTCAGAAAGTGAATAAATAAAAAAGAAATAGAATAAAGTAAAATCTATCCTGATCTATCTATCAATCTGTGGTGCTTAACGATGGTTTTGAATCATGCAAAAATCACTTAGTTTGGGCTTTCTCCAGTATTTAAGTCCAATACGTAGATATCTAAACCCAAATCGAAATCCAATCTAAATCCTTCAAAGTTATAGGTAGTACAACTTCGCAAACATTTCCACGAATTACCAATCCAAAGATCTAAACAAGAACACAAATTGGAGCAACTTCAACATAAAACAAAAGACACACAACGCAGATATTAAACTTAATAGATGTGTTCAACTGATGGCACTTTTAAGGAGACCTTCGGCCCCAGACAAGTGACACTATTGTCAATAATAAGTGCAATAAAGAGAATGCTTAAATGAATCTGGCACAAGGTTTGCACTTTGAGCACTGGTAAATGTATTGCGACGTAATACTGCATTCCGGAATACCACTGGCGAGAATTTCTTTGTCACTTTTGTGCGAAATATAGAGTGACCTATATTATTTTCCCTTGAATGGAATAATTTATGAATAATAGGAAAAGGTCAACTTGTCATCATTATTATTTTCTCTTTTTCCCAATTAAAGCTTCGTGCAGACTAGAGCGACGCGACAGCGCGACGCGACACCGGTTATTGTTATACCGTGAAGTTTTCTTAGAAATTGTATTGTTTGTGTCGCGTCGCGCCGTCGCGTCGCGCTGGTCTGGACGGGCCTTTAAGCGTCGTGGATACAGGCGCGACGCGACTCTAACAAAACAATTTCTAAGAAAACTTCACGGTAGAAAATTGTCGCGTCGCGATGGTATGTACGAAACTTAACTAATATTATAAATGCGAAAATTAATTTGTTTGTTTTTTACGCTTTTACGCAAAAATATTATGCAAGATGGACATCAAACAGCTAACAAAATCCAAAATAGAAAAAGTATTTCAGCTTCAAAGACAAAGTAAAATAATTTATTTCAATTAGGCACTTATGAACGTCAAAAATTACAAAAACTAAATTAAAAAAAAAAAATATTCTAGTCGCCCCTTCCAAAAGGTAGTTTTCGTATGGAGAGGAATGGGCAAGAAACTACACTGTTACTCTTTTAAAATGTTTTACAATAGTTTGTACATTAATTATATATTTCATTATCATTTGCCTACCCTTTTCCCAACTATGTTGGGGTCGAATTCCAGTCTAACCAGATGTAGACATGGAGCGACTGCCTATCTGACCTCCTCTGAAAAGTATGTCAGCCTACAGGGAGATAAACAAATTACCTAAAGATTTTGTATTATTGCCACCTTGCTGAATGGCTAACTTATCAACGCTATAATAGAAAAAACACCATAGTCAGGGAAATTAATTGATCAGCAAATTGACTACGAACTTAAATTGTCCGCATACTCAGTTGACAGTTATATGGAATGGTTCTAGCACGGCAAACTGGCGTAGTGTGTCAATTTGATAAACAACAAATTGCCTGATTGTACTAAAGTCATTCTTGGTAGGTACTTATTCACTGCATTGACTACAGTCCAGCCATCGAGAGAATGCATTCTTGACACCTGTCAGTTGCATCCTAAAGAATATGTGTTTTGATAATTTGATCCTTATTACTACTAGAAATTGCCGAACTAACAGATGTCAGGAACGCATTCTCTCAACGGCCGGTCTGTAAGCGTTTTTTTCTCAGTTATCCAGAAACGTAATTAGGTACCTATCTTCCTTGTTTGAGAATAAAAAAGTAAGTGTTCATTACTACGTGATCCCGCATAAAGGGAAGTGAAATTTTACTACTGGGTCCGTTTTTCTTATGACAAGTAAATTTGAGGGACGTTGGATATAAAACTGTATATTTGGCGGTTGTCCTGCCGGACTGTAGTCACAGATTTACAATACAGCTTCCAATTAAAATTCGCAAACACCTATGCATGTACCAATACGGTATTCAAGTGCTCCTAACTATCTTAACTTGAGGACATACTAGGAACAGTAACTAAGACAATTATGTTCTAGATTCTACGTGCCTGCAGATGGAACACCTAGGTTAATATTGTCTATGTCTTAACAAAGCCCAGTCTACAGAGATGTGATAACGGACTTCGATGTAGATGTAGATACATCTGCATCGAAGTATGAATTTAATTACTGTGTAGCTGATTGGTGAAATAGAAATAAAATAAAAAATATATATAAATAAAAGTTTTACTGATTCCTTATAATTCCAAAATACATTTTTTATATTTACTTAATAATAATGTATTAAGTAAACAACAATTTATAATTTTATTATAATTGAATTGAAATGCATTTTAAATAATATCACAGTAGAAATGCGTTGATCAATTAGCCGTGTTATAGCCATTTCATACAACTGCCAAAGAATGACAGTAAGTGATTTGAATAAACGGACAATTTAAGGTGATATAGTCAATTTGCTTAACAATTCATTTCCCTGAGTTTACATAGTAGTATAATACGGTGAGTAATTTGACATTTTGCTGAAGGAAAGAAATTCGGTTACACTTTAGATTTTGGCACGGAGTCAACAGTAAAGTTTCTTATATGAAAAGGAGTGCGAACTTTTTTACAAAATGATGCCCACACGGCCCACAGTAGGCTGGCCTTATTTACACCTTACATTGCAACCAACTAATGACCGTATTAGCTCGCATAGTCGGTCGTTACAAGCTTTTTTAAACAAAGCACGGTGCAATCACTAACTTACTATCGACCGTTCCCAATGCTTTTTGTAATTACTAGCTTGCCGCGTCTTCGTCTGCGTCAAATTTCTTGTTCCCCGACCCACCGCATAGCATCAAGCATCACCCGCCCTCGCTTTTACCACATATTATATTTTTATTTCATCCCCATCTTATAAATGTTAAAAAGAAATATTTATTAATCAAAGAATCGTGCAATATCAAAATTAAAAAGATGTATATTTAATTATACATTTCTGAAATCAAGTTACAATTCAAGTTAACTTATCAAAAGTGTAAAGCTTTGTGCAGACCAGCGCGACGCGACTCGAACAATACAATTTCTAAGAAAACTTGACGGTATAACAATAGCCGGTGTCGCGTCGCGCTGTCGCGTCGCGCTGTCGCGTCGCGCTAGTCTGCACGAAGCTTTACTTCGTTTTCGCTCAGCGTTCTTTCAGACAGTTTTTCTTTTTGCACGGACCCTAAGGACCGTAGCGTGATGGTAATAAATAGCCTATAACCTCCCTTAAGATAGGGAAGAAGACAATTATTTTTTTTAGTCCTTCTTGGAGATTAAAAAAAAATGGACACGTATTTTTTCTTTTTTTACGTAATCCAAAGATTACGGCGATATGTTACATTGAGTTAAAATGTGCCATGACGCCACGAGTATGTCGATTTTATACTTACTTGTGACGTAGCGACCCCCACTCTTAGATAAAACGCATTTTAAGTTGGGGAACTTAAAACGCGTTTCATCTAAGTATTTTTTTTATTAACATGGTAAAGCAAAGACTAATTAGAATTTCTTTTTTTTTTACCCAGGCTAAAAAAATGCAAAAATAATTTTTCAAATCCAACTGGTAGTTTTAGATATAAGCGCGGTCAAGCAAACTCCTCAGCTTTAAGTAATTAGTAAGCATAGATTAGTGTAGATGCAGTAGCTCCTTTTGTTGTGAACATGTCTTTCTTTATGCGGTGTTAAAAGGATATGGCCGGCTATTCGGGTGGAACATAAGCACGTCGAAACGATAGCGAAGCGAAAATGCGAGAGGCGAACGGGTTTCCATACAAAACCAGCCGTTTTGTAAGGACCAAATGCGGGTTAATACAGATAAGTTTGAGCTATAGAAAGCGCTTTTTATAGGGTAACCAGGGCACATAAATAATTATGGTAAGAGCTTACTTCTTACACGTCTTTTGTATACCTGAGGTCAAATATTTTTTATGACATTCGTTCCGTAGTGCGCTTTTTACGATTTCTTTTTTAATTATCTAGGACGGATGCTTAAAAGCGTCTTCATATATATAATATTTCCACACATTTTAATTCCCTGTGTTATAGTGAAACCGTGACGTGGACGTGCACGTCCACGTAAATATTTTCACGTTAGAAATTATAAAAGCAAAGAGAAAGTTTTAAATCAAATAAAAGTGTAAAGTGCGATGTAAGCAGAAATTCGATGGGGAGTGTGCCTCACGGCTGCGCCAAAAAGGCATGACTACAATAGAAACGGGTTTTGTCGACGGAAGAATAGAAAAAATGACAGATAATCATTTGTCTATTCTTCCGTAGAGAACCTGTTTCTTAGTTGTCATAAAACGCGTGATGGTCGACATAAAAGAGTCTAACGTGGTGACATTTGGAACTAAATATTTTGCTTATAGCTTCGTGCAGACTAGCACGACGCGATAGCGCGACACGCCGTTGCATCGGACTGTTCTGCACGAGCCTTCATACAGACCTATGATGATGGCCCTACTTTTCCGACAAGTGCTAGTGGGTTTTGATTTGAGTCACCCAGAAACAGCGTTTTTGTTGCACATTTATTTTAACAATTTATTTACCATTCGAAGTGACCTAAGTGCGATAGTGGCGCCCTCATTTTAATTTTAGTCTTTTTTGCCAAGCTATACAATAAAGCATACCAACTGATGTCCACAGCGTAAGCCCAATCATTGAACTTTGATTATCGGCGTTAATAATACAGAAATATTGAAGTGGAATTGGAGTGCAAAAGTCCGAGACTTAACTTAATTGATGATAATTCAGAAATCCTATAAAAACGTAAGTCTAAAAGTGAAACCGGTGATTGAAAATTTGTGTGGAAATGGGCTGTCATGGGTATGTGATGCGGAGGAATGAGGAATCTATCGTGAGGAAAGTTTTGAGTATGAATGTTGATGGCTATAAAAGTAGGGAAAGACCAAAGAAACGATGGATGGACTGTGTGAAAGATGATATGGCTAGAAAGGGGGGTGACTACCAAGATGACAACTAAAGCTTCGTGCAGACCAGCGCGACACGACGCCACGACGCGCCTCGAACAATACAATTTCTAAGAAAACTTTAGGGTATAACAATAACCGGTGTCGCGTCGCGCTGGTCTGCACGAAGCTTAATAGAGAAAAAGACATGTTGCACCGACCACTAATAATTTTTAATAAGGGTAGGAGAATGATGTCTAATAACAACGAAATGAGTGTGAATTACTTACAAAACTACCTCCTTGAATTCCAATAACGTGAACGCTTGGTCTAAAGTCGAATGTCTAAAGAATGGCTTAGCTAAGTGGAATCTGATGCGATGTATCATTAGCGCTCGCTTGCTATATCTATGTGTTAGTTACTGGCTTTTAGTCCGCCATTTTAGATCATATTACATAGGTGTTGTATGTGAACATGGGACTATTCGTTTCGTAGCTAGGTGTACGTTGAGGTAACGAACAAGAATATAGTCTTCCAGGGCTCGATACATTTTCAAAGGTAATAACTTAAACATCAATCAATCTGCCTAGCCTTTTCCCAACTATGTTGGGGTCGGCTTCCAGTCTAACCGGATGCAGCTGAATACCGTATTTTATATGGAGCGACTGCCTATCTGACCTCCACAACCCAGTAACTGGGTAATACGATACCCCTTGGTAAGACTGATTGTCAACTTTCGGGCTTCTGACGACCCGTAACGACTGTCAAAAATCCTCGAATGACAACCGGGACCAACAGCTTAACGTGCTTTCCGAGGCACGAAGGAGTCTCGGTATGTTAAGATGGTCACCCATCCACAGACCAACCCCGGCAAGCGTAGCTTCACCTGATGGATCGAACCGTGCGGCTGATATTACTTAGCCTCGAGTTAAAGGTAGTAACTTAAACATATTTTTGATATTACATAAAGGCTACTGCAGACAGGCGCGACGCGACGGTGCGACTCGATTCTGGTAGAACCATAGATACCTATATTATATTTCTATGGGTTGAATAATTTCTATGAAGTTTTCATAGAAATTGTTCTACTGTGTCGCGTCAATCATTTTGACAGTTCTACAACATTCGATGCGTTATTTACGTTGTTGAGCAGACAAATCTTTCGAACATATGAAGCAATAGATCATCATGTGCTATGCTACTAGGGATGTTGACTCGGGAAACAAAAATAAACTATTTATTCCGTCAGTCAGATAATAAAAAAATATTAGACACGTATTTTTTGCTTTATCATATTTAATAAAAAATGTTTTAGATAAAACTTGGGAGTGAGGGCTCGCTACGTCACAAGTCAGTATAAAATCTACCGGCCAGTGACGTCTCGCCACATTTTAACGCCTACGTAAAAAAATAAAAATACGTGTCTAATATGTTTTAATAATTTACATGACAGTTTTTTTTTTTTTGTCAACATCCCTATTAGGCCGCTGCCGATATGTCTTTAGATTATATCCCTCGTCACGTACTGCTGTCCAATTTCCATGTAGGTAGGTACTTACTTAATCTTTCTTTGTCGAAGATAATCATCACTATTCTGTCTTATCTAGTAAGTAAGTACTAGGTACCACCACCATAGTATAATAGAGTAACAGTATAATCTCGGCTGTAACCTAGAATTAATTACCTACGGCCGCTCGTGCGTTTATTAAGATATAATACTGTTACTTTTTTATACTGTGCTATAATAATTCAAGAGATAACTAGAATTTGCAATAAAATTCTAGAAGCCAACAATATCTGGTCTGTTACGGTTGAATATAACACAAGATTGTTGATAAAAAAGGTTAGCCTGCCATTTAGCTTACCAACTAGCGATTTACTTCAGCCTTGAATAAAATGATAGCGTGAATGTAGTACTTACGTTATGTAAAATAAAACGTAAGTAAATATCTACTAGCAAAGATAGGAAGTTGATTCTAACCATCATTCCAGCGGCAGTAACATTCAAGACTCATTCTTGCCGCCTTTAATATCAACGATGTTCCCACTGCTCCAATAGAAATAGAAATTGACCACAATAGAAACAGGTTGTGTCGACGGAAGAATAGACAAAATGACAGATTTTGATTATGCATCTGTCATTTTGTCTATTCTTCCGTCGACATGGTGGTCACACTACGCGTGCTGGGACATAGGCCTCTCTGTGAGCGGGAGTGGGCCGTATCCACCACGCGGATCGAATGCGAGTTGGTGGATGTCACATGTCTTCGAATATTTGTTTCTAGGACATATTCTTGCCTCATGCAAAGCAATAATAGATCTTCAGCACGCGTAGCATGACAACCATAGAATCGGGTTTTCTACGGTTTTTGTCGACGGAAGAATAGACAAAATGACAGATTGTGATTGTATAACTGTCACTTTGTCTATTCGTCCGTCGACAAAGCCCGTTACTATTGTGGTCATACTAAGCATCCTGGTCGAGTTTTTGTGAATAAAGAATTCTTAACTGCAATGGTCTTCCTTTTTCTATTTAAATATCAGCCTAAAACGGAAAGCCTTATGTTCCAGTAACTAAAAAAAATGCTACATAATATACCGGAAAAACGTACCTACCCAGATAACTATAACAAATAAAATTCTCTTTCTAAAATTTTCTTTCACAGTAAGAAAATTAAATTAGACCCTTAGCACTCATTCATTCCAGATCTTATCTTTATGACTAACTAGGCCTATTTGAGTCTGGGTCAAAATAACCCCTATCCTTTTATCTAACGAAATTATCTCGGTTTTACCTGACTCTTCATTACCGCTTTATATCCTTAACTAGAACAAAGTACGTGAAGTGTGGTGAATTAACATTACGGTCGTATTCTAGCTTATAGGCATGTTAATAGGAAGGTAGCTCGTAAGCCGTAACTAACATTTATATAATTATATTTAAGTAACATTGAGATGTTGAGCAGTGATAGCCTAGTGGTTAGACCGTCGGACTGCCAAGTCATAGAGGCCTCGCCCACGGTGACTTTTTGTAGCGATGCAGTAGCAATGCTGTCGCACATGTGTATCGACACAGCCGCGATGCTGTCGCTGGCTGTGTACCTTCGCCCAGATTCTGTATCGCTACTATCGCGATGCTGTCGCGCTCTCCAGCACCCCTCCCTCCGTTCTCCACCCTTCGTTCCCCCGATGTCGTCAGAAACGGTCGCGCGTTTGTATCAATACAGCCGCACGTTTGCATCGTTTCTGTAGCACAAAGGCGCGACAGCATCGCTACTAAAAGTTGCCGTGGGCTAGGGGCCATAATATCTCAAGTTCGATCACAAGGCACGCACCTCTGACTTTTCGGATTCATGTGCGTATTTTATAATTGTCACCTGCTTCAGAAACTGTGAAGGAAAACATCGTGAGGAAACATGGCATGCCTGAGAGATATTTCTCGACGGCATGTGAAGCCAAGTCAGAGACCCATGGGCGCCTTTAAAACTCTTGATACCAGATTAGTCACTAACGACACGAAAAGAAGAAAATTAGATGTTTCCGTATTAACTTAAGAACGTAACTACAATGTACTTAATTTAAATAGTTATTTTAATTTCATTTACTATAACATCTACGCTATGTAAATTCAATTTTATGTAAGTTTATTATCAGAGTACCAGCGCTGCGACACTTATTTAAATGTCACAGCATCATGCTGAAATAGGGGTTTAGCTCCGCACACGACTTTTTTTGTGTTTTTTACTGTTTTTATTTTCCTTTTTCTATCTTTTCTATGAGTGTGTTTAGTTTAATTTGTGATCTTCCTTTGCGAGTCCCAATAAATACTATTTCTTTCTTTCTTCAAGTATCCAAGCTAATATATATTTTTTTTTTTTTTTGTGAAAAATTACTTTCAATTTCACAAGGCGGTGGCAAAAAACTAAAATATAGATTCAAAGACACCGACTTCCGAAAAAAAAATATTTTTCATTTTGCAGTGCTTTTTTTTGGAAGACAGCATTTTTTTTTTGTACTACGATTTATTTATTTTTCAGTTAGTTACGGTATCTAACCCACACCAATTCGTATTCTAGTACTTGCTATGTAAACAACAGTGAAAGGAAGTATTATAACATCATCAAGTTATGAACAGAATTAAAAAAAACGGTCCACAATTGACGAAAATATCGATGAACATGTTTATTTATTTATTGGTAAGGCACCTCAACGACTTACTCACTAAAACATACACATACAAAAATCACATACAGTTTTAGGTATTGTCAATTCGTCACTTACAGAAGTGCACAGCACTAGCAAAGAACTTAATGATTAAAGGACGTTTTAGTTACGTTAGTTGATTTAGTTACAGAATAAAAAGATAAAAAGAGAGATAATATGTTCACAAATACGATGGAAAGTATAGAAATCTTTAATTAAATAAAATTAATTATGTACACTGTACATATGTAATTTAACATATAACCTCCTCCTTTTTTGAATTCGGTTAATAATTATTACTTAAATGAGATAAGGTCTCATTCCTTTCAAACATAACATTAAAAGCCCAACATCATATACACGAGTCAACCCTTACTCCGCTGCCCCATGTTCACATCTAACCATTAACAGAATTTATTCATCAAAAGACGTTCGCAGTACAATTGCACATTTGGAACTCCACCCTCATGGTGCCGCTTTTATTATTTAAGCCTGACGAGAATTTATGATTTACATTTAGTAAAATGACGTGAACAATTTGCGAGTGGATTTTGGCAGTGTTAAGTGACACTTTTGTACTCCATTTTGGGGTTGAATATGCATTGCTCGCATAAAATTAATGACGCGGAACGTCAAACATTTTAGTGTTGCTTCAAATAAATTCACTTACGAACTAACTTTTTGGACAGATAACTTAAATTACGACGTCCAATCAAATTAATCCCCAGATATATTTCGTCTGGCATCATTTTCGAGTATCTCCAAGCACTCTTTATGCTATCAAGTGGTCTATCATGACAAAAAGGTGTTCGACCCAATCAAAAGTATCGTAATTTGATATTAAGTGCACTACAGCACGCGTAGCATGACGCTTTCTATGTCTACGAAGAATAGACACAGCTCTTTCTTTTCAAAGTGACATTTTGTTTCTCTATTTTTGACATCGCACCGTAGAAATCCTTCTACAATCTGTCATTTTGTCTTTCGTTTCTAAAAATCTTTGTCTAGGTCCTTTTATATGTAGACTATTTCACAAGAAACTTTTCTATCCCAAACTGTCAAAATCACACTGACAACACTGACAGTTGTCTCCACTGCCACAAAGTATAAACGGTTATCTACAAAGTCATGATTTTACAAGAGAGCATTTAAACACAAAACTGTGATATTTAATAAGCTATCTTCTCATATTTTACATCATTCCGTTAATAGGAAATATTACCAAGGAAACGGTTAAGGCCAATATTACTGAAATAATTTTTGTTCTAAAATACGGTCCTCGACACTGAGAAAAATTGTTGTAGGTAGTTGTTTATATATACGTGACTTAATATCAGTAAAAATTGAGAATCAAACAGAAAAATAAATCTTATGACAAAACAAAGAAACCTGAGTCGAATTATGTAAGAGTGAATTTCGTAAAATGTGCAGTTAACTCTTTCTACTTTGCTACCGTCGTCGTACTGTCTACACGGAACGTCAGTTTTGTCTACTCTTCCGTCGACAAAACGGTGTTCATGCTACGCGTGCAGGTCGTACAGGTTAATAGGATGCCTAACAATGGAAACTAGATACAAAATAAGGTAAGTAAGGATCGCTGTAGCCTAGTTCTGAACCTAGATAATATATATTGTCCTACAAACAGTCCAGCTAAGTATATTCCTGAACTATTTCTCTCAGTCAGTGTTCACACAACTGAGACAGCTTGCAAGAATTATTTATGAGTTCGCGCCCGTTTCCCGACCTTAATGATACATTGGCATCGTCTGCCTCTCTGAATTCAAGGTTGTTGGTACATTTTCTTATAGGAACTAGTATTACTTTGATCGCGAACAATCGATCCTTTGTTCATAATTCAGAATGGGATTTATCTGATTCGCGAATATAATTAGTACCAAAGAGTTTATGTGTTAAGCTGGCTATAGAAAAGGTTGACGATCTTCATCACCAATAATTTCAAAAATGGAACAGAATTTGTATGACATGTCGTGTCAGTGAAACAGCTCCTAACCTCACAAGGCCTTTATGTGAGCCCGTGATTCTTCGCTGACAATAATGCACGCACGAAGGCTATCGAAAATTCTGTGAACATTCCAGAATATTGTGCCAATACTTGACTCTCTAAGAAGTCTGGAGCTATAGTGTGAAACATTAAGTTTACTTCGTTAATACTGGATTCGTGTTTTGTTTAGAATACTATACAATGGCGCCCATGGGCTTGTGCCCGCCCGTATTTTTCTGAATATTCATGAAAAATTTACTTTAAAAGGGGGTCTATGTTTTTTTTATTTTTTTTTATTAGCGTTTGTCATATATCTCCTATGTTATTGGCTCGATTTGGATTCTGTTTATTATTTCTAAAAGCTTATGAGCGACATTGTATTATTACTAGCTTCTGCCCGCGACTTCGTCCGCGAGAAATTTCTTGTTCCCCCGACCCACCGCGCCCGTCGTATCGCATCGCCTGCTCGCGCTATTTCTTCATTTTCGCTTAGCGTGCTCTGACTTTTTTAAATTTTTGCTCGGTTCTTTAGGGTCGTAGTTGTATGTTAAATATACTATAGCCTTCTTCAAGAATTGGGCTATCAAATACATTTTTTTTTTTCAAATCCCACTGGTTGTTCCAGAGATTAGCGCGATATAGATATAGATGGGTAATAAGTTACAAGCCTATCCTCCACGACCGACGATCGTAACATATTTCTCGCCACAAAAACTTAACAGCCCGTTCGCATTTTTACGGTACGTTAATTTCACGATACGTTTTTTTCTGTGCTGAGGGCTGATGGCGTATGTACATATTTGTGCGAGCGTTCTCACACGAGTCGGCGGTATCGTGGTATCGGTTCCAGTAAAACAACGTTACCAAAATTGCCGGAATGGCCCAGATTTAACGGTTCAGAAAATATTATGTAATGGACGATGATCGTGTGAACGGGCTTTAATAACTTTTTGGTGGGAAAAGTTAACAAGTGGGTAAGTACGTTTGGGTCACATTTATTCTGGTAAGCTATTAATCAGCATCGATTCGAGAATTCAAAGACATTCGAGAATTCAAACGCATCGATATGCCGAGATGTGGGTCCCCACATCTCGGCATATCGATGCGTTTGAATTCTCATCTGGGATATGCATCAGGCATTTTGATTTGGATTCTGCAAATGCTGCAACTGCAAATACTCCGCGCATCGACCGTCTAAACTGGGTATGAAATGAGGATATCTGTTAGTAAGCTTTCGGATAGTATCATTCACCCAGTTGCCAGGATCTTCTGCTTTAGGGTGCTAAAATTAGCCCTCACTACTTTTTCCTTATTCCCATTAAATACAGAAATATTATGTACCAGCTATCCTTAAAAATTATAGTACTATGACTAAAGCCTTTTTGCGTGCAATTCATATGAAACGTGAGCAAAAAGGATAATACTATACTTAAAAATGACATTGACCTTTTAAAACCACAACAACGTAACTCTACAAGGAAAAAACAATGCTGTCAATACTACCATTGAAGTAGGTATCAATAGCTATTTGTAATGAATGAACTGACGTCACAAGCTGCCATAAATAAGTCCGTGACATTAAACCAATTCCCGTTAGAGCTTGTAAGTAAGTCATCTTTTCGAACTACACATAAATAAACATGTTTTTATTTGCAGGGACCGGTATCTGGATTGCGTCAAATTCTGGTTACATGAACAGCTAGACCTGACAAGTGTATTTATTTTTATTTACGATTCATTTTTCATATGTTCATTCATAATAGGGAAAACTAAGAGTAAATTACGCTTTTTCGCCCTAAGGGCACGTACACACTGCGACTTGTTATCGAGGATTGTTCGAGACTTTCTACTTGTTTATTTTAGTTTTGAGTAGCCAGGTTACATCAAATATTTTGACGTAGTCAGAACTATAGTATGATAAATTAAATACCAACACGCGTACTAAAGATTACTGAGTCAATAACCCCAGCAGCAGCATGACCACCGTACAAACGGGTTTTGTCGACGGAAGAATAGACAAAATGACAGATTGAGATTGCCTATCCGTCATTTTATCTATTCTTCCTTAAGACAAAAACGTTTAAAACTAGATGATATCTTTATCAGGCTAATTAGTTACTTTTAAACAGACATTAACTCATCAGAAACTTAAAACAACAATGTCATCTTATTATCAAACCACGAAAGCTCTCAAAACAAATGAACACGTTGACTAAACAAAAGTAACAAAATAATAGACTAACTTGGTAACTTTATAATAGAGTTAGTCCCTTGGGGTACACACCTAAACAAACTCTGTCAGTTATCAACATTTGTGACGGCTTGTCCAGAACTCTGGACAGTTTTATGTCCACAAAATACAAATTTTTGGTCAGTTTGGAAGACAGCCAGATTTGAAATGGGACATTTAAAAATAGTGGTATTACACAATCAATGTACACACACAAATATTTTAAAGAAAGTACGCGATGAATTTGTTTAAAAAAAGAATGTGTGTAGCTCGCGGTTGCCGGTCGATTCGTTCACCCAACTGCGAGAATTCAACCGGAACCTAAAACATTACAGGATTTAAATTTAAATGTCGGGATTTCTAAACTAAAAGTAAAAACGAGCGTGCGATTGTTGAAACTCGGAACGACGCAGCCCGAAAATACAAGTTTCAGGATTAAAGTTCCAATTTGACTTCGATGCGACGAACTAAGAACTGAAAGTGACCCTCTGGCTGAAAAGAGGTCAAGAGATCAAATACTACCATCAAATTGACGTATAGTGGAGAATACCCTCTTCTAGTTCTAACAAAATTACCTCATTTAGACGAGCTACCAGGAATATTCAACGCTGCAGTGGGTATTACGTGATATTTTCTTCTAAAGATAAGCAAGAATATTCCAATTTACCTGAACAATCGCGGCTGCCATTAAAATCTATATTTTTTCCGTCTTCAGTCAACGTTTTATCCAACAAAGAATTCGCCTCAATCGCTTTTATCATTCCGAATCACAAATAGCCCCAAAGGAAGTAAGATTTTATGAATACAAGAAAAAATGTATTGAATTCTCCTTACAGCTGTTCTCCCGTTATGAAACATTGTTTTATTCATCGAATGTTAGTCGAAAGGAAATCTCGAAATCTCCATTTGTAAGAGTGTTGACACTGATTTTTACAGTTATCAACTTCTTTAAATATTTATATATTCTCCCCGAATTTTTCATGAATCTCGATAGAGGTGTTTTGAAATACTTTTTGTAAGGTTTCGCTTTGTTGTTTAGGGTGTTGAATATTTTAAACTAGAATGGCGGTCGGGAAACGACTTCATAAAAAGCTCCAGAGTTCATACGCATAAAATATACAAATCCAGTGTGCCAAAACATTCAAAGGAAGGTCATCGAATAAAACCTCTGTCTCATTCAAATTGTTTCTGCGATTATACTAGAAATAAACAAAATTAATAATTTACATAATCTAGTTCTCGTTTTTCGTCTATGCCATGAAATTATGCTACCCATTTCAATTATCTATAAATGTCATAGTGTAATCAGAACTATATGTCAAGACCTCATTAGTTTGGAGTCAAACTACATCTTAATCTAAATTGTTTGTGGTGCACGAGTTTAATTGTTTTGTTCTAATTTAAACGAGATGACATTAACTCTTGATGCTTTTGACCCAGAACAGTAAATTGAGATGCAGTTATTAACTTACAGAGTCACTTTGCTAATTGGTCAAGTAATTTGCATGAAGAACGTAGACGGCGACTTTTGACAGCGGAAAAGTCTGACTATTCAACTGTAAGATATTAGGAGGATTTGGAGGAGATATTACAGGGAGGAACTTGTATTGTAAGCTCTTTTTTATTCTGAACATCTTTACGTTGTGGTATTTTTCTGTAGTTTACAGAATGTCTATTAGTTCTGTGTGCCTTTTGGCAAAGACCATCTCTAACAATTTCCACTGAGTCCTATCTCTTCCTCAATTTAGCAACTTACTCTTTTCCACTTTGGACCCACTGTGAGCTTCAATTCGCCTCTCTTCCTCTTTTATATTGTCTTCTCCTGTTCCTTTTGCCATGTCTGGGGTACCATTCTGACACAACTTTACTCCACTGGTCTTGAAGTTGAATGCCTCTTAACATGTGACCTGTCCATCTCCACATTCATTGGTCTATTTTGGTAAGAACTTCAATAACTTTTGTCTTAGTAAAGTAAAGTAAAGTCTTGGTGATAGCAGTTTTGAAAGTCAATAACTTCGCTATCATAAAATGAACACGATATTTTGTCTGTAAGAAGAGACAGCGAAGAAATTCGCAACATATCCATGAGTTAGACATGGCCGGGGCATAGATTCATCTGTCCTCCAGTATAATGATTTGACTGGATATCAGAATGCAGGTATGACATGGTCTAGATATTTATCATCACCACCCTTAGCATTTCTTATCCAATTTCGAGGACAGCTTACAGAAATGTATGAGATACAGTTTTACTTTATTTTATCGCGAGTGGTCTGTATCTTTGTTTACGCAAAGTAATGCCGCCACATATACAGTTTTATATCCAACGTCCCTCAAATTTACTTGCCATAAGAAAAACGGACCCAGTAGTAAAATTTCACTTCCCTTTATGCGGGATCACGTAGTAATGAACACTTACTTTTTTATTCTCAAACAAGGAAGATAGGTACCTAATTACGTTTCTGGACAACTGAGAAAAAAACGCTTACGGACCGGCCGTTGAGAGAATGCGTTCCTGACACCTGTTAGTTGGACAATTTCTAGTAGTAATAAAGATCAAATTCGCAAAACACATATTCATTACTATGAAACTGACAGGTGTCAAGAACGTATTCTCTCGACGGCCGAACTTTAGGTAAGAAAATTTGGACTCTCAGTTCACAATAGAGAATTTCAAGCCAGATAAAGCGCTGGTTTTGGGCGATATATATTTTCATTTCGTTTAGAGACTATAAAAGAGCGAAATACCAAGCACTGATGTACTAGACGCCTCGAGAATATTAAACTGGATGGTACAGCTTTCATCAGAACTAAACGTGAGATTGGGTAAGTACATAGCTTTTTCTTTTTATGACGTAATATACTGTTATGCCTATAAACCTGAAACAGCAAGCCTGCTATCTAGTCTTGAAGCAACACAACATAGCAAACACGATGAGGTTTTAGTACACACTTTGGTGTTCAGCAAAAAAGTTGTATAAGTCACTCCAACGCCAACCTTTGGTAGTTAGTAAGACACACACATAAAATAGGGTAGGCAGAAACTACAGAACGCCATCGTTCGTTCATCGTTTCCGTTCATACATCTGGTATTCTGGTCTTACTCAGACGCCGCCGACGCCAATTACTAGTACTATGCACCTATAATACGAAAAATACTGAAGAGAGAAATTGAAAATTTTCTGATGACAGCATCAGATAATTTTCAATTATATCGGGTGTAAAAAGACACTTTCCGAAGCCGAAAACCACATATTCTACCCATTATTTGCATCATTTTTTTCCACTAGACCATACCTGGGAATCCACTGGTTCTGGAGATATTGAAGGTCAAAGTCGCATTTTTTTTTTTTACTTTTTCACGAAAATGAATTCTATGCGATAATACGAAACTTTTTTCCAAACAAACATTACCTGAATTTTAGATTTATCTTAACAGATTACGCATTTGAAGTTACAAAAACGCAATGAACAACAAGTACCTACCTACGTAGCGTAGGGGCGGAGCTTAACTAACACTGAATCCGATCATTCAAGCGTGGGTTCGCGTTACATTGCGCGCAATAAAAACTTGTTTTTTTTTATTAAAAAAAAAAAAATTACGGTTCCCAGCAATAATTTTTGCGCAAAGCTACTTAGCTATACGTACAGTATGCGTAGTTTACGGCTTTGTGATGTGTCTTTTTACACCCTGTATATATTGGGAACACGGACGACAAATCGAGAATAATCGCGGATAAAGTCTCGTGCAGACTAGCGCTACGTAACTTGAACTTAACTTAACAATTTCTAAGAAAACTTCACGGTATAACCATAACCGGTGTCGCGTCTCGCTAGTCTGCAGGTGGCTTAAAATACCGAGAGAAAGAATTTTACTACTTACTAAAGTTTTTTCTTTAAAAAAAAATCCGAGTGACTTCGAAACATTATGGTGCTGACTCACTTAAGCAGATTAGATCATAAGATATGCAGTGAATAAAATGTTGCGCAAACATATCATTTTTTCCTCAATCTTTCAGACATTACTTAGATAATATTTCACATCATCATTAATATATTTCAATGGGAAGATGCTGACTAATACCATAATAGAGCAGAAGCCTGTGGCGGCATCTACACCTCCACATGCGAACTACGCATCAAAGACTTGACGTCACACAACATCCTGACGTCACTCAAATCCTGCATCGCGCAATTAGAGTTTACCGCGCGGTGGACATTATACAAGCTCACGACTTCAACCTCCGGGCAATTGCCCGCCAGACATGACACCCGTCTGGTCGGAGGATCCTCCCTTTTCTATGGGGGATGAGTGAACTTTACACCCTGTTCCTCATACTCCTAAAAGCCTCTTCTCATATAGAGTAGGCTCGGTTACCACGCTTGCTCAAGGCGGGTTGGCGATTTCGAAGAAGATTATGAAGGTCATGATGATAATGATTTGATGATGTTGTATGCAATCCAATTATCTGTATTCGTAAACACGGAAGTAACAGAGGCATACTTCATATAATTTTGAACATGTGAAAGAATGGGTACAAACAATTAAAGCTATTCAATAATATTAATATGTATGAAGAGACCTTGATTTAATTCCTGTATTCTTTCGTAACCATTGAATTATTGGCATTGAAGTAGTGCCTACTTGTATTTAAAACATAATTTGTTTGTTTTCAAATATATCCACCAAACATTAACCAAAATCACTACAGATAAGCAAATAATTAATTTTAATACCCATTGCCCTCTGATCTTTACAAAACCCAAATAATGATTATTGAAGATAATTATTGACATTACTTAACAGACTTCAAACAAGAATATTGAGAAGGTCTTAGTTTAAATGCTCATTGAATAAAGATTTCATAGCCTTTGAGTATTAAGCACGTCCACATCAGGATTTTTACCCGACTGCCCTAGTAGGACGGTTTTTTTTTGAGGATATATCGGAGACAAATGGCAATCGCTTTCAAAGCGTTTCGTATTTCTACAGCGACTTTCAACAGGTTTTTTTTTTGTTGGATGAATCGCTGCTCTCCAAGCTCACTGAGTGATCTGTATTTAGGAGAGACAGTTTCGACTCCCAATTTGAGTATCAAATCATGTTTTTATGCTTTTGGAGATAGAACATATTATTATTGACTGACAAGCTTTTTGGTAGCTTACTTAAATGTCAATTAGTGTCAATCCAATACATTTTTGACTTTTCCATCATCACATTCTTCTAACTTAACAGCAGAAAGCTTCTAACTTAACAGTGCTGCTGGGGAGTTTGTTGCTTATTCTTACTTACTTATTCCTTACAGCTAAAGCTTCGTGCAGACCAGCGCGACGCGACAGCGCTACGCGACACCGGTTATTGTTATACCGTCAAATTTTCTTAGAAATTGTATTGTTCGAGTCGCGTCGCGCTGGTCTGCTCGTAGCTTAAAGCACTAGTAATTGATGAAGGGCGAGCGTCGTCTTTTGTAATTTTGACGTTCAAAAAGTGCTTATTCTCAACCTTGTTTTATAATAAATATCTTTTGATTTTGATCGTTATCGCTGATAGAATGTCAATTTGTCTAGGTATTCAGGTTTTGGAAAAAATATTTGCTCACCGCTGTAAAATATCTATCTTCCGCCAGCGGCTTTGCTATCTTTATAAATTATAGACTATCTTACTCAGTGATAAAATAGAATTGTACTGGTGAAAGAATTTTTTCAAATTGGTCTTGTAGTTTTTCGAGTATATTACGAGTAATTATAAACAAAAATACAAATCTTTTCTGTTTATAATATTAGTGTAGAAGAACAGATAGTGCTTTCGACATTATTAATTTTGAAGACGTGCCCATCCCGTAATAATGATGTCTTCTAAGAGCATTTCAAATGTAGGACAAACATTTCTTGTCTTGGGATCAAAGCGCGCTATAATGTCTTCTTTCGTTACGGATTTTATTTTTGTTTGTGGTTTACCCAATTCTTATTTTAATATACGATGGTTTAATTAAAATCTGTTCTGAACTAGGTTTTATCCTTTGAGTGCTTGACAGCTGTCAGTTTTCCCTCAAAATAATTATCGTAGGATAAAAAATATTCTAAGGTTTTTCATAGTAGTCAACTACAGCCTAGCAACCTTATAATATTGTAATCTTATTGTGGGTTATAGTTTTATAATACATTTTGTTACTATTTTTTTCAAGGTAACAAAGAGCAATCTACCGAGCTATTTCTTAACTACTTTTGGGTCGGCTTCCAATCTAAGGGATAACGGATGCAGCGGATCTTGGTGTGTAAAGATGGTCACCCATCCACGGACCAACCGCGGCAAGCATAGCTTAACCTGATCGATCGACCCGTGCGGCAATAAGATAAGACATTTAAATAATCCTTTTAAAAATACTTTAGCCACAAGCGCCTCGGGGCAACAAAGAGCGTAAAACCAAAATTCTTTTATCGATTAACCTAATCAGCTTGCAAGGATTTCTTTATTCAACTCCATCATAGATTTAATAAAGGCTCCTGCAGACAGGCGCGACGCGACTCTAGTAGAATAATTTCTATGAAAACTTTATGGAAATTGTTTGACCAGAATCGCGTCGCACCGTCGCGTCGCCCCTTCTGCGGGAGCCTTAAGTCGGATGTGGTTTTATATTTTAAATGACATCGGCTTGTTAAAACCTGTTAATAATCACGTTAATAATTCAAGAAGAATCGTTACGAGTGGCTGGCTAACGACATTGACCTTGTTATGTTACCGCACAATTTACACCTCGGCAATGCCAGTCATTATTACGTAAAGGAAATATTTTATGATAATATTAAAGCTTCGTGCAGACCAGCGCGACGCGACGCCGCGACGCGACTCGAACAGTACAATTTCTAAGAAAACTTGAGGGTATAACAAAAACCGGTGTCGCGTCACGCTGGTCTGCACGAAGCTTAATATGATATAATATATATGGTAAAGCAATTTGGTAAAATTCATAGCCGAACTTCGTGTCCAAACAGTCACTTAGACACGTGGGCTATCCTAGTACAGACAGCAGAAAAATTGGAGTTACTAATAGATAAAAAAGAAGGAATGCATTGCTCGGAATTTATTGCCACGAATAGTATTGAACTGTGTTTTTCTATCGGATCGTTTAGCGTAATGATTGCAGACTGATAAGATAATGGTTAATGGTTTAGGTTTGTGCAGCTAGATAAAATAACAATTTTTAATGGATAATATTAGTCTGCCAATGATGTTATAATCTTTAAATAGTTTAAATGCATTGCGCAAACATCTGGTATTCTCCAATTTGTTGTTTATTTTCCTCAACGACATCTTACCTACTTTTGAGTCTTTTTTTTCTTACGACCAGGTGGTTTTAAAAACGTCTACTAATCCTAAATAATCTCATTCCTCCATCTGTTTCCTCAATTTATCTTCTACGAAATTACTGTTTTAAGTAACGTTATTAAAGACGGTCTGTCTTTTCTTGAAGAGAATTTAAGTTCAACGTCTTTTGAAAATGCGATTGCTATTTAAATTACCTACACAGAATTTTTTGCAAGGAATTTCAAAACTGGAAGGAATATTCTTTTTGCTTGAGACAATCATCTTTTTTGTTCAAGAAAAGATCTCGGCAATTATTTTTTTGTGGATCTTCCAGTTTATGGCTATGGGACGTAAGCTTTTGCTATGGTGTATTACTAAAAAAGATAAGAATGCTTGGAAACACGCTGGTCCTGCTCCATAGTACAATTAAGAGTCTAGACAAAATCAAACTGTTTGCTAATTTAACTGTATATATATATTTTTTTTATATCACTGATTTTACATTCTGCGGTTACTTGAACTCACACACTGACTTATATAAGTATTTATTACTTGTTAAAATGTTAGGAATATCGTATAATTTTACAGTGTATATGTGAGCACCATGTACCTATCTATCACATAATTAATTTATCTGTCATTGCTTCATTTTTCATTCTTTTTACCTATCGTGGACATAGTAATCTTATTCTAGGTGCATCGTCTTCACATATAATTGTAGAACTAATGTATCTATACAAAATATTTAAAAAGAGTAACGGTGAAGTTACTTGCCCATTCTTCTCCATACGAAAACTAGGAAGGGACGACTAGAAACAATTCTATTTTTTGTACATTTTGACGATCAAAAGTGCCTTTTATGTGCCTAATTGAAATAAATAATTTGACTTTGATAATGACTTTGAAGCTGAAATACTTTTTTCTATTTTGGATTTTGTAAGCTGTTTAATGTCGATCTCGCATAATATTTTTGCGTAAAAGCGTAACCAACAAACTAATTCATTTTGGCATCAATATAAGCTAATTGAAATAAATTCATAAGAATAATTAATTTCCGCCATTATCCGCCTGTATAATTAGTTGCTAGACATAGCGGTTTTCCGTTTCACAATCTCGTGGTTTTGCTGTTATTTTTTGACACATCAGGAAAAAGCGGTCAATCAATACCTTTACCAGTAATTTTTACTCGAACCAATATTTCCTTTACCTGTACCACTCTAAGTGAGTTACTGTGATCTTTTAGATTGAATTTTATGTCTAAAATGCACTGATGTTTCTAGTCTACCACTAAAAATGTACTGGTGTGGGGTCTTTTAACAACCAGTAATTAAATTGTCGTTCACCGTTAACATGTTCGATTCGAAAATTGCCTTCGCCACCAAAAATTCTTGAGCATCAAAACTCCGAAAGGGTGGAGCAATCTGGCAGTTTCACTCATCCTATTTTTCGGATTCCCGCATACAGACGCGATGTGAGTCTAGTAGAACAATTTCTATGAAAACTTTATGGAAATTGTTTTACCAGAATCGCGTCGCACTTTCGCGTCGCGCCTGTCCGCGGAAGCATTTTTGCTTGAATCATTGAACAGCTGGGTTATTGAGGAAGTATGACAAAACCTCGCATTTTCGGTTCAGCCTCCACAATCTCGGCTTACTATCAACAATAGTCTATGATGTATTTCTCTGCCACATTTTTTTGCTTTTTACTACGTCGTAAAACCCTCGAAGAGTGAAATGCTTGTTTAGGATCTGATTGAAGATTGTTGATCAAATGATTTTGGTTTGTATTGGGCGTAAGAAATATGTGGAATTACCAACGTGACGAAATGGAAAAATGTAGTTGTCTAGTTGTCGGTATTTCGCGGTTTTCCTCATGGTACCTTTTTTCCTTTACCTACTAAATTAATTAAATTGGCAATGCCTAATTTGAAAAATAATAATAATTCATTTCGGTGCTTTATGATGATTTGAATGTAGATAAAAATTACATTTAAAAAAAATATAATACTTATTCAACTGAATGACTGAACTGTTGTAGGAACTCAAATTGAGTTGTAAGCTGTCAGTTGAGTTGAAAAAAAAGTAATCATTTGTAATGGAGATTTTAATAAATACCTACTTAATTAGCAGCCTGTAGGTACAATAATAGGAAGATACCTTATTTAAAGTGCATTGATCTGCAGGTGTGTACCACGATAACCTATAAATATGCACTCGCTTCATTAGTGCACAATGTACTGTTACTAACGAGCAACACTAATCAAGCAGTAAATGGTGTTTAAGATAGACTTAG
The DNA here is from genome assembly GCA_914767755.1 of Agrochola circellaris. Lineage (NCBI taxonomy): Eukaryota > Metazoa > Arthropoda > Insecta > Lepidoptera > Noctuidae > Agrochola > Agrochola circellaris. Next base: position 12,723,357 of record OU611859.1, read on the forward strand.
GCTATCAATCGTAGGTGTCTGATAGGCAAGCTAATGCATAATTGTATGCACTGGAGAAATTTAAAATTCGAACTGTGTTGAGGTGTGAGTAAGGTTACCCCGTCCGGGCTTCGAACTTTTTCCGGCCTTGTGATTAGTAAGTACGGACTTTTCTACTTGAGAGGTTTTTTTTTTATAGAAAATATAAACGATTTCAATTGAGTAATGAAAAAAGAAAGATTCCGGTAAAATTTCCGGTCGTTTTTGCTCGAGTTTTTGTCAGGACTTTTAAATTTCGAAATGGTAACGCTTGGTGTGAATCCGCAATGGTCGATGTTCACCTACTATAGGTATAGTATAGTACATACTAATTCCATGCATTCACCTAAATAAATATAATAAATGAACTCTCTTGCGTACATACTGTGGCTATTGGTCCCTTTGTCCACCAATGGGGCAATAATGGTTGAAGCAAAAATCATTTTCTTACAAACTTACCTATGCGATTATTAGAGGATGGCAGTGATAGCAAATCCCACATACATACCTACCTACCTGGGTAGGTACTTAGCAGCTATTCAAGAAGGTATGAAAAAAAAATTTGGTAGGAATAAAAAAACAGCGGACATGGCAATGCAGTATTATTTTTCATTATGAGAATAATAATACTGTTATGTAATAGTATTTATTTATGTAAGTAATTACGAATTTGACTGTTTACGTATGTACTTATGTCCGAGGTCAATGATTGACATTGTTAAAAAGTATTGTTTTAATTCGTTTCTGAATTCCCCACATGCGTAGGTACCAATTATTTTAATTATCGAAAACTATTTAATTACAATATTACTACTAATCAATATCTAATAAGTCATTGATGTAGGTAATGTCAAAGTACGAAGATAACCTACCCACTTACTTACCTACACGTAGTAAGTAGGTATCTACCTACAATAAATTGAATCTCAAGAAACTGCAGTGTTGACCTATAAACTATGTTACCAGCACGCAATCTTATCTCGAAACGATAACACATGATTACTTATTCATTTATAGCACATATCGTGATCACAAAAAATGCAAGATTGTGTACTTTAGTCTTCAACACATTCATCCGATCCGACATCTACCAGAGTCTAGAATCCACAATAAAACGTGGCGTTAGTCAACCGAAAACACTGCGATAACTTCGTACTTCAATTATTTAGATAGCGCAACTAACAAAGAAATCAACGAAACAACACGATAAAGAAATGCTAATGCTCATAAAAGTAATGCAAAACTTCGTTAAAATACGAATAAGTTGGTAGGTACTCACTCAAAACACCGGTCAACTTGGTAAATCCGTGACGTAAAATAACTTCACAACTTCCCAAACACTTTTATTGACACTGTAGTCACGAATATCACAAAAAGTTGACACTGAACGACGTCATTGTTGCACAAAACATCACTGTTTTTAAGTTTTTCTCAACACTACGAAAACAGAATGGCGGTAAAGTCGCGAGAAAGTAACGTACGCAACACGTCTACACCACGCGGCGATCGCTCGCAAACTGACTGAATGAATGAATCGAATCGAATGTCGAGATCGAGACGAGTCCGAGTCGCGTGTAAACTCGATATCAAAAGCGCGTAAATGCGTGACGAACCGGATCAGAGTATCGGACCACCTCCAAGGGTCATGATTCGCACTTTTTTCTGGGATTATGAGGAAATTCTATTTTATTATTATATTCTGCAATTTCGTATTGAGTTAAACCGGTCACGTAGACTATTTACGAACTGGTTCTAATACATTTTTACTAGCATTTTTCGACGATACATAGTTACTGCCCACATATTCTACACTACACATATTTTTATGTGAATATTGCAAAGGCTTTGTTTTTTTTATTTTTCATCATGTGTTCCTAGAACTGTGATTGAAAATATGCGCGAGTATTTTGTGCTATCCACGAATATGTTATGATGTGTCATATAATGTCACATCCATGTGACTATTTCCATTTTTTTTTGCATTGTAGTTTTGGCAACTTTTTTTTATAGCGGGCTCTCACTACGACAGTATCAGAACTACACTACCTACACACACAATTGCTACTTTTCAAAGAAAATTATGTGATTCTTTAGTAACCTCTTGTTTGGTCGCTCTAACCACATAATACTATTTTGTATAATACAGATGTATGCAACTTGTTAGACCGTCGAAGTCTAGCTTTCACCAACCCAGTTTAATATCAGAGCATTGCACAGACACCAGCTTCCGTTCACTTATTTGTTGTTCACTTATCTATTCTGTGATTATTTCATAGACAATCACAAATATTACGTTGTGGCTGGTGGGTTGCATTTGTTTGTGAGTGTCAAAACATGAAAGTAATTAATAGGTATGATTGCCAAGAGAGGAAAAAAAAAAAAAAAAGTACAGATGAGTGGAAACCATCACCCGGGTTTCCACATTACCCGGCCTTTGTCCCCTCCACATCGCCTTTGTTCAAGGGTAACGTGTAAACAGAGTTATAAAATATTATATTTAATGTTTTTACGAACTGAACTTGTACAGTCGACCGCGCTTTACCACGATTGACCACAGGGTCACAAAACCAGTACCTATAAGCTGACCCCATTATTCTATTAAAACTCCGTACTACGCTAGGTCAGTTCAGCGTCAACGTGTTATAATTGACATGGGTCAGTTTTAACACGTTGACGCTGAACTGGTACTATAACCTTTATCCATCACGGGACATGGCCCTCCATAAAAATTGAAACGAATCATAACTACCTAATATCTGGGTGTCGGCTAGAATCCACTTTGCCAGGTGATTGATATCTCCAAAAAAACCGGCCAAGTGCGTGTCGGACCACGCACAATGAAGTGTGCCGTAGTTGGGGTGAAGAGAGAAGAGAAAGAATTATCCCAAAAATAAACTTAACATTGTAATAGATAAAATGTTCTCCCATAAATTCCAACTGCAAATAAAAAAGGAAAAGAAAGAAAAATTGTTTATGCAAATGTAAGTTTGTACGCACGATATTGCGGGATTTACCATGTTATTTTAAGACCATAGACTTCTTATAGGTTTTCCTGTTATCTATAAGTATAGAACTATTTTCTGTATTTTTTCAAAATTTTAGGCTCAGTGGTTTCGAGATAAGGGGGAAGGGAGAAAAATGGTAAATTTTCGTCTATTTTCTTAAATAACTTTAAAAATATATATTTGGGAGCAAATTGACTGTGACGGACGTTTTTTCCTTTTGAGGTACGGAACGGAACCCTAAAAACACTTGAATTGAGATTAAAGCCCCATTTACACGGTGCAAGTTAATTGCCTGTGGCATACCATAAAGCTTCGTGCAGACTAACGCGACGCGACACCGGTTATTGTTACACCCTGAAGTTTTCTTAGAACTTGTTTTGTTCGAGTCGCATCGCGCAATTCATACAACAATTGCCTTGCTGTAAACAGAAGCCGCATTCAAAATTATTGAATGGTAAAACTTGAGTTCAATCATTTATTGGAAGTATGTAATTTTATGGAAATCGAACGCGTGTAACACTCGCATGCTCTTGAAAGTTCCAGAAGCTTGTACTGAGTAAATCAGACTTAACCCCGTATTTTATAACCTTCATTTGTTTATTTTTTCTATATATTATGATGACTGACTCAATATCCAAGACCTTGTGCCTGAGTGTGTGACCTCATTTGTTATGCATAAATAAAGCTTAAAATTACAATTGAATAAGTAACTAGCTCGCTTCATAAGCGCGCTCGTCCGTTAATATGACCCATTTTCCTGAAGAAAGATTGTTTAAACTTCAATTCCCGTAATTTTTAAGAACGTTCGCATTCTAATCTCATTCGCAATCTGTCAAAAATACAAACAATTTACAAAAAAAAAATACAGATTGCGACTTGAATGTGAACGTTTTATATGCAGGCCCACCGGGAACGGGTGTGCAGGGCGTGCACCGCACAAGGGCGGCATTTTTAAGGGGGCGGAAAACATAGAAATCTCCTTATTAAACACATTGTCATAATTTTCGCCTATTTGTGGTTCGAACCACTTAGGGCCGATTTTTCAATCGCCAGATAACTTTAATCCGACGAATAAGTTTGTCATTTTTGTTTTTTATTTGGACAATCTGTCAAAACTGATAATGAAAACTTGGCCCTTAGGTAAGGTCATCTTTAAGAAGGTGTATAAAAAAGAACCGGCCTTATGCGTGGTCCAACACGCACATGTCTGGTTTTTTTTATACACTTTTTTGTAAACAAAGGGTAAAGAAGGGACGGCATTGTCAATTTTACCTGCGGGTGGTGAAGCGCCCAGCGGTGGGCCTGGGGCCTTACTATGACGTGTTAAAACCATCACTTTTCCGTTGTAAAATAAGGATAGTGCTATTCGTACTGAATAGCTCCATCTCTCTCTCACACTGGAACAATGATTGCTTTAACAAGTCATAAGTACAACCCCTGTTTATATGTACTAGAATTGCCCTTCTGGTTTGTTTAACTTCAACAAATTTTATCCTTAACTAGCATGTGCCCTAACTGACTTCGTCCGCGTGAAAATTCTTGTTCCCCCCCGACCCACCGTCGCATATAATATATTTATTTATTTATTCAGACAACCAATGATCCATTACATTTACATTTATATTGTTAGTATAAACTTAAAAACTATGTTAGTATCTAATAACTAAGAGAGACTTAGTCCTCTGGGTGAGGCTCCACACCAGTTTCCTGTCCAACTTATTGGCTATTACATTCAGGATGCTGTTACTGCTCCCACGCAATCTACTTAGCAGTGAGGCTGTCTTTTTGCGCCAGGTGGCATCAAAGCCTGTACGCGACTCAGCAAACATTGTTGACGCACTGCAGAAGCGTGGCAGCCGGTATAGGTACTTCGTTTTCGCTTAGCGTTTTTTCTGATTTTTCTTATTGTTGCTCAGCTCCTAAGGGTCCTAGCGTGATGTTTAATAGCCTAGAGCCTTCCTCAGAATTGAGCTACCAAATGCTAAAAGATTTTTTCAAATCCGACTAGTAGGTCCAAAGATAAGCAAGCTCAAACAAACAAACAAACAAACCAAAAGACAAACTCTTCAGCTTTATTATTAATTTGAATTTATTATCGTTCTCTTTGTGTAGGTATGCGTGCATTTTCTAGATGTTATCGTTCATCGCTGGAAACCTCTTAAATTAATCAAAATATTTGATGAATTCTTGATAATTAGTAAACAATTTATAACCTCGGGATTTCTCAGAAAAATAATTTAGGTATACAAATCGTAATGCTTTTGCCAAGCGTGACGTCAGTGGCGTGGTTTAGGCTGCTTTTCCAAGGTGTGCTATGCTACGTTGCTATGGATGCGTTTGATATCCACCAGTCATATTCATTGGTCCACATAGCATAGCACTGGTGGAAACGGGTTCAACTAAGCTTTGTTTTTTATATGGAAGGATGCGTGCTATGGATTTGCGAGTGGTGTAGCTATGTGCAGAGCAGAGTGCCTTCCCTACTGTCGATGCATCGCATAGCTCGAGCTGCGCATCTTCCTCGCACAGCTACCTCCGCTACACAGCTAAGTATTAGTGGAAACGGTCACATAGTTTCGTAGCTTAGCTTTCACATCCTCGCAGCATAGCTGCATATCACATCTCTGGTGGAAATCAGCTTTAGGCTGCGTTTCCACAAGAGAAGAGCGACAATGCGTAGCGAGGGATGTCATCATCATCATTATTTTAGCCGAAAGACGTCCACTGCTGGACATAAGCCTCCCCAAGCACCGCCACTTCGACCGATTCTGTGCTTCCAGCATCCAGCGGATTCCTGCGGCCTTCACAAGATCATCGGTCCATCTTGTGGGAGGCCTTCCTACGCTGCGTCTTCCGGTACGCGGTCGCCACTCCAGAACCATGAAGCGAGGGTTGTATGTGAAACTAACCAATAACACTGTCATAGTTTGAGCTAAGCTAGAGTTTTTATTGGTTAGTTTTACGGACATTCCTCGCTACGCATACGCGCTCGTCTCTGATGGATACGCAGCCTTGAGCTATTCCAAAGTAAATAACGTCACGGATTAAATTTTTCACCAATGATCCATAAATCTGTATTTCTGCACACAATGTCAGCATAAATGTCAAAGTTTTTACGTTACGATGTGAAGGTCAAATTCAAAAAAATATTTATTTTTCACATAAGCTTTTAGCTCGTTAAAACCCATATTTACGACGCTCAGATTATGCTGTAGGTCAGCTAGGTCACTTTCAAATAAACCATTAGCGCTGTGTCATTTCACTTTAAGTATTTTTTTCATGTGAAGAGTTGGAATGGAAAAAGACAATGAATACATATTCGATTAGCACTATGTCAGTTCTTTTATGCCTTTTTTCATGTGAAAACTTGGAATGAAACCGTAAAGACAAATATGTATACCTATACTCTATTTGAAATAAGATTAGACATTCAAATAAACCTTTTTTACTGTCAGTTCAACCGATTTCGATTTCTATACCGTCATCGGAGTGGCATCAAAGCAAAAAAGTGGTTACAATACCAACTGTTTACTGCAGCTGCCATTTGTCATGCCACCAACGCAAAAGAAGTAAAAATCGGTTGAAAGAACGGACTGTATAAAAGGTTTATTTAAATGTCAAATCTTTTTCAAATGGAGTATAGAAACGGACGTCAATATTATTTTTATTGCTATCCCGTGAGGTCGTCGGTTCGATTCTCAGATCAGGCAAAGTATTATTGGGTTTTTCATTAGGAATTCGCAGCCCGGAGTCTAGATATATTATATGCCCGATTGATAGCAATAGGTGGCATGGCGAAATGTAGGTGTATAATAGGTTTTACTTTACCTATGAAATTGCCGTTCTGCAGTACCTACTGGCCATTTCAAATCAAAATAATTTTTGTTTGGCTAAGAATTCTAATTTCCTGTAGATGCCATTTGTAGTAAGCACTAGCACAATATTAATGAGATTTATTCACTTAATTATATTTTACGTAATTATTTGTCGCGAAAATGATCGCGGGTTGCCCGTCTGAGTTGGACGGGCAACCCGCGATCATTTTGTGTTTGTGTTTTGTGACTGAAGAAGCGGGGAAAGGGCGGGGCGTGCGCGAGCGCAGGCGAAGTCCCTAAGTCCCTGTCAACGGAAATGTATATCAGATTGATCATAAACCCAAACTAGTTCAGGTTTTTGATCGAAAATCTGGATTGTTACAGGCTTATGATGAAATTGAGTTTAAAATGTGTCATCTTCCGGTTTTTTATCAAATACCTAGGTTTTTGATCAAAAGCGTAATTTTATGAAAAACCTGCGACATATATACATTATATCGCAGTGAGATGGTTATAGCCGTGATATAGTTATATCCATCGCCTTCCAGTTAAACCAGATGCAGCTGAATACCAGTGTTACCGTAACATATGAAAACGGTTCATAACTATCTTACTAGGAATATAACTATGATAAGAGCACGATCTAGTAATATAACTATTAGGGCACTCCGACCAAATAGGTTAGGTTAGGTTAACTACGTCGAAATTGGACGCAGTTACTAAATACTCCAATAGTTATGAACCGCTTTCATATGTTACGGTAACACTGGTATTCAGCTGCATCTGGTTTAACTGGAAGGCGACCCCAACATAGTTATTTTTTTTTTTTTTTGTTAGGGAAAACTTAGACATAAATTACAAAATATTTTAACAGGCTAATTTAGGTCAGTTTAAGTGGTGTGCTCATCTGTAGCCGAACTAGGCAGAGCGTGTATTTCGGCTATCAGCGCCAAACCCCGCGAGTATTACACATATTTAATAGCCATTAACATTCAATAGTTCTTGTACCTAATCATTTTAACAATTTAAGCTTCGTGCAGACCAGCGCGACGCGACACGGGTTATTGTTATACTGTCAAGTTTTCTTAGAAATTGTATTGTTATTGTTGCGGCGCGGCGTCGCGTCGCACTGGTCTGTACGAGCTTTTATAAAAGTATGTATAGTGTTTGCATGCAGTTGGGAAAAGGCTAGGCAGATGAGGACGGTATGTAATTACATCCCTAGGGATGTAATATAACTATATCACGGCTATAACTATCTTACTGCGACATATACACCCCTGCCCAGACCTACTTTACAGCTTAGAAACTTTGGTTTGATGAGATAGATTTTCTCAAAATCTTCGCTTAATATTGAAGAATGAACTGACGAGCTTAATTACACGTAAATTACAACGAACATTAATATTCCAACAACTTTTTAAATTAGTTCTCTTAACTTTTCTAACATTGATTAGTTCATGTTTTCCTGCTAATAATATTTTCCGTACCTTCTGTCTGTTTTTGAGAAGCTTGTTCCGACTTTTAGAACTTTATTTTTGTTCTTTGATGAAGCCTTGTGTTTGTTTTTATTTTTATATTTGTGTTTAAAAATGGATTTTTGTCGTAGGTTGTTCATTCATTCTGATTATGTTTTGCTGTGTTTATGCAATAAAATATAAATAATAATCTGTTTTTAAACAAGCTTTTTAAAACTTACGTAGACATATAACTAATTTTTTTTCTAAAAAGGCTTATCTTTAAGTGTAAGAAGGACGTTCACGCCTTGGGCTTTAGTTTTTGTCTAGAAAAAATTATAAACGAGCCCAAAAACATCAGGGCTATCTTGTTTAGTTGAGGATTTCATGAGGCCATCGTCTGGCTCCACAACCGTCGGTACTCTAGACTTCCACTATAGTACTTTTCAAGACAAAACCAAAAAGTTCAAACACAACGACGCTATCTTATTTAGTTGAAGTTTCTATGGCCATCATCGAGCTCTATCATCAGACCAGCTCCATAATATCATGTTTTTGCATTGTCACCGAATGACTGAAGTTATATAAGTAAGTATGCCAAGTTTCAGCTCAATCGGATGCCATGAAGCGCTTGCAAAAATGGATGACAAAGCCAGTCGAAACACATACAAACGAAGCAAGTTAATATGTATAAAGCTTTTAAAAAATATCCGTTATTCGAACAAGGCACTATAAAGGCTAAAGCAGATATAATGCAAAATCCCTTTTTCATCACTTTCGTACATTTTCTATGAACCAACGCACACTACAGGCGGGGCGTACCGCACTATTTTTGTGTGAAAATGCGTTGCGCTGCGGCCCGTTGCGGCTATAATGTGCGCTTGGCTTAACAAAGCCCCATGTAGCGACGATGGCAACACTAGCAACTGACAAAAGCCGGGCTTAACAACTTAAACTCCGCTTATTAATTGCTTCCACTAATTCCAGTTATGAAGCCGGAGATATAAAGTAAATAGTTTTGCACGTGGATCATTGTTCCTAACGTAATAGAAGGTGCTTCCGGGTTTTAACTCTTAAATTAAGTACTTCCCCAGGGATGTACCTCAAAAAAAAAAAAAAAGGGATGTACCTTAACAGTTATTGCACAGAAGGGGTTTCGGATCGGTCTTTCAAGGGGTTACGGTGCCTCTAGATAGTTATGTATGACCCGGGTGGTTTTAGGGAGGCAAAAATCCCACACTCCCCGGTTTTCGGTTTAAATTATCATTTATTTCTCAGAGATTTACATAATCACTTAATGAGAAACAAAGTTTCAATAATAACATGTAGGTAATAATGCTAGTCCAGAGCGCTCGTCGCGCAGTAAGCCGGTAATAAAATTAGTTGTTGCAATAAATCTAGTAAGTGGTTATATCGTAGACAATTACTCAGAACGTGCGCGTCGTTGTTTTATCCCCAAAACCGCGAAAATTTTTAAGGTATGCCCCTGAAAAAAAAACAGTGTTTTGTTAGGAACGAAGTTCCTTCTCACGTATGATTCAAAACAAAACAAAATTTTCTCAGCTGCCATCTTGGATTTACATGTTGACCCCACTATCTATTTTAGCACTCTCGAAATCTATGAAAACGACACCCACGACGCACAATTAGAAAATTTTCGCATCCGCCATCATGGACACACACATTCTCTCTCTCTCTCTCTTCTCCTTTTCACGCTGTCCGCAAGTCGTGTTAAAGAATTTCGTTCCAAAAAGGGTATTTTACGGAATTGCACCTCCCGTTCTTTTTATTCAAATCATTTACTAATTGCTGGGTAAAGCTCTGCTGTTGGGGTTTCATCATCATTACCATCATTGGCAGCCTTTTTGCACTCTCTGCTGAGTATAGGCCTTCGCCCTTTTCTGCTATCCCTTTCGGGCTTTTTTAATGTTTTAATGAATAAAAACAAATAGCCTTAATTTTTTATGAATGGAATCTATGCATCTTCTTCTATTCTAGTTCTGATGTCCTGGATATTCTTGATAACATCATGCCGTGGTGTATTTTGTTAATAATTCAGGAGTAAATATTGAAGATTCCTAAGCAATTCATGATTTCAGCAATCATAGCCGTGTTCATTACGCAAAGCAGCAACATGTACCTATCTATATATTTTATTTAGAAAAGGCATTTAAAATATACCTATCTAAGAAGTTAACTTAATCCTTTGAAACCAAAGTAAACTATTATGAACTCGTAACACATCCGCGAACTTAGTAAACATTTAATTACTTAATTAAGTTTATTCATCCTATTAAGCCGTACCTTTGTACGGGCATATAAAGTGAGATATTTATACAGAAACCTTGTTTACTTCAGTTGTTGTAAAGTTAGTAGATACTTCTTCAACTCTTCAGGTGCGTAAAGTTCAGTTGTAAAACAAACAGCCTTATTAAGCACAGAAGTACATGTGCGATCGCAGCCTACGCCCTTTATTCCTAATTTGCTATTATTAGTCTTACGCTGATTTATGCTGGGCAAGCAAGCCGATGACTGCAGAAGCTATTCTGCTTAGCATGTGATATACTTTATCGTATGACTAGTTAGCTGCCTCTATTTACGCGGGGCAAGCAAGCTCATGACTGCAGAAGCTATTTTGCTTAGCACGTGATATACCTTATCATATGACTAGTTAGCTGCCTCGATTTATGGTGGGCAAGCAAGCTGATGACTGCAGAAACCATTCTGCTTAGCACGTGCTATACCTTATCATATGACTAGTTAGCTGCCTCGATTTACGCTGGGCAAGCAAGCCGATGACTGCAGAAGCTATTCTGCTTAGCACGTGATATACCTTATCATATCGATACCTGTAATAAGAATTGACGTAAGGGACAAACCGGGGTTTGTCCCTTACGTCAATTCTTATTACAGGTATCGATATGACTAGTTAGCTGCCTCTATTTACTTGGGGCAAGCAAGCTGATGACTGCAGAAGCTATTCTGCTTAGCACGTGCTATACCTTTTCGTATGACTAGTTAGCTGCCTCGATTTACGCTGGGCAAGCAAACTGATGACTGCAGAAGCCATTCTGCTTAGCACGTGATATACCTTATCATACGACTAGTTAGCTGCCTCGATGGTCAAGCGGTCGCAAGCGCTACTGCTGACCATGAGCTTCTGGGTTTGGTTCCCGGTTCGGGTAAAGTGTTATTGGATTTTCCATCTGGAATTTATCAGTAGCAGCCCGGAGTCTGAATCTGTGCCCGGGTGATGGCAATACACTCACCCCCTATTACGTGGGGCTTAAACATAACTGGCGAAATGTAGGTGTTTCTGCTACAGGTACACCTCTGCCCACCCTTCGTGGAAACAAGGCGTGATGTAATGTTTTTAGTTTTACGCATGGCCCTCTAGGGTGGATAGTTTTCATGTTTTTTTAGGTTATGTTTTTTTAGGTTATCAGAACTTTTACTATTTCAATGGTAGGTAGATACTAAGCAAATATTCTCGTGTTTACCTTCTATTCCACTTACACAACACACCATATTATTTTCGAGACGGAAAAAATGCCATCCGGTATAAAAACCAGAGTAATAATGGAGGTCTACCGCAAGTAAACGTATTTTCTTTCTTTCTTTCTGTTCCTAGGTATTTTTCGATACTCACCGTGGAGTCTGGTTACTCCTTTCTTGGTGAAAATAGAGGTAGAAGTTCATGCCTATCGGTAAAAACACAGAATACGGAGACAACTCGGCGGCCACTGCTGGAAGGGGTAGGTACCGTTATTTTTTTTGTTATTTTTGTTTTTATTTATTTAAATAATCTTAAGTAAAATAATTATAAAACTCTACAGGGTCTTCTCGTCTTTTTAATTTTTTCTAATTAATAAAAATAAAAATAAACTATATTATTAAGAGACAGTTTATATTTCATCTCTATCCTAACCAACTAAATATTATAAATGCGAAAGTGAGTTTGTTTGTTTGTTACTCTTTCACGCTAAAACGGCTGAACGGATTTGTTGGATGAAATTTGGCACACGGGTAGACCATGACCTGTCGGTCGATTCTGTAAAAAGATCAACGTGAAAGTTAGGTGAAGTGAGCGTGAACTGAGCTGTCACTGTCACAAATCGACCGGCAGAATGCTAGGGAGCCGCCACTATTGACAGCTCACTTCACCTAAGTTTCACGGTGATATTTTTACAGAATCGATTGGCTGGATTAGGACATAGGATATTTATCCCGGAAGTATGTTCCCGTGGGATAATTTCCGAAATGCACGTGGGCGAAGCCCCAGCGGCTTCTTCAAAAGCTACATACCAATATTTTTCAGCTTTCACAAACCAAGCATCACGGGTACCCGTTTATTCACACTATGTCACAAATAACGTATAGAAACTGACGGCTTTGAAGTTTGAATGGCGAAGATGACAGTAATTGTGCGCTCAACGGACTTTCGGCGCTACGTGTTTTATTAGTACCTACTTCCGTCTTGACGTTTAAAAGTACCTTCTATATGGCTATTTGAAATAAATCAATCTCAATCTGCCTAGCCTTTTCCCAACTATATCGGGGTCCAGTCTAACCGGATGCAGCTGAATACCAGTATTTTACATGGAGCGACTGCCTATCTGACATCCACAACCCAGTAACTGGGTAACATGATTCCCCTTGGTAAGACTGGTTGTCAGACTTTCGGGCTTCTGACGACCCGTAACAACTGCCAAAGATCGACGAATGACAGCCGGGACCAACGGCTTAACGTGCTTTCCGAGGCACGGAGGAGTCTCGGTATGTAAAGATGGTCACCCATCCACAGACCAACTCCGATAAGCGTAGCTTAACCTGATGGATCGATCCGTGCGGCAGTTATTACTTAGCCACGAGCTAACATATGTGTTATATATTTATTTGAAATAAATGATTTGACTTTGACTTTGACGCAGACAGCGCGGCGATTCCATGCTTTGTGGGTAAAAACATCACAACAAACAGCCAATAAGCTGATAACAGAGCTAGCTGGCTAGGGTGCACTCGATGTTATTTATGGTGTTATGGTGTAAGGGTATCCGCCTCCTTTCTAAGTACCTATCCACCTACTCATATTGTCCTTAAACCCAAGGACATGACGAATAGAGTCTGTTCCAAAAGTAGCTGATTAAAACGTAAATAAATTGATCAGAAAATGTACATGTAGATGTCAGTTTGTAGTGCCACTTTCAAATTGAATGTATTGATTTTATTCAATACATTCAGTTAAATACAACCGGAATTCTAATTCTAAATCACCTTAAAGATGGTTTTTATTCGACAATTGAGGTTAATTTTGTAACGTCAATTGTTTTTGGATGATATTTCTCATACAGTAAATTGTTTGAAAAAGTGATGAGATATAACGTTGTAACCTTCTAAATAAAAGATGAAAGTGTTTATTTATTTATTATATGTATTTATTTATTAACTATGAATGTCTTACAGCTAAAACAAACAGAATAAAAAATTGTATGTGAGACTGACAGCCAATTAAAAGTCTTCACTTCTAAAAACAGATTGGCAAGAATGAATGTGAACAGCACAACACAGCTACCAAAAAAGAAGAGAAAAATAAACAGTATAACATTCAAGCTTAAACCAATTCACATTTTATATTTATACAAGAATAAAGACCTGAACATACGAAATCTTAATTTAAAAAGCCAAGGCTCAGGCACTTTCCTGTTAAGAAAGGATCAAAATCATGCTGTTTGCACATACTATTAAAGTTCCTACTTGCACGCACTATAAATGAATTTTGCCTGTAATTCGTAGAGGTAAATGGAACACGCAACGGTGCGTTCCATCGCTTCGACATTCCGGGAACGTTAAAATAAAATTTGGATAGAATATCGGAGTTATTAATTGAATTATTGAAAATTTTAAATAATGAAATACAGTCAGAGATTGTTCGCCGATTAATTAGGGGTAATATATTATGATACCTACTTCTTACAGAGGTTGAGGTAATCTTCAGACCGGTAGGGCACTTTGTGTTAATAAAATGTTATAATTCCCTGTAGTTTACACTCTCCTTAGATACTTTTGGATCACAGCATACATAAGTTTTTTTTAAATATTTTTACCCCTATTAAATGTTTCCGAAAACATGACGACATGAAAACAGTAAATTTTCCTTGAATTTAAACATGAAAAGAAGATTCATTCTCATGTAAAATTTTCATAACGCATACCTTTATGGTTGCAAGCACTAAAACTTGAATGATGGAATTTTAGTTGAAGAGAACTTTGTAATTCGGTTCAAGTTACTGTAGAAAGTTAAACTAGAATATGAAAAACCAGTTCAATAAGAGCTGTGTAAAACTGTGCATTATTCATTTTGGTAAACATTCATTTAGTCAGTATGACAACTTTTTTTACCAACAGAGCACTTAAAGTTGCCTCAAACAAAGAATAATTAATACACAGCTAATGAAAACATCACATAAGTATTTAATAATCCTAAATGACAATATTAGATATCATTCTCCTCAAACTCATAACATAAATAAACATTTTAAATATCAGAATATAAAAATATACAAACAGAAACATTTTGAATACATTTTATTCTATTACCCGATAATATTAATATACCCGCAGGGCAGCATGTGGCGAGCTGTTGGGCAGTAGCGACCCCACGGACCCTATCTCCCGGGAGAAATCTTGTGCATCATCTTTTGCCTTTATTGGCCGGCTGGAGTGAACACTGACGAGTAACAGAGCTCCCACCTCATTCTTGCCTTAATTGGCTGGCTTGAGTGGAGATTCGCAAGACCAAACGTGCTCGGAGGAAGGAACTATTTCAGTAAGTGCTCGTAGGGATCTTGACCATCTTCCGGGCTCTGGGATTGTTCTGAAACCCGTGGAATACCTCTCCACTCCTCAAGCACCTCAGGACGTGTTGCCCCCTTGTCGCTACGTCACTAGTGTGCTAGCGACAGTTTTCAGGGGCCCATTATTGAGTGTGCAAGTCACGACCTGCCATTTTATCCGTGTACATATAAAACATTGATCAGGCAGGGGCCATAGTCCTTCCATAGTTCCAGGTCACCAGTCAACTTAAGCCACCCAAACCCATAGTCCAATATCTTTGTTTCCATATCCTGCAATAGTCCTACATCAACCGGGGGTTGTCCTTGGGTGCACTTGCATAGTACATACAGGGATAATCGTCGGTTGGTGCCTCATTTAATTAAAAACTTCTAACGGGCCTCTGCAAGTTGGCTTTGGCCCCTCGTACGCCTTCTAAAGGTCCGGGACCCCAGGGTCCCGAGAAATGTCAAGAGACGTAAAAATATTAATATTATATTTTTCTTATATTTTGATATTTTACAAGATAGTTTTTCGGAATGACATTTTAAGCGCGATAAGTCGCCCGTTATATGAACCTCGATCCAGTTGTAGTAGACGTATTATACCACACAGCACAGTATCCAAGCGACAACGGAAGATTACTGGTATATACGAACACAGGTTAATAAACTTGTCAATTACACGTTACACAGAGTCTCGTAATACTATTGAGCTAATATCTTTTTACATTCAGATTCAAAAATCCTCTCGTCTTTTATGAACCATAGACTAACTGCCCTAGACAAACTACTGTTGTCAGGTTATATCTAACAGTGGGAACCATAGATAATTATAATTAGTTGGATCGCCACAACATTTAACAATATATTATTATTAATTTGCTTACAAAACCTGGATCACTGGATGTACTATTTCTGTATGGTCCCTT
Organism: Agrochola circellaris; assembly: GCA_914767755.1. Taxonomy (NCBI): domain Eukaryota; kingdom Metazoa; phylum Arthropoda; class Insecta; order Lepidoptera; family Noctuidae; genus Agrochola; species Agrochola circellaris. The sequence continues at coordinate 12,739,414 of OU611859.1, forward strand.
GCTAGACTATACATTACTTTTAGATGAGGGATGATTGGAATGAAAGAAGGTAAAGTATCAAAACACTACTGTATTGTTCCAAAGATACTTAAAGTAAAATGAGCTTAATGGACTGATGATGGTGTGGAAATGAAGTGAGTGACGCAGCCCTTGTTGGCTGTAACGAGAACGCCTGGCTGCCTTGATAGCCCAACGCGAACTGAACTAAGTATTATGAGTTGAAATGAATGTGTTGCGTAAACTGCTGAATTGCAGAATGTGCGGTTGCACCGTACAATTTCCATTATAGCCGTCACTAGGACACCGTACCCGAATCACTCAAAATATGACGTTTTTATGCCATCAAGATTCCAATCATTTCTAGTGCGTGTTAGCGAGACGGAGGTATTATACATGATCGATATCACCATCCCTTTTTTGGACTGTAATCATGATTGCTTATGGCCCCAGGTTGTTCAGGTACTCAACCTCAGCTCGACCAAAGATTGCATTACGGATCACGTGTTTTAAACTCACTATAGGTATATAGAATCACAAATCAAGATTATTAACAAATAATAACAAATAAATCAATATGTCTACATTAATTAAAACTGGTCATGATCTTGTCTTTGCATTCCTCTTCTGTTTATTTATTCAACTGGTAACGTTAGTTTTGTTTATGATAACTTTGATGCAATCTCAACTACTGTTGCAAAATGCATAAGTAGTAGGTATATTTAATTGCATACCCTAAATAATAGTAAGTTATTATAATAATACCAGCCTATTATTGTGCCACTGCAGGGCACAGGCGTCTTCTCATATAGAGAAGGCATGAGCATGTAAGTATGTAAGAATTTCGTTAATTATTGTAAAAAAGAGTGTATGTATATTACGTACGTTTAACCGGTAAAATACTATAGGCAAGTGATTCCAATATCCTTTTAGTGGCATGAGGAACAGGGTGTAAAGTTCACTTATCCACCGTACAAAATGGAGGATCCTCCGACCACACGGGTGTCGTGTCTGGCGAGCAACTGTCCAGAGGTTGAAGTCGGGAGCTTGTATATATCTCCATCGCGCGGTAAACTCTAATTGCGCGATGCAGGATTTGTGACGTCAGGATGTTGTGTGACGTCACGTCTTTGATCCGTAGTTCGCATGTGGCGATGTAGATGCCGCCACATCCTATTTACAGAATAAACAATTTCATTTCATTTCTATGTTCCGCTTCGAGATTTTACGTATGTATCCGAAATTATATTATTATCTATGGTGTTCCTGCCTTTCCCGTTCCTATTGTTCATTACACTTCGCCCCACCAAGCCGCCTCACTGGTGGGGAAAAGTGGAATGCGAAAAAAAACTGTGGCATCTGCCCCACTAGTTCGATTTGCTGGGGCAGATTCCACTAGTCTAAAATCTTGATGGATTCTGCCCCACTAGGGTTGGCACCCTAGGGTTGGCACTGGTTGGGTTGGTTGGAGAGGGAGATCACGTCCACTCACCCGGCCCGCAGCAGGCGCACCGGGCGTCGGCGGAGGGCGGACAACGCCCTCTTCCGGCCCCCCTAAATGGCTCCAGGGGCGACGGACTCGGGGACGTCCGTCGCCCCCCACTCATCAGGACCCGAGGTGGCGGCGCGTAGTGTTCCACGCGCGCCCCTCTGAGACGTCGCGGGGGGAGTCAAACACCTCACTCCCCACCCTGACCCGAGAGGAGGCCCGCGGTGGCGGGCAGGCACCGGCCGGGGGTTGCGGAAGATTCTTTCGTTCCCGCGACCCCCGGCGTAGGTGTGAGTCGGAACACCGGGGTGGTTTTTAGTCAGTAAGAGTCTGACAGACCCCTCCGCCCGCCACAGGGCGGAGGACATCCATGAGGATTTTCCACCCCGGAAAAAAAAAAAAAAAAGGGTTTGGTTGGTTGGGTTAGAATTTGTGTACTTATGTATGCTCGTACTTTATATTTGTTTGGAAAAGATAAAAATATATATCTAAGTTAAATGTTTCAGGACTGGTAACGTTAGACTTAGTAAATACCTAGGTAGTGTTTTAAATAAAACTATAAAAATAAGTATTTTGTTATTTTTATTTACTATTTGTTTCTGGAAGGAATCGGGTTGTAAATCACAGATGAGTTACAATTTGTTGCGAATAAAATAAAATATTAGTATGTATAAGTAAAGTGAACCATTAAAATCACAGATATACACTTACTGGTTCATTAATAGTTTTCATACTAAGTTCAAAATCACAAATTGAGTATGATTTATCCCTAACGAAATGATATTAATTATTCTAACTATTCTAACTACTAAAATCTCATATTAATCACCATTGGGCATAGCAAAATACAGCATTCTCATATTTTAGATTATATTTTTATGTTTCATATAAGGGTTTTTTTACATAAATAATAGTGACTTTGTCGAATTATTTTGAATGAAAAATTAAAAAATAAATAAAAATACATGCCAGTTGATTCTTTGATAAGGTTTCATTCGTAGCCTAGAGTTATGGGATATAAAAAATAACACCTTGTATAAACAAATATTGCTCATTTAGTAGTATAGGATTATCTATACATCGATGTTAGTAATGTCCAAGATAAACTCAAAAGTACATATGAATTGAAAAAACCACATTGGTACTTGCCCGGATTTGAACCCACAACCTCGAGCATGAGAGGCGAGGCCTCAACCACCGGGCTATTACGTATAGTAAACTACTTACGTATAGTAGACTTTTTTATTTGACTTATTTAAAGACCGCGCTGCAAATAAATCGAAGGGTTCATAATAAAACCCGTAACGAAGGATGATAACCAACACATACAGTCACGGAAATTATAGGAAAAAAATAAATTAAAATGATGATGGAATTATTGTTTGTTTTTTTATTTATTATTTGTCACTTTGCTGTACCTATTATAGAAAAAGAAAATACATTTATTTAAGTTTTCATGTAGCCTACCTTCTATACAATGTGACATTTAATTCGTTTGCACCCTAATAGGGGATGGGAAAAAAAATCTGCTGTTCCCTTCATTATAACGAGCTATGCATGATGAATGTATGAAACAGCTGATTTGTTTTTCGCGATTTCAGGGTTGGCCCCATAGTGAAAGTTGTTCATAATGATGAGTACAATGGCCCATTAAGAGGATGCAAACGAATTAAATTTCATATTGTATAAATAAAAATGAATCGCTAAATGTGTTGCTAAGTGCAAAACTCGAGAACGGCTGCACCCAATTTAGCATTTTTTTTTTTTTTACATGGTACGTCCGCCGCCCGCGATACGGGACGGACCTCGGTGCTGTGTGTTAATTGCCTAAGGTAAATGGTCGTGACTGTACCTAACTTCGGCATTATGCATTCCTAAGTAACCGTCCGTATTCAATGGACAACGTGGGAGGAATAATATTAATAGATCTAGCGCCAGTCTATTCAATTAAACGTCTTTATGATTTAAATGGAATAATAATTCATATTATTAAGTTCTTATCTGACCTCTAGATGGTCTGTGAATTTAGGTTCTAAGCAAGCGAAACGACTTAATGGAAACTTCAACCTTTGCCGCTTAAAGGTTTTTGGTAATTAATTGTTATAGTCCCTACGTAAAGTAGATAGGCATTTATATTTATTGTGTAGTCCATTTAATAAGAAACATATATAAGGTCCCATTAAAATAGATGGACAAACTTTTAGAAATCATTCAGACCACCAAAAAAGGACAATGGTAAAAAAAATATAGAAAATCTCATTAGATACATACAAGAATAAAAATCAGCTAACGAAAATACACTAAAAAGGTTGGTTATCCAATGCCATTTTTTTTTTTGCTGACCAATATTGTCCCACTGCTGGGCAAATGTCTCCCTCATATATTTCCAATGCCGTTTATTCAAATCAAAATAAAATTATATAATTTTTTAGCTGTATACCAGTATTTTACATGGAGCGACTGCCTATCGGACCACCATAACCCAAATACTGGATAACACCCATACCCCTTGCCTGGTTGACTGTCAAGGAGCTACAAACTACAGCTGGGACCAACGGTTTTACGTGTTTTTCGAGCGACGGTGGGGTCTTGTTTTGTGATACATGGTCACCCATCCACGGACCGTCCTCGGCAAGCGTTGCTTAGCCTTGAAGATTGACGCGTGCGGCTGTTATTATTTATCCACACCTCTGGTTCTTACAACTTATCTAGTACAAAACATGCGCTTTGCTTTCTTAAGCCTTCATACTCCAACGTTTCTTTCAAATTCCAGGGTCCTTTGACAACCCTGAAATCCAATCATATTATCTTGTCTTATGACTACCAAACCCATTAACATCGATATATCCCGATAACATATCGCCCACACTTAGGGATGCCAGGTGTCCGGCTTTTTACAATGGTGTCCGGACAAATATACACAAGTCCGGCCTGTCCGGCTTTTGTTTTGGTTATCCCCGCCCGCCAAAAGATGCCTGATTATTATTTTAATTACTTTCAATGTGATGAAGAAGGCTGATTTTATATATTGATTGTTTCAGTTACTTTCATTTCAAAGTAAAGAAGTTACAAATTACTTTAGTAAGAACAAAATGTGTTTCTTAATTGAGAGTAGAGTACCTAAGTCACAAATGAATAACGTATTATATAAATACACAAATAAAAGTAATATATTTTTTTCTTTAAAAAACCAGTGTGTCAGGCTTTCAGGGCAAAATGTCCGGCTAAATATGAATTTGTGTCCGTCTTTTCTATTTTTGGGCCTGGCAACCCTACCCACACTACATATAAATCAAAGAGCCACAAATAGCTATCTATTAATAGAATTAATCACGACCACGGCTTAATTTATGCTTGCTTTAGTTAATTAGCAGGTACTAGAGGGATGTACTGCCTGAGTAGAGGTAATTCAACATTCAACAGGTAAAGTTCGTTAACCCCAGCATTTACGACCTGTGTGGTTACGCCTTAAGGGTCTAAAAGGCCTCGGAGATATCATTGAGCTTAATTAGGTTAGGTCTGAGGTATGACTCGACTTCTTAGGGCCTAATTATAACAGGCGCCGGAGGCGCGCGCCTTGTACGCTGCGTTTTGGGCGCTCAATAAAGTTGTATGATTTTTTATGTCACGAATTACATGACGCACGCCGCTCGGCAGCGCTTGATGTAATTCGTTACATAGAAATTCATGCTATTTGAGCGCCCTAAACGTAGCCTACATGACGCTCGCCCCTAGCCAGCATCGCTTGATGTAATTCGTTAAATAGAAATTTTATTGAACGCCCAAAACGCAGCGTTCAGGACGCATGTTAACTAGGGCACTAGTGAATCTTTTCAGAGTTTTTTGTGGTATTTGTCGTATTGTTGAGCCCCCAAGCCGATGTAATGATGCCTTGCTTTCTCGTTAGTTGTTTTCTCTACTGTCTCGCTTCCAGCTAGAACAAATTGCGATCACAAATCGTTTAGCCAACCATAGTAATTTGGCAATTACAATTTGAATTAAAAAGTTTCACGGTCAATACAAGGTGTTATTGAAACACTGAAAAGCCCTTTAGGGGACTTTGTACTCATCATTATGGCCCACTTTTGGGAACACAATTGTAATCACGGAAAAAAAGCTGTTCCATACATTAATGTTCGCCCAACTCGTCAAAATGTAGGGAACAGCTTTTCCGCGTAGGGTTGGTCCTATAGTAACAGTTGTTCATAATTATGAGTATAATGACCCCATAATAGCCAAATAGCCAATAGTCATCACAATGACTTTTTTTTTTTTTTTCTATATTGGCCCCTTATAGCTATATTCATGTATTTGGTTATTATTTAATCGTATTTTTGTATTTTTTGCTGTCTTTTGTGTGCACCAAATAAACGATTTATATATCTATCTGTCTATAATAAGGTTTTCAATGAGCTTATAATGTGCTTTGCTTCTTTATAATGTGCTTTTTTCCCCTTCCACCCCTCTCTATCTCAAGGAACGTTTCCAGTTTCTCTGCGACTCCCACACGAAATTTTTAAGGTCATCAGATAACTTGAAGCTTAAAATGCCTATGCATTCCACAACTTTCCTCGACAAATCTTTCACTGTCCAGGCCGCTCGTTTGTGGAATGCACTGCCAGTTGAAATAAAGCGCGCGCAATCGTTACATGTGTTTAAGAGACTCGTGAAGGAACATTACTTGTCGTTGTGATCTTGTTCTCGTAACTGTAATTATCTATAGTCTTCATTTATTTTCGTTGCTTATATATTTTGTATGTATGTATTTATGTATCTATTATTTTGGATATGTATCTGTGTATCTATTCTAGTATATTGTATACATATTATTTGCACCAACGACAGCCCCATTTTTATGTCCAGGCAAATCACTGTCCATTCTAAGGTTGCCTGGAAGAGATCGCAGAAAGCGATAAGGTCGCCCATTGTATATTTTGTAGTGCTTAATTATTATTTCTTGTTATGTATTTTTTTGGTGTACAATAAAGTATATATAATAATTTTTCAGTAATTTAATTACACTTTATAAAGTGTAACGAAATTATTTACATGGTTCCCCCATGTAAATAATTTCGTTACACGTTAATCGTAAAGCCTCGTGAAGACTGGCGCGACGAGACACCGGTAATTATTCTACCGTGAAGCTACCTTAGAAATTGTTTTGTTGGAGTCGCGTTGCGCCTGTCCGCACGAGGCTTTCCAAGTAATATCTGCTTCAGAAACTGAACAAGTCAAACCTTTACTTGTTCTTAAAAATAAAAGCTTTTAAAAGAAATAAAGCAACACCAACAAAAAACACATCTGCATATAGTAATCAGCATGTGCTAAGTATTAATTGCATTCTCTGGTCTCCCGGCACGTTTCAGCAGGAATCCATTTAATCATTTACCGACGCCTGACCGCGTTAACGTGTGATGGCCGACATAAAGACGCATTAAGTCCATGTGTCCATCGTTACAACTCATTACACTTATCGGATTTCGATGCGTTTTGTTACTTTTGGTAGTTTCGATGGCGGTTTGGTGTCAATTGGTTGGAACCTTGGAAATGTATGGATTAAAACTATTGGCTGTGCTGTGAGAAGTTATGCTTATGGATCCTACTTCTATAAGTGCACTGGAATATTTTTAACGTTCTGAAATCGAAGACCAACAGACATTCAAATTCAAATTGAAAATATTTTATTTCACATAAACCTGCATGGTACTTATGAGACGAAGAAGCTAGGAGCACGATTCCAATTGGTCGTTTCTTATGTAAGACCCGGCAAGAAACTCCACGGTTCCTCTTTTAAAAATAATTGTCTTTTATACATCGATTTACATCAATGCTTTTATAATGTTTTCAAATTTATATATATTATAGTCTTCCAGACCGTATTCCGGCCATGGCGGCCAATCTTAACGGAGACCAGCCTTCAACGCGGGAGATGTTATAGTGCACAAGTGTGTGCGCAGACGCAGGTGCACTCACTCTTCTCTCACTCTCATAAAGGCTCGTACAGACTAGCGCGACATGCCGCGCGAAGGCGACGCGACGCCAGTGATTGTTCTACCGTGAAGTTTTCTTAGAAATAGTTTTGATAGAGTCGCGTCGCGCTTTCGCGTCGCGCCAGTCTGCACGAAGCTTTATCCGATACGATGGCAATCCGACATAACCGTAGAGAGATCAAGCGCAGGACCAACGGCTTAACGTGCTTTCCAAGACAAGGTATCACACCGCCAAATTCCAAACTCCGGGCTGTTACTAAGAAATTCCTAATTGGAAAACCCAATAACACTTTGCCCGACCAGGGAATCGAACCCAGGACCCCACGTTTAGCAGTCGCGCTTGCGACCACGAGACCAACGGGGCGGGTTAATAGGTATGGGAGGACAGTGTACATGTCGTAGGATGATTTGATCATTCGAATTTCGAAAACCTAGAAAATTTCAAAATGGTGAAAACATTTCTTGCTGCGAGCAACTGTGAGAAATAGGTTAGGTTCTGTGAACAACGCGCGCGAGGTTGAGCGAGCGTAGCGAGCGGTGCCGCGGTAGCGGCCGGTCAGCACTACTTCCAAGTTGCTCGCAGAAATGTTTTCACCAATTATCAAATCATCCTACGACATACATACTTTATACTGTCAACAAGTACTAGGTACATAACAAAATAGAAAATGGTCAACAAATCAAAGCAACTATGAGTCTACAAGGCCTTATCTAAGCCAATATTCCAATGGTCTTCTGCTTTAAACCTTATTTAGTCCTTGGGCTACACAAGGCCTAAATAAGGAGGGCTTTTGTGCTGTTATACTATGTCAATGTGGAAAATTTTGACTCGCATGTTGCAAGTTATGATCGCCTTCGGAAAGCCCTATTTACAAGTTGTCAATTACCCATTACTGTTTATGAATGTTGTGATAATAAAATGTTTATTTAAAGATGCTCACAGCTTAACTTACAAATTGTTTTTGACGATAATTTGATGAGACGGTTAAATAAAATAAATAATTAATTAATTAATAAGTTTATTGTACAAAGAGAAACGCATAAAGTTAGTCATATACTTAATATGATTGTACAGTACAAGTGTCTTCGTAATGTCCCTCGGCAAACTTCGTGTTTAGTCAGTCGTCGGATTTCTATCAATTGCCCTTGGACGCTCGAAGTATATAGTCTGGAACTCTTTATACTACCAAGTCACTTGCCGAAGGACATTACGAAAATAGTTGTACTGTAGCAAGTGGTGATCAAAACCAAGTAGAACAGCCGGCTCCTGAACTAAGTAAAAAGATACTTAAGTTCACACTGAGCCTAAGATATTCCAAAGGCATATAAAAACTCTTACAAGAGAAACAAACCAACGATTACAGTCAATACTAATATAATCAAAATAACAAAACATAATATCACGCGTGTAATGCCTGAAGGTTTTGGCAGAGGTACAAAGAAAGAAAGAAAGAAAAAATGCGTTTATTGGCATTATAAAAAGTAAAAATAAAATACACCTTAAAACTATAAAAACAGAAAACTAATAATTTATTATAACAGCTCAGCATAATGTCAGATGACAACTCAAAGTGTACCACCTGACGCTGATTTTCAGCTGCAACCCACTAGTGCCACACGCTAGAATAATAAACATAGAGAAATGTCTGTCCGTTATAATAAAAAATTTATAGATAGTATAAAAATAAAATAAAATAAAACTCATTTAAGATCTATTTTTGTTTTGTGACGAACATATGTGTGTGTGTTGTGTACACCTATTATAGTTCACCCACATTTCGCCAGTTACGCTTTAATCCTGTGTAGTAGGTGGCGAGCCTATTGCCATCAACAAGGCATAAATCCAGACTCTTTACGGCAATATGGAGTGTGGATTTTATATTTTGTGGGTAGGTACAGTTGTCGTCACGTAAAAAGAACGCTGAGCGAAAGTGCAGGGGATGTGTCTGCGCACGGGTACAGTGGCATCCTGAAGTACTACGCTATTGGTTTTATAATATAGTAGCTTCTGCCCCGGGGCTTCGCCCGCGTGGACGTCGGAAAATATCTCACGGGAACGTACTATCGGGATTAGATACCTAATAGCCGAGGAAAAGGTCATTGACTCCTACCGCTGCGCCCGCATTGTCATCAACCATAATTATTATGTTATGCGTACATTTGAATCTGTGATATCTTTTAAGGTACCTATTGTTTTGTAATGGTATGATGTCAAGACATATTTTAATCTAAACTAAATGCCTAATTTAATAACATATTTTATTGGATTAGGATAAATATAATACCAGTCAAAATAGCTTCAGGAATAACAATGAAATTTTTATCAAATTCTGAAAGATAAAAATGGTTACTGTAGGTTATCCTTAGAAGATAGACTTATGCTATCACAAACTATTTTTTTTTACTTTTTAAATCTACAATTCTGTAGAAATAAATTTGATGTATCTCCTACGGCTTAAGCTTCGTGCAGACCAGCGCGACGCGACAGCGCGACGCGACAGCGCGACGCGACAGCGCGACGCGACACCGGTTATTGTTATACCGTCAAGTCTTCTTAAAAATTGTATTGTTCGAGTCGCGTCACAGCGTCGCGTCGCGCTGGTCTGCACGAAGCTTTACGCGGCCGCACGCCAGTAAAGCTCCTAGTCAGCATGATTTTTTAAGACACCTTCTACAATAATCGTCATATATCAGTCAATTTACACAAATCCTTAATGAATTATACACAAAAACCTTCCGCATGAATCACTCCGTCCATTGGTGAAACCCGTTTGAAAATCCGTTCGGTAGTTTTTGAGTTTATCGCGTTCAGACAGACAGACAGACGCAGCGGGGGGACTTTGTTTTATAATATGTAGGGATAAGGAAGTATAATTGTTTTATTGTAGAATCATACTATTATGATTCTATAATAAAACAATTACACTTCCTTACCTAAACCTTCCTTCCTCACTAAAGTACCTATGTACTTTAATAGCTACTTAGTACTATGGAATAGGCTGGAATCGATAAATCGCTCAGGTAAACGGGCAGCGTTATTTTTACGTGACGGGACCAGTAACAGCCTACTGAGGAATTCCTGAAAGAAACCCAAATGTTACTTTGCCTGACCTGGGAATCCCGAGGACCTCATGCTCCGCAATACCTCTTACGACCACTAGACCAACGAAGCAGTTGATAATAATCAAAATAATCCTAAATAAATTGATCGTGTCAAATAGGAAGGTATGTTGCTAGAACCCTGCGTGAATAAACAGTGTATCCCACACTAAACCGTTTAATACTCCATTAGTGCAATCGCGTCTGGTTAATAGAATTGTTCACTTAGTTGCGTCTGTGTTTCCATTGAATATCGTGTTAATCATGTGTGATATTGTACATAAGCTAATCAAAAACGGACATAACTAAATTAAAGAAATCACAAAGCTCATGAATTAGGCAGGTTTCTAGGGAAGTACGTAGGTACATGTAAAGTCATCAAAAAATTTTTTTTGCAAATCGACTACCAATTTGAATAAGAGAGATAAAGTGAGACCCCTCAAGCGCCGCAAATACTGTAACCTTATGGGTAACTACAGTTTTGAGCCGTTTTGGGCCGAAATGCTCGGGTCAAGGGGCCCGAGTGCGGCGTCTCCTTTTTAAGGAAATTTCTCGCCGACTTGTCGACACTTCACGTGACAAGAGGGCTGGCTCGTTCTTTGCTGATCCATGCGTCATGTTCGTGAACGGGCGCCGTCAGTTGGGACTGGTCAACTCTTAGCTGCCATGCTGATTTAAATTTTTGAATTGTTTTTTTAAATGTTTTTATTACAGACGCTTCCAACGTGCACGTCTTTCTACATTGTTCTCACATGTATAATTTCAACATGATGATGTACTTAACCAAAAATTTTAAAGATTTTTTTATATTTAATAGTGTCCGTGGAGTGTGAATAACTGATTCCTTGACAATTCAAAAGTAAATGGTTTAAGTAATTGAAATAAATGCTTTGAGTTTGAGTTTTTTGGCTAAAAAATGCTGCCAGTCTTCTTAGAACATAACGCAACACAAAACATTAAATTAAATTGTTTGCTATAATTTCAGCACACGCCAACATACCCACAAAAAATATATTAAATAATAATAAATTTATTTCACTCTCAAAGTACAAGAAAAACTTAATCTACGAACTACAAGTTTTAAGGTGCTTGATGGTTGTACAGCAGCATTTAATTAATGATATACCAACTCCCAAACTAAGTCAAGCTTGTATTTTTGGAGTTAGTGGTTCTTCAGATGCAAGACTTACATAGACACAACCTTGTAGCTAGGAATTGACTTCCAATACTAAGTAACAGTAGGTAAGTAAATAAATTAAACTAACATTAAAATTTCGAAACATACCTACATTGAAATATCAATTACATTATCTACGCAACTATCAAATTAACCAGTACCCTAATTGCGTAATACACGATCGGTCAGAATCTGAACCGTTTCGAAACAGATTGCTAATCCAATGACAAAGTAAATAACGTAATGAATGTTGTTGAACTGTCAAAATGAAACAGATTAGTCGTAATGGTTTACTAATATATGTTACGTAATTAAATTGCAGAAATCAGAGCTCATAACGTCATCGTAATCAATTCACTTCAACCGAAGCAACACACACGATGCCGCTTATAACACATTTCAGTACCAAAAAAAAGCAGCGCAGTGTGTTGGCAGGCGAAGTGGCTCACACTGCGCTCGACGCTTGACGTGTCCACACGTCGGGTCCGAGTTCGCAACAAGTCAATCCCCTTGCTGAGGATGCCTCGTTGAGAGGCGAAACACGTGTCGATTTCCTACAGGGTTCTTTATGACTCATTAAGAACAGTTACGCGGATTAAGTTACTAAATATACGTCGTCTATTGTATTTTATAATGGATTTCCGCAAAGTAACGCCTGAATCAATTAACTATACCAGTACCAACAAACGTATAGGAACATTTGGAAGGTCACACGGAATAAAGAAGCACAGTTAGGAGGCATGTAATCACCGTTTAATGTTTACCAGACATCGGGAATTTGAAAGAGCCGCTTTGTAACCAACACAATGCGACCTTGCTTGCCAATCATTATACGAACACACAAATGAATCAACGCGAACTGACTAGCCTATCATGGTCTTCGGCTAAATAGGCAACTATTGTAGAACTTGTATTGAATTTGGCATTCGTTTTTGCAAGCAGCGTTGTTGTTAGGTGTCATGATATGTTGGATGCTTTGCAGGTACATTGGTCATTAATATCTTGTGGGGCCATCAAGTGGTTTTATTTAATTTTCATTGATCTGTGGTTTTAAGTGCGCGTTTATGTTCGATTTAGGTCTCTTACCCATAGCATTGTTTCTAGTAAAGAATAGGCTACTTATCCTGTGAGAGCATTATTAAAGACAGCTAAATGACTATTTCATTTCCGAAAAAAAACATTAATTTATTTATTTTAGCATAAAATTGCGACTGCCAATTACATTAGTTAAAGACAAACTACTCGACATTCGCTCATCTCACAATACTGCAGACATGAAGATAGGATCTTCTTCCATTCATCAGCGAACACATCACATCAGAGCGTTGAACGATGAGAGTGTGAAAGGGACAGGAGACTGGGCTCGAGCGATTGTTCGACTCCGAGGCACGGCGAATAATTTGCCTTCTGCTACGGTTATAGTTGGTCGGAGCAAAAAGATGGGACAGTTCGTCATTCAGTTCAAGAGAATCTATTTGTCCGTGAAGCATCTTACACATATTAATAATTATGTAATTTTGTCTTCTAACCTCGAGAGAATTGTACACATAAACGGATAATATTCAAACGTTTATATAGATACCTAAGATAAGCTTTTTGTACTTTTTCTACGAGACTGCTTTTCGTGTGGGTTCCAGACGCATGCACTAGACTTCAGTTTGTTCAGAACAAGTTCATTAAAAATAGATTTAATAGCGCTGATGTTGCTGAAATCTTTAGCATTGCGCAGTATAAAACCTAATCGCATATAATTGAATCTTTTGTTACCGATACCATGTGATCATGAAAAGTTAGCTTGTTATCAATTTTGTGTCCTTATCCCATACTTCTCTATGAGTCGTCATCTTGGTAGTCACCCCCTTTCTAGCCATATCATCATAATGTCCGCGGAAAACATGAGGAAAGTTTTGAGTGTGACTGTGGAGGGCTGTCACAGTAGGGGAAGACCAAAGAAACGGTGGATGGACTGTGTGAAAGATGATAGGGGTAGAAAGTGAGTGACTACCGACATGACGACTAATAGAGAAGTAGGGAAGATAAAAACAAGTTGCGACGACCTCAAATAAATTGGGTTAAGGACCAGCTATCTAATTACGCAACACATTTTCGTTGACAATTCCGACGAATCTGTTTCAATTTGACAGGTCAACAACATTCATTGTGTTATTTACGTTGTTCAGCAGATTTTTTTTTCGAACGTACGAAGCAATGCATTAGCAATCTGTTTCAAAACGATTCAGATTCTGATTGATCGTGTATTACGTAATTAGGGTACAGATAATAATGATTACTTTAACAAATTGCTGCCACCTATTTGTTTGCCATTTTGTGATTTTCCTATGGTATTTCGCAAATGGTCTTCTACTTAGCGTGTCGATAGCAATCTAAATAATAATGTTGTAGGATGATTTGATAATTCGAATTTTCGCGAATACCCTAGGGATATTACGAAAGCACGGATAATTAGACAATGGTGAAATCATTTCTGCGAGCAACTTGAAAGTAAGCACGGTTGGTCACAGTCCTAACCTAACCCAGCTATCTAATTACGTCCGGAAGGGCCAATGCCTGCCGGGGTCGCGGGTTTGTCTGAAAGGGATATCGCGACCTCGGCACACAGGCAACGGAAGGAACACGGGTGGGTTTTAGTCAGTAAAAGTCTGACACGCCCTCCCGCTCCACCCAGAGCGGGAGAAGTTATTTGATAATTTCCCATCCTCAAAAAAAAAAAAAAAAAAAAAAAAAGCTATCTAATTACGCAACACATTTTCGTTGACAATTCCGACTAATCTGTTTCAATTTGACAGGTCAACAACATTCATTGTGTTATTTACGTTGTTGAGCAGATTTTTTTTTCGAACGTACGAAGCAATGGATTAACAATCTGTTTCAAAACGATTCCGATTCTGATTGATCGTGTATTACGTAATTAGGGTACCTACTGTTCTATACGACGGATCATACAATCTGCTTGCGACTAGATAATTAGAAAATGGTGAAATCATTTTCGTGATTTCAAAGTTGCCCCCATAGTAAAAGTTATTCAATTCGATGTTCTGAAGCACCTCTTAAAGTTTCTAAAGTGATTTTTTTTAAACCTTATTTAGAGCCGCAAGTGGTTGGGTGACCTTTATTCAGCAGTGGATAAGTACACAAAACCAAGATATTACAAGCCCTATTAAAAGTTTTAAGTACCAGAACATTTGAATCTTTTCATTCTTCAAAAGATTTTGCTCAATGGATAAGAAAAAAAACATACATTGGGTTACAAAACTCTACGTAGGTAAGTACAGCCAGGGAAATTAATTGCTAAAAAAATTAACACTCTACGTTACAGTTATAAATGAAAGTTGAATATACAAACAATTTAAGTGGGTAGTCAATTTCCTTAACAATTTATTTCCCCTACTTTATATACTTAACTAAAAAAATATGCAATGAATTGATGAATAACAATGCTGACAGAGAATCAATATTCATCGTCGACCTTAGTTCTTTTGATGCGTAGCTCGTTTTATCATAGGCGACGAGTGAAGTATTGACGCTAAAATTATTATCTAACCAACGAATTCAAGTGTGACTGGTTTCGTAAATGAATTGCTTTGACCTTTGCGACTGGTAAACGTCAATAGTAATGAGATAATCTGGTATACGATAAATGTCACAGAGTACGGAATCGCAGTACTAATAAAATTCTTGGAGCTGAAAGTGCGTCTAGCGCACCACTTACGACTTTGTATGGAATTATGTGTTGATAGCCCACACGTCAGTCAGTCGTCGTCAGTTGTAACTAACACTAGAACTTAAGTAAAATTGTTACTAACCCTATGGACTCCGGTGTGAAATAAAAACTTTCTATTCTATTCTATTCTATAGCTGCGACACAGATATTAACTTTTGTAGTTATCATCGTTTCTATTGTAATTATGTAAATTTTTGTTGTCTAAGCTAATATTGTAAAGAGAAAAGATTTAATTTTTTGTATTTTTGTTTGTTTGTAACGAATAAACTCAAAAACCACTGGACCGATCTAAAAAATTCTTTCTCCTGTAGAATGCTTTATTATCACAGAGTAACATAGGCTATAATTTATAAAGATATCACTCGGACGAAGCCACTAGAAAATAAAGAGAAAAGATTAGATTTTTTTGGATGTTTGTTTGTTTGTCTTTCACGCTGAACCGGCTGATCGAATTTGGATGAAATTTGGCACATGGATAGACCATGACCTGTAGAAGGACATAGGATCTTTTATCCCGATACTCACACGGGATCGAGACTTACGCGGGTGAAACCGCAGGGCGCAGCTAATTCCAAAATAAAAATCTTTTCCTTATGTTTTTTTTACATTTTACTTCTGTCACAGATTGCCTCGTTGGTCTAGTGATCGCAAGCGATACTGCTGAGCATGAGGACCTGGGTTTTATTACCAGCACGGGAAGCATGACCACAATAGAAACGGGTTTTGTCGACGGAAGAATAGACAAACTACAGATAAACAATCACAATCTGTCATTTTGTCCGTAGAAAACCCGTTTCTATGATGGTCATGCTACGCGTGCAGGTTGGGCAAAGTATTATTGCGTACCTTGGGTTCGAATTCGAGACTATGAATAGGCAGTCTGACGGTCACACCACTAGGCTACCACTGCCCAGATAACAGTCAGACAACAGGAAAGTGTTGACATGCCACCTCCATCAGCGGCCGCTGAGGCGTCTCGGTGCTCTATGGTCAATATAACTAAATAGTATTGAGTCTACATTCATGGCAGTGGTAATGGTTATTTGTTATGTATGTCAATTTAATACCACTAAATTTGTAAAACTAATAGAGTAATTAGTAGATAAGTAGTCTGCAGGATAACGGGGTGTAGTGGGGCTTGTGGCTAAGTAATAACAACCGCACGGGTCGATTGATCAGGTTAAGCTACGCTTGCCACGGTTGGTCCGTGGATGGGTGACCTTTACATATTAAGACCTCTCCGTGCCTCGGAAAGCACGTTAAGCCGTTGGTCCCGGCTGTCATTTGTAGATCTTTGACAGTTGTTACGGATCGGAAAATCTGACAACCAGTCTTATCAAGGGGTATCGTGTTACCCAGTAACTGGGCTGTGTAGGTCAGATAGCCAGTCGCTCTATGTAAAATTAGACTGGAAGGCGACCCCAACATAATTGGGAAAACGCTGGGCAGATGATGATGGTTTGGAGGATAACGGGTTTGCTTTTATAGAACCAGTATAATTGCGTAATACACGATCAATCAGAATCTGAATCGTTTTGCAACAGATTGCTAATCCATTGCTTCATAAGTTCGAAAAAAAATCTGCTCAAAAACGTAAATAACGCAATGAATGTTGTTGAACTGTCAAAATGAAACAGATTAGTCGTAATCGTGTACGAAAATATATTACGTAATTACGGTACCTACTGGTTTTTAAAAAGGTTCCCACTTTTGGGAGAAAGGCGTCTGTGAGACAGAGTGGGCTATAACCACCACGCAAACCCAAGCCCAGGTTTGGTGGATGTCACATGTCTTCGAATTTTTTTGTTCAAGGACATGTCGGTTTCCTCACGATGTTTACCTTCACTTAGTAATAACTGCTTAAGTTTGGGTTTGACAGGAAAATGGTAAAACGGTCAGGGAAAATAAGAAAATGGACACCCTAGAGTCCGCGCCACCACTGAAGTATATTTGACGCGGCGCTAGTGTCTATGTAATTGCATCACATTGCATTTAAAAAACCTATAGGTAATTTTCCACCTTTTTGACACAGGCCTCCTTTCTGTGAGACGGAGTCGGTCATAATCCACTATGCAGGCACCGTGCGTGTTGGTTGATGTCAGCATACTCAGCCTATAATGTTCCCACTGCTGCTGGAACACAGGTCTCCTCTCTGTGAGAGAGAATGGGCCGTAATTTAAAACGTTTTTTTTGTTCTAGGACATGCCGGTTTCCTCACGATGTTTGCCTTCACGGTTTTGAGAGCAGTGGTGATGAAATTAAATACACGAAGTTAAGTGTCTGCCTGGGTCAGATCTACAACTCGTAAGTCTAGACCGATACCACTGGGCCATCACTGCTAACCTTCAGTTGGTTGATGTCAGATGCCTTCTTTTCTAGGATATACCAGTTTTATCATAAAGTTTTATTTCCCCGTTTTATGTAGGTATTTGTAATCGCCCCAGACGTAGGGGAGCAAGAAGGGTTATCAATGTTTATTCTTTATCTAAATTATGAGAAGCAATAACCTTGCTTTGGGACAATAATAAATGATTATTTCCGACTATTATAAATCATATTATTGACTGTGAAATGTCATAACAGAAAAATTATTTGTTTACCTTTACTATGTACTACATTCATTCTACTTTAGGGGTATGAAGGAGCGGACGGTGAGCAATGGGTAGCTCGCCGTCCGATAGGGACCAGGCCCGGGTCGACGGCGCGTTGTGTTCCACGCGCGCCTCAAAGAGATGTCAGCACCAACTGACGGGGTCCGGAAGGGCCAATGCCTGCCGGGGTTGCGGGTTTGTCTGAAAGGGATATCGCGACCTCGGCACACAGGCAACGGAAGGAACACGGACCGTGGGTTTTAGTCAGTAAAAGTCTGACACGCCCTCCCGCTCCACCCAGAGCGGGAGAAGTTATTTAAACAAGTTTAATTGTTGAATGTTCCAATGGATAATGATTTTCTTTCTTTTTGGTAGTATCATTCTATTAATCTCTCAAATACATTGCATACTATAGTTTTGTATAATTTAGAAGCATTTTTAAAATTTTTGTGAATGTGAGTACCATGGAGCCGTATTTTATGTTATTAAGATGTTTGTTGACTTGAAAGAGCACGGCAGTTGAGAGTTTGTCATGCCCACTTAAATGTCTCGCTGATGGTGGCGAGTGTGTTGGATCATTCGGTTCCCTACAAAATGGTTGAGCTGGATGGTGCTGATCCACGCGTCATGTTCGTGAACGGGCGCCGTCAGTTGTGACTGATCATCTCTTATCTGCCAGGGCTTATTTTTAATGTTATATTTTGAATTGTTTTAATTTTTTTATTGTACATTGTTCTCACATATAGAAGCAACAAGAATAATGTACCCAGGATTGTGTAATTTTCTATATTTAAAAGAGTGTCCTTGGAGTTTCTTGCCCGTTCTTCTCCATGAAGATCTACGTTTTGGAACTGGGCAACTAGCTTCAACTTTGTGACTAACTGACCGACTATTTGACAATTCAAAAGTGCCTGTAAATGGTTTAATTGAAATAAATGCTTTGAGTTTTAGTTTGATAAAAAGGGGTATGAAGGAACAGGGTGTAAAGTTCACTCATCCCCCATATAAAAGGGAGGATCCTCCGACCAGGCGGGTGTCATGTCTGGCGGGCAACCCAGAGGTTGTCGGGAGCTTGTATATATGTCCATCGTGCGGTAAACTCTAATTGCGCGATGCAGGATTTTTGTGACGTCAGGATGTTGTGTGACGTCAGGTCTTTGATGCGTAGTTCCTATGTGTCGATGTAGATGCCGCCACACTACTATGGACTGGCTGGAAATGTTTGTTGGTAGTTTTTCTGTGATGATATTTCACAATCCCGATATTTTAAGTATTAAGGCGGAGACTGACTTGCAACGTTTTTTTGTATTGTATCGAGTTTTTATAACGCGTTACAGTAGTCAGTGTAGCGAGCCGCTCAGCGTGCGCCGGATCCTTCACTCAACTGTCGGCTTTTCCGTGAATTCTTTTGGAACGAAAATTTCCTGTGCTCGAAGCGAACGTTCACCACGTCTTGTGTGTCGCCATTTTGTAACCTAGTTCGCCTCGAATGATGCATTACAAACAAACGTATCAAGTTATTCTCCATCTTTAAATTGCCCGTATATTCAAATCAGAACTGCCATTCTTTGACAGTTGTATGAAATGGCTTATATTATGGCAAATTGATGTAGTCTGTTAATTTGATAAATATGTATTTAATTACCCTGACTGTACCTACCGTAACTTATCGTAAAGACCTGAAGCTACTTCCATGCTTATTGTTTTTTTACAAGTCTTCATCACTTGACTGTAGGTAAATGAAGACGACAAAATCGAATACAATCCTTTACTTACTTTAAGAATGAGTATCTAAAGTACAAAAGTTTTAATTACTCAGCTAGTTGTGTGGCTCACAATTAGTGGCTTGTCCTTGTTCCCTTGGGTATAATTGAGCTGAATATAGGATTATACGGGGAAATTGTCCAGTAATAAATAGCTGTGCTTTAATAACTGTTTCTGCGATTACCAACTCGTTTAGACATTATGATACTAGTATTTGAAAGTTTGTTCATACCTGCATTTTCAATGTTATTCTGATTTATTCAATAAAGTCTCACTTGTATGTGTGTACTCACAGATTAATACAGATGGACATTCCGTAAAATCATCATTTAAATAAAAAGCGACTCTTGCTACGACAAAATAAAGTGCTATTCAGGTCGCACAGCGTTAATTACCTAAAGTTATGTTCTCTCTCATTTCTGCCTTACGTTGATCTCCCCCATAAATAGCTGTTACTGAAAACTGGAGACTGACTTAGTAAAGATGACCAGGAATGCGCGTTCGCTGCATGTTGTTGGTCAAGATACCCGTTGAAGCCTTGAGTGCTGGCTGGCTGTGTGACTCTCCTCACGAAAGCTTGCGGGAGTGATGATGATGATGATGACGTCACGCTAGAGTAGTTGCACGAAGGCTGCGTTGACGATCACGTCGGGGTCAACAATTTAGGGGTATGAGGAACAGGGTGTAAAGTTCACTCATCCACCATAGAAAAGGGAGGATCCTCCGACCAGACGGCTGTCGTGTCTGGCGGGCAACTGCCCAGAGGTTGAAGTCGGGAGCTTGTATATATATGTCCATCGCGCGGTAAAATCTAATTGCGCGATGCAGGATTTTTGTGACGTCAGGATGTTGTGTGACGTTAGGTCTTTGATGCGTAGTTCGCATGTGGCGATGTAGATGCCGCCAGAATATAAAGTTGAAACCTTCTAAATAAAGATGAATGTGTTACTAATTCCCTTTTGTGAGTAATTGTGTAAGAATTTAACCTGGACAGGCTTTTTACACTTAAAGCTGATACTTTCGACAGAACCTGGTTTTAAGGGTTCTTACCACTTTATACTTTATATTAGGAAACTATTTCGCAAGTTAAATGATATCTTAGACCAATTTTTTACCCAATACACATGAAAGGAAGATAACAGTGAATATTCTTTACTATACAAAGCCAAGATCAAACCAGTTATCCCCAAAAATACGCTGCCACCTACAAACACCTGTCGTGTTTGTAGTAAACATATGGGATATTGATTTACTGTTATATTGCTTTAGTTCCCACGTCAGCCGGGACTTAGTTCCCTGCCTAAATTGAGTAAGTTATTACATGGTAGCATGGGGTAACATTGATAAGGCGCCAGCAATGGACGGATTAATCGAAATCAATGGCGTGTAACAAATACAGGATGGCCAGCTTGGATGTATTGTATTGTATATACATATACGCTCGGATGGTTACAATTTTTTTTAGCCACCATCCATTCTGCTTTGGTGTCAGATTTTGCGGTTTTTTTTAGCCACCATTTAGTGTCAGATTCTGCAGTTGTTTGATATCTATTATTTATTTAAAATGCATACCTATTCGTTATGTACAGTCTATAAGACCATGACTATTTAGTAATAAAATCCTGAACTTATAAAATAGATTGAATGAAAAACGACTCAATTTTTTTCTTACAAATCATTACGAGTAACTAATAACATTTTTATCTCCGAGGATTTTGCGACGGGTCCTACTTTTTTTCAGTGCTATCAAAAAGCAACTTGTCGTGGTCAATCTTGAAGCAAAAAACAACAATATTTGTGACTTTGGTAGTGATATAATGAATAAATTATACGATAGGATGAAAAACACGATGAAAAGCGAACCCATTTTTAATTATAAAAATGGTGGTGATTTGGCAGATGTTATTTACCAAATTTTCTAAGCTTGAATATTATTTAATTTTATTATCGAAAATATCTAGTCACTTTCTTTCGTATTGAAAATGATCTAAATTTAAATTTGTATAATTCCAAGTTGGCCACCCTACATTAGCTGTAGGATTCTAGGGTAACGTCTAGAAATGCGAATGTTTTTGACCAGAAAAGGGTACAAGAAAAGAGAGTTCTGCGAGTCACCAGTGAATGACACAGGACTGTCTATGGCTAAATGAAAGTTTGTATGTTTGTGTGTTTGGATGTTTGTTACTCAATCACGCAATAACGGCTGAACGGATTTGGATTAAATTTGGCACACAGATAGTTTATAGCCTGGATTAACATATAGGAAACTTTTTATCCCGTTAGTACGTTCCTGTGGCATAATTTCCGACTTCCTCGCGAGCTAAGCCGCGGGCGAAAGCTAGTTACTTCATATGTTCGGAAAACTTGTCTGCTTAACAACGTAAATAACGCAACGACTGTTGCTGGACTGTCAAAAAGAAAGCCATTGCTACTGTGTGTTAGGTTGGCAACAACCCCGTTGAAAGGACGACAAAGATCGATAATATAGTGACAAAAAACCTGCCGTAGTCTCAGGTCTGTTTGACCGTCACATTGACCTAAATCTCCTCTGGTACAACACCGAAGTACTATCAATAATGTACTTTCATAGATACTTTGAAAACTAACTTATAGCCCTTTCAGTTTAATGATAGTCAGTCGAAAACTACTTACATAAGTTTTAGCATTAGGTAAATAAGATTTATGTGTCGTTTCTCAGCTAAGTGTAAATAATACTTCGAAATTATCTAACTTTAGTAGCAGTTAATGTTTAGTTATTTGCCGAAACTCTCTTTTATTTAAAAACTAAAAACTTTTTAGATGGACTTGTGAAGAAACGAGACTGAAATCTGAAGGTTAATTGCTTCAAAAAATCAAGGGCACCGTTCATCAACAGGCCTATATTTTATTCATAGTTTATTATTTAAAAAGTTAATACAATGTTATATAGTTACGTGAAAAATAGCGTAGAAACTTCCTGACTGATGAAGTGTTTTCTGGGATAGACTTATACGAAGTTTGCCAGGGGGCCGAGGGGCCTAGAAACTGGAGTCAAAATAAATGACTGTCTAAATTGCTGCGCCTAGGTGCCATTTTCCGATTCGTTTTTCTCTTAAAGATTTTTATTATTAGAAAATATACACATTATTGTGTTGTAGTTCAGGATATACTCTGTGCTGTGGTTGTGGTGCTCCGAATTATTTATTTATTATAATTTATTATTTAATGAACACTTACAAAAATAAATAAAACAATAAGGATAACTTTCAATTATTTTTTGGTCGAAAAAATAAACCATACAACTTTATTCAATTTGCCTTAGTTTTTGGAATAATTCTAATAACCTAATTTTTACTGCTGCTTGTCTTCAATTATAATGCATTCAGCGGTGATAGCAGGGCGGCTTTAAGACTTTGACACTAGGTTAGTCACTAACCGCAAGATGCATTCATAAAAAGCAACATTATTTATTACCACATCCGAAAACATTAAAATAGCCAAAAAGATTTCATTTTACAAATTAAGTGCAAAGAGAAGGTGGAATATTGGTTGAGTCTGTCATTTCAGACTTTATACCCTGAATGAATACTTAATTAAGAAAACCGACTCGATGGAACAACGAAATTGGAGTGAATAATCTGGCTTGTTACAGTGTCACTTCATGTATAGTTCACGAACTGAAATAATCAAAAATTGGAGTAAAATCGGCAGCTTAATGTCTTTTTTTTCATTAATTGGGCGACAAACATGGAGTTGGCGCAACTGATGGATAGTTTCCACCGCTGTAAATGGACAACTGAAATCGCAAATAATAATAATACCAGCCTA
Organism: Agrochola circellaris; assembly: GCA_914767755.1. NCBI lineage: Eukaryota > Metazoa > Arthropoda > Insecta > Lepidoptera > Noctuidae > Agrochola > Agrochola circellaris. The sequence continues at coordinate 12,763,070 of OU611859.1, forward strand.
TTATTGTCCCACTGCATGGCAAAGACCTCTTCTGATACCAAGAAGGCACAAGCATTGATCACCACGTTTGCTCAAGGCGGGCTTGCGATTTCAGAGTCGCAAAAAATCGTAAATGCGTTGCAAAAATAATAGGAACCGTCATGATTGCGGCTCCCGATACCTTGATAGCAAGGAAAGTTGACATAGTTTATTGAACGACACTAACGTTTTTCTTTGTTCCCATTACGTACCATCAAAGAAGTTCATATCTAACCAGTTTCAAAACAAAATCCCGTGAACACGATGACTACATCTGTTACCGGCCCGATGCTATAGCCGCCGAGCGCTGCAAGCAAGAATGGCGCTTACAGTGGTTAGATATGAACTTCAATACTCAATACTCAATACTCAATACGTTTATTGCATTCCACAATGTGAACTTAGGTGGTAGCCCAAGTAACACAGTCATGCTGAATAAAGTTTGAGTAATAGCGATCCACGAAACTATAAGCTGAAACTATTGTCTGGATTATGTCTGAGTAAATGTCTATTCAGCTGTTGTTCAAGCAATTTGGGCACATTTTTAAATGCTTTAGTCTGTATAACAGCGATTTAAAGTCTGGGTAATAGCTTAGTAATGGCCCACACAGCTTAGTAACGTCTGAAAAAAAGCTGACATCTCTTTTATACACTTGTTATTTCATATTTATTCAGACAAGTGCTTATGGACAGAAATTATTCAGGATTAAGTTTATTTGCGTAACAGTTTTCAAACAAAATTAAGAGTTAAGTTGTAAAATAGAAAAAAAGTGGTGTCTAATCGTGCAGTGCGTCTTTGATCTAACATTTTATAGTTTAGTTGCATTGAATAACATCAGAAACGAAGTGCACGGTGAAACTGAGAATCGGTGTAAGTAAATATTATTATGTATTATAACCATGATACACGTTAAATATTCCTGCGCAAATAGTTTTATCGTGAATAGCATATGAATTATCTCAACATTTTTCACGCGCCGCTTAGATAATCAAGTTTAGTGACAGTAAATAAGACAAACATATAGGCTTTTAGAAGTGACAAAAATACTTAGGACAAAACAGCTAGTGCTTATCTTTCCAAAGTCATTAAATAAATTATAAATAGTATTTTTAAATTTAATTCATTATTTAAATGAGGCATTTGATATACGTAATGATTCAATTGTTTACTTAAAAATTAGTTTTAATGGCGATTCCTTATAAGCTGGATAAAAACTCTCCACGCAGCTATTTTACAGCATAACTCTGAATAAAAAGTCACGCCTTTCTAATTATTAAGCTTTTATTTGAGAAATAGTGATTTGGTAGTACAAATAACTGAATAATACTTGAATAAGTTACTAAATATGACTGATTACACAGCTAATTAGGGTTCAAAATAAAATGAGATCGACCCAATTTCTCAGGAAAATGTATACTTACCTATTTATTATAACTTACACCTATAATAACAAAATAATTAGCAGTTCTATAAAGTCCACATTATGTTTTTCTAAGCAAATAATAAAACATTTTCTCTCTTTTGAAGCATATAGGTATGTACGTATTATAATAGGTTGTATGTAAATACATAGTAAAATATTATAGGTACTTAAATAAAATACAAACAACAAATTATAAAAAAAATACCTACCCTATCTTCAACGAAAAACCTACATGTATTGTATGCATTATGCTTCGTGCAGACCAGCGCGACGCGACAGCGCGGCGCGACACCGGCTATTGTTATACCGTGAAGTTTTCTTAGAAATTGCATTGTTCGAGTCGCGTCGCGCCGTCGCGTCGCGCTGGTCTGCACGAGCCTTTATACGACCGCGAAACCCGCGCCGCCGCCGCGCCGCTGCCCGCACCCCCTCTCTCTCTACTACCGACCGCGCTCGCCGCTCAAAATTATTGGTCAGTCAGTTGCGATTATTCGGACGGCTGCGAGTGCGTGTCGTGTGTTGACTCGCGAGAATATAGTTTTTAAAAGGTATTTTTTATTGTTTTTAAATATCATTAAATAGTACCTGTTTTACTGTGTTCCTAATATAAAGCGAAATGTTTTGCAGGAAAATGCCATTTAAGATAGTGTCCACACGTCTAAGGGGCAGAGCAGAATTATCTACTGTACCATCCCACTGGGAAAACAAAGGAAAACTTCGGTGGCCCAAATATAATGCCGATTCTCTTTGTAAAGACGAAAATGCTCAACCTGGTCCAGATTGGATTTCCATGAATTGTACCTTAAAACGGAAGAATTTTCCAACGTATGAAGATGCAGAAGAAGAGTTAACTAATATGCTGGACAAAACTGATACTGACACTGATAATGACTTCATGAATAATCGATACGGTTCCATGCAAAATTCTACGACGGAGTGTCCCAATCTTAACTCTATGGCTCAATGTTTGGTATGTATAATACCCAATTATGAAACCTACACTATAAATACAACTAGACAGATCAATTATTTACGATACAAATTACAGACCCGGGCGTGACATCTGATTTCTTAAATATTTCGCGGCAAAGATTAATGAACCGTACCTACACAACGTGCTTGTTTCAAATAGGTTTTTATTTTTATTTAGACAAGTAGGTACTTTTATGTTCTATAATTTGCATTCATATTCATTTTGGTTTCCTTAGGCATTTAGTTACTTCATTTTATGTGTTTGTTTATGTGTTTAGCTCATACAAGCATTTAAACTAAGAATTGAATAGTGATAAATTCGCTGTAGGTAAAAATCTCTTTTTTAACAGATAAGGGCCTAGTGCGAGTTTCATTTTACCATCTCGATCAAAAGCATCGAGCGCGTTCGACGTTCCGATTGGCCCTTCACCGGTGAAGGCCGGCCGGCTTCCAATCGGAGCGCCAAACGCGGTCGATGCGTTTGATCGAGATGTTAAAATGAAACTCACACTAAGCCCTCAGTATTTAGATAACTTTATAGTATAGCTTTAGGTGGATTTTTTAAGCAAAGGAAAAACCTCACTTTTCTTTGCTTAAAAAATCTACCTGTATAATAAATAGGTAATTGTTTTTATTTAATTTAGTACCTTGAACTATTAATAATTTTTTAGGGTTCCGTGCCCGAAGGGTGCCAAACGGAACCCTATTACTAAGCCTCCGCTGTCCGTCTGTCTGTCTGTCAGCGAGCTGTATCTCATGAACCGTGGGTAGACAGTTGAAAACTTCACACATTATGCAATTCTATTGCCGCTATGAGAGACAACAAATAATAAAAATTTAATACTTAAAACTAAACATGAAAGGGGCGTCTCTATACAATAAGCTTATGATTTGAAAAAAAAAAACTAACCTTGGCAAGTGGGGTGTCGTTGTCTAGAGCTCGTCGAGTAGAGAACATTTATTTTTACTTTTTTTATCTTCTAAAATGATGTAATAATGTGGTCGTAAAAGTTGTCAGTTTTAGACCATTTTTATTCGAGCTCTATCTCCACAACTAAACAAGTTAGGAATTTAAAACTTTTGTATACCATGTACCATATACTATATATAATTAACAAATATTAAAAACGCCGATTCATAAGGTATTTATTTAAATATGGGTGATTTTCTGCAACTGCAAAAAAAACTTTGTAATTTATAGTATCATTATGAAATACAAAATCTTTGCGATTTTCACTAAGATGAAAAAAATAATATTCTTCGTTTAGTATTATAATTTTTTTGCTAAATAATGTTCGGAGGTACGGAACCCTTCGTGTGCGAGTCCGACTCGCACTTGGCCGGTTTTACTTTATTCCTACTTTATCTACCTAATGTACGCGCGCACACACAGACCCACACACTCATATTTTTGTATCTTTTTAATTTATTTTATATTTTTTTTGTAGATCGATTCTTCAGTTGTAACTGCGAATAATGGAACGTTTGGACAAAATTCGAGTTCTGTAGTTACCGACTCTAATGGTGTAATTTATGAGGTAGTTACCGAAGAAGGTTCAAATCAAATAATAGGAAATACACTAACACAGCAACCAGCTAGCATCGGGGGCCCATTACTACAGCAAATCGAGAATATTTATGTGGTACAAAAAGTTATCATTGACAACCAAGAAAAAATAATGAAAAAATTATCAGAATTCTCTGTACAGTTGGAAGAATCGCTACGTAATCGAGAGCCATTCGTTACTACGTTGAGTCAATCTCAAGGTATGCAAACAAAACGAATTCTGATAAAAGCTATTGACAATATTCAAGGTCTGCAACAACTAGATTCGGAGCTTTCAACCCCGGAGGGATTTGAAAGCCTCCAAGAAAAGTATTCAATCTTATGTTCAGTACGAGGCAATGGTACTAACTGTGCCTACAGACTACTAGATGCTTTGTTTACGAAGGATTTTTTGTGCAAATGTTCCTGGACTGGAGGGAGTCGTAAAGCTGATGTAAAAATAGGATTTAAGGGGTATAAAAACATAATCAATTTTTTTTTTGTCATGGTTAACTCTTGGGACAATACTTACACGATGGAAAGTAATGAAGATTTCTTTAAAACGGTATTAAGAAATGCGTTAAAGAGAAAAGATTCGAAAAATGTTCGCTTATCAGCACCGAAGAAAAGAGTAAAGAAGAATACGTCTAAGAAAAATGTCAACGAAACTGAAAATAATAGTAACGAAGACAAAGAAAATGAATCTAAGAATGACAATGAAAATGACTCTAATAACGACAATAAAATTGACTCTGATAACAACAATGAACATGGTCCTCAAAACTATGTTTTGGGAAATTCAAAACGGCAAAATCAGAGTGGTGAAAACCGTCAGGCTCAGAACGATGAGGAGGAGGATGAAGAATCTCTCTGTTAGATTAATTTTGTTATATTGTTTTGTCAGTTGGTTTGTTGAATCAGCGAAAGAATATAATATGTGTGTCCCTGACTGACGAGCATTCGCCTGTAATGTAACATTAGATTCGATTTTGATTTTTAGTTGATTCCATAATGTCAGACGAAGCGGTCAGGGAGGGAGGACGTTTATGCTAATCAAGGAAAATTTTGGTTAATTATAATGACATTGCTAGTTACCCTCAAAAAGTATTAGCAGGTATTAATTTTATTGTAGAGTTAATTTTGAATATTGGTGCATTATACATTGCGTTGCGTTTAGTGGGTATGCGCCATATTTACACATGTTCCTACGCCAAACCCTAGAGCATCGTCCAGCTCACGCTAGTGGGGTCTAGGCCTACATATTGTTGACTTAGAACAGTTATACTTTTCTATTTTTAGTAAGTACTTAGTAGCATTTACTATAGTAGTTTTTTTAATGTTTTTTTTTTTGATTACGCTTACTGTTTTTTAATTTACTAATTGTAATTTTGTACGGAATTTTTGAAAATTTAAGAAATAAAAGAAATTGAGATTATTTTAAACGCTTTTATTTATAATAATTAACTACCAACAACAAGTCACTTTTATGGTGTCAAAGTATGCAACAAAGGAATAAAATAAATTTCGTTATTGTATGGGGTACTCACAAATTTGAGTTTGACATTAGAAAAATTTACATTAATGTAGCGATTACTCTTCTTCAGAGCACTTGTTTTAAACATATTAAAATAAGATGATTTTATAGGTTTATCGAATAATTCAAAGTTATCTTCTATTTTGTGCCCTTTAATATATATTTCAGTAATTTCTATCACTTCTACTATTGCTCCTTCGAAAGTCATAAAATATTTATCACTACTTTTATGTGAAATTCTGAATTTTCCATAATCAAGTATGTTCTGTTGCCTACTTTTAAATAGTTTCGGATATCGAGTTTCTTCTCTAACAATAATTGTTTTTGCAACACATGCAACACTTTCGTTCAGTCTTTTAGCGACTTGAGACAATGGTTTTCTGCCATCTCTAAGCATTTTTTTTATTGAATAGAGCTTGTTTTCAAAAGGGTATGAATTGAACGTGTTGAGTGTACCAAATTTTCGGACTTCTTCTGTAATATGTGCTAAATTATGAATATTGCTTGTAATCACCATAAAATCTTTTGAAGTTATTCACAAAATCTATAAATAGTTCTTGCGAAAGATCTAGCAATGACCTGTAATTTTCACATGAACAAATCGTAATTGCACAATAAAGCGTCAGGAAATGTTCATAGGCGTCTAGTGGAAGCACGTGAGGTAAAATAATAACGCTCAAATAATAAAAAAAAGTCCGAAATTCGGTTGCTTTCCAAAAATGCAGTTCCTGTAATCCTCGCACAGAACGATGAATTTCTGAAGGTATTTTACAGGCGTTTAAAAAATCTGAAACTATCTGTATATCTCGAGCTCTCCATTTAGTTACAAGTTTTCCAAAGTTGCCGTCGCGCCAACCTAAGATAAGTCTTTTCATTACCCCTAAGTCTATAAGATGTAAAGAATCAGAAATCGGGAAATCTTCGACCATGTCAATAGGTAATTTTAAAAGAGGTGTGTCTGTCTTGTGATGATTTCCATATCTTTTTGCTCTAAAATCTTGATCAGTTCTTTTAGGACATCCCGTATTCGGAAATATAACTGTGTGAGATCGATGGGAGTATTCTCCTATTGTTGTGCATTTAAGACAACCGTGCTTGGCATTAAAATTGCAAACCCCTGAAAAAAAAATACATTGACTTACATAAATAAAAACCATTTAATAGGAAGCGCTATATTTATGATATTAAATATCTCCAATCGATATTTGAAAAGGTTTTAAAGCAGGCCACTCTGTTTCGAAAAATATCTAAATGTCAGCTAGTTAGAAGGTTGGTTACTACTTATTGAAATTGTTAAAAATAAATTAAACTACAATACCTTTAATAAATGCTCTTGCTGGAGAGTCACAAATGAAGCATCTTATTTTTATACTTATTGTGTGTGTTGTACATTCTTTGGATATTTGAATTCCATTCTTAAGAATATAGTCAATTTCAGTAACAAAATCTTCTAAATATTCATTTAAGTTTTTAGGTTTTCCAGATCCATAATAAATTCCCACAATAAAAGGTTCTATATCCGGTTTTCCATATAAATTACACAGTATTGGCCAAAATTCTTTTTTTGTACTTTTGAATATTGGTAAACCATCGAAATTCAGATTTAAATACACAATATCTGGTACTTCCTCCAAAGCACTAAAAATATTTTTTAATGGTGCAGTGAGACCGTTATGCCAGTACTCTCCACCTTCAATTGTTTTTAAAGTGATATTTCGGGGAGTTTGTAGTAGGGTTCTAGGATCTGTCGGTAAGATTCCGGGAATCCTTTCATTGACAATTGCCATCAATTCTTTCAGTGCGACTTGTGAAATATTTTTACTAAGTGCCCATTCTTTAATTTTACAGCAAAACGTTATATTTTTAAATTCAATGTAATTCACATCTGATTCCTCCTCACTAGATGCGGAACCATTGTCTTCTGAATTCCGTACAAAATCTCTATCGACATTATTTGAAGGTACGGAACTCTCTTCAAAATCTATATCGATATTATTTAAAGGTACGGAACTCTCTTCAACATCTATATCGATATTATTTGAAGGTACGGAACTCTCTTCAACTGGATCTGTTCGGACTTGAATCAACATATGACTAAGCTTCTTCTCAGTACATATTTGATTCGTTTGTGCATTCGTATTTTTTTCTAAAACTGTATTTTTTAACTTCATATACTCTTTCATACATTTACGACGAATTCCTCCAGTTCTTCTCCTAGATTTCCATGATTTATTTTCCATTTTTAACCAGACTGTTCACAACAAACCCGCGGTACAACATTACGCAACAACAATAAAACAATGTTTTAACGTCCCTAATTCAATGTCTACCCAGAAAAACTCTGTATAACTTGTTTGAAAATTGTACTTTTACAAGTAATTGCGGAATAAGAATACATAATTCAGCTTCCATCTGTGTTAGTTTGCTATAAACTATGACTTTATTTCCATTATACCGAAGTATGCTCCTTAAAGAACCCAGAAATCACTTTTATACAGTAGCTGAATAATTGATAAAACTTGGAACCTTATGTGACTTGAAGGCAAAATAAAAGCGGTTATTCAAAATCAAGCTTTTAACTACACCATTATTCAGAAAACAGCTGCTTAGGACACAATTTTACAGCATATAGTGGTTTCATAAGCAATAAGCTGAGTAAATTTTGTATATTAGTATTAGACAACCACGTATATTCAGCTACTTATACTATTATACAGATAAATGCTATCACAGGCACTCTTTTTCAAATTAAAGTCATCTGTAATGCATTAGGCTTAATAACATTTGTGTTATATACGGTATAGAAGTTATTACTAAGCTTTAAAAAAAAAAGCCAACTTAATACAACTTTTAGTAAGTTTAAAAAGTTATAAAGGCCGAAAAAGAATATTATTCAGAATTTGACTCTTTCAATAGCCACTTACTCACACGTTATGTAGCTTATAGCTGTAAACATTTGCGAATTGCCATTACTCAAACTTTATTCACCATGACTGTGTTACTTGGGAGGTACATAAAGACATACATTCGTTTTGGAGCATTGTGGGCCCTGTCGGGCATAACAACATAAAAATTAGGAGGAGGGCTATTATAGATATTTGTTAACAATTTTAATATTAATCTATCTTCTTCGATGGTACCTGCCCAATTTTTCATAAACATAACTCATAGCTACTATTCATTACATTATTGTAAAACAATGTGCGCTACGTCTGTCTCTCTGAACGCTATAACTTCAAAAACTACCGAACAGATTTTCATAGGTACGGTTTCCACCAATGGACTGAGTGATTCATGAGGAAGGTTTAGTTGTACATATAATTTATTACGGTTTTGTGTAAATTGGCTGAAATATGATGATGATTGTTGAAGATGTCGGAAAAAATCATGCCGGCTGGTTTAGTGTCGTCGCCGTGTTAAGCTTCGTGCAGACCAGCGCGACGCGACACCGGTTATTGTTATACCGTCAAGTTTTCTTAGAAATTGTATTGTTCTAGTCGCGGCGCGGCGTCGCGTCGCGCTGGTCTGTACGAAGCTTTAACCAATAGAGTTTATAAAAAACAAACAATGTGTTACGGAATTATTCCTCTTAAAGTGAATGTTCCCGTGGACATTTTTTCGACCCGCACGTCGGCGAAGCCGCGAGCAAAAGCTAGTAAATTATAAATGCGAAAGTAACTGTATATCTGACGGTTACCTTTTCACGAATAAGCGGCTGAACGGATTACGATATTTAGCACACAGTTAAACTATGACCTGGGTTGGAACATAGGATACGTTTTATCGCAGTATAGCTTCGTACAGACAAGCGCGACGCGACAGCGCGGCGCGACACCGGCTATTGTTATACCGTGAAGTTTTCTTAGAAATTGTATTGTTCGAGTCGCCTCGCGCCGTCGCGTCGCGCTGGTCTGCACGAGCCTTAAAGCTTTGTTCAGACTAGCGCGACGCGACAGCGCGACGCGACACCGGTTATTGTTATACCGTGAAGTTTTCTTAGAAATTGTATTGTTAGAGTCGCGTCGCGCCGTCGCGTCGCGCTGGTCTGCACAAGCCTTAATACGTTCCCGTGGAATAAGTTCCAACCTCAACGGGCAAAAGCAAACCTACAAAATAAAATATAAAAACTAAACTACATTTTGGAACGTAAATCTAAATCTGGAATTTCGAATACAAAGCCGTCATGTTGTAGCAACACTAATAAATACGTATTAATACGAGCAGCTCTCGAGTTCTTTACGAGTTGGAATACGTACGCTAATTGCTGATTAGATGTGGGAATTGGGGAAAAGTTGCCAGTTGAAGTATGTAAAATCTGGCACGTGCCGCTTAGGCACGAAGCCTCTAGCGGGCGATTACACACAACTGAGATATTGTTAAATTGCTTTTTGTGCATGGCAACACTAAGTCAGTGGGACATACGTTTTATTTTTTTGTTTCAAAATATTCTTTATTATTTTAAGTGTTGATTTATATTCATACTTTGTCTGTAAAATAAAAGGTCCTTTGCCTTGCAGTCGTAACAAGCTGGTATAATAAATAAATTTAAGTCAGTTCGGGAAATAGCTGTATCGTAAATCATACTTATTTGTTCAAACTGATTTTATAAAATGCAATTTTTACTTGGAACTTCGACTTTGATATTAATTTATTTGCATAAAATGAGGAAATAAATTCCTTTTTTTGAAAATAATATTTATGCCCCGGTTTAAAGACTGTTGGGTAACAAACATTTTGTTTCTTTATTTTGTTAACTTTATTTTATTTTTGTACTCAAACTATAGCTATTAAACCCAATTCAATTTCGTACTAGTTTGTATAAATTGGAAAAATTTAACTCATAACACAAGTTGAATCTGAACTTGAAACTGGATGTAATAATCAATGATTTATGCAATATAAAAAAAAACAATATTATTATAGTACTACTAACCTATTTCCTTTGTGTAAATTGTAAATTTAGAAATAAAATGTATTCTATTCTATGAAAGAACATAAATTGCAACAGCAATAGAATTTATGTATTTCCAAAACTGCAGAAGATATCAACGTCAGCACAAACCTTTTCACGCAGACGTGAATATTTCTCTGAGTGTTGGATTTCCTCGCGAGATTTACTTCATACCTACTTTTAAAGCGCATGAGAAATTACCCACTGTCCGAAAATTGCATCGGTATATCTTACTCACTTTTTAGTCCCTAGGTTAAAATAAACTACCTTATTGCTTCCTGTGGGTATCGTTAGGAAACATATTTCAGATGGATGGGCAGCATCGTCTTTCTGTTGAAAATATGCATCTTACTGTTAAATTCAGTTTACAAAAGCTCACAATAGGGCTACGCTTGAGCCAAAAGATATTTTTTGTTCTAATTCCTGTTGGTACATTCTAGGACACAAGAATATAATAGAACAATAGAACTAAGCAGAATAATAGAACTAAGCATGGATCACTTTGAAACTTAGATTATCAGCCTATAATGTTCTTACTGCTGGGACACAGGCCTCCTCTCTTCGAGAGGGAGTGGGCTGTAATCTACCAATTTGGAACTTGCGCACTCTGATTTCAGACAACAATCTCTTCATGATGTTTTCCTTCTCCATAAGTTCCTCAAAGGCTGAAAAGACGAAGCATCATTAACGAAGCAGGTAGACGATTAGAGTAACAAACTTACGATTGTTAATAAGGCTTCACATACACTCACCAATTGAAAAATATAAGCCAAATAATTACATCCCATTCAATTAACTGGAAAAGCTCCACAAAGAGCCAGAAACAAAAGAAAAACGAAAACGTAACACATCCGCGAAACGAAACAGTAGTATGCACCTCGCGTACTAATTTATTCGAGCAATTAGTAGTAGAATGTATTTTTCTCCCTAGGGTGAGCCGGGACCTACAAAATATACATAGTAGAAGATTTTACGTTATGCTCCTACATTATAAATTGGATCTTCCGTTCCGTCCTTTGGGGAGGACAGAAGCTATGTTCCGACCATTATTCTGAGATATGAGAATCTTGGTTACAGAAATGTTTTGATAAGGATATGAGTGCGTAGATAACTGTTTCGAAGACAAAAGAAGGAAATCATTCGGAATTTGTTTATGTTGTACGTGTTTTAATTTACGAACCAATGCGTCTGGATTTTGAGCCGGGAGCCGCATTGCCTATTTTTTTTTGCGTTGAATGTAAAAGACTGAGGAAATTAACAGAAGGTTTCTAGAAAGTCCCTAATCATGGGTAACTCGGACCCTTCTTTTCTATCGGTACCTGAGTGAGGCCACAATTTCTCTCACCCCTGTTTTCCCATAGGGATACGGTGCGCAGAAACTACAGAACGCAATCTTCTACGAACCTTACATACTCATTTGATTTTACAAATTTTTATTTCACAATTTAATTCTTGTTTTGTGCATAGTCGACAATTCCACAATAAATTCGTCTTCACATCAAAACAAACAACAGCGAGAACCGTTATTTATGCCCTGCCTTCCTGAGAATTTCATGCCCGGGCAAGTTAAGCCATGTCTTGTGCCGATTTCGTGGTACACAGCGTATCAAGCTTCCCGTCTGTCTTGTGGCCAAGGAAGGCATTTCGTGAGACAGATTGTGTACTGATTCTTGTGAACGGATGCATACGGATTTGTTGTGTGTGTGTGTGATGGGGCTTATTTTCGAAATTGGGATTATTCTTCGAGGAGGATCTTTTGGAAAATAGATCAGGAGCTGGTGGAGTGATTGCTGTTAGCAAGATGATAGCGGGGCTGACTGTTCAACTGTCAGTGATTGATCTGATACACCCAAATTAACACGTGTCGATCAATAATGTATATGTCTGGTGTTCTGTGCGAAAAAGTATGCAAGGGAGTCCTATGTTTCATGTTAATTTTTAACACCCGAAGCGAAAAGAAGGGTTGTATAAGTTGGACCGATATGTGTGTGTCTGCCTGTGGCACCGTATTTATAGCTCTTAAAACGAAAGAACTGATTTGAATGCGGTTTTTTTTATTTGAAAGCAGGTTTTCTAGCGATGGTTCTTAGGCATATTTTATTAAAATCGCGCCGCGCCGTCTCACATGTTTTTCGGTACCGAAATCGTGTAAAGGTTAAATAACCGTTTAGTCCAACCTTTATTTAAAAAGGTATCGGTATAGCTCAACCCTTATTTTAAACCGGTACCGGTATATTTTTGAGGTAACCGTAACCGCTTTCAGTCCCTGACCCCTGCACAGTGTTTTATAAACCCAAAAAAAGTGACATCGTCTTTTTATTCCACATTCGTACAGATTGATTCAAAAGAAACGCTAGAGTAGAATACCGAAGTTTCTAGTACATCTAGATGATGAGATATAAATTTTTGAAAATGCGTATATTTTTATCCGGATTTAAAAAAAAAAATCGTAATAAATTACCAGTTAAAATTATCAGCAAGCTGATTAAATTCAAACATGAAGATTTTAAAGGCGCAAATTATAAGGTTATCCAAAAGAAAATAGGTCTATTTAAATCGACGTTATAATTTTTTTTAGTATTTTCGATTTTATTTTATAATTCGATTACCCCTGAATTTCGCTACTTAATTTTTTTACATAAAATTGGTATAAATGTGTTCTATATACACAAAAAAATTCAAAGCCCGAATCCGTGGACTAACGAAGTTATAGTCATTAGAAATTTATTGCTAGGGTTGGCACTTACAATCAATGTAAACCCGAGTATAAATTGATCGCTGAAAAAAATTATATTTGCATATTGTATTTGATTCGAACTGTTGTGTCATAAAGGTCCTGTGGTTTAGGCTCGCTTTTCATGCACGAGGTTGCCAGTTCTATACCGAGCAAGTACAAATGTGACTTTTTAAATTCATATGTACTGTCTAAGTTGATTATAAACATAATAGTCTATAATAAAGTGGACAGTACATATGACTTTAAGTTAAAGGAAAATAGAATGAAGATGCCTGGACTGTATGTTCCAGTAACGCGTCTCCAAGTAGAAACCGCGGTGTATTCCGGTATTACGGAATGTCAAAATAAAGAAAATTGGGTTAATGAGTAGCTAAGGTTTTTTTTTACAGTGGCAAAAAATCTTCATAAGACATCTTTTGCTCTTGGATGGAGCGAAAGGGCGTGTCAGATTTTTACTGACTAAAAAGCCACTTCGTTCCTTCTTGCCTTTAGGACTGGGACATGAGTAGCTAAGGTGTACTAAGACTATGATAGGTCTATCTATACACAGTTTTTGGATAACAGGGTGTGATTCATACACTCTATAAATACACTTGCGTATTCAATAAATATTATATTATACCCTGAGGTACTTCAGGAAGTGTGAATACTACGGTTATCACGACTTTGCCGAAAGTAAGGTCAATATCCCTATCAGCATCTTACGGATATTCTGTCAAGAAAGCCAAGAGACCTCTCTTTTGCCTTTGTTCACAAAGTATCAGAGCCTTATTCCTGGTTAGCAGTTCCGTGGGATCAGTATTTCTCAACTGCTTTGCGTGTTTATTATTAATAATGGATTCAGCTACATTATTAAATACTATGCCCGCAGCTTTGCCTGCGTACATAAATTATAGCTTATATCACTCGGGAATAAACCCAATAGTTCCAGAGATTACCCCTACAAGCAAAAAAATACAAACTACGTCTTTATTATATTATTGCAGACTAGTGACATTGCCAGCGACTTCGTCCGCGTTATATAGCTTATAACTTTTCTCGATAACAGGGCTATCTAACACTGAAATAATTTTTCAAATCGGACCACTAGATTCTGAGATTCGCGCGTTCAATCAAACAAACAAACTCTTCAGCTTTATAATATTAGCATAGATTATTTATAGCATAGATTGATTATACTCAACAAAACGAAGTTGTTAAAATTTAAGTTTTAAGATATAATAATAAACAACACTTGATTGAAAATTGTCAAAACTACAGATTATACATGAACGTGTACCGACTGATTCATATTAAAAAAAAGTGTAATTATACTTACAAAATTGCTTACTCGCAAAAAGTTGTTCCAGTAATTGTAACACACTAGTTTTCGTTTAATTTAAAAATACATAAGATACATTTAAAATGTCGAGATTGGGCAATCTTTGTACTATGAAGTCAGTCATCAAGCGCCTGAACTATAGTAATCGCATCGGGAACTAATATTTATATTCTATATCTCGAAAACATACTGATATATCGAAATATTTTTTCTAAAATATTTATCATATTTCGCAACACTCCAGTATAATCTCCAATTGTATTAATTGGAGATTATATTGGAGTGTTCTAAATCACAATAATTTAACATTCTTTGTTTAAATTAACAAAACAAACAAAATTAATCAAAAATATTTTTTTTACAAAATTGACAACCCTAACCTCGATCCGATCCGGATAAACATATTATTTATCATATCTTTGTTAGTCCACGGATTCGGGCTTTGAATTTTTTTGTGTATATAGGCCACACATAAAACAATTTTATGTAAAAAAATTGAGTAGCGAAATTAAGGGGTAATCGAATTATAAAATAAAATCGAAAATATTAAAAAAAATTATAACTTCGATTTAAATTGACCTATTTTTTTTTTTATAACTTTGTAATTGGCGCCTTTGAAATCTTCATGTATGAATTTAATCAGCTTGCTGATAATTTTAACTGGTAATTAATTATGTTTTTTTTTTTTTAAATCCGGTTAAAAATATACGCATTTTCAAAAATTTATATCTCATCATCTAGATGTACTAGAAACTTCGGTATTCTACTCTAGCGTTTCTTTTGAATCAATCTGTACGAATGTGGAATAAAAAGACGATGTCACTTTTTTTGGGTTTATAAAACACTGTGCCCTGTTATAAACTAAAAATAATTAAATAATAACGTCTAACTTATAATGTCACTGAAGCAAAGAATTCAATTGGGCTTAATTCAACTTTTTAAAGCGAAGATAAATCTAATGATAAGCCATCAAATCAGAATCTTTAAATTATAATCTCATCTCGTCAACAGATTTTTGTTAACGAAGCCATCAATCATATCAAAAATCTAGTTAAGTTATTTTTAGTTTTAGCATCGTAATCAGAATTCAACTTTTCGCAACAGAATCAATCATCTTTACACTGATAATTAAAACAAGCCTAAAATGCCTGATAATTCAAGCACGATCTACCACTAACTGCAACGGAAGAATGAACAAAATGACAGATAAACAACCACAATCTGTCATTTTGTCTATTCTGCCGTCGACAAAACCCGTGTCTACGGTCGTACTACACGTACTGAATGCAGTATAGTTGTTGGCACCGGCCATTGCAATTTAAATCTTATACGAATGACTTAAAAGTCAAATGACCCTAGTCCGTGATTTTTCAACTAACTTATACCTACGTACCGTCACGGGCATAAATATGAAATACTTTACATTTACGCAAGAAACAATTAACATTTACATTTAAAAACGATATTCTCCTAGAGTTTTGATAGAAATGTGATGGTGTTACAAACATAGTGTTTTCTAAATAATACCATTATGAAATAGGTCTTTTCACAAAGTTACAATGGCTATTTCACGAGAAACATAACTTATCATAACAATTACGCCTGTAATCACTGAAAGGTTAAGCAGATGTCTACCTATAGTAGACCCACATTTCGCCATTTATGCTTAAGTCCCATGTAATAGGGGGCGAGCCTATTGCCATCAACCGGCCACAAATTCAGACCCTGGACTGCTACTGAGAAATTCCTGATGGGAAAACCCAATAACACTTTGCCTGACCTGGGAATCGAACCCAGGACCTCATGCTCAGCAGTAGAGCTTGCGACAACTAGACCAACGAGGCTGTAGAGGCAGTTCACGAGAAATCAATTTAAAATTTAGAATAAGTGTTAGGTTTTTATGTTTGTGATTGTACCAATCTCTAGTAAACTTAGTCGAACTATATTCATGCGGCCATTGCGCAGATATTAACTAACTTTACTCATCTTCGTCCACTAATTACTCACTGTCAATCTAGATAGCTATCTATGCTTAAATACTGATCTGTTCTAGCTTATCTGAATTATGATCAAAACTATTAAATACATTGATTTACTTGATGATATACAAACGAGAAGGGTGAAGAAGGTCAAAGATTGATGAAAAAAAAAGAAACGATTTTTTTATTTTAGTCGTGTGTAAAATTCTTGGAGATTTGTTTTGAGTTTCGACTCTTTCGACCACCAATTCGCTTTTGTCAAACATGCTTGGAAAATCGAGTATTATTTTGACAACCTTCTTCGAGATAGATCGAAAATGCTTTACTGGTCGAATACATGTGAGCGCCCGGCCGGCAATGTTTGTGTGTAAATTCATAATTATCTGTCGTGTTTAGCGGCCGAATATGAAAACTCATATCTGTCGTGTTATTTACAAAAAGGGAACGAACTTTTTACTTCAACACATGGTAACCGAGAGGTAACTTAGCAAAGGTTTTATAATAGTATGATAATAGTATGTTAGTAACCAATATTCAAACAAACAAACAACCAATATAATAGTATGATAATAGTATGTTAGTAACCAATATTCAAACAAACAAACAACCAATATAATAGTATGATAATAGTATGTTAGTAACCAATATTCAAATACACACCGTATTTGAATAAACAAATAAATAAATAATAATTCTTAAGTATACTAACAAAAATAATGGATCATTGTGTCTGAATTAAATAAATAAATTTAAAATTAAATTTCGATTTGGTTTGCAAATAGAGCTGTTTAAAGTAAAGAACAAACAAAGTGAACATATCGGCGCGTGAAAAATTATCGTTGTTCGTCATTGATTCTGGAATGTATAATTTACTTAGTTTGATTTACCGCGTATTATTTGAGAAAAGTACTATACAAGCCTTGGCCGCAACCAGGCAATGATGGACTCACGGCTTCCGCGACAGTAATGTACTTATCAACGCAAACTAACATGTTTTGTATTTTTAATAAATATCAGATGTAAGTTCTAAATTGGAATTTAATCAACAAATACAGATAAAATATGATTAGGGTATGGATACCCTAATCATATTTTATCTGTATTTGTATCGAGATTTTCATTAATACATAGATGTGAGTAAATTTTTGTTAGCATGGTGACACTGTAACACTAGAAGGAAAATCTAGAAGTCAGCTCCCGGTTCATAAATATCATGTAAAAAACAGAATTACTCTTCAAATATTGTGCAAGCACGTCAAGTCACGGTCAATTGTGTATGTGGATACATTAAAATCAAGTTATCAAGTGAATTCATCAAGACTTATCATTTGCCACCCAATGTTCACAAAACCCACTCATCAAACATTCCGGTTGCGATTCGAACGGAGCGGAGTGAACAGTACTATTTATATTGTTTTTATCATGAAATCTCTTTTAATTCGATCACGAATGGGCTCTATGCTTTTTGGTTTTGATCACCAATACGGTGCAGCTAGAGTTGCTCTGGGATGGTAGCATTTTACATAGCATTTACTACCACAACAGTTTTAGAATTAAGAAGAATTTTAAGCTGCTTGCACTATCTATGAGAAAATTGAGTTAATTCGTCTGTACCTTACCTAAATGGAAGTAGGTACATCTATCAACAAGGAAGATACTTTATCCAAGACAGAGCTAACCGTGATGAAACTTGTAAACGTGATTAAATATTCAACTACACAGGATGGTTACGAATTTAATATACAAAGTAGGCACAAGGCTTAAATTATGTCGCCGGAGACTTGAGGGTTATAAAATTATCACCCTTTTCCGTCAGGTTTCTCAGAATTCTCAACGCTTCAAGCTGAGTCCAGATGGCGGTTTTCAATGCGACTGTTTGCTGGGTAAATTTTATCGTAATTTCCACTGATAGATAAATAGATTAAACGACGGTGGTATAGAGTGGGAGTTGGTGGCAATAGGCTCGCCCCATATAACATAGGACTTTAACATAACTGGCGAAACGTGGGTTCGTTCATTTATTAAATTTTTTAACACTTAAAATACATTTTCAAATATTTCTTAAAATAATATAAGAAACATTTTAAAATATTAAAAATAGTGTTGCGCCGGTGTCGGGAGCAGGGTCCAAGCTACCGGTGGTTAGGGCTGCAGAGATAGGAAACTCCTAATTATCATTATTATTAGCCATTTATTTAAAAGAAAGAAATAATGTAGTTTATCTGGACATAGTTCGTGACTCACAATTTTTTTTTTTTTTTTGGCTTAGTAGTTTCGGAGATAAGGGGGGATGGGGAATGCTCAATTTTCTTCTATTTTCTTAAATATCTTAAAAATTATTTAAAAAAAAACGTCTTTGAGATCCTTGCAATAATCCCTTTCATTTGATATATCGCACGGTTCAGGTCGCATTTTTTTTTTTAATTTTCTTATTTGCCCCCCAAAAGTGATCCATATTCAAAATTAATTTATTTACGTTACACGTCCGTATTTGTGTCATATAAATACATAAGTGTACCAAATTTCAACTTAAGCGGTCCATTAGATACGGAGTAAATTGACTGTGACAGACGGACAGACAGGCACACAGACAAACAGACACACGAGTGATCCTATAACTCCTATAAGGGTTCTATTTTTTCCTTTTCAAACTCAAACTCAAACTCAAATCATTTATTTCAATTAAACCATTACAGGCACTTTTGAATTGTCAAGGAATCGGTCAGTCAAAAATATGAAGCTAGTTGCCCATTCCAAAGCGTAGTAGGTACCTATGGAGAAGAACGGGCAAGAAACTCCACGGACACTCTTTTAAATAAAATAAATTGTTACAAAGTATTGGTTACATCATTCATGTTGAAATTATACATGTGAGAACAATGTAGAAAGACGTGCACGTTAGAAGCGTCCGTAATACAAAGATAAAAACAAAGAACAATTAAAAAACTAAAAATCAGCCATGGCCGCTAAGAGTTGACCAGTCCCAACTGACGGCGCCCGTTCACGAACATGACGTATGGATCAGCACCTTTCAGCTCAACCATTTTGAAGGGAGCTAAATGATCCAACACACGCGCCACCATCAGCGAGACATCTGAGTGAGCATGACATACTCACAGCCGCCAGGGCACATTCAAGTCAATAAAAAAAAGTATTACCCAGTAAATGGTAGCTCTTTAGTACATAGTACTCACACCTGTGCTCTGGAATTATATAATACAAAGGAGATTGATTTTATACAATGCAAAGATGGTCTTAAAATCTTCATCAGCTGCAACAGTATTTTCAGATGTTAATCAATTAGTTGTGGTTGTGGAGCAGGACCAGCATTGAGCCAAGCATTTTTATCAGAGATGTAATCCCCCAACTTATAATATGCCTGCCTGCATAGTGTGCGTTTTATACAAGACTTGAATTTCGTCTCATTCAGTTGAAGTATGTGGGGAGGAATTTTATTGTAACATTTTAAACAGTACCCCATGAAAGATGAGTCCACTTTAGCCAGTCTGAAACCTGGTTGAACTAATAGGTCCCTATTTCTTGTACTATAATTATGTCTATCCCCTCTTTTACTAAAAAGATGTAAGTTTTTTCTTACGTACATGATGTTTTCATAGATATATTGACAAGGTACCGTCATGATGTTAATATCCTTAAACAGTTCCCTTAGAGAGTCACGCCTGCGGAGATAGTACATGGCTCTAATCGCTCTTTTCTGCAGAATAAAAATAGACTCGATGTCTGCAGCCCGTCCCCACAGTAAAATACCGTAAGACATGATACTATGAAAGTAACTAAAATAGACCAGCCTCGCGGTATCTACATCAGTAAATTGACGGATTTTTCTGACAGCATATGCTGTCATAAAAAAGTGAACTTAGCCGTCCTGCGAGAGATGTTAAATGAGGACCCCATTGTAGCCTTGAGTCTAGCGTGATCCCTAGGAAAACAGTTTTATCGACGAATTCTAGTTTCTCTTGATTCAAAGGATTCTTCGATTTTTAAGGTACGGAACCCTAAAAAGTAGTGTGAAAATATTATATCTGCCTAAGTACCGAAGCAATCCTATTCCAGAACCTGAACCACTGAGCCGAATCAAATATTTCATCTAGATTCTAGAAAATGTTATACCAATCCCAAAAGGATAAATTACGTAAAGAGAGCCTATCTTGAATCCTAGACCATAAGAAAAACGATTTACCAATATCAACGAGCCCATTACTATAAGGTAGAAGATAAAGATTACCATAAAATCATTAAAATATTATTAGTTGAAAACTTTGGTTGGTTTGTTTGATAAGATAACACATAAACACGGCTTACTGGTGATAAGGCAGCTTCAATGTTGGGCCATTGCATGATAAAGTTTTAGTTCAAAATATTTTATTTCACATAAACCTACATGGGCACTTATGAAACGTCAGAAACTAGGTGCACGGTTCCAATTGGTCGTTTCTATGGAGAAGAGCCGGCAAGAAACTCCACGGTTACTCTTTTAAAAATAATTGGCCTTTATAATATATTCAAATAATATTATATATATTTATTTATATATTTTATTATATTATTAATATTATGGACAGTGTAGGTCTTTCAACAAGTACCAGGGCAAAAGGACCAAAAGGATATAGATCTCTGATTTGTGTTTAGTTTCATTGGTCTTGGCAGCAAACAATGCTGTTAGTTGTGAAGGTGGAATAAAGAACATGCAAAATGTATTTTCGTAATGCTTAGAAGAATTTTCCGCTGGTCTTTTACGCTGCCGAGACGTGGATGCTGCGTGACATCGAGAAGAAGACGATAGACGTTTTGGAAACGTGGTGCTCGAAAAGAATGCCTGGGGTACCATGGATGGAGTTTCACACCAACACCTCTATACGCCAAGAACTCGGCATCAAAAAGAGTCTTTCTGTTCTGGTCCAAACGCGCATCCTCAAATACTTCGGACACGTCTCGAGGCGTGAGGGTGACTCTATAGAGTGACTTGTCGTGCAGGGCAGAGTGGAGGGCACTAGACCACGCGGAGTCTCAACCATGAGATGGACTGACCAAATCAAATCCGCAGTGGGCGAACCCGTGTATGAGTGCACTAAAAACACCAAAAATCGGAGTAGATGGCGAGAAATCGTGAGGCGAATCACATCAGCCCCTTGGCAAGAAACTACATGCAGACCACGACTGCTCTGTCAAGAGTGTTACGAAGAAGAAGAAGAATGCTTAAAAGATATTGCAGAACTGGGTGTGCATATAACTATTTCGAGTATCTTATAGTCCCCACGCAACTGCTAGTCACCGCCTGAGGAAATATGTGAGCGGTGAGACTGGGGAGGGACGCCATTGAAAAAATGGGGTTGGAAACTGTCAAGGAGGCGCTAGCATAGCTTTAACCAAAATAGAAGAATTTTCTAAGGAATTTTTGATTTGACATTGCTCTGACATTTGATTTGATTAGACAAGGTCTGCTTTCCTTCATTCCTCGTAAGGATGCACCTCGTTTCTTCAATTCAGCTTTTAACTCACTTATCCGCCCTGTCGAATACATGTTTTTTCACAACAGTTCTTTGCCTATTATAAAAAAACACAGTCAACAAGGGAAGCCAAAACACAACATAAACTTGACAGGTGAAAGCTATGCTAGCGCTATCTAAAGTTTTCACCGACAAAGACCAAGCTAACTCAGTCTGCCAATGGGGTTGCCATTGGCAGACTGAGTTAGCTTGGTCTTTGTATACCTCCCCCGTCTCACAGCTCACATATCTTAGGCGGTGACTAGCAGTCGCGCACGGACTATACGCAAAAAGACAAAGATCAGTGCAGAAAAGCTAAACAAAATCATAAATTATCATAGGTATTATGAGGACCAAATAAATTAGTAATTCCTCCAATTTGCAAGCAGGTAGGTTGAAAATATCATAAAATCACATAGCTGTACAATATGATAAGCTATATGGTAGGAGCTCGTGGCTAAGTAATAACAGCCGCACGGATCGATCCATCAGGTTAAACTATGCTTGCCTGGGTTGGGCCATGGATGGGTGACCATCTTTACATACCGAGACTCCTCCGTGCCTCGGAAAGCACGTTAAGCCATTGGTCCCGGCTGTCATTCGTGGATCTTTGACAGTCGTTACGGGTCGTCAGAAGCCTGAAAGTCTGACAACCAGTCTTACCACGGGGTATCGTATTACCCAGTTACTGGGTTGTGGAGGTCTAATTGGCAGTTGCTGCATGTAAAGTACTGGTACTCAGCTGCATCCGGTTAGACTGGAAGCCGACCCCAACATAGTTGGAAAAAGGCTAGGCAGATTGAATTTTGTACTACGGATAAACCACGATTTAAGTAACTCGTCCGTTACCTCAAAGACGTGCGAAATCATTCCAGATCCGAGAGCCCCACCTGAACCAATAACACAGCCTAAAAAATGAAACACGTGCCCAGAATTCAATAGATATATTTACAACTGACTCATCTCTCCACTATGTTATAAAAGTAAATCCCCCATAACTTGAACATACAATATCAACGAAATAATATTGCGTTACGTCAGGACAACAAAAGAATATGAGATTTCTCCATTTGTATTATAAATAAACATCTGAATCTGCAAAAGGAGAACTACATATATTTACTGTCTTTAGAATTTTTTAGAAGCGTTTAGCTCTAATGCAGACGGTTTATTTTAATCGGTCCGACAACTGCTGACATTAGTCTTTAGAGAGTTGAGAGTTTCATTCCAACCGATGGCGATCGGTTATAATTCTTGTAACATGTAAATAAAAACCTGTCCGATCCGTGTGGGTATTGTTAGGTATCCGTACTGAAAGTCAAAAAAATCGTCTTGTCATTTTTCTTTTCTGTGGGTAATTTTACCTGAGACGCGGGCTGCCGGCATTTAGCGGGTGTCTAGAAGTCAGAACTTATGACCCCTGTTGACAATTTGCAAATTTTTACTGAATTTGGGATAATTTTGGCAGTGGTTTTAATAGCAATAACTTTTTTATTTTAAATAATAATAAGATATTTTATTAGGTTTTTTTTACAAATTGTATAGACATGTTTTTATTACTCTTGTGTTGCATCCTGTTGCAGCATATTATTTTTGGGTCCTAATAATATATAATCATCTGCTTGGCCTTTTCTCAACTATGTTGGAGTCGGCTTCCAGTCTAACCTGATGCAGCTGAATACCCGCAAATTATTACATGTAGCGACTGACTGCCTATCTGGGCTTCACAACCCAGTTACTGCGTAACACGATACCCCTTGGTAATACTAGTTGTCAGACTTTCAGGCTTCTGACGACCCGTAACGACTGTCAAAGATCTACGAACGACAGCTGGGACCATAGATTTAGTATATATTACGCTAGTATATTCTAAATCTATGGTTGTGACCTACAGTTTAACGTGCGTTTCTGATATTGTCACTGGCAATTGGTAACATAAGTTCTAGGACGCGTGTAGTAGCGTTAATCCAAATTAACGTTCGCTGTCACCGATTTGTCGGTCCAACATAACTTGGTCGTGTGTGAGCTCACTAAGTACTTTCCTCCCAAGCTTTCGTATGAGTAAATTTCAACCCCCTAAGGAATGCAACCTCGTCTCGCTTGCTTTTTGTTTCGGAAATAGAAACAAATGAATGACTGAACGCAATTAATAAGTAAAGCCAAGTGCTTGAAACGGAGTACTACGAAAGATCCAAGTTTCTCGATCAGGAAACGAGAAGGATCCACTTTGGGCTAACTTAAATTTAATGCTTGAACTAGATATTCGCAGAACAGTTTGTTTACTTAACAAAGTAAATAAGTGCTTATCTTGTACTTATTTATCGAATGCTGTGATGAATTTACCAAATCATCAAAGTGTTTGCGGACAAACTAATGTGGAATGTCCACTACTTACTCGTACATACCACATTCATTTGCCTAGCCTTTTCTAACTATGTTGGGGTCGGCTTCCAGTCTAACCGGATGCAGCTGATTATCAGTATTTTACATGGAGCGACTGCCTATCTGACCTCCACAACCCAGTTAGTGGGTAACACAATACCCCGTGGTAAGACTGATTGTCAGACTTTCGGACTTCTGACGACCCGTAACAACTGTCAAAGATGTACAAATGACAGCCGGGAACAACGGCTTAACGTGCTTTCCGACGCCGAGTGTGTAATGATCAATGCACACGCGTTTCATACGACGTTTTTCAACACACTTGCGAGGAAAAAAACAGAATTGTTGTAAGAACTTATGCAACAATAATGTAATTATAGAGATGATAACACTTAGATATAAAAAAATCAACTGACCTTTGTTGCCAGATACTGACTTTAAGGAGCTTATTTTATTTTAAAAACTTTTCAACGTTGGTTGGTGACAATACTTTAGTTTTTGCATTTTTACCACACAACGATAACGTTAACAAATATTTATGGAAAATGGTGCATCGGTTTTGTTTTAGCAGCGCTAGCGATGCGCGCTCAGGTGTAAAATAAAGGCACTGGGAAAACCGCTTAACAGCCTATATTAATACAAAAACACAAAAAAAAATTGAATACGTTAATATGTAGTGAAAAATATATAATTTGATGAAATACAGGGTGTCCCGTAAATAATGGATCAAACGTAACGGGTAGGTAGTTAACCTCATTTCCAATAACTAATTTGAACAGTAAAAAAAAAACCGATAAGGTAACCAAGATATTTTTTTTTTTTCGATTTTTACTATTTTCTGTACCAGCATTCAGTGTTTTTAATGCTGTTGCTGCAAATGGTATATGTATAACAAAATGGCTGTTGTTTTTGTTTGAACTACCAGCAACTTAAACGCCGAATACTATCTGCATTTTTTAAGGAATGAGTTGTCAACGTTATTAGAAAATATTCCAGAAGACGTGCGGCAAGCAATGTGGTTACAAAATGATGGTTGCCCCGCTCACTATGCGACGGCAGTAAGGGCGCAACTCAATGAAACTTACCCTGACAGATGGATCGGCCGATTAGGACCAATTTTGTGGCCTCCGCGATCTCCGGATTTAAATCCCTTAGATTTTTTTTATTGGGGATGTTTAAAAGACAAAGTTTACAAACAACGAATAACGTCGGAAGAAGAATTATGTCAGCGCATCCAATCTGCTGTATCAGAAATAAACAACAGCCATTTTGTCCGTCGGATAAGAGCTTCCTTTATTAGGAGGTGCAGACTTTGCATTCTCGTAGGGGGACGTCAGTTTGAACATTTACTGTAAAAACAAAATAAACAATTTATTTGTATTTTTTTAAATTTTTTTTCATACGCTGAGATACCTAAACATTTTTAAGAAAATAGTTGAATTGTGCACACTTTTTCAAATTTTATTTTATTTCGTAATTTTGCACCTCTGTCAGATTCATAGCAATATCTTTGTAACGACAAAGACTAGGCGTAAGTTTTATACCAATTTGCAAACCTTAGTAATTTTACAAGTTTTTAAAATAATGGTACACTTTGGTGTCATACATTTTTTTTACAAGAGAATTTTTCCAATTCTGGTCTTTTCATTGTAAAAACAAAACTTTTCAATTCAAGAGTTTTTTTCTAAGGCAAATAAAATGTTATTTAAAAAAATGGTATCTTATAACATTAGTAAACTATTCAAAAATGCTTGACAAAAATCACACCTAAATATGATACCATTTGCAGCAACAGCATTAAAAACACTGAATGCTGGTACAGAAAATAGTAAAAATCGAAAAAAAAAAATATCTTGGTTACCTTATCGGTTTTTTTTTTACTGTTCAAATTAGTTGTTGGAAATGAGGTAAGCTACTTACCCGTTACGTTTGATCCATTATTTACGGGACACCCTGTATAATAATTAATTTAATAATTTATCATATTTTATTTATTTACATAGTAGACATAAAAGGACATGAAGCCTCTGTGATGATATTAAAAAAAAAAACACATATATAAGCGCACATCTTTCGACTCGGCGAAAATAGAGAATACTAATTTAAAAGTATAGGATAGTTCATATTAATTACATGTACGAGTATAGTACATAATTCCATGCTGCCATGATAGTATGTACACACTAATTCCACGCTGCCATGATAGTGCTTACTAATTCCATACTGCCATGTCATTACTCCGACTAGTAAATAGCGTGTTTAATACATTTCACTAGGAACCTAAAAGCTGTTCAATAAGATTCACTTTACGAGCAAGTTTGTTGAAAAATAATCTTATAAATCTCTTTATTTAGAAGGCTCTGTTCTAGAGTCAACAACAGTATCTAAAACTGTTTTGTATGTATGAAGTTTCCAATAATAAATTGAATATAAATTATACCGTTTATAAAATGCTGAGAACATTTTCTCTTGGACAACAATCGAAATTTAGATAACAATCTCTATGATCCCGATCACTAACGTAATGACATAAAAGCAATTCGTCAAATAAAACTCTTTGAACTTGAGTGCATCTTTGATCGCTATTTTCTCTTTGACGTTTAGTTATCTACCGAAGGGCTCGAATTTAATTTGATAGCACTTTAATACCGACTTCAAAGATAAATCAAACTAATTAACTTTTATAAACGATTGAATGATTGTGAATAGCTTTATAAGTCATTGAGATTTCAGACATCTTGTAGGCGTTAAGAGCGAGACATTTATAGTCATACGGAGGTTAAGGGTATTGAGACTTTGTTATAATCTAATATCACTTGGAGAATTATTGATATTCTATTCTATATCTATACATATTATACATTTTTGGAGGTATGAGGAACAGGGTGTAAAGTTATCTCATCCTCTATAGAAAAGGGAGAATGCTCCGACGGGTCTGGCAGGCAACTATCCTACGATTGATGTCAGGGAATTTATATATATTATGCTGTTTGCGCGGTAAACTCTAATTGCGCGATGCAGGATTTGTGTGACGTCAGGAATTTGTGTGACGTCAAGTCTTTGATGCGTAGTTCGCATGCGGCGATGTAGATGCCGCCACAAATTAAAGTCGCTTTAAGTATCTATCTCTGTTAATTGTGATATGTGTAACCATATAAACTAAGTGTAGGTACATAAACGAAGTGTTAGAAGCTGTAAGTTTGAGTTTGAGTTGTGTAAGAAGCAGATTTTTCATCTTTTCATTGCCTGAGATCCACAAACAGGCCAAAACAATATCAGAGGATGGAAGCATGAGCCCTCCCCAATGTCCTGTGGCGACAAATATTTAACTATCATATAATAAAGGAATCTCCTTGTTTTGTCTACTTGGAAAAGCCGTGCGAAGCAGGTGCAGGTTGCTAGTTATAAATAAATAAGCCCACGTTTGCACGGACATAATAAAATCGCGGTGGTATTTTTATACCGCCGTGATTTTTTCCCGCCTTCAAGAGAGTGTTCAAACGAACGTTAAAAAATCACTTGGAACTGACTCTTCGTGCAGTGCGGACGGACGAAGAGTTCCGCAAAATTATTAGCGGTAGCTACTTCGTGAGGCCAGGACAACAAAAAAAACAAGGAAAATTTTGGATGTATACCTTAAATAATGAACTATATTTAAAAGGCCTTACAATTATATAAGGAAATATTCTGAAAAATTATAATAATTATCAATTAAATTGCATGTTTCTTGTATTGTATTTTCTCAAATTAAACCCGTTTAATGTTTACTTACTTTCTTTATGATAAAATTCTCCGAAATAGGTACCTATGGCCAGAACTGATTAATTATTCCAATGTTTTATTACGGCCTTGAGCATGGGGCACGTCCGCACGGACTGACCATTGCGTATGCGATTTTTTCGCGTCCGTGGGAACACAAGTACAAAAATTTCTATCTTGTGTTCATTCAACGGACAACGCAGAGCGTTGAAAATCGAATACCGCGCGATAAAAAATCGCGGCGGGAAAAAACCGAGGCCCTGCGAACAGAGGTACCACTTTCTATTTGTTCTATTCCAAGCGCGGCACGCGATTTTATCCCGCGCGATTTTATTACGTCCGTGCGAACGTGGGCTAAGAGTCAATAACGTTAGATATAGATATATTACACCCCTCTACCTGGACACAGAGTATATTCCCATAGCTACTAAAAATAGATTTAACTCACTAATGTTGTGTTACTGTTTTGTCTCTCCTAAAACCACTAACTTACACACACTACTTAATTATGTACTTTGGGGAACTCCGCCCTGAGTTTCTAACTGGATCCCAAAGTACTAAGTCCTCAACCGTAAAGGATGAAGTGAATAAAAACAGGTAAGTAAGGGATTAGGAATTTGTGGACGAAAATAGACCTTAACAGTATAGACTGGCAATAGCTCAAGTAAGACTAGGGTTACCATTTCGAAATTTAAAAATGTCGTGACAAAATGCCGGACGTTTGCAAATAACAACATCAAGCCTGCATTGCTCTTCCTATAGTAGGAACATTTCGTCAGTTATGTTTAAGTCCCATGTTATAAGGGGCGAGTCTATTGCCATCAACCGGGCACAAATCAAAAAAAGTCGTTCGTCGAAAAAGTTTTCATTTTGGTACCTTTTTATACTTTTTTCTTAAAAAGTCCCCACTTATGTCCAAAAGTCCGGACAAATGACAAGGCCGGGTAAAGTCCGGATGGGAGGCCAAAAAGCCGGACATGTTTGGACAACCCTACGTAAGACGAATTTGTCTTATAGGCAGACTTAGTCATAGGTAAAAAAGCCTTTTATGGAATACATATCAAACTTATGACTTCGCAGTATCTACATTGCAAGGTATAGTGTGTTACGAGTTATAATTTGAGAGAAAGATGGAGCTATACAAGAGAAAGGACCATTTCTTTCCATAACGAAACTTTCCGAAAATAGCCCCAGTTTAATGATTTTCAAGAAAAGGGAATAAGATAATTTTACGTTTAAATGGCTATAAGTTATGAAAAGAAACCCGATACTTAATTATAAGCATTAGAGAAGGTGGGTTGTTTATTATTTTTGGCTTTATCTATACTAATACTAATTATAAAGAGGTAAACTTTGTTTGTTTGTGTGCAGGGGGTAATTTCCGAAACTACCACTCAGATATAAAAAAATCTTTTTGCATTGGATCGTCCAATCTTGAGGAAAGTTATATGTAACATCACGGATATATTATTGGGTTCCCACACATATGAAATTGGCGTTTTTTTTCTCACAAATAGAGAACCTCGTCACTTCTATGATTTAAAATATTCATCAATTGCTTGGTATTATATCGAATAATGACCATCATAGACAACTACCAATAGTAAAAAAAACTTTATTACTTATAGTTTTCGAAACATAAAAAATACCTTAAAATGACTCCTCATTTTGTTAGCAGAAATTACCACTATTTGTTTTAACTTAGCCAAAACTTATTTTTGTCGCTTAATCAAGTGGCATAATACGTTATCTTAGTTTTTAAACATTAGTGCATAAAAGTTTTAAAACATTAGTGTTCATGGTTGTTAAATAAATTAAGAAAATGTTAGTATGAAAAATGCAACTTCTTTAAAATTCTCCATACAAAACGCTGATTTCATAGGTGACCTTATATAAAGAGGTATTTGTTTATTAGTAGTATGTAGGGGGTTATCTCCGGAACTACCAGTCCGATTTGAAAAATTCTTTTTGCATTGGATAGCCCAATTCTTGAGGAAGGTTATAGGCTATGTAAAATTAGTCTACGACCCTGAGGAGCCGAGCAAAATTTAAAAAAAGTCAGAACACTAAGCGAAAACAAAGTAATAAGAAAAAAAGAAGAAAGAAAATACGTTTATTTGCGGTACACATGACGCAAAGAAAGAACAAAACACAAAAATAAACAATTTGGGGGAAAATATGCGTCACATCCACGCAAAACGGCCATCGCTCAGCATAATGCTGCGACCCTATGCGAGACAGAGCCCCAACGCTGGTTTTCAGCGACAGCCGGCGTTGACGTGATGACGTCAACCGGTGCAGCATATAGTGAAAAAGCGCGTGTGTGTAATAGCGCGGGGCGATGGGATTAGACATGGTGAGTCGGGGGGCGTTTCGAGGCTCGTGCAGACCAGTGCGACGCGACTCGAACAATGCAATTTCTAAGAAAACAGTACGGTAAAACAATAAACGGTGTCGCGTCGCGCTAGTCTACACGAAGCTTCACGCGGTCGAAGTCGCGGGTAGAAGCTAGAGTTTAAAATAAACCATTATTTAAATAGCTTTTATCGAAAAGAAAACAAATGTATTCAATTTTATTTTGAAGTGTCAATTATAGTGAAACTACATACTTCACAATTATAGGGAGAGAGATGAACATTGAAAGGGTATCGAAAAAAAAACATTCACATTATACATACAAAATGGAACTCGCTGGGTGTAATAATGAAATGCCATTTTTGCTATATGTTTATTCTACTTTGAAACGAAATGAAAGGCGAAATAGAAGCATAATATGATAAACTTTTATGTATGTAGTAGACTTTTGTATTCAAATGTAGATATCGAATATTGATTTTATGATAATACATTGCCTTTGGTAGTATCTTTACTGCAGTGTGGAGTTTAAAGTTTTACTTTGGCGGCATACTTGAATTGTCTATGACTGACCGGACTGCGTAAATACAAAGGCGGACGCAACACAGACAGTTCTGGAACGCAGCCGCGTCCGTATGGATAAAGCATTACAAACACGATAACACCACAGACATTTGAAAAGTGTCTGCAATGTGGTCGGCTCCGAAACACATTGTTTTAACAAATACGACTGCAATACAGCTTATAAGTACTCGCCTTGTCTACCCTGCAGGTATCAAACTCCATTTTTTAACATTAATCTTGTCCATTATTTTTCTTTCAGGTCTTTTTATTAAAACACTTTTAATAAAAAGACCTGAAAGAAAAATAATGTTTTCACACCTTTTTAATCGCAAAAAATTTACAGGTTTAGTCTGGTTTAGGTTTTTACAATCAAAATTTTAGGTGAAATACGTCAAATTCAGTATAGCAAAATTGCCATTTACACTAAACTAAAAACTCAGTACTATCTTAGTGCTGTCAAACTAAAATATAGTTAAGTTGTGTCACTTTAGTCTATTTCAGAATAAGAAATAGTCGCTTGACAGGAATAAACTAAATTTCAGTAATTTTTAGTCTAGTTTAGAGGCATTTTTGACAAGAGAATCGGCACCACTATCACCCGAATACTGAAACGCCACTCAAAACTAAAGCGTTACTTAAAACTAGTTTCAACCAATCAAAAGGCTTTAAACGAGTCATAAGTAACGCTTAAGTTTTGAGTGGCGTTTCAGTATTCGGGTGTAAGTCGTTCAAATGTCGACGTTCTTTCTATAAAAGTTACGTCTTATGAAACAGAGTACTATATAAGTATACTAGGTATACCTCAATTGATAGAGCCAATAGTTTCAGACTTCAGCGCAAACCAGCACAAGTTATGCTTCACAGCCATGCCCTTAATAAGGGACCCTTTGACTCTGAACAGTTGAGCCTGGGACGTGTTTAGAATTCGAAACGACCGGGTGCGGTTACGGAACTGTCATGGTTTTGGTACAAGCTGTCACCACCACTGAACAAATCTAATTTACCTTTGTTACAGTCTTTTGTAGCGTTTTGGAATATGTTTATATTTTATCAAATTACGGTCGGTTGTGGGCTGACAAAATAATAAAGCCACGTAATCTAGATTCTCTAGAAGTTTACGAGGCGTACCTTTGTACATTTAATCTAATAAAATCAATAAATTGGTGTTACTATAGGTACTATCGCGGACACGCATATCTAAACATCGTAAGGACTATTCCAGCTTGCAGCGTTCGGCCGCAATTGTAACGCTTGCCTACAAAAAAAGGTGCGGTAAACAGGTGACTTTGATCATCTGTGCACGGGTTTTTTTTTTCATAGTGGTTGGATATGCGTGACTGCCTGCCTCAGCAGGGGTGTACCATGAAGCGTTAGCCCTTCGAGGATTAAAAGCACGATGTTAAGTAAAATAAAAATGTTTCGCTTTTCATATGTATTAAGCTTCGTGCAGACCAGCGCGACGCGACAACGCGACGCGACACCGGCTATTGTTATACCGTCAAGTTTTCTTAGAAATTGTATTGTTCGAGTCGCGTCGCGGCGTCGCGTCGCTCTGGTCTGCACGAAGCTTTATTCATATTTCTTAATTAGCTTAATCAGCTTTGGAAAGATTAACCGTTTCAAGTAGATGCGAAGCTACTTCTTCTTCTTCAGTATTGATGATTTGATATCCATAATTATATACTACATTTATATACTATAATTACTTTTACCTAAACTTATAATATCACACATGCGAAATAGTTGTTTTTTACGCTTTCACGTAAAAACGGCTGAACGGATTTGAATAAAATTTGGCACTTATGTAGACCATGACATGTATTAGATCATAGGATACTTTTAATCTCAGTAATAGGTACCCATGGGATGATCCGCGACCACCACACGGGCGAACCCGCGAATAAAAGCTAGTAATATTATAAATTCGAAAATAACTCTGTCTGTTACTTTTCTAAGTTTCTAACGTATTCTAAACCGATCGGATAAATATGTAGATAGCCTAGGACCTGAAGAAAGACATAGGCTACTTTTCAGCCTGGATTGCAGACGAACTCACGGGTAACAGCTAGTTCTAAATAAGCTCTGACCAGAAAGAAACGGTACCTACTGACAACAAAAATAAAGCAATTTTCCCGTTAGCCAAAACTTTATCCCACAGACACTCAAACCAAATAGACTACAGGCAAAAGCCACAAAGACCGATGCAGCCCGAAACAAAGCCCAAAGGCACGATCAATATTAATAGTACAACTTCGTCTACATGTAATATAACTGTTGGCCGTGTTGGCATCATGCCAGAACGCGTCAGCGAGGAACTAGCAAGGAAATTTATAGTTACGCACGATGCCGAAGGCGTTTCAGCTATGAGTAGCCGGCCGCAAAGTTTCCTCAAAGGGGAACGTCGGTCGGGTTTTAGAGTATGAATAAAATCAGCGTTAAAGTTACTGTGTAGTGTGTTTCCTTTGGGAAGCACGTTAAGCCGTTGGCCCTGCGCTTGAGGCTCTCCGGTCGTGTCGGATCGCCGTCCCATCGGACTATGAGAGTGAGGAAAGAAAGAGTGCACCTGTGTCTGCGCACACACTTGTGCACTGTAATATTCCCGCGCAATAGGCTAGTCTCGCTGAGGTTGATCGCCATTGACGAAATTCGGTCAAAATTCAAAATTCAAAATATTTTTATTTCACATAAACCTACAAGGGCACTTATGAAACGTCAGAAGCTAGGTGCACGGTTCCAATTGGTCGTTTCCTATAGAGAAGAGCCGGCAAGTAACTCCACGGTTACTCTTTGTCGTTGGTCTGGAGGACTATTAGTTCGTTATAAAGACACCGCTTAAGTCTCTTCAGTCCAAGTTCTTAGGCATTAGCAGCAAGAATAACAAGTAGGTACGCAGAAATTATTGCAATCACCAAATTTATAGCACTTAATGTCGACACTGTAGCGGTTTTATAGATTAGGATCTTCATGCCATTTACAAATATTATTTGAAGATTCCCTGTCAAGTAATAGACAATACAATACAACAATTAACAAACACAACAATTAACAACAACAAACAAACACAACAATTAACAACAACAACAAACAAACAACAACAACACGACGTACAACAATACGCACGTACAACATTTTTTTTTGTTTTTTGCAATTATTAGAGTCTAACTTTTGCCCGTGGCTTCGCCGATTAAAAGAAGAGATCGAGATTAAAAGTAGTAAATCCTATGTGTTAGCCAGGTTATGAAACAACTAGTTGGATAAGGATTAATATCGTGATACAAATGTCATCATCTTTCAATTCTGCCCGTGTTTTGATGGACTAATTCAAACAAAAAATGGTTATTGTGACTTAACTATAATAGTTAGATATATAGCCTTTCGGCCTTTTTTGTGGGTAATGATGAATACTACGAGTATAAACATGTAGTATATTATTTTATGTATCATCAATAGTTTTCGCAGCGCACGCCAAGTAATGACTTTTATAGACAAATTTTTGATACCTTTGGTTATTATTGCAATTTTCGTAGAGACCGATTTTTTTTTTTTTTAATAAATTGCAGCCCATGTTTATTCGCTGATAATGTAGCTTTCTATAGGTAAAAGTTTTTTTTTTGTGTATATAACAAAGAAACATACAAAAAATCATATCTTTTCTCTTTAATAAATTAGTTTAGAAAACCCACTCCCAATATTCATACTAATATTAAGGGTACAAAGATTACTTAGGTAGCGAGATTAGTACCGGGGTATGTCTGGATGTCAAGCGCTCTATAGCTTCCAATTCATACCCCAAAGTCCGGGTGATAACACTTGTGACCGTAGCGCCTGTAAACACGGGTTACTGGCGTGCGAACTATTGCCGAGAGTATATCTTTCTGTATTGTAGATAAGACGCAAAGTTAACACAAATGCAGTCAATGGTTACAGTTGTTTTTCAGATAAATCGAAAAGTTGATGACACCGGTGATGATAGGTATTGGTGAATTGTTTCCATGTTTGGCCAATTAAGAATGAACCATTAAAAAAAAAAAATAAGAATGATAACATTTTTTTCCCAGATAATTTTGGTAAAAGTACTTAACTTAAACTTACGAAAAGTATGTTTCAAAATGTGACTCAGAGGATAGTTAGTAATTTTATTAAGGAAAAAGTAGAGTGGAACAGGTACTCTATTTTTACATTACAAGAAACAATTAGGTACCTAACTGTTTGGAACAGTTAGGTACCTAATTGTTTCTTGTAATGTGTCTGTGTATATGTTCTTGTAAGCATAAATAAAAATAAAAGAAACACCCCGACACAAACATTTCCTTATTTCTCTTTCCTACTCCATCACCAAACCCTGTTCACCATTATATTAGGTCTTTTTCTATGAAATTGCCGTTCTGCAGTACTGGCCATTTCAAATCAAAATAATTTTTGTTTGGCTAAGAATTCTAATTTCAAATTAATTTTATTTTAAAAACATGTTTTTTTTTTCCAAAAGTAGTCATTTGTTTATTGATTAGTATAACATTTTCATCGCATTTCAATCTTTTTCGTCATCGGATCGGATAAGTTAAAAATTCGAGTAATTATGGAATATGAGTACCGTCGTGGCAGCAACGCGGCACAAACGGCACGCAACATCAACGACGTTTACGGAGCTAACACTACAAACCAACGCACCACCTGTTATTGGTTTGCTCGCTTCCGTTCTGGAAATTTCGACCTGAAAAATTAACCTCGCGGTCATCCGAAGACTTTGGTCGACAATGACGAATTAAAGGCGATTGTGGAAGCTGATGATACACAATCTACGGCTGAATTAGCAGCAGCTTTCGACGTTAGCGTCAAAACAATATTGGTCCATTTGCGTCAAATTGGCAAGGTAAAAAAGCTTGACAAATGGGTGCCCCACGAACTCAATGATCGCCAGCGCAAAGTAAGCGTCGAAACGTGCCTTGCGCTGCTCAACAGACACACAAATGAAGGAATTTTGAACCGCATTGTTACCTGCGATGAAAAATGGATTCTGTTTGATAACCGCAAGCGCTCAGCAAGTTGGTTGGATCCTGGTTCAGCACCTAAACAATGCCTTAAACGAAA
Source organism: Agrochola circellaris (assembly GCA_914767755.1). NCBI lineage: Eukaryota > Metazoa > Arthropoda > Insecta > Lepidoptera > Noctuidae > Agrochola > Agrochola circellaris. Next base: position 12,799,207 of record OU611859.1, read on the forward strand.
ACTTACCCCTAGAAAAGTGATGGTCACTGTTTGGTGGTCTAGCGCCGGTGTGATTCATCACAGCTTCTTAACAAACGGGGTGAGCATTAATGCAGATGTGTACTGTGAAGAACTGAACACAATGATTGAGAAGGTGGCACATCTCCAACCAGCATTGGTCAATCGCTCGTCTCCGCTGCTACTGCACGACAACGCGCGACCTCATACTGCACAGCAGACGGTCTCCAAGTTGCAAGAACTGGGGTTGGAAGCTCTCCGTCATCCGCCCTACTCACCAGACCTTGCGCCTACAGACTACTACTTTTTCCAGAATTTGGATAACTTCTTGGCGGGAAAAAAATTCAATACCCGAGAGGCAGTACAAAATGCCTTTGCAGAATTTGTTGCCTCCCGTCCAGCAGATTTCTTTAAGAAGGGCATCAATAAACTGCCACTGCGTTGGCAAAGATGCATTGATTACATGGGTGATTAATTCGATTAATACAAATAAAAAATACATGAAAAAAATTTGTTTAAATTTGTTCATACAAAACGGCAATTTCATAGGTAAAGACCTATTATAACCCATTCATTGAGACTATTTCAATGAGCCCCCAAACACGACACCTTTTTTTTTTTTTTGGATTGGGGAATTATCAAATAACTTCTCCCGCTCTGGGCGGAGCGGGAGGGCGTGTCAGACTTTTACTGACTAAAACCCACCCGTACAAGGAGTACGGGTGGGTTTGCCGTTTGCCGTTGCCTGTGTGCCGGGGTCGCGATATCCCTTTCCGACAAACTCGCAACCCTGGCAGGCATTGGCCCTTCCGGACCCCGTCAGTTGGTGCTGACATCTCTTTGAGGCGCACGTGGAACACAACGCGCCCTCGACCCGGGCCTGGTCCCTATCGGGCGGCGAGCTACCCATTGCTCACCGTCCGCAAGCCTGCGCCTACGGTGGCCAGAAGTCAGCTCTCGACTCCCGACGCCCGGGGCGTTTTGCGGCGACTAGGGGCGCGAGGGCGCGAATCTTGCCTCTCCCTCGCGCGCTCCGCCTCCTCCTTCGCAAGCATTACTGCTTCGCAGAAGGAGGTGACGGCCTCCCATGCACTCTCGCTCCGGACCATGGCCTGAACCAGGGCCGGACGCGAGAGATCGCCGCCGCCGATCGCCTCCGTGAGGACACGGCGGTGCCCCGCCCAAGCCGGGCAGACCTCCACCGTATGCTCCACCGTCTCCTCCGGGCGATCCACACAATGGTGACACCCGGGCGTTTCCTCCCGCTTTATCCTGAACAGGAACCTCCCGAAACAACCATGTCCGGTGAGGAACTGCGTCAGGCGGAAGGTGAGGACGCCGTGGCGCCTCTCTAGCCACTCCTCAAAGAGGGGACTTATCGCCACGATACCTGTGCTGTAAGTTGCTAAGGAAGTTGGGTATCCTGCTAATTCCAGGTGATGCTGTAGCATCAGTTCAAGGTTCTTCATTGAAATATCACAATAACAAATTTCAAATCGATCAGATCTGTGGAAGACGCTCACATCCATTCATCAACTAGAAAAGAGCTGATAATCTTCAAAGGGCTGAACCGATTTTCTTGAATTATAGCTAGAAACACTCTCGATCAAGTCGCCTTTTAAACAAAACAAAAATAAAAACACAATCGGTTCAGCCGTTTGGGAGTTACGATGGCGCAGACATATACACAGATACACACGTTAAACTTATAAAACTCGTAGAACATACCATAGATTTTGCATTTCGTTTAAAAACCGTCTAAACGAAAATAGCTTCTCTTCGGAAAAAAACCTAACATTGAGATCAAAAAGCATTCTAACACAATTCACCTTGATTAGCAGCACAACGACCCGAATTTCATCTTTATCATATTAAAAAGTTAGTATACAAGGGCCAATTTTTTTTGTAAACCAATTTCTTCTCCCTTTTAGGGCTTCATTGCAAAAGTTCAAAAGCAGCCATTGATTAACTTGGAACGTGCAAATAGCTGTTTGAAATCGGTTTTGTTGAACCCGATTGGTCACTTTGTATCCAATGGCTTTTTATTGGTTCGATACAATTATTTATAATTAGAATGGATTCTTTTGACGTTCAGTTTGAAGTGCTATTGGGTTTTTCCATCTGGAATTTCTCAGTAGCAGCCCGGAGTCTTGATTTGTGTCCGGTTGATGGCAACAGGCTCGCCCCCTATTACATGGGACTTAAACATAACTGGCGAAATGTGGTTGTACTATAGGTTCACCTCTGCTTAACCCTTCGAGGAATACTGGCGTAATGTTATGTATTTTGCAGTTCATTATACCCCTTTATCTCCAAATTATACATAGGTTAGGTCCTTTAAAGGGTACCTATTGTTTAGGCGTCTTAATTAGTAATTTTAGACTACGTATTTATTGAGACATAAATAAAACGATCTTTGTGTAATTTCGGATAGGTACATTGCTAACTTATCGAATTGCGATGTTTTATTACTATAATTGTTGATTTTTTTATAAATCCAACATACTTTGGTCTATAAACCTACCTCTTCCCATACAAACTACTTGCATGGGAAGAACTACGAATTGGTCTAACTGCGAATGGGACCAAGTGCGAATGGGACCAAGTGCGAATGGGACAAAGTGCGAATGGGACCACGTGGGAATGGGACGAAGTGCAAATGGGACCAAGTGCGAATGGGACGAAGTGCTAATGTGACCAACTGCGAACGCGGGACGAAGTGCGAATCGGACGAAGTGCGCATAAACCAACATAACATCACGCCTGTATTTCGCGTAGGGTTAAGTAGAGGTTTACCTTAACCCCACATTTCGCCAAGGGGCGAACACAACTCCAAACTCCGGGCTGCTACTGAGAAATTCCTGATGGATAAGCACAATCACACGTTGCTCGACTCGGAAATCGGACCTAAGACCTCATGCTCAGTAGTAGCGCTTGCGACCACAAGACCAACGAAGCAGTATATCGGCACACTAACTAATAATATAAATGCGAAAGTGAGTTTGTTTGTCTGTTACGCTTTCACCCTAAAACAGCTGAACAGATTTGGATGAAATTCGGCACATGGGTAAACCATGACCTGGGTTAGGACATAGGATACCTTTTATCCCAATATTTATTTATTTTACACTTTAAGCACACAAATGTACAGAGGCGGACTTAATGCCATAGGCATTTTCTACCAGTCAACCTTTGGGTGATGCAGAGATAAACAGTGGTAGGTGCAATATCGAAAATTGTGGAATAAATATTTATTTAAATATAAGGATATACATATACCTATTAACCTATATATATAATACTATATAAATAAATACAAGAACAGCAGTGCTATTCTGTAACCATCTCACTAACTAACTTGGGTGAAGTGAGCTGTCAATAGTGTCAATCCCTGTGGAATGACAGCTCACTCCACGCTCACTTCACCTAAGTTATCACGGTGAGATGTTTACAGAATAGCAAGGCAGAATGTTTTGTACAAAGTGGAGTGAAGATCCGATTGCGAATTGAACATTTTTTTGTTTCGTTGTAAAACTTTTAGCGTAACATGAAAGTTGTTTTTCTTTTGTTTTATTTGATAACTTTTTTATGCTTTGTTTCATGACTTTACAACGAATTTTGTCGCTTTGTAAATGCCCAGTGTCAAACATAAGCAGGAATATTTTTTGGATTTGTTATATTAGCTTCATAGGCTTACTTTTCAAGGAAATGGCTTGTGGCGGCATCTACATCGCCACATGCGAACTACGCATTAAAGACCTAACGTCAAAAAAAAATTCAAAAAAAAAATTCAAAATTCAAAAGTCATTTATTCAAACTAGGCTGATAATCAGCACTTTTCGAACGTCAAAATTACATAAGACAGTCCCCCAAAACGCCCACCCTTCACCACTTCCTAGTGCGTTAGCTGGGAAGAAGAAGTGGCGCAACAAACTCCCCAGCAGCACAGCTATCTGTTCAGTTAGAAAGAAAAAAAATGACTCTATATAATAGTATTCAACATACTTAATTAACCTAATTTAAATTATTATCCATATGTTAGCTAGCACACGCCAATATACCAAACAAAATCATCGAGAACTATACTCGGGCAGAAATAAAAACTAAACGTAAACAAAACTTAACGTCTTAATAAAAGCCTCCAGGCATAAAGGGCGTGCCCGCCACACAAATGACCTTCACCGTGTCCTCCGGGCGATCCACACAGTGGTGACACCCGGGCGTTTCCTCCCGCCTTATGCGGAACAGGAACCTCCCGAAACAACCGCTCGAAACAACCTGCGTCAGGTGGAAGGTGAGGACGCCGTGGCGCCTCTCTAGCCACTCCTCAAAGAGGGGACTTATCGCCGCAATTGTGGCGTGTCCAGCACTGGGTTGCGACAATCGCACTCTCCATGCCGCCATGAGATCCCGCCGGAGCTCTGTCCGCTGTGCCGTGATTTCTCGCCGCAACGGAGTTACGCCCCGGCGTTTCGCCTCCTCGCGCCACTCCCAAGTGTGCGCGAGGACAGTAGAACCCTCCCTTACAACACGTTATTAACAAAAGTGTCAAAATTATAGCTCCCGAAATTATTTATACTAGCAGTATTCAGTTGCATTAATGCAGCCAAATTACTCTAAAAGACAAAACAGTATCTGACTTTCACAGAATGACTTGTCATAACATGCTCCACCTTCATAAAGTCAAACTTTGTCGTAATGGGTGTGAAAAGTACACTATATTAAAGGTAGACGTGAAGCCTTCAGCGTTAAAGAGAACTTTACAAGGGGTCCTGTTTCATGAGTACCTATATAGTTTCAAAGTTAAAATACTAACAAATCCCTGAAGTATGGCGCGAAACGAATGGCATAACAGGCAGAAGTTCAACGATAAAGTTTTTTTGTGCATTGAAATACATTCAGTGAAAATTGTTAAGAAAATTGACACCCTTCGTCAATTTGCCCTGTTGTCATTTTATCTATTCTTCCGTCGACAAAACCCGTGTCTATGGTGACCATGCTACGCGTCCCGTTCGGCAAGGTGGATACTTTTCTCTGTCTACCGACCGTACATAATGTCTGTTGCTGAAATTAGGTTCCTGTCGGTTCCATACGATATTTAATTATGTACTAATTCAAAAATAATTTCTTGTAAGTAGGCCGGTCATAGTGTATATCATAGGGGATCGGTCATAGGGGACATCGTGGCCCTGGCAAACAGGCAACGGAAGGAACACGGGTGGGTTTTAGTCAGTAAAAGTCTGACACGCCCTCCCACTCCGCCTTTGATAATTTCCCACCCTCAAAAAAAAAAAGGCCGGTCATAGTGTTCATCTGCTGAATAATTTTATAACAGTGTGTTAATGATTACTCATATTTATTTAATCATTCTAAGATAATATTTATATAATTTAAAAGGTAACAATCTTAAAATAATAATAAATGTAATGTACAATTATAAAAAAGGGAGGGGAAAGAATCATAGGGCATCCAAAAATTCATCCGCATCGCTATCAACAGGAAAAGTCCCCAAAAGGCTGGCAGCATTGCCACGTTGTATTGCCATACAACGTGGCAATGCTGCCAGCCTTTCTTTGACCAAAAAATTGGTCAGCTCTCTGATCACGTGAAGAGTCGACCAACCGCTTGACGATGTCTCGAAAAACTAAGTGGGCACTCGAACCCCATGGCCCTACTGTTTCAACCCCAAACGGGTCGAACTTAAAAGTTTAGTTTACATTTCCACAGACCAAAATAAATTGCATATTGACACACTAATGAAGAACAAATACGAACAAAACAAACAGAAATGTAAAGTAAATAATAAATTAAATATATTCTGCAATTTGTTCAACATCCAACTAGAACAACAATAAAATTATCCGCAAGAACAAATAACATGGTTCTAACCGCCACTTAATTAACTAAAGTCATAGAGAAAGTAGATTCAGACCATTATTAATCAAATAGGACGTGATCTCCCTCTATATTGTGGGTAGCTACTATACTAGTAGGTATTACAAACGCAAGCGACGCACTAGGTACGGGAACTACTCAGTAACAAAACGTTCGGAACTTAACGACCTGCAGTTAGTGTTACCATCTGTCCGAATTTGTCCGGACATATCCAGCTTTTTGGCACCTTGTCCGGACTATGTCCGACCTTCTCATTTGTCCGGACTTTTCGATTTAAAGGGATTTTCTTTAAAAAGATAAATGTTTACACAAAAAAAAAAAAAAAAAACGGATTTTTTTTGCAAATGTCAGGACATTTCCTATTTTGAAACGGTAACCCTACCTGCAGTTAGATTTGCTTATGCCTTATCTGCGTGTGAATTCCACTGCTGAAAACGGCACGCGCGACCTATGAATAATTAGAAGGGAAATTGGTATAAATTTTGGTTTGCAGGCGGTTGCCCGTTCTCTTGAATCCGTTGTTTAATTTTAAAGATCCACCTTATGGGTGAAAAGGTGTGGCCTATTTTCTCACAAATAAGGAATAAATGCTAAGTTGATTCAAAACGATAGCACAAAAGCACGCAACGAGAGAGCGCGCGAGAACAAGCAAAGAAGAAAAAAGACCAAGATAGATTTAGTCAAGAGGACCTAAACAAAAAGTGTTTTTAACAGTTCTCTAAAAAACTACCAGCGTTCGTAGGAGCTAACCGCGGCAGACTAAATTCCCAGTGCGTTGAAAACCGCACATCTCAGTATAAATTAATTAAGCAAACGTTGAACGAACTGAACTGACACACTTAACTAAATAACGAGTTCATAAGTCATGCGGCCATAAGTCTTGGTAACAAACAAGTTCATATTGTAATGAGTGATTTAACTGGGTACTGGTTTGCTGTTAGATTTATTTAATCGTTGATACTATTGTTGAACTCAAATACTATTTGTATTAGTATCCTAATTACGTAATACACGATCAATCAGAATCTGAATCGTTTTGAAACAGATTGCTAATCCAAAGATTCGTACGTTCGAAAAAAGAATCTGCTCAACAACGTAAATAACACAATGAATGTTGTTGACCGGTCAAATTGAAACAGATTAGTCGGAATTGTTAACGAAAATGTGTTGCGTAATTAGATAGCAGGTTTACATGGAACTTGCAGGTATGTTAAGGCAAAATTATATTAAAAAATTTGTGAAAAAAATAATTATCGGGTGACTTTTTCGTACAAGGGTGCGGGCAGCGGGAACGCCTGGCGGGAGTGACAGTCGCTCGCCCGCGTAAACCTGTCACCTACGAAAACGACGCCCTATAACTTTATATCACGAGTTCCGTAATATAATTTTGTCTTTGTTTACAGAGAAATAAAACTCACGCTTTTTTCGGGGGGTACGCAAAAACTTCAGAACGCCACGGTCATGACATACTGTGGAAGCATCTACATCGCCACATGCGAACTACGCATCAAAGACCTGACGTCACACAAATCCAGCATCGCACAATTAGAGTTTACCGCGCGAACGACATATATAAAACTACCCGGCATCAATCGTTGGGCAGTTGCCCGCCAGACACGACACCTGACCCGTCGGAGGATCCTTCCTTTTCTATAGAGGATGAGTGAACTTTAAACCCTGTTCCTCATACCACGTAAATACTATCCGTCATTTAATTTGCATTTTCGCAGGACATCATGGCTACCGCAAAGGACAAAGCCAAGTCCAAACAGTAGACCGGATATTCTGGATCGCGAAATGACACTTATATGATTTCTGCATTTCCATGCAGCTTTGTAGACTAAATCATAACATCACGCCTGTTTTCGCTAAAGGGATAGGCAGAGGTGTACCTACCAGAGATGTTCAATTGCGAGAACCTCCGCATTTATTTAGACCTCCGCATCTGCATTAATTCATGCGAAACTCATACGGATGCAGCCGTGCTATTCTGTAAACATCTCACCGTGATAACTTGGGTGAAGTGAGCTTGATGTGAGCTGTCATTGCACCTAAAGCTAGGGATTGACACTATGGACAGCTCACTTCATGCTCACTTCACCCAAGTTATCACAGGGTTGCATCAAAATGAAAATTATAATCATCAATATAGCACAAAATCGTCACATTTTCGCGAAACAGTCTTATATCCATCAAACACATAATTTCAAGAGCTATATCTATTTTTAAATGATTATAATTTAGTCATTATTTTATTATAATTGCCGCGAATTGAATTATGATTAACATACAACGAAACAGCGCTGCAATTTGCAAAAAACTTAGGATTTTTTAAATTTTGCATTGTCGCCTTGATGGATCCCTTAAAAAACTTGAGATCCGACTTCACATCCACATCCGCTAAAATCTTCGTTCGCAACATCCCTTTTTTTTTTTTTTTTTGAGGATGGGAAATTATCAAATAACTTCTCCCGCTCTGGGTGGAGCGGGAGGGCGTGTCAGACTTTTACTGACTAAAACCCACCCGTGTTCCTTCCGTTGCCTGTGTGCCGAGGTCGCGATATCCCTTTCAGACAAACCCGCGACCCCGGCAGGCATTGGCCCTTCCGGACCCCGTCAGTTGGTGCTGACATCTCTTTGAGGCGCGCGTGGAACACAACGCGCCGTCGACCCGGGCCTGGTCCCTATCGGACGGCGAGCTACCCATTGCTCACCGTCCGCAAGCCCGCGCCTACGGTGGCCGGAAGTCGGCTCTCGACTCCCGACGCCCGGGGCGTCTCCTGCGGCGACTAGGGGCGCGAGGGGGCGCATTTTGCCTCTCCCTCGCGCGCTCCGCCTCCTCCTTCGCGAGCATTACTGCTTCGCAGAAGGAGGTGACGGCCTCCCATGCACTCTCGCTCCGGACCATGGCCTGAACCAGGGCCGGACGCGAGAGATCGCCGCCGCCGATCGCCTCCGTGAGGACACGGCGGTGCTCCGCCCAAGCTGAGCAGACCTGCACCGTATGCTCCACCGTGTCCTCCGGGCGATCCACACAGTGGTGACACCCGGGCGTTTCCTCCCGCTTTATCCTGAACAGGAACCTCCCGAAACAACCATGTCCGGTGAGGACCTGTGTCAGGCGGAAGGTGAGGACGCCGTGGCGCCTCTCTAGCCACTCCTCAAAGAGGGGACTTATCGCCAGAATTGTGGCGTGCCCAGCGCTGGGTTGCGACAATCGCACTCTCCATGCCGCCATGAGATCCCGCCGGAGCTCTGTCCGCTGTGCCGCGATTTCTCGCGGCAGCGGAGTTACGCCCCGGCGTTTCGCCTCCTCGCGCAACTCCCACATGTGCGCGAGGACTTTTGCCTCCAGATCCCATGGCGGTATTCCGGCAAGGAGGCTCGCCGCCTCACGGGAGACCGTGCGGTAACCTCGGACCATCCTAATGGCCATGACCCTTTGGGACGCGTTCAACCGCTGGGCCGGTCGCAGCCTCAACGAACGCGCCCACACCGGTGCCCCGTAAAGGGCCATGGACCGCACGATCCCTGCGTAGAGCCTCCGGCAGGAGGCGTTTGGACCCCCTAGATTGGGCAGGAGCCGCTTCAAAGCAGCCCCTGCCCTCTGCAGTTTGGGAGCCAAACGTCGGAAGTGCTCCACGAAGTTCCACCGGCTGTCGAGGACGAGTCCCAGGTACTTCATCGTCGACTCGACACCGATGTGAACCCCTCCTGCCGTTATCCGGGAACCCGATAGTGGCGCGTTCCGAGGACCATAAAAACACATGGCCTCGGACTTGTGCAAGGCCACCTCGAGTCCCAATTGCCGGATCCTATCGACGATTGTCGCAACCCCGCGTGTCGCCAGTTCGGCCGCCGCCTCATGCGACCTCCCCTGCGCCGTTCGCAACATCCCTGGTACCTACATAGAACACAATACACGCACATGATACCTTGTTCTTAGAACAATACTGTTACTTACCTTGTTTTCAGCATACTATAGGTAGGGCTGCCATCACCTAAGTTACCCCGGACAAAAACTTCAAATACCCCGAACATTTCGGTGAAATTAAGATTTTTCCCCGGACGCCCTCGGTTTTTTTTACAATATAATAAATATAACCATCGCATCGTTACAATTGTCGTTACAATCATATAATTTTTTTTATTAATAGAAAATCAACTTAAGTCTCAAAAATACAAATAAAAGGCTTAATTTACTAATAAATTGTACTTACACTATTTTCTATCTGGTAACAAAAATAAAATTTAGGAACGGTTGTCATATTGGCACCAAAAAAAAAAAAAACTTATGTCAAAAACAAATTATAAATTGTCTAGGTAGACTAAGTAAAATATTGCTTATTAGCTTGTAAATTCTATAAAACTACTAATAAGTACTTAAGGCGGATCCGCAGTGATAGCCCCTTTAATTTAATTTAATAATAATAATTCAATTAATCGGATTTCCCCTGACACAAATAGTGTCCGGGTTTGACCTGGACACTATTTAAAGACCCCGCCCGGACGCTCCCCGGACGCCCCCCAAACTAGAACAAATCCGGGGAAACCCGGACGGATGGCAGCCCTACTATAGGTCCTTTGATCCGGTATTATCAAAAAATTAATGTAACATTCATAGAAAAAGTGCTTCAAAGTCACGATACAAAACTTGTAACAGTTGTAACGTAATCAGTATTACGCCTTGTACTCTTTTTTACCCTTTACCGTTCAAATAAGTTCTTTGTAGGGTTCTTAGAGGATTTTCATTGGGCATTAGGCCTTGTGAATAGGGGGATTCGGGTTGTTCAAATTGTAATTTCGAAGCGGTTTACCTTTGAAATTACAATGTTGCTAACTCGATAATGTGATTGCGTAGTCTGTATAAATGGCAAAGGATCTGTGGCTTTTAGTGTAATTGTTTGTTAAGAGGTTCTCTTGAGGTTTGTGTGATGTGAGGAATCTTGCTCTACAGTACTTAACAATGATTACTCCATATCAGTTTCCGTGGGTATCACATTTACAAAAACTATGTAGGATAGCAGAATTATATGAAAAAAAAAATGCAAAATTAGATCTATCAATTCGCCTAGCCTTTTCCCAATTATGTTGGGGTCGACTTCCAGTCTAACCGGATGCAGCTGAATACTAGAATTTTACATGTAGCGACTGCCTATCTGACCCCCACAACCCAGTAATTGGGTAATACGATACCCCTTGGTAAGCTGGTTGTCAGACTTTCGGGTTGCTGACGATCCGTAACGACTGTCATCCACGAATGACAGCTGAGACCAACGGTTTAACATGCTTTCCGAGGCACGTAGGAGTCTCGGTATGTAAAAATGGTCACCCATCCACTGACCAACCCCGGCAAGCGTAGCTTAACCTGATAGATCGTGCAGCTGATATTACTTAGCCACAAGCTCCTCCTCTTATTATTATTATGCAATTTCAATTAGATTTAGGTAAAATTAGATACATCGTTTGTAAATAACGCAGCATCAACTAAGAAGGTATTTAAATTAAAATGCAGTGAATTTTGAATTTTCACGATTTCTATTGAAAAAGGTTTTAAATCTCATATTTTTATAGTACCTATTTGCATTTGGTTGTGGACTGGCCGCAAATAAAAATCAAATTATTTTAAAATTCGAACACTGCAGTGGGTTCGCCGCGGCCTAATTTTGACATACACGACATTAGCATAGCACTGATGCTTTTTTTTCAAATTTAAAAATTATTTTCTGTCTTCTACCTACTGAATGATATAAATAAATCAAAATGCAATCCGTTGTGACTTTTGAGAAACCCTTGCCGCATCTTAGTTTGGCCGATTGGGATGCGAGGCTCTACGGCTTACAGGTAAAATTATAATTTTTCTATTCTATCGTCCTAGCTGTTCCCTCAGAGCAAATTAAAAAAACCAAGACATAACGCTGTCAACATCAACGTGAGGCCGGTTTCGTAAACATGTGTGCACTTACTTTAGTAGTGTAGTTTGGTTGTAAATGTGTCAGTGTGGGCGTGTATGCATGGAGCGAGGTATAGTTTTTACATTCTTCACTGTATTGTTCGCACCGCTGTTTTAATTTTTCATTTGGTCTGAGGCTGTTCCTAGCATAAATTTCCTAGTGCTTTCGGCACGATTATTAAAAAAAAATTTTTTGTTCAATGAGTAGATAATGCGTACATATCCAGTTATCTAGGTACCTGCTTTATTTGTATTGCACCCAGAAATGGTGAGGCACTGACAAAACGAATGGTGACAAATTATGGTCACCTTCCTTTATATTGTCAGTGCCTTGGATTGGATACTTTTGACACCAATTTACTGATTCATAATATAATTATTATAACCAAGCACCAAGTTACACCTGATGAAGATAACATACTATTTACAATAATTGATTACTTACTTTATTTGAGTGCTAGCTGCGTCCCGTGGTTTCACCCGCATAAATCTCGATCCCATGGGAATATCGAGATAAAAATGATCCTATGTCCTAACCCAAGTTATGGTCTACCCATGTGCCAAATTTAATCAAAATCTGTTCGGCCGTTTTAGCGTGAAAGCGAAATAAATAAACAGACAAATAAACAAACAGACAAATAAACAAACAAACTTTCGCATTTATATTTTTACTAGCTTTCGCTCGCGGCTTTATTTATTTCTTTATTTATCTTAAATCTTTCTTTATTATCCCAAGGGAACGTACTACCGGAATAAAGTATCTTTGGTTATGACGAGGTGTGTGGTAGACTTACTGGGTCTGAAGAAAGAGCGTCCGACGTCACAGGTAGATCTTGAATGGCGACCCGCAAAATTCCGATTGCGCGGTAAAGGAAAGAATTGCGCACGCGCAGGTAACTTCACGCGCTTTGAACCAAGGGACTCAGCAGGCGACGCGTGTGTCCATTGTACTACTATTATATTAATGACGGACGGACCGTACGGTAAACGTGATATTCTTTTATATTAAATGCTACTAATTATTGTTGTATGTTTATTAATATAATGTATATTGTGTGTTTGTGTTTATTAGTGTAGGACGTATAAATATATTATGTATATATTGTAAATATAATGTGAGTCACCTACATACAATATGCTATGTGTTAATCCAGGTTATAAACTATGTGTGCCAAATTTCATCAAAATCCGTTCAGCTGTTTTTGCGAAATACAAACATTCACATTTATAATATTAGTAGGATAAATTAGGATACCCATAATGACACGACTTCAAACTAATCGGTCTCATTCTGTTGCTACAAGATTGTATTACATAATATGGTAAACAGTGCAGGTATCGGTATTGTACGATTGTATCGATTTTCGATACATTGAAGTGGATGTCTGAACGATGAGTTGTAATATTTAACAGCTTTGGGGAGGCTAGACTGTGGTAGGTACAGTTACGAGCATAAATTTACAGGGTGGCAGGGACATCGGCGCGAAAACTTTTATCATGGATTCAGTACATGATTCTGAAGCCCTCCTGAGCTGTTCGTCGGATATAAAAAAAAAAATCTGCTGTTTCTTAGAAAAGTGCAATACCTACGCGGTCAAAATGTATGGAACAGCTGATTTTTTAAATATAAATCAGCTGTTATCATAACCGACGAAAAATTTCAAAGCAGGGGTTCAAAATCACGTACTGAATAGCAGGTAACAGTTTTCGCGTCAATAAGGTCACCCCGTATAACTAAGAACACAGCTCGGTAATAATATCTGATTTCATGATTCATTCATCCTATATTTTGGCATCCGATGTCGCGTCAGGTAATTTTGGTGTTCCTACGATATCACATTTTTTTGCTGCTAATTGTTTATGCCTTCCACGAATAATCACATACATTTGCCGTCGTCTTGACTACGGATATTAATGGATGAATCCTGAATTCAGATATTATTGCCGAGCTGTCCTTAGTAATAAATTTAACGGAGGAGGGTATGTCTATTTCGTTATTATCAGTCATATTTTGACTACTGTGGGTTGTGTTGGTTGCGCAATAGAAAAACCGTTTGCAGTTCAGATATTTTTTTAATTTACGATCACATTAATCACACTAGCAATTCACACACTGTAGGTACACGACACAACTATTCAGAACGCGGGACAGTTTCTAAACGTCTTCACCGCTTGATCGCCACCCATGAAGTCTGCTCAACTCCGGCCGGTCCAAGCGTTATGTTGTAGACTCTGTCGAGCGCCGCTAGGTAGCGCTGGCGTCCCGAATAGTCAACTCAGTAAAGTATTTCTGAGATATTTAAGTGACTATACGTCAAAGAAATTTCCTTTATGGTAAACTACCTTTTGCCCGCGGCTTCAAACGCGTGAAGTAAGAATGTACTTCCGCTATAAAAAGTATCCTATGTCCTAACCCAGATCATGGTCTACCCATGTGCCAAATTTCATCCAAATCCGTTCAGCGGTTTTAGCGTTAGAGCATAATAAACAACTCGCTTTCGGTTTTATAATATTAGATAAGATATGATGTTTGACTTGTCTGTCTGTCTTGTCTGTTTTGAAGATCAGAAGGCATCTCTATCTAGATGTTTATTCTTTCTAAGTTTTCATGTTGGGGAATTTGGAAAACTCTAATACATTTTTGGGTTCTATAGGTAAACTGACGCTGTTCGCACGTGCCTAACGAACGAAAACCTATAGAACGAAATTAAAGCTTCGGTCATGCACAGCGAATACTCGCTGCAAGTGAATTCGCTGGGACAATTCGCTGGGACAATTCGCTGGGACAATTCGCTTCCTGCCTGTCACACAGCTATTTCCAAACCAGAATTTTGAGAGTCTTCGACAATACAGGCGCGCTGAGCAGAATGGCTGTCACACAGCAAATGCTCGCGGTGTGTTGCGCAGAGAATAAACTTGAACATGCTCAATTCTAATCGCGGCTAATTCAACTCGCGGCGAATTAATATAGTCGCAGCAAATAACCTGCTCTCACACAGCGAATTCTTGCTGCGAATGCCGCTGTGTGACCGAGGTTTTAGGATTCAGTGTGACAATTATTTATAAACCACATAATTAATCCCGATAGCTTACCATTACTACATTACATAACATCATGTTAACTTCGCGTAAAATAAGAATAATATAATATAATATTGGGTACGTTTAAATTAATATACCCAACTGTTTCCTAGAATTACTGGGTATTCCTACCGAACCGAATTAATTTGATTCAAAGAAGATCTATATTCCCGAAACTCAGACATAAACACCAGTAAATCAAATCAGAAGCTCCCATTGGCCTATCACGAACATTTTATAAATACAATCTTATCGATCCTGTAATATTTCATGGCAATTGGTTACCTAAATTAGAAAAGTTTTATTATGTCTCTGCGGTACTGAAACTGTCCGGGAAAGCCTACTGATATTCATGAACAATCAAATATCTATCGACAAAGTCTGAGTACTACTTAACTTTTTATATTTATTTTTGATAGTGCTCATGTTTCGGTGTGATGATTGACATTTTGTCTGCCAGTCTGACCATGAATTTATAGAGCAAACATACATACATTCTCATAGTCATCATCATCATCATTTCAGTCGAAAGACGTCCACTGCTGAACATAGGACTCCCCCAAGCACCGCCACCGCCACTTCGATCGGTTCTATGCTTCCCGCATCCAGCGGATTCCTGCGGCCTTCACAAGGTCATCGGTCTACCTAGTGGGAGGCCTTCCATCGCTACGTCTTCCGGTACGCGGTCGCCTCTCCAGAACCTTTCGGCTCCATCGGCTATCTGTTCTACGAGTAATGTGCCTGCCCACTGACACATAAGTCTAGTAATTCTTCAGGCTATGTTGGTTACCTTGGTTCTCCTGTGGATCTTTTCATTTCTGATTCGATCACGTAGGGAAACTGCAAGCATAACCCTCTCCATTGCCCTTTGGGTGTCTCTGAGCCTTATAGGCCCATTGTGAGCGACCACGTTTCAGTGCCGTACCATAGGTCATCACTGGCAACACGCACTGGTCAAAGACTTTCGTCTTGAATCGCTACGCTATGTGGGACTAGAAGATATTGCGTAGCTTCCCGAACGCTGCCCAGCCGTCGGATTCGACGATTGACCTCTTTATCGAAGTAGATGTACAGCTGTACATAGATCTCTCAGATCGTAAACCATTCAACGCGATCGTCGACCTCGACCACTCTCATCCATCTGCTACCATCTTTTAATCATTATATCTATCTATCTGCCTAGTCTTTTCCCAACTATTTTGTGGTCGGCTTCCAGTCTAACCGGATGCATCGTAATTATATGCTCGTAGCTAAGTAATAACAGCCGCACGGGTCGATTCATCAGGTAAAGCTACGCTTGTCAGGGTTGGTCAGTGGATAGGTGACCATCTTTACATACCGACACTCCTCCGTGCCTCGGAAAGCACGTTAAGCCGTTGGTCCCGGCTGTGAGTCGTTACGGGTCGTCAGAAGCCCGAAAGTCTGATAACCAGTCTTACCACGAAGTATCGTATTACCCAGTAACTGCGTTGTGGAGGTCAGGGACGCGGGGTTTATATATATTTATATATTTAAGCTTTATACAAGTAGGTATATTTAATATATTAGTTTTAAGACTTCGCTTATTCATATTTTCTCTTCTTGTTCTCACACACTATTGTCTACATTTCTTTTTCACTTCTCCTTTCGCAGGTCTGCTGGAAGAAATTTTAGCAGCACCTTTGTACTCAAAACTATGACTATGTCGTCTCTATATGTATTTTACTGTGTGCACATAAATAATAAAATAAATAAATAAAACACTTTTTTGTAGTTAATCGTGGAAGACTCTAATAAAATTCTCCTTACTCGATATATAGATTTATTACTGAACTAAATCACTATAGTATAAGCTACGTTGGTATTTATAGTTTGCAATCCAGTCAAAACTTACTTCACGAAATGAAAGTATTTTCCATATTATTCCGCTCCAATCTGCCACAAAACCAACCGCAGTTTGTTGTTTGCAGTAACAGGGATGAAGTCAAATAAATAAAGCAAATAATCAACCTATAAAGTATCTCCTTTGGGATTCACTAATGAGAGGAGTTTGACTCTCCCACTGTTAACTTCTGTTCATTAGGCATGTTAAACCATATTGCCGGCGAGTTGTCCGAAAGGGATATCGTGGCCCCGGCACACAGGCAACGGAAGGAACACGGGTGGGTTTTAGTCAGTAAAAGTCTGACACGCCCTCCCGCTCCACCCAGACCGGGAGAAGAAATTTGATAAATCCCTACCCAAAAAAAAAAAAAACCATATGCCTACAATGTGTAACTGAATTAATGCACATTTTGAAAGTTGTTTGTTCGGAACCATTTACTGAATCGATTTCTGTCATCTACATATATTTAAAAAAATGCAATCAATGTTCTATATTTGAAATCGGAATACAAAAAAAAAACTGTTTGTAACGTACAAACAGTTTGTGCGTGCGTAGATTTGTAATGTAACCACAATTTTCTCCCACAATCAGTATAACTCAATTTAATAAACAAAACAATGTTTTTTAAATAAAATTGTAAAATTTCTGTTCTGTGTTTTTAAATAAAATAGTAAAAGTGGGGTGTGCGCTGGTATGCGTTAATTTCGGGACATAGACGTAGACACTATATAAATCCTACGGTGAAAGCGTCACAGCAGCCCACGAAAATCTAATTTTCTTAGGTTTTTTGCAATTTACAGTTTCAGTATCAGGTTGTATTTTGATCTAACTTATGATTCGCGGTCGTATCAAATATGTATTTACATAAAGAATTATAATCATCAATACAACTCTCTAAGTTCATATTTACCCTATTGAATGACTATTTCATAAAATTATGACATTACAGGCTAATTCGAAGGAGTTAAATATAGTATTTCTGATTCTAATGATTATATTTCTGAAAAAAAACTAGGTAAGTATATTCCTTACGGTCGCGAATCATATTTTATTCAACGTACCTACAATCTGACACTGACCAACAAATTGCAAAAAAAAACGTAAGATTGCTTTTATTTCGCTGGCTACCTTAGCGCATCCCTCACTAGATTAAAGCTAACTGAATAAAATACATAATATATTCTATGGTCATAATTCAAATACACACTGTCTGCCTTTCCTCCTATTCAAAACAAGAATCAACATTACGCACGGACGCAAAACATTGCCACAAAAACTTTAACAGGCGTCACATCAATTTTTCACTCTTGTTACGTTACTAGCATCCAACCGTGCTTTTTACCAGGAAATAAGGGGTCGGGCCAGCTCTGATGACCGATTACTTTTACACGTCATCCTTAGTTTGACAATTTGCCTGGGTCAAAGTTTTGAGGTGACGGACAACGTTAGCGTGTGACAGCTTTACATGAGGAGGCACGGAGGCTACACATTTATTACTGGCCATAAGTTTACGCTTGGCTCTCGAAAGGGAGATTTATAGAACTTGTGTATCTATGTAGCATAGTTTTGGGTGTGTTGAGACTAGCTTACGGCTCTTAAGATAGGTATAAAAATTTCTTAAAACTGAAATCTGGCTCACAATTTGCTTCGACGGAAATTCTCGCACCAAAATTCAAAACAGAATAGCTCTACAACGATCAAAGAGCGATGACGTTACAATCTTGACAAACCAAAGTGTGTGACTGCTCCAAAAATGTTTAATGAAAACGTAAACAGATGGATCAGAAAACGTATCTGTGGATACTAATTTGTAGAACAACTTACAAATTGACCGCTTTGGTTTAATTATTTGAATACTAATTTTAAATGACCTTAATTAAAGACGTTTTTCATTTGTGAATGAGGTTAATTTCATAACCTCAATTTATCGTCGACTATTTTCCAATTACAATTTAATAATATGTAATTGTTAGAAAAAGTGTTGAGATATAAAGTTGAAACCTTCTAAATACAGATTAACGTGTTACTAATACCCTTTATTGAGTGATATATAATCTACCGTGCTATTCTGCAAACATCTCACCGTGATAACTTGGGTGAAGTAAGCTTGATGTGAGCTGTCATTGCACCTAAAGCTAGGGATTGACACTATGGACAGCTCACTTCATGCTCACTTCACCTCACTCTTCACGGTGAGATGTTTACAGAATGTATTGACTGTTCCAGAAGTATCCGATAAGAGGTATCCGGGACAGTTTATACTTATATATTTTTGGAACAACAGGTGTCGTCCGACACCAGACGAGCAGATGCGTTCGATCTACGCCACAGCGCGCACCAGCTTCGCAACGAGACCCACATCAAGACAGATTGGGATAGCTATCACAACAACAACCGCCTTAGCGCCAGGTGAGGGTAATTGAATATCCGTTGGCTTTGAAGTCGACTCTTGCAAGGATAATCTGTTCATAAGGCTACATTTACAGCGAATATGGTTTGCTGGATGAGCAGGGAATATGACGGTAGTAAAACCGGAATTTAATTATAGTTGGTACAAAAAGGGGTGAATTAAGTTTTTAGAGTTTCCAAAAGTGATTAAGAGCGCTTATCCTAAAAGTTGGCAACGTCGCAAATAGCTGTCAAATATTTACCTGTTTTGATTAATTTGGCAATATTACTACACACACATATACGTAATAATAATTCACAAATCAATCATTTATGGATGTCGTTTGTCATCTACAAACTCATCAATACTGTAATAGCCATTCCTTATTGTTAAAGATACAAAGGTCTTAATTTTAACCAATAACGGTCCGTAAGTTATAGGAATCGGTCATTAATGATTTGTGGTGCAAGCTTTCCGTTTAAACTTAGAAAGGAAAATGCTAATCTTTCTTTTTTCATATTCCAGGGTCTACGAGATCGAACAATGGAGGTCTACACTGCAGGAATTACTCGATCTTCTGGACCGCGAGATGGCCGGTCTTAAAGAAGAGAAGGCTTCAACTGAGCGGGAGTTGGAACAGCTGAATCTCCCTCTACTTGTCTGCTCCGAATGTCTGTCTAACAGAGATGGAAGGAGAAGCTCGGAGTTGACTTACGATTTGGCTGATACTGAACTGAAAAAGGTAAAACAGATAATCCTCATCAACACTAAAGCATTATTCAGTCCCTTTGTGAACGTTTTCTTCTAAATGAAATATGGCCTCCATAGTGACTGCTTAAAGGCTCGTGCAGACCAGCGCGAAGCGACGGCGCGACGCGACTCGAACAATACAATTTCTAAGAAAACTTCACCGTAAAATAATAACCGGTGCCGCGTCGCGCTGTCGTGTCGCGCTAGTCTGCACGGAGCTTAATGATAACTACTTTACAAAAAAGTACTTTACCCACATCACCGACAAGAGATGTTGTATTGGGCTATTTTCCATGGAGTCAAAATAATTTATTCCGTTCCAAAAAAAAAAAACAAATCGTTCACTATGTTATAAATAAGTAACAGTATTATATCTTGGCAGTGACCTTGAAATAATTACCTATACGGCCGCTCAGTAGATAAACCTTCCGCGTCCGTGCGTAACTGCCGCGCACTCGATACTGTTGCGTCCTGCCGATCGATTCTGTAAAAATCTCACCGTGAAAACATAGGTGAAGTGAGCTTAAATTGATCTGTCATTTCACCTGCAGTGCTATTCTGTAACCATCTCACCGTGAAAACTTAGGTGAAGTGAGCTTAAATTGAGCTGTAATTTCACCTGCAGTGCTATTCTGTAACCATCTCACCGTGAAAACTTAGGTGAAGTGAGCGTGGAGTGAGCTGTCATTCCATAGGGATCGACACTATTGACAGCTCACTTCACCTAAGTTTTCACGGTGAGATTTTTACAGAATAGCACTACAGTTAATGTTTAACACTGAGATTTGGAAGCGCGTCGTTTTGGCCGTTTTCTATCAAGACATAATACTGTTACTTATTTATATTGAGCTGTAGGTACAAACTTTCAGACAAAAGACAATACAATACTATACTATACAAACATAAGATTTTCCACTATAGCATTGTGTGCTAATTGCTAAGGGTAAAATACAACAGGTACCTACCTTATTTGCTGATTGTTAAGTCCACTTGTCACACCAATTAGCTGGCAGGTGTGTGCTTGGCTTAACTAGTTAGAATACATGCTGTTGCAGTTGGACAAACAGGATTTTCGTTGACATTTGTACCTATTTGATATTTTGAAAGCCTTATAACAGGCTGACTTTATCTTGTCCCATAGTATAGATAAGTTTTTATATGGACTTCTTTGAATAGACGGAGAGGTTTAAAGATTGTTATTTCATAAACTTAATATTAAAATTGTCGTCTTTCTCACTTATGGCCGTTTTCACCTTCACTATGTGACACTTAAATGAATCTCTAAATAAAAGTGCACTGTTGGATTTTTAACGCTAGGCTCAGCGCTGAGAATTGGAAATCCAAGAGTGCAATTTTATTTAGGGATTCATTTAAGTGTCACGGAAAGAACTTATTCGGGAAGAACTACCTTTATACCTAATAGCTTTTGCTTGCGGGAAAACTTTTGCTGGGCTTGAGGAGTTCCTGCGAAATAACAAGCAAAGTTGGCAATGACATCGCATTGCCAAACCTGTTGGTCTTCACACATCACAAATTTCTTTTAGCTCCATTTACACGATGCAAGTTCCTTGCCTATCTATATTATATAACAATGAATCGCTATTTCCCTTGGTCACGTCATCACGCGTGAACCAAGTTAGATAATTATTTTTTTGTTGTGTTCGTTATTCTCAGGAGAAGGTTATTAGAATAGGTAGGTATGTTGATAGGTAGGGTGGATAGGTAGGCAGGTAGGTAAGGTAGGTAGGGTAGGGTAGGTAGATAGGTAGGTGCACCGTAGACAAAGTACTTAGTGCTACCCGTGCGAAGCCGGGGCGGGCAGCTAGTATACAATGAAACAACAAATGGCTTATATCGTCAAAACTCTGTTTAAAGGTAGGATTTCGAACAACGATGCACCCGGCATCGCTGCCGCGTCTCTACTGCCTCATTTTCTATAGGTTTATATGGATTTACATTCCTAGCACGGCAGCAATGATGCGCGATATTGCTGCGACGACACTGGTGCGTGGCAGTGTCGCCCTGCCGCCGCGGCATACCAGAAGTGCGGGCGTTCATGACAGCGATAACACATGAATGTAGTCAACTTTTGAGAAGTAAACCGCGAACAGCAGTGCTGCTCGAAATCTCGAGCCAGGCAGCACTGCCGCGTGCAGCGTTGTTCTGAATCATAACCTAAACGGTGCAACTTTTATTGTTGCTTCAATTTATGGTATGCCACAGGCAATTACCTCGCACCATGTAAATCAGACTTTGGTGGCGGTTACTTATATCCATTGGCTTGTTTTCCAAACGATTTATAGTACATAATAACATAATTACAGGAACTCTGTGTAACAGAAAGCAACAAGAAAATGCTGATAGACAGATGCCAGTCCGCTTGGGAAAAAATCAACAAGTTAGAAGTGGTCAAGTTCAAACTTCAATTAGACTTGAACGATAAGAACGAAGCGCTCCAGATTGATAAGGACATGCTGACCTTGGACAAGGACTGTGCCAATATCACTTATAAGACCGACTCCTTGAAAACTCCCAAGAGGTAGGAATTTTTTGTTATATGTAGCTACTAAAAGTAATTGAATGAGGGATAGGGCCTAGAAGTAAACAGATGGAATTAATCGTAAATTTAAATGAAACTTGGTTAAAGTTAAAGGGTCATGTACCTATCAAGCAGTGAGAATTCTTCCCTTGTAGACATTTGGTTCTACATAAACATAGTTACGTCATCATTACATCAACCTCTTCTGTTTTTTTTCCACTCCCAAATATTAGAACTGGGTTCCTCAAAAAAGTACCCCGGCTACATGTTTAGATTGATTTAAAGATACCTGGTACAAGTTATGTGGTTGTTTGCACTAGACAATAATGAGTCAAGGTATTGTGGCAGCATCTACATCGCCACATGCGAACTTCGCATCTCACTGACGTCACGCAAAATCCTACATCGCGCAAGCATGGTTTAATCAATTATCTGGTAGGCCCACCAGACACAACACACGTCTGGTCGGAGGATTCTCCCTTTTCTACGGAGGATGAGTGAACTTTACACCCTGTTCCTCATAGCTCTATAGTATGTATCATTAGCTTAGCGTCTATTCCATAATAATTACTTTGTCAAACCAAGTCTAAACCTGAACACTAAGCCAAAGTAACTTACAAGACGACATTCTCCTTGAAAACAACCTGAGAGGCAGGCGGGAACTTTAAACTTGTACTTCTAAACAATTAAATTTGTGAGAAGTTATGATACTCCCCCGCGTCTTGTTGCACCTGAGCCTGAGTTAAAAGGCTCAACATTCTAGTCTCATTAATAACACAAGATATGAGCAGTCTCTAAGCGATGCTACTTTGCCACTCATTATGGTTTTTTCTTGTGTAGGCGTTGGTACGTAATATACGGTAATAATGGCTCTTGGTTCGCGAAAGTTTTCTGCACTAAAGTACGGGTTAAGTTTTGAACTACTTTATTTCATACTAGCTTCTGCACGCGACTTGGTCTGCGCATTTTACGTTAAAAATTATCCTATGGCACTCGGCAATAGCGTAGCTTCCTATGAGTGAAATAATTTTTGAAATCGGTTGGGTAGTTTCGAAGATTACCTTCTAAATGCAAACTAAGAAACTTTTCCTCTTTACAGGCTGAAATTTAATTCATTGGCAACATTTTAAATACGTGTTCTTACCATGACACTTCTTTATTTAGGCCAAAAAAACACGACAAAAATAAAATAAATATATAAAATTTAAGTTTAATTTTATATATTTTTTCGATATTGTTGGCCTAAATGAAGAAGTGTCATGGACTCATGGTTAAAATACGTGGTTAATATAATATAATCAATGATAATAATTGGTGCCCTGAGACAGTGAGGCGGGGCCGCGGCAGACCACGTAGGAGATGGCGGGACGAGCTGGATAGGTTCCGTGAAAACTGGAAGGAGGACGCACAGGTTCGCGAAAGATGGAAGAAGTGGAGGGAGGCCTTTGCCCAGGCGTGGGACAGAGTAGGCTAAAAAAAAAAAAAAAAAAATTCATTTATTTTCAGACACATTAAATTCCATATATAACACACTAACTGATTTACTCAAACTTTAAATTCATTCAAATCAAATACATACACATGTCAATCAAATCATATAAAATACAAACAGATGTCATTCAAATCAATAAAAAATTTACCCAATAATTTATTTTTATTTTTTATATTGCCAATGAATTAAATTTCAGAATATTATTGAAGTATAGAGGACTAAAATCATATTAATGAACGAAATTACAAAAAAAAAACAAGGATCGACGTCACTGATGTTAGTAACCAAAATGATGGTTCTGACTAGCCTTGTATTGTATCTACGGATCTACCCACGGAGTACTATACTCCGTGTATTTATTTTCCAGACTACACTTAAGTGCACTTTGTTGTAAGAGGCGAGAGGCAAAGTTGCTATCAAAGAAACGTCTTCGAATTTCTAACAAACATAATTTTAGAAGTTAATATCAAGACAAATACAATTTGACAATTTGCCTGAGATTAACGAGACCATTTTAATCTACTGCTGAAAGGTTAACTATATAAGTAAAACGAACTATTCAATCACTTTAAAAGGACCGCGGTAGCAGCAGCAGTGGTAGCCTAGTGGTGTGATCGTCGGACTGCCAAGTCATAGGTCTCGAGTTCGAACCCAAGGCGCGGCTTGCGGGCGGTGAGCAATGGGTAGCTCGCCGTCCGATAAGGACCAGGCCCGCGTCGACGGCGCGTTGTGTTCCACGCGCACCTCAAAGAGATGTCGGCATAACTGACGGGGTCCGCTAGGACCGATGCCTGCCGGGGTCGCGGGAAAGTCGGAAAGGGATACCGTGGTTCCTGGCAACGAAAAGGCAACTGAAGGAACACGGGTGGGTTTTAGTCAGTAAGAGTCTGACACGCCCTTCCCTCCCGAAATTATTTGATAATTTCCCAAGCAAAAAAACAAGAAAAAAACTTTTGGTTTCATGTGCGTATTGTATAATTATCACTTGCTTCAAAAACGGTGAAGGAAAACATCGTGAGGAAACAGAGAGATATTTCTCAACGGCATGTGAAGCCAAGTCAGAGGCCCATGGGCGGCTTTAAAACTCTGACACCAGGTTAGTCACTAACCACACGAAATAAGAAAGGACCGTAATCAAAACCTTTTATCATTATCTCTTCTAGAATGATAACCAACCAACAATGGCTAGACAAATGTGAAGCAACAAAACAGATGGCAATTAACGAACTGCAAGATACTTTACGTCTTCGTGAGTCACTCTTCGTGGCTCGAGGTCGCGCCAGAAATGCCTTGAGAGCTCAAACTGACGTCACTAATTATATGCTTCGTAGACGCATCTATGATACGCAGAGGGCTAGGAACGAGCTGGATTGGCAGAAAATGAAGGTATGTTTATTAAGGCATAAAGTAGCAGCAGTGGCGTACCTAGGGCAAAGGTGACTTCTCATCCTAAAGAAAGCCAACCAGCATTAACAAGAACGTAAAGCGCAGCGAGGAGCACCTAAGTTCGTTTAGCTTTCCTCCGCGTCTTTTCAAACTTCCGTTTTCGTTTCGCTTAGTACGCGGTACCGAACCGAAGTATGAAAACACACGGAAGAAAGCACCGAACTTAGCTTCGTTTTTATTCGTTCCCAGTGTGGCCTGAATTTTGGCATTAGTGTGTTCAAGTAATTTTACAATATTTTGTGTTTTTACTCGTTCCCAGTGTGGCCTGAATTTTGGCATTAGTGTGTTCAAGTAAGTTTACATATATTTTGTCAACCATGTTTTTTATACATAGAGAAAGACATTGAACACTGCAGCTTGTTAGGTATGAAAACCTGTAAACCGTGTAATAACAAAAATTGCACTTTTTTTAATGCACATTGCAATATCAGAAATCCATATATCCATTTATTGCATTCCGTATTGTTTATTAGAAGATACAGAAGGCTTAAAGCTAGGTAGTAAGGTTCTTATAGTGCAGTGAGTACATTAAATATACGACTACATTGGGACAAAATGCCATTGATGATTTATTCGCAAACTACTCGCTCACCTGTAAACCTCGTCAGTGCAATTTCCACTAAACAAGACCAAATGGAAATTGTAAACATTGGAGTAAACGTTCAACCTATTTGAGTATTCCAATTCAGCGGTGAAAAGCACCTTGTAATAGGGAGACTAAAGCCACCGAAATACCTATAAGTACAAAGTATTATTGCCTTACTTGGAAAAGCCCCATTTTTCCACTGTACAGACGTAAACTTCTGCAGTTTGCTGATTTTTTTATATTAATATCGTTTACACAGAAGGCGTTTATATGAAAAGCAATCATTTGTATCGTAACACCGAATATTTGGTTTCAGATGTAAAAAAAAGTATTTGGAAACTTTCCTAATGCCTTTTTTTGCACCTAAAACAGTTACAACATCAAATTCAGTGTTATAATTACAATTCATTAATAATATTCTAGTTCGCTAGATAGCCACATTTGATATTTCCATACAGAAATATTTCCAAATTAATCAAAACAAGGAAATATTTGACATCTATTTCGGACGTTGCAAATGCATTTTTTTGCACCTAGAACGGTTACAACATCAAATTCAGTATTATATTTGCA
Source organism: Agrochola circellaris (assembly GCA_914767755.1). Taxonomy (NCBI): domain Eukaryota; kingdom Metazoa; phylum Arthropoda; class Insecta; order Lepidoptera; family Noctuidae; genus Agrochola; species Agrochola circellaris. The sequence continues at coordinate 12,825,772 of OU611859.1, forward strand.
ATTCATTATTAATATTCTAGTTCACTAGTTAGTCATATTTCTTATTTCCATACAGTAATATTGCCAAATTAATCAAAACAGGTAAATATCTGACAGCTATTTGACTTTTTGGATGAACGCTCTTAAGAGGGCGCCTAAAGGTCCACTAGCGCCACTCTTTAAAAAAAATATTATCTCGTGACTGAGAAGGAATTATGAATAACGGCTAATAAGGACCCTCGGTAAGTGTGTCTAAAATTTTCTAATACCTTTTATAAAGCTTTATATTGAGACACGAAGCAACAAAATATGATCTAAAGAAAAGCGGCCACATTCCTCTAGATCGTATTTTGGTGCTCCGTGTCTCAATATGAAACTTTATAAAAGGTATTAGAAAATTCTAGACACACTTACCGAGGGTCCTTACTAGCCGTTATTCATAATTCCTTCTCAGTCACGAGATAATATTTTTTTTAAAGAGTGACGCTATTGGACCTTTAGGCGCCCTCTTAAGGCTTCATCATCATTATCCTGGCCTTCCCTATTCCAATTAATTTGGGGTCGGCGCAACATGTTTTTTCTCCCATAGGTACCATCAAAGAAGTTCATATCTAACCGGTTTCAAAACAAAATCCCGTGAACACGATGACCACATCTGTTACCGGCCCGGTGCTATAGCCGCCGAGCGCTGCAAGCAAGAATAGCCCTTACAGTGGTTAGATATGAACTTCTTCGATGGTACCTACTTCTCTTTTAGTCGTCATCGCGGTAGTCACACCCTTTCTAGCCTTATCATCTTTCATACAGTTTTTTTTTTAATATTAAAAGGCTTACCAAAGAAATGCAGACACAGCATTATCAGCTTTGTCAAATATAGATCTAGCATGTATGTAAAAATTATAGGAAAACACGGTACCTGTGAGGGTTCTAGTTCAGGTTCGGATTCTCACACTATTTATGCACTGGATTGGAGGGCACTATTACTAGGTTCGCTGAATAAAAACTCTCGGTTCACTTGTCGAATATTATTTACTGTTCCTTACGAGGTCTCGATACAAACTGAATTGGAATACTGGAATAACATTTACTGAATGATGACTATTAGAACTCAATGTTGAAACTGAATACAAAATAATAAATGCGCCTATACTTATAGTAAGCCACATAGGCGCAAGTAGCGTCGGTAGCGATCAATAGTTAAAATAAATTAACAAATAAGAAAATTACAAATAAATTGGCGATCGCACGCAATCCCAGGTCCACCAATCAGAGCGAGGCAGAGGCGTGTCGATGTCGGACAAGTCCGTACAAGTTCAGACAGGTTCTGACACGCTCGGTCAGGCTCAAACTCGCTCTCGACTTGACCTAGCATTGCGTACGATCATGACAGAGTTCTTATAACTAAATAATAATGTTTATAACATTGTTCTTGATTGATTTACGTTACATATAATCATACTATGTTATTACTAGGCGTCCTGCACATTCCTCCCGCCGTGCGTCGTCCGCTGCTGACGTCGCAGTTGTAGAAGCCGGTGCAGGTTCGCCGTGGTCGATTGATAGTACCACTATCTTTTTCACTGGACGTCTCAGGATACCTCCTTTCGTGATCACGTCCACTGTGCGGACTACTCCATCTGGGCCAGGGAATGTAGCGCTGATGCGTCCTCTGACCCACATGTTTCTTGGGAGGTTACCATCTACGATGAACACTAGATCGCCTATATTGGGGATCACGCCTTTAGTGTGTGGTTCTCTACGGTTCCGTAGTTCTGGGAGATATTCTTTCAGCCATCGGGCCCAGAATATATCGGCAAGCCTCTGGGCTGCACGCCAACTGGCTCGTAGACGTAAGTCGCTGTCGTCGAATTCTCCTGGTGCCGCGATGCGACCTGGACCGCCCAAAATGAAATGATTGGGTGTCAATGCTTCAGGATCCTCGTGGTTCACGGACACGTGCGTCAGTGGCCGGCTGTTGACAGTGTGTTCGGCCTCGATGAGTAGTGTGTTGAGCACTTCTTCGCTCGGGAATCGCTCGTTCAACGTGGCAGCTAGCGCTGTCTTCACAGACCTCACCATGCGCTCCCAGGCACCTCCCATGAATGGTGCTCCGGGTGGGATGAAACGCCAGTCGATCATCTTCTTCGAAGCTTCTTCGGCCGTAGCCGCGAAGATGGCTGTGCGTAGCTCCTTTTCAGCACCGTGAAAGTTCGTTCCGTTATCAGACCATAGCTGTGTTGGACATCCTCGGCGTGCTATCATGCGTCGTAGTGCCATGATTGCCGAATCTGTGTTGAGCGATGCCACAAGTTCAAGGTGGATGGCTCGCGTCGTCAGGCACGTGAATAAAGCGACGTACCTCTTCTGATGACTACGTCCCACTGTAATGGTCAGGGGTCCGAAGTAGTCCAACCCGGTGTAGGTAAATGGTCTCTGGTGGTGTGCTAGGCGACAGGAAGGGAGATTCCCCGTCATCGGCTGAGGTGGAGAGGCTGCCTTTATACGACATCGCAGGCATTTGCTTATGATGTTCTTGACTGTTGGTCGTAGACGGAGGACCCAATGTTGCTGGCGACACTCGTTGACTATGGTCTCGGTGCCCGCGTGATGTAATTTGCGGTGGACGTGTTCGATCCACAATCGTGTCGCAATATGATCTCCATCTAGTATCATCGGTTTCTTCAGTCGTTCGGTGATGTCTGTCATAACGGTTATTCTGCTCTTCAGGCGAATCTCTCCCTCTGTGAATTCTATGCACAGTGCGTGCAGCCGACTGTTTCGTGATATGGGCTTCTTGTTGGTCAGAGCTTCTATCTCTTCCTGGAAGGATTGTTCTTGTGAAGCTCGCAGGATCAGACTTTCGGCGTGGCGTAGGTGCTCACCGGTGAGAGGCAGGTGATTGTTCGTGACCTCTCGCTTCTCTCTTGGTTTGACTGACACCGTCTGCTTACTTTTTCTCCAATCAGGGTCGTTGCTGCTGTTCTTCTTAGTTCTTTTGTAGTTAATATTCTGCCCTGATTGGCGACAGAGATGCAGGAACTGTAGAACTCGTGCTGTGGCTCGTAGGTATCTCTCCCAACGTGAGAATCTGTTGGCGTTTGGTATAGCTTCGCTGATCTGTACGCTCTTGTCTCTGATGCTACAGGTTCTTTCTTCCCCCGTGATTATGAGAGGGTTCTTCTCATCAGCTTTCTTATGTTTCTGGAGGTCCACGTAGGAATTCTGGGCCGTTGAACCAGCGATGATTTTGATCATAGTGTTCTGGCACGTCTCTTGTAGCGTCGTCTGCTGGGTTCAATTTGGTCGGGACCCAGCGCCATTCATTGGTGGAGCTGTGTTCTTCAATTGCTGCAATGCGGTGGGCGACGTATGGTTTATATGATCTGGACCCCGTTCTGATCCATGACAGCGTAGTTCTGCTGTCGGTCCAGAACGTGGTCGACTCTGGTGTTCGTTCATGTTCTTCCTTAACCGCTGTCGCCATGCGTGCGCCAAGTACTGCTGCTTGCAGCTCTAATCGTGGGATTGACGTTAGTTTCAATGGTGTCACCTTGGCTTTGGCTGTGATCAAGCAGACGTAGACTCTTCCGTCCCTGGTGACTGTTCGCCAGTATAATGTTGTTGCGTATGCAGATTCGCTTGAGTCGGTGAATATATGTATCTGTAGTGATTCCGTAGCGCTGAAGCCTGGATAGGTTCGTGGAATGGAGATATGTTCTAGTGCTCTGAGATGAGTCAGCCATTTCCTCCAGCTTGCAGCTAGGTCACTATCTAGGGCTTCGTCCCATGCTGTTCCACGACGCCAAACTTCCTGTAGTATCTGCTTGGCTCTGATGGTCACCGGCGATACAAGTCCCAATGGGTCAAATAGGGACATAACTATCCGAAGAGCTTCTCTTTTCGTAGGCGTGTCGTTCTGTAGGATGTTCTGAGGTATGCGTATCAGATTCAGGTTGAAGGTAAGCGAGTCTTCTGTTGGCCTCCATATCAGACCGAGGACTCGCTCTGTCTGGATGTTGTCTTCCAGATTGATTCTGTCTTCGGTCTTGGTTACTTCCCCTAATGCTTCAAGAAGGTGAATAGAGTTCGATGACCATTTCTTGAGTTCGAAGTGCGCTTCTCTGTGAATGTTACGCACTGCTTGTGAGACTCTTACTGCTTCTTCTAATGTGTCGAAGCTGTTCAAATAGTCATCCATGTAATGCTTTCTTTTGATAGCTTCGACTGCCTCTGGATATTCATGTTGAAATCTTTCGGCGTTCGTGTTCTTCACATATATGGCTATGGCTGGTGAGCAGGAAGCTCCGAAGATTAGAGACTTCATGCGGTATTGTTCAGGCGGCTGGTTGTCTCTTCGGTCTCCTCGCCATAAGTAACGGAGAGTGTCCCGATCTTCGGGTCGAAGTTCTATTTGTAAGAACATTTCAGTGATGTCGGCGGTCACGGCGATTGAATGTTGCCGGAAGCGCATGATCACTCCTGGTAATGATTGTAGAAGGTCTGGACCAGTGAGTATTTGATCATTTAGAGAGACCCCTCGGGTCTTGGCTGCAGCGTCACAGACAATCCTCAATTTGTCCGGTTTCATCGGGTTGTAAACTGCGAAGTGAGGTAAGTACCAGGTTCTGTGTTTCAAAGTGGTCGTTGGAGCTGGTTCGGCGTATCCCTTTGATACTAGTGCTTCCATTTGTTCAGAGTACTTCCTCTTTAGTTCTGGATCTTTATCAATTTTCTTTTCAACACTGATGAGTCTGTTCAAAGCGCTGTCGTAGTTGTCTGGCATCTTTATGTTTTCATCTCGCCATAATAGAGCGGTTTGATACCGTCCTTCTGCGGTTCTCTTCGTGTGCTGCTGCAGGATACGAAGTGCCTTCTCATCAGGATCGTTGATGGGTTTCTTTGGATTGATTTGCATATTGTCCATTGTGATGTGTTCTTTCACCAGTTCATGAAGGTCGTCGTCTATGTTAGCATGTCTGATGAAGTTCACTCTGTGGCCAAGTGCTCGTGTGTGGCTGCCGTGTAGGACCCAACCGAGTGGCGTTAGTGATGCCACTGGTTGGTTCTTCTTTCCTGTTTTGGTTTCTATAGTAATGAGGAGATCCCAGTTGTCTTGGCCGATCAGTAGTCTGGGTCTTGCATCTTCAGTTACTATGTCTATGTCTCGAAGATGTTCACAGTACCTGATTGCTTCTCCAGGTATCCTCTGTGCAGCCAACTCTAGCTGCTTGACTGTTCTTGCTTGTAACTTGCGTTCAGGTGTGTGAAGTCCTTTGATGAAGAAATTCACTCGTCGAGATGTTATGTCGATCGTAGGTTCGCCGTCGAAAGCTGCTATACGTAGTGGTTCACAAGATCCTTCTGCTCCGATTTGATTGGCTAGGCTCTCGTCGATAATGGTTACCGTAGAGCCGTCATCTAGGAGTGCGTAGGTATCTACAGCTCCCGCCGGTCCAGAAAGTTGCACAGGTATTATTTTGAGAAACGATACCTTAGGTGTCCATGCTGAATGGATCTTCTCTTGTTCTTCTTTGGGGCATTCAGGTTCTACTTTCTTCTTGTTCACTGCACTATTGGCGTGTAACATCTTATGATGGAAATGTACACAGTCGTTTATTTCGCACTTCTTTGGTTTACAGCTGTGTTGCTTTGTTCGGTATTTGAGGCAACGAAAACACAAGCGATGCTTCTTGGCTATATCCCATCTAGCATCAGTAGCCGCTTTCTTGAATTGTTCGCATTCCATGGTGCTGTGCCCCTGACGTTCACATAAACTACACTTTGGTTTGTTCATTTCTTGTGTAGTATGTACTCGTTGCAGGCGTCGCTGCGTGTTCTGAGAGGTTTGTGGTGTTGCAGCGATGTTTTCAGGCAGGGCATACGGGCTGCATATTTCAGCTTCAATCTTGATGAATCGGGTGAACTTCATAAGATCAGGTTCTGTTCTGGGCTGCATTGCTGAGAATTGGTACCACTGCCTCTTCAAGGTTGGCGTGAGCTTCTCAACAATAGCTTTCGTTACTTCTGGATTGAAGAGATAATGTCCACAGTTGAGTGCTTGTAGAGTCCCAACTATGCTTTCGACTTTGGTGGCGAATGTACAAACTTCACGCGGAGATTCAGTGAGGCGTGGCAGAGTTCGTAAGTGCTCTATTTCAGCCATTGCGATTGAGTCCGACCGTCCGAAGCGTAGTTCGAGTGATTTCATAACTTCATTAGGGTCGGCGTTCACTATTAATAGACCCTGTACAGCTTCCTTGGCTAGACCTCGAAGGCTTCTTCTAAGTCTAGACATGTTCTCCAATGCTGATAGTCGGTGTGCCGTCTCACAGTAGGCGGCGCGGAACGTGAGCCAATCTTGATGTGCTCCGTTGAAGCAGGGTAGATCGGTATGTCGTATTGGCTGCTGGTAATGCGAGGCTTGCACAGCGTGCGTGATCGCAGCAGCAAGTTCTTTCATGTCCGCTCTTGGTTCTTGAACAGCCAGTGTTGTAGGCTGTTGCACGACGTGCGCTGATGGCATAGACTGCGGCACCCGGGTCTCGGTGGCATACCTTGGATTGTAGCTGTGATGTGGTGCCGTAGTGTAGATCGGTTGCCATGATGTGTTCGTTGTCGCGTACGTCGAGTTCTGTGGCCAGGGTGCGACGGGTTCAGTCGGCACTGGCATTGATTGCGGCTTAGCAGGCACGTTCTGTTGCCAGGCGGCGATTACTGGCGGCGGGTTCAGGTGCCGTTGTTCTGTCGCAGGGTTCGGCTGCCAGGAGGCGGCGGTGCTCACTGGCAGCGTGTTCGAATGCGGCTGTTCTGTCGCGAAGTTCGGTCGCCAGGAGGCGGCGGTGCTCACTGGCGGCATGTTCAGGTGCGGCTGTTCTGTCGCAAAGTTCGGCTGCCAGGAGGCGGCGGTGCTCACTGGCGGCATGTTCGGGTGCGGCTGTTCTGTCGCAAAGTTCGGTCGCCAGGAGGCGGCGGTGCTCACTGGCGGCATGTTCAGGTGCGGCTGTTCTGTCGCAAAGTTCGGCTGCCAGGAGGCGGCGGTGCTCACTGGCGGCATGTTCGGGTGCGGCTGTTCTGTCGCAAAGTTCGGCTGCCAGGAGGCGGCGGTGCTCACTGGCGGCATGTTCAGGTGTTCAGGCGGTGGGTGCATGGAGCTGACTCCCGCCGGTAAGGTCGCCGGGATGGTCCAGGACACGGCTGCGGTCACTGGAACTGTACGTTCGGTCGGCGACTTTACTTCGGATTGATGTGGTCGGTCGGCGATAGCGAGTACTTGAGTTGATTGTAGCCAAGTAGTCACTCGTTGATCATTTCCAGTCTCAGAGGCGACTGAGCATGAGTCATCATCCGTAGATTCAGTTTCGACTTCGGCGAGGCGCACGGTTGCTAATTCTACTAACCTTTGTGCTAGCTCCGCTTTGGCCTTGGCTATGCGACGCGCTTTCGACACTTTTTCACTCTTCTGCGACGTAGGTTTGCTGCGGCGACCACTTTCTTTGTGTTCAGGTTCGGTTCCTAGTTGTGTGGCGGCAACTTTGACCGTGGATTCGGTCGCAGTGGGTGCTTCTGACGTATCAGCTGTCGTTCTCGTAGCCTCCGTACTGACCGTCTCAGTCGTAGTTTCTGTAGCGGTCTCAGTAGCGGTTTCAGTCGCGGTTTCAGTAGCAGTTTCAGTCGTGGTCGACGGCTGTCTGCCTCTTTTACCCGTAGATCTCGTAACTGGCATTGTTCTTGATTCCAAATAATATTTCTTCAAGAAGTTCGGTAGAGTTTAAACTCAATAGTGTTTTCCTCAGATCCGGCTCGAAGGACCAGACAATGTGAGGGTTCTAGTTCAGGTTCGGATTCTCACACTATTTATGCACTGGATTGGAGGGCACTATTACTAGGTTCGCTGAATAAAAACTCTCGGTTCACTTGTCGAATATTATTTACTGTTCCTTACGAGGTCTCGATACAAACTGAATTGGAATACTGGAATAACATTTACTGAATGATGACTATTAGAACTCAATGTTGAAACTGAATACAAAATAATAAATGCGCCTATACTTATAGTAAGCCACATAGGCGCAAGTAGCGTCGGTAGCGATCAATAGTTAAAATAAATTAACAAATAAGAAAATTACAAATAAATTGGCGATCGCACGCAATCCCAGGTCCACCAATCAGAGCGAGGCAGAGGCGTGTCGATGTCGGACAAGTCCGTACAAGTTCAGACAGGTTCTGACACGCTCGGTCAGGCTCAAACTCGCTCTCGACTTGACCTAGCATTGCGTACGATCATGACAGAGTTCTTATAACTAAATAATAATGTTTATAACATTGTTCTTGATTGATTTACGTTACATATAATCATACTATGTTATTACTAGGCGTCCTGCACAGTACCTACTATTAATTAGCGTACTTGTACATTATACAATAGAAAATTTAACACCATTTAGCATCACGCCATATCCGCAAAGAGTTTAGGCAGAGATGTACTGTAAGGTATATCGGCGTTGCACCAATTATGTTTAATTCTCATGAGAGGTGGGTGAGCCTATTGCAATTTTTTTATAAAACTAAGAACATGTTTATTTGAATGATTTTGTCTGTCAAATTGAACAGCATCTTACCAAAGTTACATTACGAGTATTTTTTGCCATCTACTCTGCGGCTAACAATTGGATAACTTAGGAACCTCATATTGCCGTCTGAACATATTAACTCCCAAAACTTTATTCATATAGTTAGGTTCAGAATAAGAGAAATAAAAGGAAGAAGTTTTTCAATCCTGTTACATGATATCAGGGACAGTCCGCAAACAGAAGTTCCTTCTTTGGAACAAACCCCAGATAGCTAAAGGATTTACTAGTTTTATCGAGATTCGAATGTGTGACGTTTGTAGGTTATTTATTTTCTTCATTTATCAACCACAACATGAGATTTACCTATTGTTTCACCATTATTTTGTAATCTTACGGAAATATTTAACAATACAAAGTACTCGTAACCGGCCGACTAGATCATCATTCAGACAAAAAACGTCCACTGCTGGATATATGCCTCCCCCAAGCACCGTCACTTCGATCGGTTTTCTGCGTCCCGCATCCAGCGAATTCATGCGGCCTTCACAAGATCATCGGTCCTCCTTGTGGGAGGCCTTCCAACGCTACGTCTTCGGGTACGCGGTCGCCACTCCAGAACCTTTCGGCCCCATCGGGCATCTGTTCTGCAAGCAATGTGCCTTGCCCATTGCCACTTAAGTTTAGCAATTCTTCGGGGTATGACCAGATGTATGAAAGTAAACCAGGCAAATGGAGTATGTAAGGATCTTAGCAGGTGGCATTCTGTAGTTTTTACCTACCCCCACGTGAGTTTATGTATGTATGTATGTGTATTTAACAATTTTCCTCAGATGGAAGAAAACATGGATAAACTAGCAACGGAACTAAAAACTATGGGCGAACAGTTTGCCGATAAAGTGAACGCGTTGAAAGTAGCTGAAACCCGCTTGGAGACGCGAGGTTACCGTCCAGGATATGAACTAGCTGCTGATGAGGCCGACACAGGACTGAAGGACGAGGTCCGAAGCCTGAGGGAAACCATTCGTCAGTTGCAGGAGAAATTGGACTGTGCCAAGTAAGTGTGAGTAGTTTTGGTAGATTGTTTTTATTAAAAAATTATCTAACTGCAGGGTCAAATAAAATTAGCTAGCGTAACCCCGCAGACGTGATGGGTATATCTAAACACGACAAAAAAAAGAAGTTTTTTGTGATCAATGGCCGCTGGTAGTGCTTTACTTGAAATGTGAGTTGATAAAATCTGTTTTATCGTGTTGAGATATCGATAGCCAGATTTTTAAACTGATGCTTTCAAGTGACTACACCTACCAGTGGCTTATGACCCCAAAAAAAAAATCGTCTTATTATTTTTTATTTTTTTTATCATGTTAAGAAACATCACGTCTGTGGAGTTTCGCTCGCTAATTTAATTTGCCCCTGTATTTAAAGAAGAAAGTAGAGGTTGACTGAATACAAAAAGTGAATGTATACATTGTTTATGTTTTTTAGAGTAGCATATTTCACCACAAAATGTTGAGTTATGAATACTTAGGTACCTATTTGACAAGAGAACCGAGGGACCAAAAAAATAAGGATAGTGTTAAGAAACTGTTATAAGACTATAACTCATCATGATAAATGCGTGGAACTAGATGTATTTAAATGTGATACGCTGTGGCACTTAGGAATTTTCTAGTCAATTTGATCCGTCGTCTGTCCCCAAACATAAAACATTCATTTGCTATACCCGAATCGCTTTAGCGTGGCAATAGCGGTCATTGCCCTTTCCCTAATATCTCTCCGTAGGAACCCAAACAATAAAGTATGTATGGTTTTTCGTAATTGGAACATGTTGAAGATCACGATAGACATTGAATCAGGACGTTATAACGGAATTTATTTCAGTTTTTTAAATAAAGAATGCTAGAAAATATAGGTGGGTCAATGACCGCTGTTGCCACAATAAACCGATTCGGGTATAAACTTTTGTTCCAAAACCTTAATTTTCAAAAGAATATTTTCCACTTCTAAGTAAAATAATAAATCTTCTGAATTAATTAATCGTCTTTCTGAAATATTTGGAGAAAAGGACCATGAAAAGACTTGAATCACCATATCCTATTTTCAGGGCAACATACAATGCTTTAGAAGCAGCATCCATCAAAATAGGCATCGATTTGAATGACAAGAACCAGTCCTTGGAGACGGACATCCGAGCCTTGGAAATGAGAGCTGCTTTGGAACCAAAGAAACCTGCGGGCACTGACAAGAATTTGATTCTTGCTAGCATGGCTGATGAAGTGCCGAAAGTGGAGGGATGTTAAATAAAAAAATAAAAATGTTCATGGGAGAATTATTAATTCACCGGAGAAAGGACAGGTGTTCGCTGCCACTTTTTTAGTTTATTCTAAAAGTGGGCAACGTCGCAAATAGATGATAAATATTTCGCTGCTTTGATTAATTTGGCAATATTACTGTATGGAAATATGAAATGTGGCTATCTAGCAAACTAGATTATTAATAATGAATTGTAATTATAACACTGAATTTGATGTTGTAACTGTTTTAGGTTTAAAAGGCATTTAGAAAGCTTCCAAATACTTTTTTTACATATAAAACGAAATATTCGGTGTTACGATATTAATTAATTGCATTTCATAATCAATATTTTACTTCACTAAAACACTCTTAAATATTATGGAAATATTTATTGCGTTCTAGATTTAATATTAAACATAACTTACTTAGATTAAACTAACGAGTAGTTAATTACACGTTTTGTGACTCTATTATTACAATATAAATATTACCTTAATAATTAACTTGTTGACAGCTAGCACCTGTAATTACACTCTAGTGAATTATTAAAATTGACTTATAAAATTATTTAACCAGAATGGCAAAATTACTCGTTTTTTTCGGTATGTCGAAATAATTGTATCCTACTCTGTATGAATTAAAGTCGTTTGACAGAATGTTATGTGAATTGGTAATTACGTCATGTTTGACTAATGATCGATCTGTAATGTTTATCAACATTGTGAAGTTGACCGGTACAACTACCTTATTATTCAAAAAAATTTTTTTTGATTATAAACAAATATTTGGAAAAGACGTCATCTTTAATAAATTAATATTTGTTTAAAAAAATGGCTCTACCCGAAATCATATTTTATGATTAAAACATAATATTTTGTTAACAGCTAGGTGTTATTTTGTTAACGCTTTTTACATTCATATATTGATTATAATTTACGAGTTAACGGAAAACTTGAATTACGACACAACTTTACTGTTACGATTTAACTTTAGATAACTTTTCTGTGGTTAGTGCAAATAAAGATTTAAAAACTTTTTCCGATTTTTTATTTTAAGCCTTACTACCTACCTTTTGTAACATAACACATAATACACTATAAACAATTAAGACAGAAGTCACCAAATGGCGGACCGCGATCCGGATCCGGACCGTCGATTTATTTTATGCGGAGCGTGCATGGTAAAATGTATGACTAAAATTTAATAATTATAAAAAAAATCGTTTTAGGTTGCACCAACTGTTGTATCGGAGAGTTAATTAAAACAATTTTATTTTTATTTTAACATTAATATTAATTTCTTTGTTTTTTTTTTCATTACGTAATATTTGTTTATTACTTAATAAAAAAATATTCAGGTTTCTTTTAGATTTGTATTTTTTTTTTTTTAATTCTTGTTTGCTAGTAATCGTCTATCAAATGGACCGCGACAGTTATTTAATTATTAATTATATAAACGGACCCTCAATTAATATAATTGGTGATCCCTGAACTAAAATATACACAAATCATTAGGTACTAGGAAAGTTAAATTCACAAAGCATCGTTTCGACGAATTTTCAACAGTCAACAAACTCAAATTAGCTCCTCCAAAACTTATCCGAAATCGGAAACTTAAGTAATCTATCAGATATTTACCGGATACCAGATCCTTTGTCAACAGCGCAGCGTGGCCCTATTTTTTATACTGAAAAATTTACTTTGTTTATTTCTCGTCGTATTTTTAGACTCGACATTTACTTCCGATGAGGTTCATGATAGGGCATTATGTTGCGGTTCGGAAGTGACTGGCCTCAAAATTGTAGGTAAACGATGATCGATTGTCTGAGTCCGTCTAGAGAATACGAATATCTTGGCTCATTGCCAAAATGTTCAACTTTGATGTCAGTTTTAGTTAGGAGTGATGAAGCGATTTGTTGGTGAAGAGTTTCATGCAAAGGAGTTTTAGAAACTTTTTTTTTTGCCTTCGTCGTGTCCCTCTGCTGAGCAAAGTCCTCGCAAATCAGAAACGTTAATAAATAAATTCTTTATTCGCATAAAGTGACCGTGAAGCCCTTACTAGATAAAAACATCTGTGTTAGTCATCAGCCACATTGGTAATGTGTTACACAAATAATTTGACGCGACACGACGCTAATTAGCGCACCAAGACCCATTGAAGTAAGTACCGCCACCTGGGCGATAAGTGCTACGCAGCCCGAACTATCTCGACGATAGCCGATAATGGTTGGTCACATGTGCGTGTATCGTATCACCGTGCGAAGCTTGGTCACGATAGACGCGGATGCGGCCCCAGCATTACGTGAAGACTACTTAATAACTACAAAATGTTTTACGCTGGTTTTGGCGTAGAAATCATGTTCAGACAGTGCACTTTGTAGGTACAGACAAAAAAACCAATCTGCTTAGCATTTTCCAAACCATGTTGGGGTCGGCTTCCAGTCTAACTGGATGTACCTGAATACCATTATTTTACATGGAGCGACTGCCTATCTGACCTCCATAACCCAGTTACTGGGTAACACGATACCCGTTGGAAAGACTGGTTGTCAGAGTTTCCGGCTTCTGACGACCCGTAAAAACTGTCACAAGATCTACAAATGACAGCCGGGACCAACGGCTTCTATACTTTATAAATATTCTTCTGGTACAAATAATCGCATCAGTCCTGGATTGAATCAAGGACTGATGCCATGTGGTTTGGTAACCAATCTTAGAAAATTGATACTTTAGTAGCAGCCCAGAGAGTGAGTGTGCCCTTATATAATTGTGAACAGCGAGCTGTAAGTCTTTTCGTAGTTATCTATGGCACAGCATAATACAGATGGTTCTCTCCGAAAAATCATTTAGATAAATTATGTCATGCTCACTTAAATGTCTCGCTGATGGTGGCGGGTGTGTTGGATCTTTCGGTTCCCTACAAAATGGTTAACCTGGATGGTGCTGATCCACGCGTCATGTTCGTGAACGGGCGCCATCAGTCGAGGCTGGTCATATCTTATCTGCCAGGGCTTATTTTTTAATCATATATTTTGAATAGTTTTTTAGCAACAAGAATAATGTACGCAGGATTTTGTAATATCTATGGTGTCCCTAGCATCAGAGGCCCTAGTGTTCTAATGTCAGACTTTACGAATCAACCGCGTTCGGCGCTCCGACCGGAGCGCCGAACGCGATCATTGTGTAAAATCGAGATGGTTGAAAGAAACCCAACAACTCACTTCAAGCTCACATCACCCCCCCTCCCCCCTTCTAATCCCACTGGAATATAAGGTAACCTCCTTAAATAACCATGTAATTCAAGAAGAATAGAGCACTCAGTGTAATTACAAAAGAAAACACCAACCATTTCTAGTATAAAATGTAGAACAAAAACATTTAAACTATTCCAAACGTTAGCAGCTTCACTAAAATATTCTGCTACTGTTGAAATTCACTGTTTTGTTAGTGTATTTACTATTGTGGAATGCGCTGAAAAGTACTTTTAGGGCGCACTAAAACTTTTTATCTCGTGATTATTTTGTCGCAGAAATGAAACGTATTGGTTTACACACGAAAAAAATGTCGCCGCGATTTATCATACGGTACCATATAAACCGTTCTATTTCTGCGACAAAATAATCGCCAGATAAAAAGTCGTAGTGCGCGCTCGCTCATAAAGGACTTTCCCCATATATCCAAAACTGTTTAGTTAAATTAGTTTCGAAACTATGTTTAGAATACTTGTAACTATGAATATTGCGAAGTATTCATATAAACTTTAGCCTGATTTACACGATGCAATTTATTTGCCTGTGGTACTATAAGTTGAAGCAACAATAAAACATGCACTGTCTAAACAGTATTTAGACTATGCAAGTCATTTGTTGCTTCAAATGTGTTGTATGCCACAGGCAAGAAACGTGCATCATATAAGTCCGGTTTTAAGTAAAGCTTTGTGCAGACTAGCGCGACGCGACAACGCGACGCGACACCGGTTATTGTTATACCGTGAAGTTTTCTTAGAAATTGTATTGTTCGAGTCGCGCCGCGCCGTCGCGTCGCGCTGGTCTGCACGAGCCTTAAGGCGTTTAAGAAAGAAATAAAGAAAAATATTTTATTATTATTTTGTATTCTTTTATTGTCGGAGTAGTATTTGAGTTCTAAAAAAGAAAAGAAAAGAAAGAAAATACGTTTATTTGCGGTACACATGACGCAAAGAAAGAACAAAACACAAAAATAAACAATTTGGGGGAAAATATGCGTCACATCCACGCAAAACGGCCATCGCTCACCTTAATGCTGCGACCCTATGCGAGACAGAGCCCCAACGCTGGTTTTCAGCGACAGCCGGCGTTGACGTGATGACGTCAACCGGTGCAGCATATAGTGAAATAACAAAATAAGACAAAAATAAAATGAATAAATACAAGACTCTAAGACTGATGCTTAGCATAATCAGCCTACAATGTTCCCACTGCTGGGATACAGGCCTCCTCTCGGTGAAAGAGAGTGGGCCGTGATCCACCACGCGGGCCCAGTGCGGGTTGGTAGATGTCACATGTCTTCGAATTTTTGGTTCTAGGACATGCCGGTTTCCTCATGATGTTTTCCTTCACCGTTTTGAGAGCAGTGATGATGAAATAACTTACATAAATTAAATCGCCTGCCTGGCAACCGTAACCTCTGGGCCACCTCTGCTCTAATGCAGCTTATTCCTACGTATGCATTCAAGAAAATCTGAATTGTGTGAAATGTATAATGACTCATGTATTTTTTTTCAAGTTCTAGTGGAGACAACACTCAAACCAAAAAAAAAATACGCCATGTTTCTCCCAATCCAACCTCAGCTGTCCAAACTTCTTCCTAACAACATCGAACACATTAGCCAATCTAATTATCAGATCCATATAGATAATGGAAGTGTCCCGTTGTCTCCCGACTTGCTTGGTTAGGCTGGCTACTTCAGTTTTAGTATAAAAGCTGGGGAAACAGGATCAGTCTTCACATTCAAGTGTCCACCACTTCTCCTTCTTCATCTACCCTTCCAGAAAATCTACCAAGTAAGTATTTGTACCGTGAAAATTATATATATGTTTGCTTGTAAATTTTTCCCTCTATTTGTTTTTTAAACAAGATTTATATTTCGTCTGTTTGCTTTTCTTGTTAATCAACCCTTAACTTATTTTCCGAACGAGATCTGAACACAAATTTTATTCTATCTTCTGGAGTTCTGACCCTGATTCTGTTGACTTTGCAACTATCTATCGCTTCCAAGCTGCTACAAATGCAAATATTTTTTCGAAAGCTTTTAGAAGCTTCACGTAGCAAGACGTGAAGCTTCTAAAAGCACTATGGATGTCAATTTCACTTTTTCTGTCAATCTTAAATCTGGCCTTCAATCAAGTTGTACCTCCACAAGAAACTGCTTGAAAAAATAACAAGAAGCGAGTTCGGGAATCAAGGACACCCTGCACGCCTAGGTTATTGTACCTATTAAGTCATGTTAGTTTTCCTTTTGACCAGAAATACAGAAACGAATCCCAAAAACAGCATCAGGTTGTCTTCCTGTAACACCTTTTGCGACCTACGAATGAATTATGTCGAGAATCTGACTCATATCTTGAAAAGTTTTCCATCTCCAAATAATTATAGTTATTGATGGCATAGCATCATCGACAAATCTGCACTACGGATATTTTCCTACATCCTTATGTTAAACACTATAATATAGACCACGTGTAGGCAGTAGAAACCGCAAAATAGACTCAAAATTATCATATTACCCTAATCCCGTTTTAGACGTCATCCATTTTACATACCGAACTTGTTGTCAGCATGATTTCATATGCGGAAACATATTTTTTTAGGAGTTTCGAACATAGCATCAATCACGACATCTAGTATCCGGCAGGATCGAGAATTCATAATTTTAAGTTTAGGAAGTTGTATTAACAGTAATTGAGATTTAAGCCGATCGTCTGATAACGAGATCCGCTTCCTAAAAGGCGCAGCGTAAATCCAAAGTTAATTATCATCTAGACAATTTCCATTGCTCCGTAATTGAGCACGTGTTTAACTCTCGCCACATTTAAGGAGCTATGTAAATCTGGTAACGATATAATCGGTGCCTATCAACTACTTAGTACACGAACCGTGTGTAGAGGTTATTTACATTTGACTTTTGTTCGTCGGCGCGGAAGTAAAATGCTTTTGTCCTAAATGTTGGTTCATTCTGCAACGTCAGAAGACGTGCCGAAAAAAGTCGACACGTTTACGTCAGACACCCTGCTTCGTATGTGAGATGCTTTTTTTCTATGAATTCATAGAATTATCATAATTCTTTTTTTCTATAAGATTAGTTAGAAGTCATCTCTATAAAATGGTTCAGAGCTTCACTCTATCGAATCTCGATACATTATATCACATCACAAACATTAATTTTCGAATCTCCCCTAACCAAAGTTTAACCAACTATCCCACAAAGGACCGCAAACAGTCTTCGAACCACAAATAATTTCAGAACCCGAATTAATTCCACTAAAAAGTCACTATACGATTATTGAATAGCCCCAAAAGTATCATCCACGTAGTACAAACATTCTGGCGCCCCGGGCTACCGCTGAAGGCAAGCAGCTTTGTTCAGACAGCATAGCGTGGATACGCTCCGAAAATATATTGCATAGTTTTGTACCGGTAAATGACGCCCGATATAGACCTGTTTGAAGAAGTTATTTTAGTAGGTGTTGGTGTTGAATTAATTTTTATTTATGTTTACGTAATAAAAACATTGGTAAATTTTAATTAATTGTGAATGCGTGGTGAAAAAAACCGGCCAAGTGCGTGTCGGGCCACGCACAATGAAGGTTTCCGTAGTTGGAATGAATTTTTCCCAAGAACAAACTTAACATTGTAGTTAAAAAACATGTTATCCCATACATTCCAACTGCAAATGTAAGTTTGTGCGGACAATATTGAGGGCTTTATTGTGTTATTTTTAAAACAGAGTTCTTATAGGTTTTCCTGTAATCTATGAGTAAAGAAAGAAAGAATAATGAAAAAAAAGAACCAAAAGAAAAAAAAAAACATTAAAAAGAAAAGAACCAAAAAACCAAAGAACCATTCTCTATATTTTTTTCAAAACTAGTTAATAAAAATGGTAATTTTTTATCTATTTTCTTAAATATTTTTAAAAAGTATTTATTTTAAAATACAAACCCTTTGTTTTAATATGTCACACGGTACAGTTTGTAAAACTTTGAATTTTCCAATTTGCCCCCGAAAAGTGACCCCAATATTCAAAATTCATTTACTCACGTTACCCGTCCGTGTTTGAGTCACAGAAATTCATATATGTACCAAATTTCAACTAAATTGGTACCTACAGTAGATTCGGAGCAATTTGGCTGTGACAGACAGACAGAAGAGTGAAGTCTATAAGGTTTCCGTTTTTTCCAATTGAGGTACGGAACCCTAAAAAGGCGGCATTAAGTAGGTACAAATCCGTCACATAAGGAAAAAGATTCATCAGCGTATACGTCTGTCTAGACAGTCGCACAAATAGGAAAACGTAACCATTTAGTTTACGCAACCGTGACTCATACTTTCCTTGAAATAAATCTAGCAATAGTTTCGCTATCAATCGAATATCGCACCTTGGGCCACTTTTCGTGTTACATAAAACCCATGTGCAGATTTCCAATGACCTTGGCCATTTCTTCTAATAGAATTTTAACACTAGTGGCAGGATACTCAACGTCCACCCGCCCATCAAGCGAGCAACTTCCCCGCAGGGGCCAACCTTCCGTGTCCCACTTGGAAGTCTCTGAACCGCCTCCGAACCCAAGTAGGAAGATGTAACTAAAACCTCGACGATTAGGGCCATCTCGACAGTATAATATTGCTAGGTGTAGATGTGCAGTTGTGGCGCAAACGATGTCGCAACTCATATCCTGCCCTCTGTGCTTCAAAAAATACAGCCAATCCGACCTTTGCGCTGCCACCGACGATGCTATGTAATTGGCGAAGTTTTGGGGCAAGATTGAATACACTGTCGTGCCATTGACACGACGAAGATGAAGTTTGAATAGTAGTTTGTATATATGCGGAACAAATTCTCAGATACATTTATTATGCAACCAGTTTGTATCAGATAAATATTTATGAAAATAGTTGAGATAATAATCTCCTTTTGTTCTTTGCTGTTATAGCATTAAACCTGTTTAAAAGTTCAACCAGTTAACGTCACGGATCTAGCATAAATATATCATTACGAATTAACAACATTACGTTATTTGCTATTATAACTTTAACGTTTATTATGTTCTAGAAGTTTTGATTGTTATTTTAAATAAGTAAGTAAATATAGATGGTTGGATTGGCGATGAATACAAAAACTACAAGGCAATCAACAAATCACTGAGATAGAGGCAGTCTCATTTTGGCAAATGACATTTTACTGGCGACAAAGCAGCATTAGGATATATTATATTAGATGCTACCAAAAATGATACTGTTATGCTAAAAGCTCTATTTTTATGCAAAGAATATACCTAAGTGCAGAGTGAGTTTATGAAGGTATATCGTATCTTTTAGTAGGTCCTAATGTTTTAAAACATCGATGATTGATGAATTGAAATCTGTCCGACTCTCATCCAAAATATGGTGCAATAATAAAAAAATAATTTCTTTTACAAATCGAATTATCACAATCCACGTTAACATCATCGCAGAGTCATCGACTTCCTACTTAGAACTTTCGTCTTTCGCAAAGGTACAGCACAGATCCGTTTCCTGGGATATCCCTTAAGCACACGCGCTTCGCCCCACCCCACTTACAGCCATAGTTAAGTGGTTACATATTTAAACAAGTTCCATTTACAAGCGGTCGTTGGCCAGAATTTTCCGTTAATATAATACATTGCTACGTGATCGTTTGAAGTCTGTTTACTTGTTTTTGCGGTATTGTCGATGCGTCGAAATGAGCTTTGTTAGTGTTGTGCCGTGTGTAAGATTTTTCCCAAATATCGAACTTTTTCCGTGATTTGTGAATGAGGTGAGTTCGTGATGTGGATTTCTTTATTTATGTTAATATAGTAGGGTCGATATTTCCAATCAAGTAAATGGTAATTAATTAAGTTATGCCGTGAAATGGGAAACCTAAGTGGAGAAAACAGGTTGGTTCGATATTTTCCTGAAAATGTTTTGAAATTATACAGCTTTGAAGTAGCTTCCTTGACCACTTTAATTAACTTTCATAACATTTGAAGATAACGTCGCGTAATGTTAATTAACTTTCATAAAGTTTTTGTAAGTAATTTTTTTTTTCAATTATTTGTCTTGCGTTTGTATTCATACAACAACTGCATTACAAAATTTGTTAATGGCGCCGGCAGCTTTCTATCAACCCTCGATGATGTAACTTACCCTGTTAACTAAGCATCATATAGTTATATCGGTCGATTGGGTACTTATGTAATGTATATTACTAAATATATAAGTATGGCTAGTCGTCGTATCATCAATCGCCAACATAATTTAACCGCCTCAGGGGTCTAGTGGTCAGACCCAGCGATCCCGGGTTCAATTCCCAGTGGGGGCAAAATTTTCTGCTCGGTCTGGTTGGTGGTAGGGCTTGTTCTAAGTCCGCCTGGCTAGCTACCACCATCTTATCTAAGTCTGTCGCCATAACAACAATGTTTGTTCAACAGCATTGTTGTGTTTTGGCAGTTAGAGGTAAGATAATCAGTTCCTCTGTGGTTGAGGATGCCGGGTGAAGCTCGCTTCCACCTTCAGCCTGGTCATCACTTACCATCAGGTGAGATGCAGGGCAAGAGCTTTGGTGACGCGAAAAAAAACGGAAAGGTATATAGTATACCTACTTAATATTTCATGAAGGTTCTCATTTGGCTGAATATCATCATCATCCCACCCAATATATTTGGAGTCAGGGCATTTCTTTGCCTGTCAGGCATCTCTTCCAGGAACCTTCTCAGAATTTACCCCCTTTTTTAACCGCTTCATCTTTCATACAACCGATCCATCGTTTCCCAGTTAACCCATGTGTTGGTGGTATTTATGTATAATTCATTAAACCAGACTTGGTTTCCGTTCGTCTTTTTCGGGTGATCACTGAAAATCAGCGCTGTGCTGTGGGTCCTCCATAGCACAGCATCATGCTGAGTCCATCTTGTCACAGTCATGATGTGCCGGCAACTGCCGAATTTCTGTTGTCTGCTCGTTATTGTATTTAAATCTATTGTGTTTTATTTTAATGTTCTAGTAGAGTTTATTTTCTTTTTTTTAATGCACGTGTTTCTGTGACAAATAAACTTATTTTTCTATCATTCCTTCTTTCTATATTTGCTTGGTTGGTTGATTGGGGAATTAGGTTGATGTGTACGGGCACAAGGAACACTGGAGAAGCTGACACATTGTCTGGTGGGGACTTGGGTTATTACCCAAATCCCCATCAGACAATGCTCGCCATGTGAGTGTGGTATTCAAACTCAAACTCAAAACTCAAAGCATTTATTTCAATTAAACCATTTACAGGCACTTTTGAATTTTAAAGGATTCGGTCAGTCAAAAATATGGAGCTAGTTGCCCATTCCAAAGCGTAGTAGGTACCTATGGAGAAGAACGGGCAAGAAACTCCACGGACACTCTTTTAAATAAAATAATGTTTTACAAAGTATTGATTACATCATTCATGTTGAAATTATAAATGTGAGAACAATGTAGAAAGACGTGCACGTTAGAAGCATCCGTAATAAAAAGATAAAAACAAAGAACAATTCAAAAATTAAAATCAGCCATGGCCGCTAAGAGTTGACCAGTCCCAACTGCACACTCACATGGTTCCATTCCACACTCACATGGTTTCATCGGTGACGGAAATCAGCGTGAGGGTAACCTGGACTTTTAATTATGATATTTGAAGTCACCTCTCCGGCTTGAGCAAGCATGGGTGATCAATGCTCATCTCTTATTAGTATGAGAAGAGGCCTTTGCCCTGCAGTGGGACTTTACAATATGTAGAAATAACCCTTTCCGATCCGACAGGGGCACATAGGTACTGCAATAACATTACCTAAAAGTAATAAAAAATCTTATTATTGAAAAAAAAAAACAGTTATTGCTATCTATAATTCACATTTTTAGTACCAAAATTACCTCAAATCCATTTGAAATGAGCAAAATTTCAATGGAGGTCATAACTTATGACTTGATGACACCCGCTAAACCATGGCCGCCCGCGCCCCATGCACTTACCCGGTAATATTCCCCTTTGAAAAAAAATGTGGCGATTTTTTTTTTCTTTTTTCCTTGTAATTACCACATAAATACGACTCTCAGCACGATACCTAACAACACCCTCACGGATCGGATCGGGTTTTCTTTTTACAGTTTGAATAGGCTGGTAATATGGTTTCACATGGAATGATAATAATTTATAACGATGATATACTTCCAGATCACATAATGGCCGGCAAGATCACCGCTGCTTTCGTTGTCTTCGTCACCATCGCGTTTCTCGCCAACTTCGGTCACGTCGCCTGCAACCCCGCTATTGGTAAGTGGTACAACAGCACCTAAGTACTTACTAGATTTTTTGGTTGGTCCGTGAATGGGTGACCATCTTTACATACCGAGACTCCTCCATGCCTCGGAAAGCAAGTTATGCCGTTGATCCTGGCTGTCATTCGTGGATCTTTGACAGTCGTTACGAGTCGTCAGAAGCCTGAAAGTCTGACAACCAGTCTTACGAAGGGTATCGTATTACCCAGATAATGGGTTGTTGAGGTCAGATAAGCAGTCGCTACATGTAAAATACTGGTATTCAGCTGCATCCGGTTAGGCTGAAACCGACCCCAACATAGTTGGGAAAAGGCTAGGTAGATGCTTACTTAGTGCTATTCCAGTCGAGCCATTCTGTCAAATCTCACCGTGAAAGTTAGGTGAAGTGAGGTTAAAGTGAGCTGTCAATACTGTCAATCTCTAGCACTAGGTGGAATGACAGCTCACTTCAAGTTCACCTCAAGTTCTCATGGTGACATTTTACAGAATGGCTCGACTGGAACATCACCTCATCTCATACAGGAGTTATAAAGTAAAGTTGCAAACATAGGTTTATATGTTACTACTGCCTCAAGTTTAATCAAAGCTAGTAAGATTAAAATAATAGTAGTTTAGAACTGTTGCATAATGAGGGGTACAGTCGTGTGATACTATAAAAAACCTCGGCTGCGGCTTGGTTTTTAAACACACACTCGTATTTTAATACCTAGTTAGGTATATGCAGTATCATAGACTACCAAATCTACTCTCATACATTGGAATCCTACTAAATAAAAGATCAAGAATAAGAAATTCCCACAAAATTCAGTACAACTCCACGTTTGACTGGGGCCTGCACCCAGCACATCACCGCGCATGCGCTTGAGCGGTGCTGCTGTCCTCCGCTAACGTTCCATTACAAAAGTTGATGTAAACTCCTTGGTGATATTAACTTCTTGGATTTGCCCTGTCTCGTAATAGAAAAAAAATTGTTTTATAGCATTATTTTGTTACAGAAAAAGTGTTATAATATGATTCTATTTTTAAATTTCAGTATTGTATTATTGTATTGTTTTGAAGTTTATAATTCGAATATTACGTTATGAGAGTAGATAAAGTTTATTTATTAGATAGATAGCTTTTGTACCAAAACAGCTGATTCGTTAAATTCGTTCACTAGACAGCTAATGATAATGAAAGATTCGCAAAGTTATTACACGATTTGTAAGCGAAGTTGCTTTGAAAAAGTTTGCCAAAGCAGCATTCTAGGCTAGTTAAATAAAAGTACCTACACTCCGGCCGTCGAGAGAATGCGTTCCTGTCACCTGGCAGTTGGATAATTTCTAGTAGTAATACTGATCAAATTCGCAAAACACATATTCGTTAGTATGAAACTGACAGGTGTCAAAAACGCATTCTATCGACGGCTGGACTGTAAAGTCAATTTTTTTAAGTCGAAATGAACTTCTAAAGTGAAAGCCAAGCTAGAAATGAGCAATTTCAACCGGGTTACGTGTGATAAAATTTTCTAGATTTGTGAAATTCAACTCATTTAAGTACTCAAGTATTTACAGTTCTACTCTTTCATAAAAAATTACCCATACTCCTTTACTGTGTGCAACGTTTTTATGTTCGCGCAAAAACGTCAATCTTCCCACTTTGTCTCGTCTAGTATATTATTTATTTTTCCTCATATTTTGTATGCGAGGTGTATTATCATGATTCTAAATACGGCCACTCGTAACATTTCGCAAGCCGTAAGGCTCACATTTTTTTGACTCACGAAAACGTTTGCACGAGTCGTTTTTGTGTTCACTTTTGGTAATTCTCTTATTTCAATTTCGTGGTAAACTTTCTTCATAAACGTTTTCTGAAAACAGAGGTTTGAATCAGGACTATCCCGTAAAGACTAGCCCAAGTCCTTTTCAGCGACTTAAGAGCATAGCATTCATCCAAAAAGTTTACACCGTCGCAAATAGCTGTCAAATATTTACCTGTTTTGATTAATTTAGCAATATTACTGTATGGAAATATGGCTAAAGTGAACTAGAATATTAACAATGAATAGCAATTATAACAATGAATTTGATGTTGTAACCGTTTAAGGTGTGAAAAAGGCATTTGGAAAGCTTTCAAATACTTTTTTTACATGTAAAACTAAAATTCGATGTTACGATATTACCTAATTATAAAAACTAACTAACTATAAAACATTTCATAATCAATATTTTAGTTCAACCCTTTCAACGACCTGAAATATAAAGGGTACTTATATCTGTAAAACTTGGCACCATAATATGTAACTTCATTTAATTTTTCCGATAATTTCAACAGTCTGTAGCAGCCCTAATAAAATAAATTCGGGAAAATCTAAATACCTTCTGTCCGTGAAACGTGGCATCCTGAAACACAGTTTAGTTATAGAAACTAAACCTCAATAGACACTTAAAATCACATTAGACTTTACCTACCTAAGACCAAAAACGAACTGAAGGATTGATACGTACACCTATAATTTTTGTGTACATTAGCAGTAATAGCTTTCCTAAATACTTTTGTAAACCAATGTTGAATGTATATCCTGTTGGTGTACTGTAACAAATAAGTAAATAAACAGAATTACAATCTACCACCACTCAAGTTATTCGACACGTCGAGCTGTTAGCAACTGCCATGATGACTGACACAGACTGGTTGACTGTCCCCCTTTGGATTCTGTATTAAAAGACCGTTTGTCCTCTGATTAAGAGTGGTCCTCTGTTTAGTTTAGAATTAGAATTTAGAACATACAAAAAGTTGCAAATAATTTAATGTAAAGGTGCGTGAATTTCTAGTTTAGCTTTTGTTTTTTTAAGAAAAAAATGAATGAATGAATTATAAAGTCAAAATCGTGGATAATTTGCTTCTCAAAGCAGGTAATCAACATAAAAATAACAATAAGTTTGAGATGTTTTTTATCCGAATCCGAAGCTGATCTATCGAAACCAATACAGAGTTTCATATCTAGACGAGATCTTGCGAAACCTGACCACTTAAATTGTTTTAACACCACACACGTGCTAACTTTATATTCATAAGGACGAGTTCGAAGATAAAGACCAAACGTGACTGCCGAAGAATATGTTTTAAACATTGTCTTTGTGTTTCAATAATCTGAATTGAAACTAAGATTACCATAACGTTCTAGAATTTAAACTAACGCTAGCCCACCGAATTTAGTTGACGAGTTAGACAAAAGGAGGTGTGTCTGTTAAAAGACAATCAGGCGATATCACCATATCGTAATATCGATAGTTGAGATTTAGCCCACCATCTATGCACATCGAGACCCCTTGCCGTGCCTCGGAAAGCACGATCTACGTCATTCGTAAATCTTTAATAGTCTTTATGGGTAGTCAGACAACCATTCTTCCCAAGGAGTATCGTGTTACCCATTAACTGGGTTGTGAAGGTCATATTGGCAGTCGCTCCATGTAAAATACTGGTATTCAGCTGCATCCGGTTAGACTGGAGGCCGACTCCAACATAGTTGGGAAAAGTCTGGGCAGATTGATATTCCTACATCAATGCAAACGATATGCCTTCAATATAACAAAGCAATGACATTTAGGCTTTGTTGTAGCAACATGAGGTTATAGAATCAAATGAAATGAAATTGTTTATTCTGTAAATAGGATATCGGAATCACTTTTACACGTCATATAAAAACATATTAAAAATAAGCTAGATGAGGTCGGTGCTTCCTATCTAACTACTCTGAGAAGAAAGGTCGAAAAAAACTCAGAGGCCGCAGTCTCTTTTCAACTCCGGACATAATCTTGGTTAAATGAGTGGCATGGAATCAATTACCATTTTTCTTTACAAAAGATACCATAGGCCAGCAAAGGATTCAAAAGACGTAGCACGGCTAGGCTTAGACACATTTAACGTTCCACCCGAGATCTAGAAATGGTTGTACGGACAGTTACTGTGTGGAACTGCAAGTAGGCCTACCTATAGAAATAGCACTGCCTGTTCTAGGCACAAACCCTATCAATAGAAGTAAACAAAAGATTGATGTCAAAGGATCTCTGTCAGACAATGCTCAGCCTAATCCGCTAGGTCTAGAGATCTTGAAATTTTGCACAACAGTTCCTTACGTAACGAAGATGAGCAATAAGGAAGGATTTTCGGAAATTTTGCACTTAGAAGGGTTAAATAGAGGGTGAAAGTTTTTATGGAAGTTCGTTACTTTTTGAGGATGGTAGTCCAATCTGGCACATGGCTTGTTGTTAACACCGCTGCACTCGTTGTTCAAAGCCATTTAGGAACTTCCTTCTGCATTGATCACGGAACAAAACCTACCGGTTACTATCTTATCATCATAAACCGTTTTCCACATTTTATCTCTTCTGCATCTCGCGTCCAACGACCGTCTAATTAGCAAAAACTTGGCAGTTAATTAAATGTAGAGCTTTCGATAACGGAAATTATTCAATTAGAGATGAGAAACATTTCTTCGTTATGAAAGAAAATATTTTAGTCATAGGTACTTTTCGCAAAAGCTTAGTTAAAAAGTTAATTAATAAGTATCAATTAACATTTTTTTATAGGCCTTGTCCTAGGAAAAATATATATTTGGACGCCCATTTTGCTGGAATTAGTAAGAGGAAAAGGAATATTTTTCATCTCGGGAAATTAAAAAGTTTTCCCGCCTTACTTTGCTAGACATGGGTACCTACCTAAATACAATATTTCTAACAATTAATAAGGACATTTCAAAAGAATTTCCAACATAGTTTTCAAAGATAGAGGAACTTCACGATACGCTTTCCAGAAAATCTACGCAGCTTGTTACACAAAGGTCTGTGGCTGATTTTTTATTCATATTCTCATCTCATGAGCCAAAAGATGTATTCTGATATATTCAGCGTCCGATCGCTGTGAGACAATGACCTCAATCCACAATTTGGACACCTCACTTTCGCCGATGTTACGCAATTTCACCTTAGCCGCTTACACTTGACCCCGTAACAACAATCGTGCTTTTAGACCGTGTTTTATGGACATTATTTTGTTAGAGTAAATAAAAATGGTGAAAAAATTGCGAAAGGAAACCCACACAGATATTGTAGGCGAAATGTCTGTCTTTTTGGGACCTCTTCATGGTCTAAACTGCCAAATCAATATTGATGATACCTATTTAGTAGAGTGTGCTGTGTTGAGATTGTATGATAATGTGTCTACTTAGAGAAGAACATAGGTAGACTGTAACTAAAACAAACTTTGCACGGGAGTGACAGTAAGATATCACATTTTCAGGAGATTTTCATTCCATTTCCGTTTTACATTGTATTATGAAAATCGTAGTTGACGATGATCCTCTAAGAGGTAAGGTAATACAACTCTATAGGTACACTATTACCCGATGTAGGTATCTATTCAAACAAAACTTCAAATTCAACCCCATCTTAAAAGTTTCATCGTTCCTCAGGGGCATATCAGCGTTTCATTTCCACACGTCTGCAGTCAACTACTAAGTTTAAAATGCGTTAACGAGTCTCTAGAGCCCAGTTTGGATTAATATGATATGGTTAGCTTGAGCTCTTATTCTTTTATAAATTAAGCTGCAATAGAGGAGCTTTGTACACTTCCGAATGAATTTCCTGCTGCTCTGACGTCGGCTGTTGAACGTAGGTAAGTAAAATGCGTCACTGAACTGCAAATTACTAAAAATAAGCGAATCAGCAAGCAGGTACCTATTTACTTACTTATTGTATGTACGTAAATGTAAATTATTAATATGCTGACTGAGGTTTGCGAGATCCCGAATGACGTTGTTTTAGCAGGAAATCCATTTTGAATTGGTAAAGTCCCCACAGCTACCGTGCATGCACGGTAGCTGTGGGGACTCGACTGTGTAAGTATGCTATGGTTTGCTCGTCGCCGAGCTGATGTAGATTAGTCTCATTAGGCTTGCAAAACTTTTGATCCTTCCACGATCTGCCATCGCGTCGGTCAAGGATAATGACCAACGTGCAACTAAGGTTGATTACAGCGTAGCGTAGTTTAATGTTACACTTGCCTCTATAGGTATTGTAGCATGGACAGGGCCGTAAGCAGTCCCCTTGTTTTGGGGGTTCAACCCCCGCCCCCCTGAAATATGAGAAACCAGAATCTCAATCGACTCACCCCCAAGGGTACTTCCGTACTCTAATACAGATGATTGTAATCTATTTCGCATAGGCGTACTTTATAACCAACAAAAGTAGTAAGGGTACGCTAGAATATTGTATTTTATCGACTGTCGAGTTTATTGCATGAATTCCTGCAACTTGAGCATTCTCTGAGAGAGTCTAATTTATATCAGGTGGGGTGTTAAAATTTTGGAGCTCGCTTCGCTCGCTCTTGCATCCTATGGTCTCCATAGCGGCCCCATTAATGCTATGTCTCTGTTTTTTGTCATTATTGCAAAGTAGCGGGAAGAGAGAAAATGGGCTTTATTGAAATTGATAATAACTAGGCTC
This sequence comes from Agrochola circellaris, assembly GCA_914767755.1. Taxonomy (NCBI): domain Eukaryota; kingdom Metazoa; phylum Arthropoda; class Insecta; order Lepidoptera; family Noctuidae; genus Agrochola; species Agrochola circellaris. Next base: position 12,854,659 of record OU611859.1, read on the forward strand.
TTCATCAATTCAAATTCTGACTTAGAATGTCTAAGATCGTAAAAGTATTTTAAAGTAGGTAATGTTCCGCAAACATAACAAAAAATGCTGTTTTAAAAATAAAAATAAATAATACTCTTTTTTATAAACCTTTACTCTTCATTTACCCTCTCTGAAATCAGATATACTTTATTTCTTTTAAACAAGTTGGCAGCCCTAACCCCTCCCGAAATGAGTTCCTGGCTACGGCCCTGAATATGGTGGGAGGTATTAGTGCTTCATACAATATAATAGGGACCCCTTTCATAATCAGATATGCGCATAAGTAAATAATACGTACGTAATACCTTATGTCTGCTGACTACCTCTTTGGTCTAGTGGTTGCAAGCGCTACTACTGAGCATGAGGTCCTGGGTTCGATTCCCGGGTCGGACTGTGTTATTGGTTTTTTCCATCTGCAATTTCTCAGTGGCAGCCCGGAGTCTAGATTTGTACCTGGTTGATGGCAATAGGCTCGCCCCTTCTTACATGGGACTTAAACATAACTGGCGAAATGTATACCAGCCCCGGATCTAGGGGGGGGCGAACAGGGGCATGAAATGAAATTGTTTATAAATTCTGTAAATAGGATATCGGAATCACTTTTACACGTCATATGAAAAAATATTAAAAATAAGCTAGATGACCTGGTGTTTCCTATCTGACTACTCTGAGAAGAAAGGCCGAAACAAACTCAGAGGTCGTATTCTTTTTTAAAGTCCAGACATAATCTTGGTCAAGTCAGATGAGGACCATGTGGATTAGTGTCTGAAATGGTCATATGCCCCGGGCGCCAGCTTCAGGGGGCGTCAAAGTCATAGCAGACAAGTGCACCACCCAGCACACCGCAACTTTGCAACAAATGAGACGTGCAGCATCTTTCTATTTGTTTCTTTATTACAACTTATTTGGCGCCCCTTTTGAATTGGGCATTATCGATCGATAAAAATGTGATCGATATGATGTTTCCAAAATTTGAATTTCGCGTGCTACCTTAGCACGCTCTCTATAAAGGATTGGCGGGGGGCGGCAGACGGCAGTTTTTGCCTCGCTTCAAAAACATTCAAGATCTCTATCTCTCTCTCTCTCTCTCTCTCTCTGCCTGACAGGTATGATGTTATGTTACGTAATACCTAATGATAATTATACTACGTATATTATTCCAAGAATCTTGTTAATGTATTCGGTATATAAAACTGACCTAATTTGACCTAATTAATTAGAATCCATTTAGTCGATAGATAGGCTAATAACACCCTTTGGGCACGCCAAAGGGTGCCTTAATTAGCCTTCACAAACACCAACTAGTCAAGATACATCATAATCGTTCATCCACTTGATATAACATAGTTAATTAATTTGCTAAAGCTACTTTATCTACGATGTGATGGAGTGCATTTTTCGCCGAATGCTTAGATGGGTATGCCATTCTTCGAATATTAATAAACTTAATTACGAACATGTTGTTCGAGGAGCTCGTGGCTAATTTATAACAGCCACATGGGTGGATCCATCAGGTTAAGCTACGCTGGCCGGGTGGAGACTCCTCCGTGCCTCGGAAATCACGTTATCCCGTTGGTCCCGGTTGTCATTCGTGGATCTCATGAAAAACTGACAACCAGTCTTACTTACCAAGGGGTATCGTATTACCCACTGGGTTGTGGAGGTCATATAGGCAGTCGCTCCATGTAAAATACTGGTATTCAGCTGCATCCAGTTAGACTGGAAGCCGACCTCAAGAAAAGGCAAGGCAGATTTATTGAATTACTAACATGTTTCTTTGGCAAAGGATCCATCGTTCTGATGCAGTTCTTTGATCGTCTAGACACAGGGATTTTGGGGACTTGAGTGTCGCGAGCGCAGTTGACACAACACAATGTTCGCTTTTCCGGGTCGACTAGGGTAGCAGAGTGGGAAATACTCACCGGGTTGCAAATTGCAAGTGAGGGTAGTAAGCGGTGCCGGGGTCGCGGGAAAGTCCGAAAGGGATACCGTGCAACTGAAGGAACACGGGTGGATTTAGTCAGTAAGAGTCTGACACGCCCTCCCGCTCCGCGCAGAGCGGGAGAAATTATTAGATAATTTCCAACCCAAAAAAAAAAGGTTTGTAAGCAGTTGTTTTTGCTAGAATGACAGGCAGCGTGGTGATCAGCCGAGTTGGGTAATATGTCATTTTATTACTTTGTGTTCATCTTGAATTTTGTTTGTGGGATAAAATATTTGTATTGACAAACAAAATGTATCAATCCAATTTTCTATCGTGTTGCACCTACTATGTTTTATCCAGTCCACCTGCCGGTCTATCTTTGTACAGTTATTTTTACTGGTGCTTATTGTTTAAATAAATAAATACCTATATGTTTTTTTTATGGTGGTGCCTTGCTCACCACAGCAACTTTTCAGCGCATCAATTTGTATAAACTGCGAAGATACTACCGCCGCCTATAAACGCTTTGAATCCATTGTGAACCACGAGGCATCGTGGGCCTCGTATACAATGTCGTATATCACCTCTTTTTACGCGGGTGAGACCCCAAACAAAGTGTCGTCAACTACCAAGAGCCGTGCCGTCAGATTATGCACGCGAATATTAGCTGGTTATTGGTTAACTTTGACATTACTGACATCGGTGAAGGAAACATCGTGAGGAAACCTGGACTTATAGTTAATATGAGTCTGAAATCACCGATCCGCCTTAAGCAAGCGTGGTGATCAATGTTCATGCCTTCTACAGTATGAGAAGAGGTCTGAGAAAAGGCCTACCTTTGCCTTGCCACTATTCCACTGGATAGTTATAGGATGGTATTGTACGAACCATTAATACTAAAAACTCTACTACTAATACTTTTATACAATATGTAAAAAAAAAGACGTCTGATCCGAAAGGGGCACAGGTACTGCAATAAATTCACCAAAAGGTAATAATATCAATCTATTATTGAAAATAAAAAAGTTACTAGCAAATTTTCAACAGGGGTCATAAGTTACGACTTGTAGACACCTGCTAAACGACGGCCGCCCGCGCCCCTTGTAAAAGTCACCCGGTAAAAGACACAATTGACAAAAAAAATGGCGATTTTTTTCTTTTTTAACCGACTTCCCAAAAAGGAGGAGGTTCTCAATTCAGGTGTATTTTTTTTTTGTTTATTACCTCGTAACTCCGTCATTTATGAACCGATTTGGAAACCACATATGTAAATAGACTCAGTATGATACTTAAAAACACCCTCACGGATCGGACAGGGCTTTTTTACATATTGTATATCTTATATACTTCAAAATACTAACAGGAATCTTTTATCATTTCCCCCTAGCAACTGGCTACGATCCCATGCAAGTTTGCATCGAGAACTGCGCACAATGCAAGAAGATGCTGGGAGTCTGGTTCGAAGGCCCTCTCTGCGCACAATCCTGCATCACATTCAAGGGAAAGCTGATCCCAGACTGCGAAGACTTAGCGTCAATCTCGCCTTTCCTGAACAAATTTTACGACAAACGTATGGATTGATCTGGGCCATGTTTCATTATGTATTAAATTGTATGCATTTAAATTGTATGATGTAATATTTTGCTATGCCAAATGATATCGTAGCATGCGAGCGACTTGCCTGTGATGAGCCAAAGTAGTAGGTACCAACCCATCTTGCCGTTTTTGTGTCGACTAAGTTTTAAGATGCACACAACAATCTTATAGCTATTTCGTTGCGATTTGTGGCCCAAAATATTAAATCCATACATTTGAAATGTTTAACATTCCAACCGACGATATGCCAAAGTATTTTATACTCTATAATAATTAGCTTTAATTCGATTTTTGTTTGTAAGTTTTATACTCGTTTTTATATTACAGGGATTATTAATATAAGATTATATTGAAAAATAAATGAATGCTATTAAAAATAAATTTTCCTTTTTATTTTATAACTTAACCTATAATATTTACCGGATATTTGCATGAAGCGATATAAAGCAATATCGTAAGCCAACGTTTGTATTAATCAAATTTATTTTGAAGAGGTATTGCATTATCTCTGGAGAAATAACACTCACATAGACTTTTATTCTATTTAAAATGGTCTTACAGTACGGTACAGCTCTATTATAACTACTTTTTTTGTCAGTATTTTTTGACAAAATAGCAGCAGGATGTAGCAAGGGAAAGCAATACCTCTGCTATTTATTGCAGTAGGCTAATAAGCAGTAAGTGTAGTGCTGCAGTGCAAACATACAATAAAGCAAGACTGCTCAACCCCAGGCCCGCGGACCACCATGTGGCCCGCCAACGTATTTGAATTGGCCCGCCAAAAGCTATTAGCTGGCAATTGTCTTTTGAGAACAAATTTCAGGACTTCAAACCAGCAGTGCTATTCTGTAACCATCTCACCGTGAAAACTTAGGTGAAGTGAGCGTGGAGTGAGCTGTCATTCCACAGGGATTGACACTATTGACAGCTCACTTCACCCAAGTTTTCACGGTGAGATGTTTACAGAATAGCATGGCAGGTCTAAAAAATATTTTTCTTCTTATGAAATACCTGATTTTTTTACTTATTCTCAATTAGCCAACAATAAAACATATTTTCACACTTGATTTTACTATCGAACTATGATTTTGTCGCCAAATATTTATAAGTTGTTAGCATAAAAAATCTCTTCAAAGGTTTTAATAAAGTTTTTTTTTTTGTAAATTCAAACTATGAATAACTTAAAGCTGTGTATAAAAGAGACGGGGATTTCTGGGCCTGATTGTAATAAGTTGACATATGGTTAAAAAAAAAGGTTATATTTTTCTATTACAAAATGTGAAATATCAGCCCATTTTACAATCTGGAAATTGAGAAATCCAAAAATTAAGTTATGGCTACGAACAAAATGGAATATCGATTAAATTATAATCGACTATCGTGACCGAGTTCATACTATTTAAAAGATGCTTTTACCAGATGATTAATTCAAATACATTAATTATTAGAATTAACGTATTAAACAGTTTAAACAAATTAAATATCTATAAAGATAAATGTTAAAATCGATTCACGTTTGCTAATCGATTATTGTATTTTTTAGTCTATGGTGACATGTCAGTCACTCAGTCAGTCACTCGTTTCGTATCGTTTAGTGCGTGTGCGTTTTGAGTGTTGCCTCCCATAGTTTTATTGATATTTTCATCGACCCCTACTTTCTTTCTACGGACTTCTGATCTTACTTCTTGTACGACCCTTGCTGCCACCCATGCTCCGTTTAGGCACAAGAGAATGTAATGTTTTCGGAATTTGGTGTTTTACAGCGAACTAACCGCTAGCGGCACTGTATACACCTTCTATAATAAATTGTAACAGCATCCTATCTTTAAAAAAACAACTACCTATCGCACAATGAGGTTATACATCGCACTTCAAAAATCAGCTGTTTTGTTACGTAACCTCACTTTGACAAAATCTCTTTTAACTCGGCTCTCAGATTGCTAAAATCCGCAAAATTTTCAGTGATGGTTTGATAATATAGTAGCTATTAATTGATACCAATTTCATCTCTTTACATCCAGGCCCAAGATTGTATGAAAGCGTATCCGTCTCCTTTAGTAGCTAGGTGTCCACCATAACTGTACGCAAGTTTTATTTACTAGATTGTCCGACGGATGACACGGAATCAAAATTATAGCCCACTTTCAAAATTGGTTGGGCAGACTTGCAATAAAGTATATATTCTTTTCTCTGTTTATGTAATTCAACATACACACATAAACTCACACGTTTTTCGCAGGCAGGCACTACAGAAAACCACTTGCTATACAAATACATAATATATTATGTTTATTCCATGAAAAAATATTATTTTTATTTAAAGGTAGCCCGCGAGATTCAAATTTTCTTTAGATTTTTGCATTATGCAGGTCAGTGTCAGGTTTTATGTTTATTAAAATATGATACGCGAGCGTAACAAATATGGCTTTACATAATTATAATCATAAAAATCAGCAGTACAACTCCATAAGTTAGAATAATTGTCAAAAGTCATGATTTCATGAAATAGCCATTCAATGGGATTACATGAATTTAGAGTTCTATTGATAATTTTTATGATTATAATTCTATAAATAAACATTTGATACGGCCGCGAATCATATTTAGATCAACATAGAACATGATACTGACCTGAAAATTGCAAAAATCGTAAGAAAATTTAAATTTCGCGGGCTACCTTGACGCTTTCGCCTTAAGTATAAGTAGGTACAATCAAACCAAGCTATTTGGTATACATGCAGCTAACTCGCAACTAATTGTAAATAATGTTGCGAGCATGCTGAGTAGTTAATTAATTTACATCATTCTCTTAAGTATGCCATAAGCTTAAAAATTATATATGTTAAATAAAAAATATGTTTTAATTTTTTTTTTTTATTATATTTATTTTGATATTTCTCCACGGCATGTGAAACCAAGTCAGAGGCCCATGGGCGGCATTAAAACTCTGACACCAGGTTAGAAACTAATCACACGAAAAGAAGGAGAGCTTAAAAATTTATTACAAAAGCCAAAAAAAAATTTGGCAGTGTACAGTATTTTTATCTTACGAAGTGACGCGCGCTTTACTTGTGGTAGCTAAGTGTACAAACATGTTGTGAATGTGTGCGTGAAGACGAGTAGCGAGCGTCAGCACATAACACACATACACTTCCGACTTCGCCCGAGTCTCGGATGGTACTGAGAGCTCCTGCGCTTACACACACATTCACACCGTATTTGTACAGTTGGTAACCACAAGTAAAGCGCGCGTCGCTTCGTAAGATAAAAATACTACAGTAGAAAGATGTATATATTTGCATGTATACCAAATAGATTCGACTAACATAATATGAATGTTTGTTTATATCATTTACATACATCATATTTCTTAAATTTATAATGTAATAATGTGGTTTCAATCAAGAAGTTAAATAAAAGAATATTTGAAAAAATTACACATTTTTATATAAGGATGAAATAAAAATTTAAATAAGTATGCTTTGTATAACAAATACGAACCATACAATCAACCTGATTGATCGAAACCAGTTTAAAACACATTTTTGCTGCGACATGCGACGTCATTAAAATATATAAATCCATTTAAATCTTACAATTCTATTTCAGTATATTATCTGTGTTGCAGATAATATAAAAATTTTCACTTAACCAATAACACAATTTATTGCTAAACCATCCCCATTTTCATATTATTTTACTGTCGCTATTCTAAGACAGAATAGTAAAAATAAGCTGGTCAAAAAATATATTGCTTGGAAAATGGTTACGTTTTGTAAACGTAACCATTTTCTACAGTAAAATACACATATACAACATGTCCCAGAATGAACGAACACCACCAAACACCCCAATTAGAAAATTATGTTATAATGCACTGAATTTTTACTATTATGTATAAAACATTATTTATTTATTTATTAAATTAGTTATACTGATTGTGGGAGAAAATTGTGCTCACATTACAAATCTACGCACGCACGTCGTACGCGTATAACGGTCTAACTTAGTAGGTACTATCGAAGAACTTCATATCTAAGCAGTTTGAAAACAAAATCCCGTGAATACCATTACCACATCCGTTACCGCCTCGGTTCTAAAGCGGCCGAGCGCTGCGAGCAAAAATAGTCCTTACGGTGTATAGATATGAACATCTTCGATGGTACTTCGTCCATTTTGGTTTGTTTTGACTGTACAGCGGAAGTGTGACTGTTATTTACGTAGATTTAATTATGTATTTTTTAGATAAAAACATACCTATATTAAATGATGACAGAAATCGTTTCGGTAAACGATTCTGGACAAACTACTTTCATAATGTGCATTAATTCAGATATACATTGTATAGTCATACATCATCATCATACAGTCGACCTCGTAATTGCATTACCACCCTTAGGTTGAATATCACTTGCGCGTCATAAAACGACAAGGTCTATTTGTCTATGATAGTTTCAACGTTAGTGAAGTTTTAATTTACTAGGAATTGTTGTGAAGATTGGTAAAGCATTTAGGAGGTTGACTATACTTATACTGACGTTCCCCAATAATAGGGATGATGACGAAAAAAATTTTTTTAGCCCGTCTGAGATTATAAAAAAATATTGGACACGTATTTTTTCTTTTTTTACGTAATCTAATGATTACGGCGATACATTGAGGTAAAATGTGCCATGACGACACAAGTATGTAGATTTTATACATATTAGTGACATAGCGACCCCCACTCCCCAAATTAAAATGCGTTTTATCTAAGTATTTTTTTATTAATATGATAAAGCAAAAAATACGTGTCTAATATTTTTTTATTATCTGACTGACGGACTAATTAGTTTTTTTTTTTTTTACACAGGCTTCATCCCTATAATCAGAACTACAGAATGTAAGATACCTAACAAATTGCATTTATTTACTATGTATCAGTTTATTAAGTTTTTTTATTTTATTGGGAGCCAAGGTGGCGTACGGCATTCAAAACTCCCCATTGATCTTAAGAGCTACATTTCCTGCTATTCTGTATTAAAACGTTAACGACTCACAATATAAAATCTCCTCTAGTTCACTAATTAGTCTCTTGCACTTCTTCAACAGCTTCTCACTCAATAGTCCGTACTCCTAGCGTTGTAAAACGATGGTCAGTTTACAGCCACTTCGCTTGGCTGGGACTCGGCGTCTGTTGGGAGCTGTAACTGTGGTGTCTCCGCAGCTGATAATTGAAAAAAATTAAAAATTACATAATCGTATTCTATCTAACTAAGATTAACTTATTGACCGCTTGGTTTTATATCAATTGCCGAGCTCCCAGCGCCCATTTCATAAATCGAACAATAAAAAACAAAAGCCTAACATAATTTCTCAGTCGTATAAATACGACGTCATGCTTCCTGGCGGAACCACCTTTGCTGTATCAAGTATAAGTTACATGAAAAATTCTACGGAATGTCTATAAAATTCTAGTCCTATTAAAAAAAAGTCTATATCAGGGAGAAGTTATTTGATATTTCCGAACCCTCAAAAAAAAAAAGAAAATCTTTAACTTAGAACATCCACAGAAGTATCATTCAATTATCATTCAAAAGAGAATAAAAAATACAGTATGCTGTGTTTCAATGTTTTAGTACTTATTATTTAACTCGATGAAATAGTCTATTTAAATAGTAACGCCTGAACTAAAACAACCTTTTACTCATTTACGGAAAACTTGAGTCTGCTTTTTTGTTACTTCAGGCGCTCATGACCATTTCTACGAAAAAGATTATGGTGTCGTAAGTTCTTATACTAATTTAATATAGATTGAGGATTTGGGGGTGCTGGTTCAATATAGAATTGTTATAGAATTATTTGATACTATATATTTGCTTATACTACGTATAGTAATAGAAATATCATGGTGGTTCCGCCGGGAAGGATACTCTGCAGCGGAACCACTTTAATTATAAGTTTACGTCGAAACTAGAGATATAGACTTTTTTTTAATAGGACTAGAATTTTATAGACATTCCGTAGAATTTTTCATGTAACTTATACTTGATACAGCAAAGGTGGTTCCGCCAGGAAGCATGACGTTAAATACGACTGAGAAATTAGGGCATGAAAACATTTGTCGTATTAATCCGACTGTGGCGGTCAATAGGTTATTGTGGGCTAGTGGAAAGCAGTGTTCCTAATGATTTGAATGAACAATTAAATGTATTTTTGTCGACGCGTCGTCGGAAAAGAAAGGTAAAAGCTCTATGAAGTCCATTTTTTTATTGCACATTCACATTACTTTATACCTAGTTTTAAAAAATCCGACATTGTATTATTGAATGGAATTCATTTTAAATGTTTTTTTTTTATTTATCTACTCAACCTGTATTGTCGCTCTGATGGGTCCCCCATAGCTTTGTATTACAATACAACAATTAATTAATTAAATGTAGATACTAACGATCAGTGCCGATATTTGGCAAGTCTCCAGAAACGTCCATTGGCTCAGCTACTGGCGGTGCGGCTGATGGTAGCTGGTAAAAAAATCATAGAATGAGAATAATAATATGTAATCCCATTTTAGAGGAGTTTCATAAAAGTAATTTTGAAAAATTAAGACTTAAAAAAATCGGAAGAATATTAAATAGTTTCCGACGGTTGCGCTTCGGTTAATTTCGGCCCAAAAATCAGGTTTCGGCCGCAGTTTCGGTTTCGGCCAACAAGGTGGCGTTCGCGAACAGTCGGTTTCGGTCGACTGACACAGACGGGGTAGACTTAGTAATGGGGTCCCATTTTCGCCATTTTTGTACAAAACCGAAAAAAAAAATGTGTTGTTTTAATTGAAGTTTAGGTTCTTAGCAGATATGCTACTTCTTGTATCAGCGAGTAGGGATTTATTCGCTTTACAAAATATTGATACAAGTTCTAAGGGCAACAGCAGATGCATCTTAGCGACTCGCGTTCGGTCGTGATAGCAAAATCACACGTATTAAATATTACTTCGACGCTGCATTGCGTTTTGGCGACGCGTCCCGTTTGAGTAAGATTTAAAAATCGCGTTTTCTAACGATGCTGAATTCTTTGGAAGAGATATAAAGCGTTATCGCTGAATCGAGCTGCTGGAAATCGATTGTATCGCTGATCACTGGTGTGAAAATGCAAAATCTATCTGATAAATACAAAATGAGCCCTTAAACAAATTATTTGTTACAAACCCACGAAAAACAATGGGTCCCAGAAAATATTGTCAATTTACCTAAATTTTACTTAACTATTTATGTTTCGGTTTCGGCCGAAACTAGAAGAGACGAATATTCGGTTACGGTTTTGGTTTCGGCTGAAACTCGTGTATCGCTCGGACATTAATATTAAACCATTTGAAGTAAGAACAAGCAAGCTTACATTTATACGCGAATTTTTATTTGTACTGCAGGATCATTTGATAAAAACCGTTCACTTAAAAATATCTTAACTACAAAGTTATTCACAAGAAGTCTTGATCTTTAAACTTACCTCTGGAGCAATCCTCATAATCTTCCCAATCTTGTGTCTGACGCTAAACGGGGCGCATGACTCGTAGTAGTTGATAACAAAATCAGGATAGGCTTCACCCAACTCGTGGCCTGGTACCACGTCAAAGTCTGTGCAACCATGCCTGTAAGAAATTGATGATTTTAATTATTATAATTCTGTAAATATATTTTTAATGGTCGAGAATCATATTTTGATCAACATATACAACCTGAACACGGACCTGCACATTACACTGTGCAAGGTTGTCACTCACTACCCCAGAGGCGGATTAAATGTCGAGAGTGCCCTAGGCAAGCACCTCATCGACGCCCCTCTAGCTGTCATAAAATATAACAATTAAAGATAAAGATCATTTATTTGTCAAACATGCGTTTACATAAACTGAGTAATCAGACATGCAAGGTATTGAATTAGTAATAGATGTGTGCGTCCATGTTTTGCCAATAACGGCGTACAAATTTAACTAATACTTATACTTTAACTAGCTCCCGCCCCCGCGTTGCACCCTCGACCCCGCAATCTAGCAACGCGCGCGAACGAATCGACACGACGAACGTGCAACCATACTCAATACTCAATTCTTTATTGCATTCCACAATGTAGGCTTAGGTGGTAAACATTTATTTGGTAGGTAACAATCGTGGACCCTGTCGGGCACAGCAAAAGATATAATAAATAAATGTGGAGAGGACTTATCATTATTACAATACAACTTATTCTAAAAACATAGACATAACATTAACATTAGAATTAAAATTGCAAAAGACTTTATTTTTCAAGTTTTAGAGATTTATCACTTAAATATTCATCGACACTATAGTAAGATTTTTTAAGTAATAACTTTTTTAATTTATTTACGAATAAATGGAGTTTTTTTTCTTTTCTTATTGTTTCTGGTAGCACATTATATGTTTTTACTGACATTACCAGAGGACCTGTAGAATGTATTTTTAAGCGGGATGATGGTAGGTTGAGTCGTGTTTTGTGTCTGAGTGTGTACCTTGTTTGTATGTCTTCTCGTTTAGTGTAAAAGTCTTGGTGTTTGTGAACCATTGCAGTTGTATCTTACCAACTTATATGAATATTCAAGAAACTTTAGTTTGCCTTGGGGATAATCCGCCTCTGCACTACCCCACTACAGGGCAGTAAAGTCAAAAGCCTTTTCTCATACAAAGAACAAATATTGATTGCTATGCACACAATACACACAGCATTTTTGCAATTCCCGATCTCAAACTGTTAAGTCCGATTCACCATTAAGTGAGAGGTAAAGCAAAAAAAATCAGGACATAGTTTATTTACTATAAAAGTGTGTGGTGTGTGTGTGTGTGTGTGTGTGTGTGTGTGTGTGTGTGTGTGTGTGTGTGTGTGTGTGTTTGTGTGTGTGTGTGTGTGTGTGTGGCTTGGAATTCACTGGTTCTTAAACAACTGAAAAATTTGCGTCTCCATGTAACATATAACATTTTTTTGGTATTGTTCGTCGAGTTGAACTCCTTCAGTTTTGAGTTGAGCTCCACGATTACTGACAAATGCTTGCACTGACTGGACAGGTCCACTCAAATCTGTGTGGTTCTTTCCTCAAAAGACCATTTCAGACACTAATCCACATGGTCCTCATATGACTTGACCAAGATTATGTCTGGACTTTAAAAAAGCTTACGACCTCTGAGTTTGTTTCGGCCTTTCTTCTCAGAGTAGTTAGATAGGAAACAACAACCTCATATAGCTTATTTTTAATATTTTTTTATATGACGTGTAAAAGTGATTCCGATATCCTATTTACAGAATAAACAATTTCATTTCATTTCATAATTAAGTGCTACCAAATGAATACCTATCTTCTAGAATATTCAAAATAAAAGGTACAATTCCGTAGCCGATCGCAGGCGGCAGTAGCAGGCGACGTGTCGCCGCGAGACGCCTGGTTTCATAGAAATTCATAGAAACCAGTCGAACCGCGGCGACACGTTGCCTGCTCCAGCCGCCTGCGGTCGGCTACGGAATGGTACCTTAAAGTCGCTTTTCACCATTATTTAGATAATTTATGTCGGAAGGTTTAAGTGCACAAAACAGTAAACTCACATTATAATAAAGAAATCTCGATCTTTTATGAAGTCAAAAATCATGAGGAGGGGGGATGCTAGTTTTTAGAAAAATGTACTTCTTACCATTTAACCAAAAAGAACAATGAGCCATGGAACAGCTGACCAGCCAGAATCTTCTCTGGTGATAAGCCTCGCGCTAGTCCACGTGGTTTTTCAATCTCTTGTAAGACCTGGAGAACAATTACACTGGTTATGATAGTCTACCAAGCCAAAAATATATGTAAAACCAAGCTGAGTCACTAAAATTATTGGTTACAAATTGTTTATACAAATCTACAATACCTAAACTTCGAATGCCTACAAATACTTTAACTCCAGAACCTAACATTACCTGAATATTTCTAGCAATGAATGTTTGTGTTTGTTGAATATTTGTATTTGTGTGTTTTTTTTAACCTAATGTTCAATAATTGACAGGATCTCCAATTCCCCATATCTTTGTAGTAACTTAAAATTATATGTGATCATTAGGGACCATGTTACTGTTAGCTTACATCACTCTGCTTCTGCACGCATAGCATGACCTGCATAGAAACAGGTTTTGTCGACGGAAGAATAGACAAAATGTCAGTTAAACAATCACAATCAGCCTCTCCCCATGACTTCCAGCTTGTTCAATCCACGGTATGAAGGTGTACTTCAACAAAATTTACCTCATTCTTTTTCTTCTTATCTCCTCTCCTGCTCCTCTTACGGCTAGCCAAAGTCTCTTCTATAGGATCAGGGGTTGCAGCAGCGGCAGCGGCAGCAGCAGCAGCGGCAGCGGCAGCGGCAGCAGCAGCGGCAGCAGCGGCGGCGGCGGCTGCGGCAACTGCCGCCTCTTTCTCTCGCTTCATACGAGCTTCCTCATATGCGGATATAAGCTCCGGACAATCAAGATTATCCTCTGGTTCCCATGTATTGTCATCACTGAAATAAGATGAATATAATTAATGTCATAATTTTTTACTAGTCAGTCAAGCCATGGCATCTTTCTACTATTCAAGGTGTTTTGTTTGCACATTTGCAGAAAAATTGTAGTTTACTTGAAATGTGTAGAGAAAAGATCATTTTATTCACATCCGTTTTAAGACAATATGTTAGGTTACACGGATAACTGTTAACGATTATTTTCTCTAATGTTAGTCACCGCATAGCAGTAATTGCACTCAATCATTATTTGTAATGAATGCTTATTTACAGTAATACAAGAAGGCGCTGCTGGCCTTCTTTGAGGAGCTGGGGTGGATCGAATAACCGATTTTTCCCACCCGTACGCAAAATACGCGCTTACACGTGGAGTTGCAGATATCAGCCCGTATTACCTATTATTACAGTAATACAAAATGAAGAAAGTATAGTGCAGGGTTTAAAGTTTAAGACTGAACACAGGATTCTATGCTTTTCCATGCAAGTATAAAACAATAAAAAACCACTCACTGAGAATAGCCTTTCCATTTCAGCAAGAATTCGACCTTGCCATTCTTGATTCTTCGATCCAGAACCTTTTCCACAGAGAACTCCTCATGTCTTCCGCTTTGAGGACCTGATGATGGCGCCATCGTGGTCAATGCTGGTGCAGTTTCCATTGGCTGGCTTGGTGGTATCGATGGAACGTAGCCGAGGTCAGGTTGAGCCAAAGACTCCATAGATTCATCCATTGGAAACACTGGAAATACAATGTTTGTTTTGCATTTTATTCGTAAGGAACAAGGAATATTTGTTACCTAAAGGTGAAATATGTGACATATGGAAGATTGATTAAAGTGTTGTCCATGCGTGCATGTAACTTAAAACTAATTATTTTGTTAACTTTTGCTTTGCGTTACGTTGTTTGTCGTTATTGCGACACCGGGTCGCTGTAGTTAGTTGATGGGGAATTGGCGTATTTTACTGACCTTAATCGTAAAAACACTGCAAGTTTAGAACTAAATTAATTTAGGCTGTAGTTAATTAAATATAAAAAATTCGATTGGTTGTTGTTACTTTACGGCGAAGGTTTCGCTATACTATTTTAAGAATAAACTTTTGAGTTTCGATTGATTGACATTGACTTGACGTTTAGTGTTTGTTGTCTTGTCTTTGACAGGAAAGATGCTCCATATTCAGCGTTGCCAACTCCAAATAATGGATTACGGTGTTCCCACTATATAAATAAGGTAGGTTTCAAAAAAATACGGTAGATTTAAAAAAGGGGCGGAAATTACATTGTATGTCAATCAGGCAACTCTTTAATTTGTACGTATTCAATTGGTTCAAACTATTATCTATGGTTGGGGAGTTTCCCCTAGTCCACTGTTACATAGAATGTTGCCATGTTATGGCAAAAAAATACGCTCAATATTCCATCTGCCGTATTACGGTGTTCTTTGACACCGTAATTATAACATTACGGTAGGCGGTGAATCAATGCAGGATACGGTGTTTTTACCGTAATTACGGTGTCATTGGCAACACTGTCCATATTTACCACAGATAATAACGTAAAACTGGTCGAAACCGACATTCTGGGACGCAACCGAAACCCCGAATCAGTGTTGCCAGAAGTAGTGCGCTCCAAGTCATCACCTATGCGCCAAGTAGCGGCCAATTTTTTTCCTGCAATGTTTTAAAATCGTTGCATTATAAGTTTAACACGACACGCGACCCCTTCTTATTCAAATGTTTCAATAACATCACACACATGCTCTTTCCTGCAAAACAATTCTTGTTCATGTCCTACACGTAAAAAAACGGCTGTTGTCAAATATTTGGGTATTCAAATTGACAATGGTCTTAGTTTTCAGCCGCACGTAGACTTACAGCGAGAACGCAAAAATTAATATTTGTTTTAAAAAAAAAAAAAATTGTTTAAAAAATTATATTTGTTTTCAAAAGTTTTTAGACACTACGACTATTGATACCGTTTAATAAGTACTAGTTCAATCAGTCCTATGAAATTGCATCCCATAGGGCGAAGCCCCAAAGACATCTTTGCTTAAGTTGGAGAGAGTTCAGAGAGATTTCGTTAAAGTTAGTCGTAGGCTTCCCTTTCTTTTCCAACAAAAGACTTTACTGGCAGTGCAAACTACTGACAGTTCGCCAATTATTCTTCTCTATCATTTGCAGATATACTCAACTTGCATACAATCCTCTCGAAATCCTTAACAAGAGTCGCAAACACACAGTCTGTAAATCAAGTTCCTTCAAAACCAGCTTTAGATAGCTGCAGATTCTTTTGTTTCCTAGGAGCAAACCTTTACAACAAAGTCAATAAAGCCATTTCCTTCTACTCCATAGCCAAATTTGCTTCAATCTCACCAATATAAAGCCACAGAGAGTCTCTTAAGTGGGTGATAGACGTGCGAACTTAAAGTACGCGGTTTTTAAGTTCGCCAACTTACTCGGCTCGCTGTCGGTGACACAGTAGAAGCTTGCTCACACTGTATCGCGGTGTTGCCTAATTTTCTGAACCAAACTAAACAAATATTACTGTCGAAACAAAATGGCGGGTCGCAACTCACGGCGATGGCAGAAGTACGAAACTACACGGCGGGCTACGAGCAAAATTTCAAACTTGTTGGATCGCCGATGAACTTACTCAGCGGGTTTAAAGTACGCGTACTTAGTATGACACATGGGCGAGTACGGTCGTCGAGCTTACGCGTACTTGCTTGTGCGTCTATCACCCCTTTTAGAAGTCATTTCATAAAAAGCCGGTCGACATGACGTCCTACATTTACGATATTAGAAGACCAGTTTAGTATCACACACTCACTACACACCCACACACCCTACTTAGCTGTAAATATTTTTTTTGTCACTGTTTTTTTTCTTCCATACTAACATTCATTATCTTCCTGCTCGTGTCCCATGTTACCTGGGGTTGGCGCAACACGTTTTCTCTTTCCATCTTAACATTATAATCTAATTTTATGTTTTCAACGTACTCCATACTTGCTTGTAAAGTGACTCATAATAACGCATTAAGTTCATAATTCATATACACTCGCTTTACATTTATTTTTCAATCTCCGTAAAGATTACATAATATGATAAAATAATCATCAAAATTATCATCATTTCTTAAAAATTCACCAATGATTGTAAACACTATTATTTCTTGTACAAAAAATTGGCAACGTTAGCTGCTAAGTTACTTATTAATTTTAATAAGTATTATATTCTGTGGTAATATATGTTATCTCTATATAGTCTGTGATTGTGTGAATAGCACAAACCGTCTTATTACAAAAAACTGCATAAGTAATGGTTTAAACCAAGACTAAAAGGTCTTGGATTGTTACGGTAATAAAGCTAGTTCCAGGCTCAAAATGTATTCTTATTACAAAACGAAGACTATTCGAGGATCAGTTAGTACCAAAGAAGGTTCATGGTTCAAATAATATCCACAGATAAGAAACAAAAATGGCATTCTTTCATTCGTTCACGCAGGCTTTATTTGAAGCAACGTTCTGTTTCTCTAAATGTTGATATTATAATAACACTTGAAATGCATAAAAAATTATTTATCAATACAAAAATATGTCATAAATAATTCTTTGTTTAGGTTACAATATATTGAACAAGAACAACTTGTACTTATGACGCGCTTTTTAAAATCATGTTCCCATATTTTTTTAGACGGAAACCGTCTTATTCCAAAACACGGACTAAATTTGGTACTGGGTTTAGTACTAGCTTTAGTACCATGACTAAATAAAACGTTATTATAAAATGAAGTTTATCTCTAGTTCCAGAACTATTTATGGTACTAAAGTTAGTCCGCCGAGTCCCCTAGTTTATCTTTGGTACTAATTTATTTGACGTTTGGGTTGTCATTGTTTTGGTGTTTGTGCGGGTCTATTTAAATAAAAATCATAAAAAATAGATATTAATATGATCGACTTGATGAATTTAGAAGATCTGGATATGCTGGAGACGTCTCGGCGATCTTACAGACATCGTCATCGTGAGAATCCATTCGAATTGAGTGACGAAGATTTCAGATATAAGTATATAGGTTCACAAAACGTTTTGGAGAAAAGATAGTGGATGTTTTACGTGTGGATTTATCCCACGACCCTCGAGGATGCCCCGTGAGTCCTGAAGTGCAAGTAGTTTGCGCATTACGCAACTGGGCTCGACATGAAGTATGTAAACTTGGTCAATGCTAACCTAACATTAAAGATAAAATCCAAAAAATATACAAATATTATTGTTTTATTCGTAGATTTAAGACGATACAACTGATTTGCATAGTGTTTTTCAGCCAATTGTCAGCAAAAAGTGTAAAAAGGTAGCGGACATTTTGTCACGGATGTCCCGAAGACTTATAAAAATGCCCATTACTCTAAATGAACAGGAGGAAAGCATTAGGAAATTCCGCAGTATTGCTAATTTGATAATAGCATTGCTTAGGTACCTAATAATAAAAAAATCCATGTTTTACAAATCTTTTCTTCAGAACTCCAGTTTTCACCTCTTTCTTTCTTTTGTTGTTCCATTTTATAATGTAGCTCAAACACTATGTTGGGGTTGTAATGCCAAACAGTGAAAATGGTATGTACTTGTTATGTTATGTTATGTAAATGAGTAGACGAAGTTCCCTTGATGGATTTATTGCTACTGAATATAATTACACAATTGTTCCACTTAAATGCTATGTTAGAGAAATGCACAGCTAAACAATATCGATGTGCATTATTGAGTATGACGTACAAACTACTACAAAGGTCAATGTACAGCGTAGCTCGTACACACTACAACTCACGAAAAAACCACGTAACAGTAATATTAAAAACAATAATTAATACAACTATGAAGTGCTTTTATTTATTATTATAGGACGCAACATAGACATTCATCTCAAATTACGCGCGCTGCCGTCATATGTAAGTCGCTCCACTTCACGCTAGAGGTGTAAAAAAATATGGGAACATGATTTTAAAAAGCGCGTCATAAGTACAAGTTGTTCTTGTTCAATATATTGTAACCTAAACAAAGAATTATTTATGACATATTTTTGTATTGATAAATAATTTTTTATGCATTTCAAGTGTTATTATAATATCAACATTTAGAGAAACAGAACGTTGCTTCAAATAAAGCCTGCGTGAACGAATGAAAGAATGCCATTTTTGTTTCTTATCTGTGGATATTATTTGAACCATGAACCTTCTTTGGTACTAACTGATCCTCGAATAGTCTTCGTTTTGTAATAAGAATACATTTTGAGCCTGGAACTAGCTTTATTACCGTAACAATCCAAGACCTTTTAGTCTTGGTTTAAACCATTACTTATGCAGTTTTTTGTAATAAGACGGATTGAGTTTAACTCTATGTAGTCTGTGGCTCAAAATAAGTACACAATACATAATTTTATTTACTTTTACAGCTGTTTTCCGTAACTTCCGTAATTTCCGGAAAACATCCTCTCTCTGTATTAACCTTTATTAGTGTAATTACAACGTGGAATATGTTTCGCAGTTGCAGTGTTTTGAATTGCGCTAGTAAACGAAAGGACGTCAAATTATTTCAATTTCCCAAACGTGAGATAGGACTCCAAAAATGGTTAGATTGTATGAACTGTGAAGAATTGCGAAATAAGAGGGCAGAGGATCTTTGCAAGCGTTATGTCTGTCAAAAGCATTTTGAACAGAAGTTCATGCGCGTCTCGACCAGGTCGGGAAGGACACGTCTTCTTATTGACGCCTATCCCACGCTGTTTTCCGATATCGAAATCAGCAGTGGCACTCCAAAAACCCTGTACATTGACCACTCTGGTAAGTAAAGAAGGATATCCTTAATACTGCGAAAATTATAATTTTACCTAAATAAATATTCCTAAAATACTGACACAAATTATTGACTAAACTAAGTGCATCATGGGTCGGTGGGTCGTCTTAGGGGCGGAGTTGGAGTACTTGCTAAAAATGTAACAATAAGACACTACAACAAGGCAAGTTTAGGTCAGTGGGTCGTCTTAATATTTATAAAATTTTCAGATGATATCTGCATGTAACTAAAATACAAAATAAAAAAGTAAAGAAGGCTCAAAATATTGATCATATTATTTATATAAAAAATTTAAGTTCCAACGTTATAAGGTTCTATTGACAAAGACTAAATACACCTCGGGATTCAAAGATTTTGACAAAGCTACACAGTTAATATGCCTATCTTTTTCAAACAAAATAAATAACATTTAAATAAAAATCAATCCCAAAAATTAAGACATAATGAAATAAAGAATACCTTTTTTTCTATTATTATGTGTATGAAAATATATATTCCTTCTTCTTTGTCTCTTATGTTCTATGTCGAGGCGTTAGACGTTTCATGAAATTACTGAAACCAATTAGAAAGATTTATTTTAAATTAATAAAATGAATTCAAACATTGTAAACACCACAATTATATTGTATATAAAAATATAATTGAACCAACCAGCAACAACAAATATAATTTTTGTAAGTACTTATATGTATGTTAATGTACCTAAGTCAATTCAGAATACTCCTACACAATTTTCTATTTACAATGTATAAATATGTATATGGAACAAGCTGAATTTCACTAATACATCATATATATATAAAGCACAAATATCTATTAGACAAATTATAGGATAAACAAACTGTGACTCAGTTTGACCACATACTTTAACAATAAACAAAAGATTGATTCTCTTCTAAAGCTGGGAACAAATTATCGGACGCGTCCGTAAGCCGCGGCTGACAGTCGCGCCCAACAGACGTCCGAACGCTCAAGGGCACGTCCGCGACTTACGACCGATAGTTTGCACAGTCTAGTGCTAAATGTACTATCCAGATAATCCAGATACAAATAAGCCGCGATTCTCAGCCGCGGCTTATGGACGCGTCCGATAATTAATTTGTTCCCAGCTTAAGTTTGACCACAGACTTTAACCATAAACTAAAGAGTGTCAATCTGCCTAGCCTTTTCCCAACTATGATGGGGTCGGCTTCTAGTATAAGCCGATGCAGCTGAAAACCAGTATTTTACATGGAGCGACTGCCTATCTGACCTCCATAACCCAGTTACTGGGTAACACGATACCTGTTGGTAAGACAGGTTGTCAGACTTTCGGGCTTCTGACGACTCGTAACGACTGTCAAAGATCCACGAATGACAGCCGAGACCAACGGCATAACGTGCTGTCCGAGGCACGGAGGAGTCTCGGTATGTAAAGATGGTCAGCCATCCACGGACCAACCGGCAAGCGTAGCTGAACCTGATGGATCGACCCGCGCGGCTGTTGTTACTTAGCCACGAACTCCACAAACCTACTTAAACTAATGAGTGTGTGTGGCAAATGCATGGTAGTGTGTGTAATATATTTTTTATTAAGTAATTTAATTTACTTCTAACTAATGCATATTATATTAAAATATTAGCTTTATGCACGCTTTCTCCATAAAAAACTTTTAACCGTGCCAAATTTTATACTCCAACGTCCACGTAATTTTCGTAAAAAGGAGTATAAGGTTTTTGCTTCACATATTAATAATAGATAAAGAAATCAGATATTAATGCCCTAGTGATTGTACACATTTGCATTTAAAGTATTAGTATAATTGTATGTATAATGTATCTTTTCAGATATTGTTGTTTCTGACCATACTTATACTCAGAAAAAGGAACATCAGGATCATACCTATTTTAAATTAGAATGTACTAAGAAATATGAAAAAATAATAACTGGTAAGACAATGCTTTAAGGTTTAATTGAAATATCAATATCGGTATCAAGTATCAAGATATATATGTAACAAGATATTTTGTTTATTAGTTTGTTCACATTTTTGCTGCTTGATAATGTTTGATCATGTTTTCTCTTTTTGTGGTGTTTTTATCCAACTTCAAAGAAGGGTTACGTTTTCGGTCTCTTTTTGCTATAAGCACAAGTGACAGTTAAGTTTTGGACCTTAGTGAATTTCCAATTCACTGTTTGTTAAAAGTGTGTGTGTGTTATAGCAATTACGAGGTTGACTGTATACAATAAACATAAAAATTACTTTTTTTTTTGTAGCAATTGTTGCTGAACGTACAGATAATGAGAAAGATAAAGAGAATGAATATGAAATGAATAAGGAGCACAAAAGTGAAGCAAATAAAGAGCATGAAAATGAAGAAAAAAAGGAGATTGAAACTGAAGAAAATAAGGAGATGGAAAATGAAGAAAATAAAGATACTGAAACTGAAGAGCATCGAGATACTGAAGAAGAAGCAGTAACTTCTTTTGAAAACACAGACTTTGTTGATTATGTCATAACATGGACCGATGACACGCCTTCGTCTTCAGGCTGTGTAAATGAAGCACCAGAAAACCCAATGGCAAAAGGTAATTATAACTTATAAATTGACTATTATAACTGTACTTAATTCACCAGTAGTGATGCAATATAAAGGTTTGAATACGCATATATCTTATTCCCCAAATAATGGTCTATAAAACTTCAAATAACCACAAATAAAATAATGAACGGTAATGGACGTGATGGTACAAAACGTAGTGCTTGAGTTTGACTTGCGTTTGGCATTTTATGTTTCACAATTTGCATAAACAGAGTAATATTTTGCTGTCTCATCTCTCACTCTTATTTACAGATGCAGTTATTACTTCTATTGTTCCTTCTACATCAAAGTTGAAAGTCCGAAGGCGTGGTGACAATAACAAAAAAAGTAAAAAAGATCAACAAAAAAAATTCAAAAAGTCATCTCCAAATTGTGCCACACCTATAACCAAATCCCCGAGACAATTAAAACTCTGCCATAGAACTGCTAGTAAATTAGATATCTCCAAGGCAAAATCCTTTAAAACAATGACTGATAGAACGATTCCATTGGCCAAAGAAATTATGTGTATGCATGAAAGTGAAGCAAATAAGGAGCACAAAAATAAAGAATATACGGAGACCGATGAACAAGCATACATTACCTCTTTTGAAAACACAGATCTTGTGAATTATGTCACAACATGGACTGATGATATGCCTTCGACTTCAGGATGTGTAAATGAAGCTACAGTAAACCCAATCACTAAAGGTAAGAGAAGTGACTATTATAACTATAATTCACCAGTGGAGAGGAGATACAACATATAGGTTTGAAAGCGATTATTAGTATTCCCCAAAAAAAAAATTTTAAATGTGACAGAATAGAATAGAATTATCTTTATTCAAGTATAATGCCTCAAAAATGATTAGTAAGGCTTACAACTATATTAGTAAAAACGGACACTTTACAAAAACAAACAAATAGTATTGGATCACAGTTGTGGCAACCCATGTGAGATGGCATAACAGCGACCCACGAAAACAGTCTAGGTGACTTGAAATCATGCTTAGGATACTGTTGGAGCTGTTCCACACCCTGCGCACGATGGAAGCACACTTTTTGCGCATGGTTGCGTAAAAACAATCTACATGCGCATCCGCGAACATCCCCGACGCACTACAGAAGCGGGGCAGCCCCACCAGTATCCTAAATGCGTTATTATAATGAACGCGGAGAGCGTTGTACGATCTTTGCGGATATCTAGCCTACAGGCTGCTCGTGTAAAAAGCCGTGCAGTAGGCTTGAAAGAGCATTAGCATAACAGGAAGTGAGCATCGTGCAAACCTGCGAGCTATCATGTTCGCTCTAACCGACAACGCTCTCCGCTCCCATTCAATGTCGTCATCGTCTTTTATTGAATAGACGTGCTGGTACAGAACCCTTAGTGCTTGAGTTTTTAGTCTTTTAGGATCCTTCCGGCGGGTGTCGTATCTGGCGGGCAACTGCCCAACGATTGATATCGGGGAAGTTATATGTTCGCGCGGTAAACTCTAATTGCGCGATGCAGGATTTGAGTGACGCCGCCACAAGTTCAACTTGCATTTGGCGTTTTTTGTTTCACAATTTGCAAAAAAGGAGTAAAATTTTGTTGACGTTCATTTTTATTTACAGATGCAGTTATTACTTCTATTGTTACTTCTACACCAAAGTTGAAAGTCCGTAAAAGGCGTGTTGACATTAACAAAACAAATCAAAAAGATCAACCAAAAAAAGTTAAAAAGTCGTCATCAAATTTAGCCATACCTGTCATCAAATCCCTGAGACAATTAAAACACTGCCATAAAACTGCTAAAAAAGTAAATTTGTCTAAGACAAGATCCTTTAAAAAGGTGACTGATAGAATGGATCCAATAGCTAAAGATATTATGTGGATGCTAATTCGGCAGTGCACCAGAAAAGGGTTGTCTTCTGAAGAGAAACATAACGCTTTATCTACATTGAAGCAAGTGCAAAGCGTTACGGAGTCCTGTATAAATTTTTTATCCTCGCAAGACAAACCCTAAACAATTAATAAAATGGTTTTAATATTAAATATTGAAACTAGAAATAAGAGGTATTAGTTTGATAACTATTACTAACTTGAACTTTTAGCATTGAGGAAATATGTCTCTATTGATTAGAAAATGAAAATTAACATGAACTCATGGCTAAGTAATAACAGCCGCACGAGTCGATCGATCAGGTTAAGCAAGCTTGCCGAGATTGGTCCGTGGATGGGCTGACCATCTTTACATTCCGAGACCCCTCCGTGCCTCGGAAAGCACGTTGGTCCCGGCTGTCATTCGTGGATCTTTGACAGTCGTTTACGGGTCGTCAGAACCCCAAAAAATTGACAACCAGTCTTACCATGGGCTATATGGTATTACTCAGTAACTGGATTGTAGAGGTGAGATAAGCAGTCGCTCCATGGAAAATACTCATATTGTGCTGCATCTGGTTAGACTGGAAGTCGACCTTAACATAGATTGGAAAAGACTAGGCATATGATGATGATGCGGGAGGAAAATAAAAGTTATTGTAAAGTTCTATTTGATGAAGTTGCCTTGGATTCAGCCTTGACTTACAACAAAAAATAGACTATCACTGGATTTGTCAAACTTCGAAATTGTAAGGGCATCTTAGGTTCAACTCAAGACAATAATCATATACATATTTATATGGTAACTGCTTTAGCGAGTACGAGCCTCTCGCCATTTGCTGAAATCTGCGATTAGGGTGCAAGTGAAAGTAATTGGTAAGTAAAATTAATGATGTTCTTTATTAAAGAAAGAAAGAAAATAAAATTCAAATAAGAATAAAATTATAAGTCCATTCAATTTATTGTAATGAAATTAAAACATTGTGCTTTTGATTATTGCTATAAATGTAATGAACTCACTATCTTTTCATTATTTTTTCAGATGATATTCCAGCCCAGAATTGGTACTTGTTCCCAGTTCCCAGCTAAAAGGCGAATTTTGTTAATGTTTTAAGTTCAGAAAGAGCTGATTCTCAGTCTAATTTGAATAAACGAATTTTGATTTTTACAATGGTTTTTTCATATGAGGAAAATGTCTTGTTTAAAGGAATGAGTATGAATGTGGATGGGAAGACCAAAGAAACGATGGATGGACTGTGTGAAAGGAAAGATGATAATTATGGCTAGAAAGGAGGTGACTACCAAGATGACGACTAGTAGAAGTATGGAAGAAAAAGACGTTGCACGGACCCCAAATAAATTGGAATAAGAGAGATTGAGTTTATTGATAGGTCAGTATGCCGATGGGACGTTAGTCCATTCAAGATAAAATAGGTACAGCTAGAATAATATTGTTTGAAAATCTTTTAACAAAGATTGGTCCTTGGCAGGTCTAGACAGAGAGGTGGATTCTCGTCAATGGATATTTTTTGTTTTTTAATGATCAAAAGTAGCCGCCCAGCATCATAGCTTTAAGAAAGAACCTATTTAAGTAAAAAAAACTACAATTAATATTTTGTAGACAAGAAAAAAAAATAGAGACATGTAGGTACCTTTTAATTAAAAATGTTGTTCACTTGTATTGTTTGAAACTTTTAATGTCATATTATACAAAACGTTGCCACGAATTTCCTATAAAATGGACTACAAAATTATAAAACAATAGGTTGAATAAAGAACCAGAATATTTCGATGTTGGTTAAAATATTGAAGATGCTCAAAATGCTAGTTTTCAAACTAATGATTGATATTGAAAATACTTTTCGAGCATCCCTAGCATACACGGATTCATGGCAAGACTACAAAAGTATTGAGGCTTCATTAGGATAAAACAAATGGTTGGACGACGACGACCCACTCCTTCCCAAAATCGTAAAGCGATTCTTAATTCAAACTCAGGCGATTCTCGCACGGGACTGAATACGTCGTTGTTGTAATGATTAAATAAGTGATGCGACTATCCTCTCCATACAAGTTCGTAACACAATAGGTGCGAGTGAATTTTGACCCGCACGCATCCCACTTGAGATTCGCCTCAGTAAGACCACCTCAGTGTTATATGGCAGTCAACCTACCGCTTAGACCATTTAAACGTTCCGTCTGTATTTGATGGTGGTTTGATAGGACTCTGATTACTCTTGATTTTCTAAAGACGCTAAAAGACGTTGTTCTCTTCACAAAATATAAAGAAAATTTTAATAAACTGTCATTTTGAATTTGACGTTGATAGACCTGACAAGAATGAAAATAATGAAATGAGAATCTGTCGAAAAAAGTATCAAAACATAACCCCCAATTGAATTTACCTTGTTTTTTTAATACTGTACATGTCTCTATATTATTTTGATTTCGAGTGAATACACAGTGCGTTTGACAAACTACGTAAGTACGTATTATTGTTTTTTTGTCTTCAGCAGCTATGTACAATATACATCTTTCACATTGCTGTGCATGGTTATTTTTGTTTTAGAGGCTCATTTGTGATAATTTTATACAATTCATGTGAATCTAACGTCTATAGGTGCGAGTACATTATTATAACTGGGTGCCTCGGCCAATCTCAATTGGAAAAATTGGTTTTGAATTTGTATTAATTTCTAATGAACATCACCATTATTTCCGCCGTAAAACGTCCACTGTTGGACAGAGGTCTCCAACAAGCGTCGTTTCCAATGGTTACATCTACTTAAATACATTTTACCTTTTTCAGGTGATGGCAGACACAGGTCCGTTTTCAACCAGCACGGCGTTTTGCGCGCGATGTGGCTCCATTCTGCCGCTACTTCAAGAATTTGGATCAGTCAGGTGCTACGCCTGTAAGGCCTCTTTTGATGCTGACAGTAAGTTAATAAATTAACCTAATTTTATGTTACCTACATAATATCACTATTTATTGATTTATATTTTATTTATTTTTTATTGATTTAAAAGAGTGTCCGTGGAGTTTCTTGCCCTTTCTTCTCCATAGGACCCTACTACGCTTTGGAATGGGCAACTAGCTTCATCTTTTTGACTGACCGACCCTTTGACAATTCAAAAGTGCCTGTAATTGGTTTATTTGAAATAAATGCTTTGAGTTTGAGTTTATCTTATATCTATGAGAAGTAGAGAAATAGTAGGTGTTCCGAAACAGATAATTGGTGTTCAGATATTTTAAGAACTTTAGAGGTCCAACTTATTTTTTTTAGTCATGTTATGATTAAGTTCTTCCCAAACAGTTGGTGCCAATAGTATTGTAAATTATTCAGGATACTTGTCTCAAAATGTCTATTTATAATTTTTTAATAATTTGTTTATTTAATAACATTTTCTTCCAGGCTTCAGCAACCTAAAATTCAACTACACAATCCATTTTAACACGGTTTCCGTGGTGACGCATGACAATATGCTAAGTACTGACGGTCCGGAGGGCCCTGTTGTTGAAAGAAGATGTCCAAAGTGTGGCAACGATAGAATGTCTTACGCTACACTGCAACTGAGGTCCGCTGATGAAGGGCAGACTGTTTTCTATACTTGTATAGCTTGCAAGTAAGTAATGTTTCATAATGGAGTTTATTTCACTTATTTGGCTTTTCACCAGCTCTGGATAGATATTATCGACGTGATCAATTAAAAAATTGTGCAGAACTTTAGTGATCATCATTATTTTCCTGCCCTTATCCCAATTTATTCTGGGTCGGTGCAACCTGACTTTTTGTTCCATACTTCTCTATTAGTCGTCATCTTGGAAGGCCTCCTCTTTCTAGCCATATCATCACACAGACCATTTATTGTTTCTTTTTTCTTCCCCTCTTAGGAGAATCTTAATGATCTGCCAAATAATTTAACCACAACTAATCTAAGAGTAGTGAAACAGCCGTGCTATTCTGCAAACATCTCACCGTGAAAACTTGGGTGAAGTGAGCTTGATGTGAGGTGTCATTGCAGCTGAAGCTAGGAATTGACACTATTGACAGCTCACTGCATGCTCACTTCACCTCACCTCTTAACGGTGAGATGTTTAGAGAATGGATCAACAGGACGCTGAATTGCTTGCTTGCTTTGCTGAGAAGAACTTAATCTAATAATAATTAAGTTGCAAAACTTGACTATGGTAATGAAATAAGATTGATAATTATGTTACAATGAAATGCTTTCATTTGAAGTATTTTAATACAGGTACCGAGGAAAAGAACTTAATGCTATAACTCGATAACTGTACTTCAAAAAACAAACGAAAATATAGTTGTTACGCTATCTGGCCTTATTGCGATCAAGTCCAAAAACGATATAGTCCAAACAAGATCTAGTCATATCGAGATTAAGTCCTGTAGCGAACTAGTCATATCTGCTATTTAGTCTTATCGAGAGGTAGTCATAACGCTTCTAACCCTTCCGACACACCCTTACGGAAATCTTTTATAAAAAAAAGTGAAACATCGACATTATTTTGTAAAAGTAATATGCAGAAAAGAACAGATTGTGATAGGAACTAAATATGTCATAATGATAAAATAAAATATTACGATTTTTTTTCCAGATAACGATGACTATTTATTGAATAAACATTTATTTTCATTAAATACAAAAACACTCACTCTGCATATAGACTGTATATATATGTATATACCATCATATAGCGTGGCGACGCGTCGCCACGGCATGCGTCGCCACGGCATGCGTCGCCACGCCAGAAATCGGTTTTACGTGCGGCTATAAAAATTCAAAATTCAAAAGTCATTTATTCAAACTAGGCTGATAATCAGCACTTTTCGAAAGTCAAAATTACATAAGACAGTCCCCCAAAACGCCCACCCTTCACCACTTCCTAGTGCGTTAGCTGGGAAGAAGAAGTGATAGATGTTTCACATCAAAAATAACCGTAAGTCGAACGAACGTCGCCTTTGTAGGTACGATCGCTTTTAAGACGCGGGGTCAGATTTTTATATAGGCTATTATTGTACTGATGAAATATCGAATACATAACGAATAGCTGTACCTACTAATCAGTAGAAAAAAAAAATACTTCGACAGATGGTCAGTCAAAAATTTATATTCTTATAATTTATTACGGTCGTATAGTGAATATCTCGGTAAAAGCTAGCCGGGTGCGGGATCATCCTCTAACAGCCGGTCGATTCTGTAAAAATAAACTTAGGTGAAGTAAGTGAGCTGTCAATAGTGCTAATTCCTAGCATCCTGCCGGTCGATTTGTGACAGTGACAGCTCACTTCACGCTCTCAATAGTGCTAATTCCTAGCATCCTGCCGGTCGATTTGTGACAGTGACAGCTCACTTCACGTTCTCAATAGTGCTAATTCCTAGCATCCTGCCGGTCGATTTGTGACAGTGACAGCTCACTTCACGCTCACTTCACCTAAGTTTCACGGTGATATTTTTACAGAATCGACCGGCTGGTTGCGGGTTACCCTAACTTGGCACGAACGTACAACCGATTCGATCGACCGACCGAACCGGCGATGATTAGTTCTTTACGGTTAATATAATAAACACCATTGAACATTATGATTAATTAGACAGATTTTCTCATGTATTTTATATTTATTTACAGATACAAGGAGACAGAAAATTCCTGAAGAAAGTTTATTTTTTATGTTACATGTAAGGACTCTAATTGTTAAGTAAACTATTATTTTAATGTTTCAATCTTTTTATTTTTTAATCATCAATCATCTGAAATGCCCCTGTAATTTCTAAAATAGTGTAGTGTACCTCTACTATTTTTTATGTCATAAACAAATATTTCGCTTATTTAGTATCTTGCCTCTCTTAGGGATCTCGCGCACTAGACGGCAACGAACACGACCAGTGGTCGCAGCGACCAGTACGTGTAGCACGACAACCATACTAACGGGTTTTCTACGGGCTATGTCGACTGAAGAATAGACAAAATGACAGATTGTGATTGTTTATCTGTCACTTTGTCTATTCTTCCGTCGACAAAACCCGTTTCCATTGTGGTCATGCTAAGCGTGCTGGGAAACTAAAGACACCAATAACACCACCCTCACCAACACTAACCACCTAAAACTCGGTTTCTATAGTCACCTAGTCGCTGCGACCACTGGTCGTGGCCGTCTAGTGCCCCCTATAGTCTTAAATCTTAATCTCTCGGATATAGGTGTACTTAGCAAGTCGACCTACATATTTTCTTAAACACTAGTCATTACCCGCATCTACCGATTCATTCAAGCCACAGGTGAAACTTACAGTTTCACATTCAGCACGCGCTGCTGCCGAAGAATCTAAGCATTTTTTTTTATAAAGAAAGAAACGGATATAGTATTTGGAGTGAGTGAGAAGGAGAAAGGTGATAGTTTTTGATCGAGAGCGTTGCGGAGTCGAGATGAGACGGTAATTAATTTGATCAGTACGTTGCTTACGTATGGATAGTGATGGGCCGTGTCGATGTTTTGTTTCGATATTTGAGTTTGATGGTCCATAGACAGGTGTCTGTAAATATGTGTAACTTTCATGCAATTCTAGTTTGAATAAATTTTATTCCGAAAGTAGAAGCTTCACACCGCGCTTGTCGACATTGTCACCGAACTCACTAATCACTTCTTCTAAATTAATGTATCCTACTATGAATTTTACGATTCAGTTCAATTTATCCGAATATATAAGTTAAGTTCATATTTTCCTAATCTGATTCAACACGTTAATTTCTACTTTATGATGCATTGGTGACTACAGACCTGATATCTTGAACAGCCACTCTAGATAAGTCTAGATTTATTGAAATACTTGCAACAATAACGGTGCTATTAATCTGTCCGCCCGTTGTGACCCCTACTGATCTGACAACTATCTCGACACCCACGCTTTTCTTTACGGTTGTTCATTGTGTAGTCCGACTTATCCCATAACATCACGCCTCGTATCCCCAAAGGTTTGGGCAGAGATAGTACACCCACATTTCACCAGTTAGGTTTAAGTCCCAATTAATATGGGGCGAGCCTATTGCCGTGAACCGGGCACAAATCCAGACTCCGGGCTGGTACTGAGAAATTCCAGACAGAAAAACCCAATAACACTGCCTGAATCGAACCCAGGAGCTCATGCTCAGCAGTAGTGCTTGCGACTACTAGATCAACGAGACAGTCTTTAGCCTACCATGTAATAATAAGATGAAGAATCCTCATTTAAAACGGATAAATGCAGGTAGGCGGTATGTATCTACCACGCGGGCGCAGTCCGGGTTGGTAGGTGTCACATGTCTTCGAATTTTTGTTTTTAGGACGTGCCGGTTTCCTTGCAATGTTTTCCTTCACCGTTTTTGAGAGCAGTGGTGATGAAATTATTTACACAAAGTAAAGCGCCTGCCTCTTAACTCGCAAGTCGGGGCCGTTACCACGGCAACACACTGAATCGAAAAAAGGCTCTCGAACAAATAGGAGCTTAAATTCGATTTTTTGTTAAAAAATAGCTTCTAATAGCCAATATTATGCATAAAATAGGTGATACAATCAGGTTGACAAATTATTTTTTTTTCAATAATATAGTATGGTTTTTTAACATACGTCATAAAACGAGATTTAGTTTGATAGAATCTGAATAAAGTAAGTACGTCATAAAATCTTACTTAAATAGTTACATCACCGTGTGCAAGTATATAACGGTTATTCTGTCCGTTCTGCAGATATAAGCATCAGCTCCATATTTATTTTTTGCAAAAAAAAAATAAGTTGCTAATTTGCCTACCTGATTGT
Source organism: Agrochola circellaris (assembly GCA_914767755.1). Taxonomy (NCBI): domain Eukaryota; kingdom Metazoa; phylum Arthropoda; class Insecta; order Lepidoptera; family Noctuidae; genus Agrochola; species Agrochola circellaris. Next base: position 12,886,798 of record OU611859.1, read on the forward strand.
GTCTTATGATATATTTAAGGTTATTCTCTCCGTTCTGCAGATATAAGCACCAGCTCCATATTTATTTTTTGAAAAAAAAATAAAAATAAGTTGCTTTTTGCCTATGATATATTTATGCATAATATTGGCTATTAAAAGCCATTTTGTGCAAAAAACCGACATTTTAAAATTTAAGCTCCTATTTCTTCGAGAACCTTTTTTCGATCCCCAGTGCGCCAGCGCTGTTCAATATAATTATATTAACATAAAATACTCTTTCGCCGGTTCAATTTGGCTTAAATCTTCAAGGTTTAAAATGCGATGTCTTCGACTAAACAATCTTATTTTAATCTTATCGTATATCATCCTAACAACTGCATGATCACAATTTCTTAGGGAACTCTCTCAGAAATATTTGGCGTGCACTAATAGGCATACATCGGATCCGGTGAAACGGGACTTGTTGAGCTTCAGACGAGTTCTGATGCTCTGGTTCTGCCCATAGTGAAATACTGCTCGTTAAAAGAATAAAAACAGTTGCTTTCATCAGTGATTCACATGACTATTGAGTATTAAGTTACCGAGTTGAATGGTTATTCTTAGAGTGGACATTCGCTGCACCGTAGAATCTGCAACAAACTTAGCAAACAGTTAGATCAGTTTGCATTTATCCCCATGGCTTATTTGGGCAGTTACTATACGACTTTACCTGCTACTTAGCCACGATTTTCTCCACGGTTCCGTCGTATCGATATCGATGTGCCGTTCCACCTGTCACTAGTGCGGGGGCCGGGCGGCAGGTGCGCGCAGACGCGGCGGCGCGCCAGTCTCCCGCGGCCCTCGCTCCGACCACACGTCGCGATCACACCGCTTTCTATCGACATCCTATAGACACGTGCGTGGCGCAACCCTAATCTGTTGTTCTATATAAAAACTGTGTTGTGTTAACCCCTTACCGCCCGGAATTAAACGAACATTCTTATAGGTAAGTTTTTTTATACAAGTTTTTTACAATCTCGAGTTTCGGGGATCAGTATTTGGGTTATGTTTTGGTTTCAGTGTGATAATTCAGTAATGCGTTGCCAATTGGCACAATAACGTGTTTTGGACGTTCGCAACGGTGAAAATCCGCTTTTCGCTTCGCTTTTAAGTGTGTCAGTGTGTTAGCATTTTCTTCGGTGCAGAAAAAAAAAATCGAAATGTTTCACCAATCGGCAAAACTTTCATCGAATCCGCAGTGGCTAAAATCTGCGATTCATTTGTTATTACAACCAATTAAGCTGTTCCACATTCTTTTCTTAGTTCTCAAAACACGCGAAGCGTTGTTAAAATTTATGCACCGGCGAAGAATAAGTACGAAGTTGTTCAGACGTTCGTACTTTGCGGCGGAAAGCTACATTTTGTTAACTATAAAAGATAAGGCCGGGAAAACATGATTGTTTGAAGGCGCATACAAAAGACATCAACGCGCCACGCATGCGCAGTAGGTCCGTGTCAGCGGTACCTGTATTTTGTACACAAGTTTAGAACATGAGAAATACAATGCGGGTTAGTTGTAGCTTCTGATCGTAATTATGATCATGTTAATCGCGATAATTTGTTGATCTGGGAATGGGAGAAACGTTGTAATTGTTTCACTGTCTTGTGAAACAGACGATCGCGAGAACATATATTTTTTTGATCTCGTAGTTAGATTTTATGATAAGATAAGATTAATTCATGTAAAAGGCTAGAAATGCTCTATTTATGAAGTAAATTATGCATGGGAACTACACCGCTCACCCCGTATGAAAATACCTCCTTGAAAGTACAACAATTCTTTAGTCTAGCTGCTTCCGTTCATTTCTTATGGGTAAAAGTTAAATAAAAGTCAATTTAGCTCCGTATTTATACGCTTAAACTTAACACTAGACTTATAGCTCTACTAAAACAAAGTTTCAAACAATTTCGCAATAAAGATGATTTAAAATCGAATCAACGCTATCCTATTTTTTTTTGAAAGTTTTTTATTTCTTATTCAACAGGTTAACAAATAAGTTGTAGAGGCCTTCTTTTAAGTATATAGATACCTGTGACAGAAGACCTCCCTCTTCCATAACTATGTGTACACATAAAAAGCCTGTTAATAACAGACTTAAAAAGTAGGTAAAAAATAAAATACAAAACTAAAACTAGAGAATTTAAAAAATAATTACAATTATAATAATTAATTAGGTACTTAAATTCATAATCTCAGATACCCAATTAATTATTGTGTGTGTATGTGTGTGTGTGTGAAGGTTCTAGGCTATTCAATTCTATATCACTCTATTATATTGTAAGAACGTTATTACAGTCTGTACCTTACTGTTACACTGCATAGCAGAAGCTTCTCAAACAGAGAAGTGAAAAGCGCTATCTTGCTCAACCGTGTTGGCGATTTCAGCCATGCTATTCTGTAAACATCTCACCGTGAAAACTTAGGTAAAGTGAGCGTGGAGTGAGCTGTCATTCCACAGGGATTGACACTATTGACAGCTCACTTCACCCAAGTTTTCACGGTGAGATGTTTACAGAATAGCATGGCAGATATTATTCTCAAGATGTTTCTTCACCTTTAGAGCGTTTGCACACTGCATCCTATTCGAATTCGAGGAATGACGGTCCGAAGTGCCCGTAGCACCATTTGTATCAGCCTAAAATGTTCTCACTGCTGGGACACAGGCCTCCTCTCGCTGAGAGGGAGCCGGCTGTAATCCACCACATGGGTCCAGTGCAGGTTGGGAGATGTTACATGTGTTCGAATTTTTTGGTTCTAGGACATGTCGGTTTCCTCACGATGTTTTCCTTCACGGTTTTGAGAGCAGTGGTGATGAAATAATTTACACAAAGTAAAGTGCCTGTCCGGGTTCGAATCTAAGACCTACAACTCATAAGTCGCGGCGTTAGCAAGGGTTGCGCATTAGATCCGAATTTCATCCGTCTGAATTTAGAACATTTCCTATTCGGATGGAATTTGGATCTCGAATTCTGATTGGACGCTGTGCGGAAATGGTCTAAGTCAGTAGTGTTCTCGATGAACTCATAATGACATGACAGTCTTCTTGACTAATGTCGGAACCAGTGGGAACTTGAGAAATCCTCATGCCACTTTGTGAAAACATTAGCCGGTTGGGCTGAGAATAGACCAATTGTCACTTGTAGATACCATACAAAAGCGACGCCAAAGTTCAAAGGCGCACAGTTCACTCGAAAGGCGGAAAACGACTCAATCGATTCACTTAATCGATTGAAATAATCGATCGAACTGTTAATTGAATTAATCAACCGATTGAAAAGCGAAGATTGTGGTATAAGATATCTGTTTAACTTGTTTAGCCCAGACCAGTCAGGTAATATGTTTACTCTTGACTGGTTCTAGTAAATAAAGTCTCGCTTTTTATTACTTGTGGTTAAAGAGAATTATTATAATGCTTTTTGATTCAACATTTGCCAGAGATGTAGAGATAGTGCTAAAGTACTAAATTATACATATGTGTGTGCACGATGACCACTCAAAATTAACATAGCAGGCAGCATAACTAAACCGCGTTCAAGAGCTGTCAGTGTCATCATTGATATGGAGCATTTGACACTGACAGCTCTTGAACGCGGTCTAGATGTGGTGAAATTAGCCCAAAGTTTATTTTGCACACCATCCGAAAGGGTCTATCTATCTAGTTATGTACCAGATGAAGTGTATACATAAGATACATAGAATTCTAACTCTGACTGAAACTCATTTTTCAATGCAATTATCAATTGCAAATAATAAATTAAGAAACTACTATTGACTCAACTCAACTGCACTATTCAAGTAAGTGAAATAAATATATAAATGTAAAGTAAAAGTATGTCCCATGAAAAAAAAAAAAAATCTCTCTCAATGTATAATTTTATTGCCGCCTGCCGTCAGGCAAGCAAGCTGGTCATGCCCCTAGGCTGGCTGGGTGGGCCCGGTGGAGCCTGTTGAGTTGTGGAGTCTGTTTAAAGACTTCCAGGTTACCTACCCAAGGCAACTCATGTTCAGGTCGGTGGTAGGCTAATACTGACCAGCCGGTCGATTATAAAAATCTTACCGTGGAAACTTAGGTGAAGTGAGCTTAAAGTGAGCTGTCATTTCACCTGATTGACACTATTGACAGCTCACTTCACCTACGTAACTAATAACTTGGGTGAAGTGAGCTTGATGTAAGCTGTCATTGCACCTAAAGCTAGGGGTTGACACTATGGACAGCTTACTTCATGCTCACTCTTCACCGGTGAGACGTTTACAGAATGGATCCACTGTTGTGAATGTTTAAAAAGTGCAAGTTGGTTGAACGCCAATTTGATATGGACATCTTGCACCTAACATACCAGTATTACCAGTGATGCAGTTTTGGAAGATTCTTAGGGATCTTGTCGTGTAAAGCAGCTCAAAGGGATTCCTATGGTAGAAAGTCAACAAACTGGCTATGAAATATGACAGTCTTTCAAAAACCAGCTGATGTAAGGCTAAAACATCTACAGTCCGGCCGTCGAGAGAATGCGTTCTTGACACCTGTCAGTTTTAAACTAACATAAATGTGTTTTGCGAATTTGATCCTTATTACTACTAGAAATTGTTCAATTGACAGGTGTCAGGAACGCATTCTCTCGACGGCCGTACTGTATATTTCCCCACTTGTTACTAAGTTACATTGGTGTTAACTCATTACTTATACATTTCGATATCTAATTTTGGCGTAACAAGAAATCTTGGTGTCAGTAAAAAGTAAGTTAAACATAAGTTATGCTTAAAATAATCAACAGCAAAAAACTTTGAGCAAGTGCCCCAAATAACGGCTCTGAAATTAGATTCGATATGAATCTAATGAGTGAACCTGTAATTATTTTAACTCATAATTATTTAATTAGAATTCGGTTACTTATATGCCGCTATTCCGTAGTAGCATTATATGTTCTGTGAAGTGCGTGAAATGGGCTTGTCTTCATGCTTAAAGTAGATAAAATCAATTATGTTTTGATTTACAGTTATTGTTATTTTTATAAGTTTAGACTAACAAAAATGATAGACTGTAGAGTTTGTGCATGTAAGGTCAGTGTTTGTATAACACATTCAAATGGCACCCTTGATATGAGAGTATGAGAAGGTCAGACAAGACCTTACGACACATTGCTTACCTTACAGGCAAGGCAAAGCAAGTGGGGGTGTAATACGAGTAACAGTTTAGGCACATGAGACATTCTACACAACGGCTTTACGTGCTTTAAATTCCGTGCCTCGGAAATCACGTTAAGCCGTTGGTCCCGGCTGTCATTCGTGGATCATTACAGTCGTAACGGGTCAGAAGCCCGAAAGTCTGACAACCAGTATTACCAAGGGGTATCGTATTACCCAGTTACTGGGTTGTGGAGGTTAATTAGGCAGTCGCTCCATGTAAAATACTGGTATTCAGCTGCATCCGGTTAGATTGGAAGCCGACCCCAATGTAGTTGGGAAAAGGCTAGGGAGATTGATTGCGCATGAGACATTCTAGCTGTGTCTGCGATAACAACGCACCTACGATCTTAGCGTGTGGATAGTAAATGTACTCTGCTCAGAATTCGGCGATATGTTTGGCGCCATATCTATTGTCCATCAGTTCCTGCAGACGACAGGACACACACCTACGATGCGCCTACGATGTTTTCGTTTGTCTTTCTTAATTTTGACGATATCTGTACGTGTTTGCCACCCAAAAACATTAAGTGCGGATTTCACCAAAGAAATTGAACGCGTTCAGCACATCTAAACGCGTTCAAGAGCTGTCAGTTCAGCCCTTAACAACAAATTCTGTCTGCTATTACACGCACATACTTTACCCAAATTCCATGCAGTGAAAACTTTTATCGTATGAGTGAAATTCGGCTTTCTATCAAATATCATTGATATAAGTTTTCACATCGAAGACCAGCTTCTAATTTATGCTACTATTAGAGATTTTGTATCGGCCCTTCTTTTATTTGATTAATTAATTTATGACATATTTTTATGGCCTTACGATTGTATACCAACTTACATAGTTGTGATAGCTTTTAATCTTTAATGTATGAATTTAAGAATAATCTTGGCTAGTTACATGGCGAGAAGTAAAACCTGGATGAAACTGGCTCAAACAAAAACAGGGTGTCCCAGCAGGGGGTTAAATCGAGCTGTGGATGAAGTTACATGGTATGTAAACCAAGGGGCTACATCCCAAAACTTTACATTTGATTGTGCTTAAGAAACCAGTTAAAGATTTTCTTGGTTCTTAAACACGAATGAAAGTTTACTTCTTAATAAATTCAGCATATCTACCGTATATAGTTGGTATCCCTTTTTGGAAAAAAACCGACAAACGGTAGAAGAATAAAAATGTATTGACAATATCCCTGAAATTATCTAGGCATACAACTGAGAATGAGAGGTCCACCCAAATATTAAAAAAGAGAAAAGATTTGTATTTTGTTTGTAATGATTTAACTCAAAAACTACTGGACCGATTTAAAAAAATCTTTCACCAGTAGTATGCTATATTATCAATTTATCACCGAGTAGCATAGGCTTTATGTTATAAAAAGGGCGAAGCCGCTGGCGGAAGATAGTATATGATATTAAAAAAAATAGCCTTTCTTTAGTACCTAGTATCTACCTAGTAATTGTTATGTAGGTACTGCTTTAAGCTTCGTGCAGACTAGCGCGACGCGACACCGGTTGTTGTTATACCGTGAAGTTTTCTTAGAAATTGTATTGTTCGAGTCGCGTCGCGCCGTCGCGTCGCGCTGGTCTGTACGAAGCTTTATCGTAAGAATAAATACGTTACCTATATGTACTAGATACGCTTACAAAATTATTATTTTTATTTCATCGCCTTGTGGAATTAATTGCCGTCATTCATAACTAATGGAAAACTTGCTTTTGCTCCCTTGTCGTGTCAGAACCTTAATGTATTTATCCTGGTATCTCTTCTTTTTCTTCTTCATAGCACACTTGTCAGAGCGGTCGTGGTTTTAATTAATGACATCAACATAAGTATTTTTTTCTGTACCCACCTACTAGTTTAGGGTTCCGTAAACAAGATTGAGAAAAGTTAAGAAAAGTTGCTAGCCGATCCCCAGAGTTCTATTCCGTAAGTCCAAATTGGTATTACTATAACTTTGTAGACAAGTATTTTGTTACTCAGAGATAATTTTTATTGTCATTCTAAGATCCAGGATAAACTTTCATTTCCATGGTTGCTGCCGTTTTGTAATTGGCCTGTGTATAAAGATAAAAAAATCCTGTGGGATTATAAATACATACTAAAATGGTATTTTTAATATGGATACTGTCGACCGAACGTCAGTGGAAACATACTTCTCGTATTCTATTGAAACACCGTACTACGGTAGGCCAGGTCGAGGTCAAAGTACTACCAGTGACGTGCGATCGATTGTACATTTTTTTTTCTAATTTTAGTTTTATAATTGTATGTGTAATTAACTAATTACTAATAGATATTGACCTATTACTTGTATGTGTGGTAAAAACTGTTAATATAAATTGGTTTGTTTGCTGCATTAACATTCATTACCTAAAAGTAATAAAAAGTCTTATTATTATTGAAAATAAAAAAAGTATTGTTATTTAAAAATCACATTTTTGGTACCAAAATTACCCCAAATCCATTAAAAATTAGTTTGCAAACTTTCAACAGGGGTCATAAGTTATGACTTGCAGACACAATTTTTTTTTGTATAATTTTTTTTCCTGAAAATTACCTCATACATAGGCTCTCAGTACGATACCTACATTGAAGTTTTGTATGAGACAGCTGATTATTTTTCGTTATCACGATGTCGGTCCCATGTAGAAAGTTGTTCATTTTGATGGTCTGTAACACATCTTTGAATACGACCATACCTTTCTGATACATACTGGATAGCCACTGAAAACTGAAACTCAACAAAAAACGGTAACATATTTCTGTGAGCGGCATTTAAAAATTCATCTTTTTTGTAAAAAGTTCTAAGTTCAAATGACTAAAATATACTAATTTGATGTTTCACAAATACAATGTTAACTATAAAAACGTAGGTAATCTACAGGCTGTTAACACATATAGCTAGTCTTCGAACTCTCACTCGCTTGCGAAGTCAGTCAGTGGGAATAACGGGTGAGTTCCGTATGTCTTTAATTGTGTGATTTAGTTACAACTTTATGTAGCTGCTAATGTGTGTTAGTAAGGCCTGTTTATAAACACAATAATCTGAATTTTATTGAGAAATAAATAATGTTGAAACTTGTTTAAGGATTCGCTTTGAGGCTAAGTCTTATAGAACAGTATTTTGTATAAGCAAACAGTACCGTACGACCTGAATTAGATTTCTTTAAAAAATCTTTACTTACATACCTATCGTATTCTAAACAGTGCAATAATTTATAAATCTCCAAATTTATCATAGACGTTCAGAAAAATCAAAATTAATCATGCTTATATTAATTTTGGAGTCAAATATATTTTGTAAAATGTATGAACCCAATTTACATATTTTCATCAACATATTAATTATTCGCTTTCTATAAAAAAACATGTCACAAAATGCAAAAATATGAAATCATAACCAACCACGGGCCCCTAAATATTGCGGTGCCGCTTCGAGCTGGCGGAATTCCATAAAATCATGATTAATTTATTAATGTTATACTGCTCATCGCCGCGCTCTCTCCTCTAAATGGGGCTTACGCTTCGGTGGCCCGGCCGTATCCTCGTATGAAACAGTTACTGTGTTATAACTTATAAGTCTTCGGATTATTATTATTTGTCAGCAAGTGTGAAAGATTTAGTTTGACACTTTCGGAGAAGAAGCTGGGTTAGAAGTTCTGTCTCTACGACTATTTTACTTGGGGCCAAATAAATGGGGCTTACGGTTCGGTAACCCGACCTTAACCTCGTAAAAAACAATTACTGAGTTATGTCTTATAATTCTTTGGATTATTTTCATTTGACAATTCACATTCGGGTATTGGGTCTGACAAAAAGAGTAAATTGTATTTTTGTGACTGAATTATTGCTTAAAAGTTGTGCTTTCTTCTCTAAAAGCTCTGATGGCTGGACTGTTTCCTTGCCAGAATCATTTACTTTTTCAGAAGTATTCTGTTTTTGTCCCTGGTGGTTTCAACCTTGGCTGCATGTGTCAACCATTTCCTAGGTAGAGTTAAGCTTACTTCTTGGTATTTCAGGACTATAGCAAAGTGCTTTATCATCTCCATAGGAAAGACGTTTCAGTTGCCTATTAGGGTTTTCAAAATTTTGGTTATTAGAATAGGTACAGAATCTCAACCCTGAAAAAGCCATAGATCAACGCAAAATATTTATGAAAAATCCTGCCACTTCTAATCTCAGTCCATTTAAACCATTCTGCTGTCATCTTCATTCTTGAATCTAAACATTTTAAGAACGTTCTACGTCCCACGTTTTAACACATAGTCAGAAATACAGCCGAGAAAGATCTATTAAAAACACCGCCAAACAAGCGACATAGTAGAGTAAAGCACGTTCAAGAAAGTAAACATTTCACAACATCATTTCTCGTACAGTAACCGCTACCGTTCGGAATGAGACGTGCGGGCTTGGTCCGAAACTAGCGGTACACGAGAATAATTAGTAGGCATTATACTTAAACAAGACGCGTGGTGTATGTGTTACGGGTGTTTCTTTGATTAATAGGTTAGTGGGGTTTTTTGTAATATCCTTAATGAAATAAGTAGTTCTTTGTTTGTACTGCGACGTTACCGAGGCAGGCCTCGGAGACGCTGGCGCGACGACCTAGACTCTTTCTTGACTGATTGGCCGGAAAAGGCAGCAGGCAAAGATTAATGGCGAAGTATGGGGGAGACCTTTGCCCAGCAGTGGGTCGGGCAAGTTCATTAAAAAAAAAAATGTTAAATCTCACTGTTCTTGGTTTGGGTTTGAACACTCATCAGGTTGGCTGAACTATCGAAGTTTAGTCTAGGCTTTATAGGCTCTTCTACGACAAAAAAAGCGTTAACATTTTATGTATTTTTGATGACAGGTTAGGGGCTTCCAAAGGCCCTGCCCGATTATGGAGATAAAAGGCATATTGCGAATTTCGCAAACTGCGATCACCATTCGTTTCTTAAGAGGGCGCCTAAAGGTCCACTAGCGCCACTCTTTAAAAAAAATATTATCTCGTGACTGAGAAGGAATTATGAATAACGGCTAGTAAGGACCCTCGGTAAGTGTGTCTAGAATTTTCTAATACCTTTTATAAAGTTTCATATTGAGACACGGAGCAACAAAATACGATCTAGAGGAATGTGGCCGCTTTTCTTTAGATCGTATTTTGTTGCTTCGTGTCTCAATATAAAGCTTTATAAAAGGTATTAGAAAATTCTAGACACACTTACCGAGGGTCCTTATTTGCCGTTATTCATAATTCCTTCTCAGTCACGAGATAATATTTTTTTTAAAGAGTGGCGCTAGTGGACCTTTAGGCGCCCTCTTAAGCATCCCTAATGCTTGGGGCCCCTGAGTTCTTTAATTTTCTATGTCACATCCGGGATCCGGATAAATGATTATTCATTAATTAATCAAGCAGTGCCTAGTGGTGTGACCGTCAGACTGCCAAGTCGTAGGTCTCGAGTTCGAACCCAAGGCACTTCTGACTTTTCAGATTTATATGCGTGTTGTAAAGTTATCAGTTGCTTCAAAAACAGTGAAGGAAAACATCGTGAGGAACCCGGCGTGCTTGAGAGATATTTCTCGACGGCATTTGAAGCCAAGTCAGAGGGCCTTGGGCGGCTTTAAAACTCTGACACCAGGTTAGTCACTAACCACACGAAAATAAGATTAATTAATTTAAACTTCTCGCATACAATAAGGTACAAAGGCGGACTTAATGCCTTAGGCATTCTCTACCATCTAGTAGGTAGGTATATACAACTGTCTGCCCAGCTTGGGCGGAGCACCGCCGTGTCCTCACGGAGGCGATCGGCGGCGGCGATCTCTCGCGTTCGGCCCTGGTTCAGGCCATGGTCCGGAGCGAGAGTGCATGGGAGGCCGTCACCTCCTTCTGCGAAGCAGTAATGCTCGCGAAGGAGGAGGCGGAGCGCGCGAGGGAGAGGCAAAATGCGCCCCCTCGCGCCCCTAGTCGCCGCAGGAGACGCCCCGGGCGTCGGGAGTCGCGAGCCGACTTCCGGCCACCGTAGGCGCGGGCTTGCGGACGGTGAGCAATGGGTAGCTCGCCGTCTGATAGGGACCAGGCCCGGGTCGACGGCGCGTTGTGTTCCACGCGCGCCTCAAAGAGATGTCAGCACCAACTGACGGGGTCCGGAAGGGCCAATGCCTGCCGGGGTTGCGGGTTTGTCTGAAAGGGATATCGTGACCTCGGCACACAGGCAACGGAAGGAACACGGGTGGGTTTTAGTCAGTAAAAGTCTGACACGCCCTCCCGCTCCACCCTGAGCGGGAGAAGTTATTTGATAATTTCCCATCCTCAAAAAAAAAAAAAAAAAAGGCATTCTCTACCAGTCAACCATGGGTGGTGAAGAGATAAGAAGGCAGATGGCGCGTGGATTATTCTTTAATTTCTTTGGTTTCGTCTCACTCCGGTCTTCAGGAGAAAAAATAACGATATTTATGTAGCTAATTTTGTATTCAGCAATAGCTTCATCATCGTGAAAATTTAGAAAATTGATCTCAATCGTCATTTTATGCGCTTTCACTGTTCAAAGTAACTACGAACAAGATCGTGGGTGTTTACATTTGCATAGTTTCACCCGTTTGGGTACCTACTCATGCATGATAAAATCATGTTAATTTTTATTGAAGTTTCACACTGCTTTGGACTTTGATTTGTAACACACAGGTAACTACTTCTTTTGTTAGTATGTAGCTTGTAAAAGTTACCTTTACCATTCTGCAGTTTAATCAACTTTGAATCTTGTAGATATATTTTTTATAATGTGTTTCTTTTTACCAGGCATTTATTGCAAGAGCTTCGCCTGTTCCATATACGGGCCGGAATTGGGCATTCTTAAATAAATTAAAAAAATCTAATTTAACAGGTCTCCCGTCTTATCTAGATTCTAGATACAATAAAAACCCGCTAACATTATCAACAAAAAACTTAAGTGAATCAATAGAATTTCAATCTAACGGTCTCATTCAAAACCTATTACAGTCCAAGTGTTGCAAAAGACATAAAAAACAACTCATGTAGGTAACATAACGACCAGCACTAATAGGACAAATTCTAGTAAAATGTCGCAAAACAAATCGTCAAATCCGTAGAATTTGTCGCATAAAACGTGTCGTACGACTAATCGCGGTATGATACACGCAAGTCGCAAGGTGTACAACAAATGTACCGTAAGATGGTGTAACTAGAGAACGCGTAGAAGCGACACGGGTCAAATATGTCACATGCTTTATTGCGTCAAAATAATCTGATAAGCGAATTTACAAGAAATCTACACATTACCATGCCTGTTATCTGTTCCTGGATATATTTGCATACACCCTTCTTGTTTTGTTTATCTGTAAAGCAGTCTTACCGATCAAACGCAGGAGCATATGTATGGAAATACTACAAGTCAAGGAAACATTTATTGTTATTTATTTGGAAAACATTCTAATACAGTAATGTAGCCAGCATTTTAACTTGATCTTTTTTGTGTTTATATTATTATTCTTTCTTTGCGTCATGTTTATCGCAAATAAACGTATTTTCTTCCTTTCTAAATTTACGTTCGTCGGATTTCGAGATCAAGATTTAGAGGAGCTCATGGCTAAGTAATAACAGCCGCAAGGTTCGATCCATCAGGTTAAGCTACGCTTGCCGGGGTTGGTCTGTGGATGGGTGACAATCTTAACATACCGAGACTCCTCCGTGCCTCGGAAAGCACGTTAAGCCGTTGGTCCCGGCTGTCATTCGTGGATCTTTGACAGTCGTTACGGGTCGTCAGAAACCCGAAAGTCTGACAACCAGTCTTACCAAGGAATATCGTATTACCCAGTTACTGGGTTGTGGAGGTAAGATAGGCAGTCGCTCCATGTAAAATACGGTATTCAGCTGCATCCGATTAAACTGGAAGCCTACCCCAACATAGTTGGGAAAAGGCTAGGCAGATTGATTGGTGTCAGATTTCATAACGATTCCTTTACAAAAACATTCCCATTTACTGCATTTTATGTTGGAAGAGAAAATCGAATGGCATATAACAATCACGGTGTAAGTAATTTATACGCGTCACTTGTTAATACAATGGTAATGAATTGAACGCGTAAACACGAAATGTAGAAAAAGTAGCCGACGATTTCAAAGGTTTTTCTGTGTGAACGAGTTAATAAAGCCACCTTTATTGCTAATGACGATAAATTGCAATTCTTGGTCTAGATGAAGAAGAATTGGGTTTTTGTTGAACTTTTTTTGCGTGTGGTGATGTCAGAATAGGATTCTGTCACGCGATATTCAAAATGAAAAAAGGTGATCTTCATAAAATGAATTACAGTACCTAATTAACTATGAAAGCAACAAATTATGTACTTAGAGGTTTATTAACTATAATGATTACAGTTGCCTGACGATACTTCATAATCATGGTGATTGCCTTATTTTTCCCTTTTTTGTAATTGGTAGAATAACTACTTATCTAGCGTTTTCATCTTGACATCTTGTACAACTGTAAAACTCACTTTAAAGTTACCAAAAAAATCATAAAATTTTCCATGTGCCGGCTCTATTCCACTCATAAGCCTTAAGTCCAGCGGACCAAGACATTTGAAATTAAAAATATAACGGCAGTGTGATCTTATAAACAATTGTTCTGATTTTCTTCGGACATTAGTGCAACATTGCTCTCATTATCCAATGGAGTACTCTACACGATTATTGTGCCGTCTGGGAGATAAATGTTTTGTTTTAAAACAGTTTTGTTCAACATGTTTTGTTGTAAGTATTGTGTGTTTTTTTGTGTTAACATTAAAGATCTGTGTATGACTAAATGTTGTGACTAATTGTTTTACTGGTGAGCAAAATTTTCAACACTTCAGTGTTTATTGCCTACAGACAATAATAATCCCATCAAAAACATAACATGTAAAAAATGCAAGTCTGGCAACGCAGTTCTTCTTCCGCAAAAAGATATGAGATCTAATGTAAAACCAAGTCTGTTAATTTATTCAGTACCGAGCTATTTGTCATCTTTATTTCTTTAATAAATGGAATGACTTGGGCATCGCACGGCAACAAAATCACATAAAACTATCTTCTTTTTAAATAGTCCTAATTAAATCAAGCGCAGTGCTGATATTAGGTAGATTTTTTTGTAGAATGTAGATTCTATTGCCGTGTGCGATTATAACGGCAATAAAAATACACAATCTATGAAAATTTCAACTGTCTACTTATTACGGTTCATGAGATACAGCCCGCTGACAGACAGACATACAGCGGAGGCTTAGAAATAGGGTTCCGTTTGGTACCCTTCGGGTACGGAACCCTAAAAATTAAAGAGGCAAGTCCTGGCTCGCTTTATTGGGTATATTAATCAACATCACCAGACCATTAAAGGCTCTCGCAGACAGGTGCGACGCAACTCTGTTGGAACAATAGGTATGATGACAAACTTTTTTTGCCCTTCTTCGAGATTATTAAAATATATTGGAGACGTATTTTTTCTTTTTTTATGTAATCTAAAGATTACGGCGATACATTGAGTTAAAATGTGCCATGACTTCACGAGTATGTAGATTTTATACTTGTGACGTAGCGACTCCCACTCCCAAACTTAAAATGCGTTTTATCTAATTATTTTGTTATTAATATGATAAAGCAAAAAATACGTGTCTAATATTTTTTTTTTATCTGACTGACGGACTAATTAGAATTTCTTTTTTTTACCTAGGCATCATCCCTATTGCTATAATACTTCACGGAAATTATTCTATCTGTGTCGGGTCGAGCATTTAACTGTCATTGCTGCTTTTTTTTTAAAACCTACTTTCACAGTGCAAGTAATCCCTACCACAGTCAACCACCAAATTACAAATCGAGACCAATAAAATGGGAATTGTCATGTCAAACATTCACAAGAAAGACGCCCATATTTTGGGCAGACATACATTATGTATTCGTCTTATAACTGTAAAATAATGCTTTGAGTTCGGATGTTCCCGCATGATCGATTGGGGCAAGTCGTGTAATAAATACGACTTTTTGTCGCGTACTGTCAACGCTTCTGTGGTTTGTCGTGACTTTGCTTGTCTGGCTCCGGTGGAATCTTGTGCTGTGATCACTATGTGACGTATGATGTACGGAAATTACATTTTAGAGTGTGAGAAATATATGTCTGGAGAAATTAAAAAAGGTCCTAACAGTATATCTATTCTGTTTTAATTAGTAGGTCCCTATTGCGAAGGATTACTTTCCTGCTACAAACATAACATCACGTTAGTATTTCCTGAAGGGTTAGGCAGACGTGTACCTATACTGCCCTGCTAAGCCGAAAGGCGCTATCTCAATCGGAGTAAGTTTTGAGAAAAATGACTTTTTGTAAATTGTAATTTAAGGTAACGTAAGGATATAAAAAACTTCTGAATGGTTTTTTAAAATGTTTTAAGTTAGATAGCGTTATTTGGCTTAAACCGTTCGATGCGAATTTGTTATAGCTATTGAATGGTATAAAAAAAACTAAAAGGGCGTATCTCTGAGATAGCGCCTTTCGGCTTAGCAGGGCAGTATAGTACACCCACATTTCGCCAGTTATGTTTAAGTCCCATGTAATAGGGGACGGGCCTGTTGCCATCAACCGAGCACAAATCCAGACTCCGGGCTGCTACTGAGCAATTCCAGATGGAAAAACCCAATAACACTTTGCCAGACCCGGGAATCGAACCCAGGACATCATACTCAGCAGTAGCGCTTGCGACCACTAGACCAACTTACCTGCTAATAGGAACGAAATAAATTATGAAATCGTGTAATTTTAATTTCTGCTTGTCAACATCGTCAGGAAACCGGCATGTAAATAGAACCAAAAATTCGAAGACCTGTGACATCCACCAATCCGTGTGGATGTCACATGGGCCCGTGTTTGATTATGGCCCACTAAATAATAATCAGCCTATAATGATCCCACTGCTGGGACACAGGCCTCCTCTCTGTGAGAGGGCTCACACAGAGGAGGCCTGTGTCCCAGCAGAACAGGTGCAGGAGCAGGTGTGTGTGGGAACATTATAGGCTGATTATTATTTAAACGAATGCTCTTTTATTTAGCTATGTTTTACCATTCCTGGACGATAAAAGAACACTCGTTTATCAATGTTTACATAGACAGGTACAAATGATGTGCAGAAGTCGGTCAATGGACGAGGAGGGACGGCGGAGGACCTAAAGTCTAATAAAATCCTTTTTTCCAATTGTTCTTATTTTCATTTAAAGGAATATCAACTTAGAAGTGTCAATTAAGTTGATTTCAGAATGATTCGTATCATAGAAAAAGTCATAAAAATGTAGTTGTATCGGAAACTGAACTTTAAGCGTCGGTTTTAAAGTGATTTTTCCAAAAACACATATTTGTTTACATGTTTGGAAACTAAATCGCTATCGCAGTATATTTATATCATAAATTTTCGATAGTTGTACACACCTTGGTAAATATTTTTGAATATAACATAAATACCATAATGTTTTACAAAAAGTCAGATACCACCGCCGTCGGTACGTTTTTCCACCACCGCTATTCATGGCTCCAATGCCTCATTTATTTGCCTCCAGCGCATCTAAATTAAGAAATTAATCAAAATTAACAAAGCTTAGAATAATAAATTGAAAATCATTAATATTTTAATTGAAGCTTTGTATTATTAATGACGTGGATATCAATCATCGAGAACATCGGCGGGAAAAGTAATCTTTGTTCTTAATTAAAAATAAGTCAAACTCATATATTATTTCATCCGTTGAAATAATATATGAGTTTGACTAATTTTTATTTTCTTATTTTATATATTAAAATGAAAGAAGATGCATTCTAATCCTAATCCTAACTAATTTATAAATGTGAAAGTGAATTTGTTTGTAACGCTTCTACGCTAAAACGGCTGAACGGATTTGAGTGAAATTTGGCACATGGGTAGCCTAAGGCTAGGGTTAGGGCATAGGATACTTTTTACCCCGATATTACAACGGGATCGAGACTTATACGGGTGAAACCACGGAGCGCAGCTTGTATTTAAATAATAATAAAAAAAAAATTGTGTTTTATTAATGAAACGGTTGTTTGTTTGTCGCAGTCGGTTGACGCTGGAAAAACTAAAGGCTTGTTCAGACCAGCGCGACGCGACGGCGCGACGCTACTCCAACAATACAATTTCTAAAAAAAAATCACGGTATAACAATAACCGTTGTCGCGTCGCGCTGTCGCGTCGCGCTAGTCTGCACAAAGCTTTAAAGTATTTAAAAATAAAAATATCCTATAAATAAAGTGGCAATGTTAAATCTAAGATCAGTTTTTTTTGCTGATAATGTACTTAGAACTGTTTTATTTAAAAAAAAAATGCTGTACCTTAGTTAATTTTCTGCAATAGGTTCTAAATAGGCGTCCATCTTAGTTTTGTGAAAAAATTCTGACAAAGGTTCAAACTCATACCATTTATTTTAATTAAACCAATTACAGAACCTTTTGAAGTCAAGGGGTCGCTCAGACACAAAGATGAAGCTGGTTCCAAAGCGTAGTAGGTTCTTATGGAGAAAAACGGGTAAGAACCTCTACGGAAACTTTTTTTTTTTTCATGTTACGTATATCATTACAGGGTAACCTATTGCGATAGCGTACTTATCTAACTCTTATCCTAACTTATTATTACCTTATAAGTATAATTAAATTTTGTAATTTATTACAAATAATGCATTCTTTGTGAACTCACTCAGAGAACAACAGAATAGGACCGTGTGCGTGCGCGAGTGCGGACTGCACGCGTCACGCGTCTGTGGCGCGGGCGCCTCACTTAAAATATTGATTCAAGCCACAGACTACATAGTATATTCAAGCGCACGGCTCCGCCAACAGCCGTCGTCGCCACACGTACCCTGTCCGGAACACACCAACCTATGCGCCCTAAAATGTCCATATTGTGCCCTAAAATCAAAATATTGGTAACGTGGACGTTAACAGCGTCCGTAATTTAAAAAGATAAGAAAAAAACAATTCAAACATTTAAAACAAGCCGTGGCAGCTAAGAGATGACCAGTCTCTACTGACGGCGCCCGTTCACGAACATAACGTATGGGTAAGCACCATTCAGCTCAGCCATTTTGAAGGGAACTCAATTTCTTCGCGCTCGTCACAGTAAATTAAAGCGTAAACAACCAACAATCATTTAACAGCGGTGACACTTTTAATAGTTAACAATTATTATCTGTTCATAATAAATAATAACTGCGACTAATTTTCTAGCTGTCGTTCGTTTGCGTTTCACGGTCCATCAGTTTGCAATGGCTTGTTATAACATTATTCATTCGATATAATATTATTTATAGTTTGTTGTTGATGACAATTTTAATCTAAAATCTAAGAGATTGATTATATAAAATTATAAATATTGAATATTGTATCTTGATCGGCGGAGGAATGAGGAAAGTTTTTGAGTCTCTGGGCAAAAAGTGCTCGTTCAGCAATGCTTTAACCTAACCCTTCCGTAAACCTGCAAAATGGCTGCAAACTTCCCCAAACCTAGGTTTTGGTATAACCACTGTCTCTATATGAATGTATAAAAAAAAAAAAAAAATTAGCAAGGGAAAAGTTGATAGTAATCTTACATAGATACAATTATGTGTATACATCACAATGTTTTGGTTTGACCGTTGACCCCCAAACTAAGCAGGGCTTGTATCTTGTTGTGGATGCTATAAGAGTTGGGGAAGACCAAAGAATCGATGGAGCGACTATACGTACCACCTTTTTGTAGGGAAGTGAAGCCATAACGTGTAGTCCTTAGACTAGTATATATAAGGTGTAGTTTGCTGCGGTTTTTGAAAGATGATATGGCTAAGGGGGTGATTACCGAGATGACGACTAATAGAGAAGTATGGAAGATAAAGAAGTCACCGCGCTGACCCCAAATCAATTAGGATATGGGCAGGAGTATGATGATTGAATCTTGATCATCTTAAACTAAGCCAGAATACAATGATGGAAATATTTAAGAGCGTTTATCCTAAAAGTTGGCAACGTCGCAAATAGCTGTCAAATATTCACCTGTTTTGATTAATTTGGCAATATTACTGTATGGAATTATGAAATGTGGCTAACGAGTGAACTAAAATATTGATTATGAAATTCAATAATTAATATCGTAACACCAATTATTTAGTTTTAGATGTAAAAAATATATTTGGAACCTTTCCAAATGCCTTTTTTACACCTAAAACGGTTACAACATCAAATTCATTGTTATAATTGCAATTCATTATTAATATTCTAGTTCGCTAGTTAGCTACATTTGTTATTTCCATACAGTAATGTTGCCAAATTAATCAAAACAGCGAAATATTTGACATCTATTTGCGACGTTGCCCACTTTCAGAATAAACACTCTTAATTAGCAAATAAATAATAGAGCCACATTTAGCAAATATAGTTTGAGATTTGTTTATTTCGATAAATGTCCAATTTAAATAATTCAAGAAAATGAATATTTGTTTTAATTACTAAAAGAGAAAGTAATAAAAAAATCATTTCGCCACTTTGTGACGATTTAGCTGTCAAACTAACTTCTTATAAGTCGCGTTATGTGAAATTTGGAGAGAATGTGCTGACTTGTCATTGCGTTAGAATGGTCTCGGTCAAGGCCAGTCCCACTCTTAGATCACAAACTAGACTCGAAATCATAAAAGAAGCTTTAAAGCTTGGCTCAAACTATATTAGCATGTGCTATTATCGCTTCAACAGCCAGCTGTCAAACTTAAAAAAACTCAGATGGCGGGCGCCGCCCCTTTTCGGACTGCTTGCGTTTACTATGAAACCCATAAAAAACTAACTGTTTCGTAATCTGTACAATATTTCCTATTGGTTCTTATAAAACTTATATTATAAGAATTGGGTTTACAAGTCAGTTGAAAGGTAAATTATATTACCTGCCAAATAAGTTACCAGGGACATAATCTGGAGGTTTTGCAACATACCATTAGCACTCTTTGTCAACCTGTGTAGCCTTTTCCTTAATATGTTGAGGTCGGCTTCCTGTCAAAGATTTTTTGAAGAATTTGCTTCCAGTTTAACTAACAAGGAGCGACTGCCTATCTGACCTTCACAAACGCGTTAAACACTTTCAATCACAATCCGTGAGTTTTGAAGGATATTGCTAATCCATTGCTTCATAGATTTGAAAAAATTCGTCTGCTCAACAACCTAAATAACGCAACGAACGTGGGTGAACTGTCAAAATGAAACCCATTGCTATCAATGTCATTATAAGTGTGTTATTCAATTACGCCGCCGCCGCCGCCGCCGGTCTGGCTGTCAAAGATCTACGAATGACAGCTGGGACCAACGGCATAAAGTGCTTGAAATTAAAACAGCACAATATGTATTTACCGCAAAATAATAACACTTCCCACAACCTATTAGAAATCATTATGTTCTAAATACACAGGTTCAATGTCATACAAGTTACTACCATTAAAACCCCAAGGTGTTTAACATGACCAGTACAAGTAGACCTCTTGATCTCCTTAACGAAAGTTGGAAGAACTTTAATTCGAGCAGTAACAGAGGTCATTAAAACCGGTTATGGCTGATGATTGTGCCTCAAAGCTCTTGTAACGATACTTAAATTGCTCTGGTTGTTCAATATTGATCTCTATGTTTATTCTCTTAAGGTTTTATCAAAGAAAAGCAACACCTACGCCCAGGTGTTTGATGAGAAAAAACACAATGAGATATGATGATTAAATATTTTTTTCTACGGTTTTATGAACGAACTTTTACTATAATGTGTAAGTAAATTACGTTTCTGACCGTGTGGGTAGTGGGAATCTAAGTTACAGTGTTCCTTTGAAATACATTTTACTATTAGTCAACCAACACTGATTTGATTAAGAACAAAAAGCAATAATTATTAATACAAGTAATTGCGTTTTTTATGAGGTTTTAAAACTACTTTTTTGTTGACGGTACTAGGCTAGTGATGTCATAACTATTTTTAGCCAATTGAAACCTGAATATTGGTAATAAGTACAGGGAAAAATGTAGTCCGCGCTTGAAATCTGCGAAGCGAATTTTCCGTTTTTCCATAGTATTTGTGTGTAAATAACACACAAATACTCTTGCGATACGTGTGTTGTGCTACAGAATGTAAAACAGCTGTTCCTTCCTATACCAGTTTCCAATATTTCGTTGATCCCTCTTATTTACTACTGCTACATACTAACTCGTTTTTTTAAAGAGTGTCCGTGGAGTTTCTTGCCCGTTCTTCTCCATAGGAACTTACTACGCTTTGGAATGGGTAGCTCTTTCTGAATCAACTCCGTGACAATTCAAAAGTGCCTGTAAGTGGTTATATTGAAATAAATTCTTTGGGTTTCTGTCATCTGCGGTCTTGCTTGTTGGGCTACATGTAAAACTTAATTTCTCTGTTTACACAGCATTTCCATAAACACAGGATAAAGCTACTACTAATAATATAGTTGTTACACTCGTAATCTAGATTGTTAAATTGTCTAGAACTACATAGGCTGCCTGTAATCAGTAAGATGGTTTCACCGCTACCCCTCACTTACCATTAACTTAGCCGATGGCTTTGGAAATGAAGCCATAATGTGTAGTCCTTATACAAGTGACAACTTCGTTTTTTTTTTAATTTATTGGTTGAGTACGAGGCCTTTGGCTACTTTTGTACGTGTGTATTTTATGTCTTTTGTCTTTATATGTGCGTTTTGTTTGTGCAGAATAAACAATTTTTCTTTCTTTCTTTCTTTTCTTTAAGTGGTGGGTTATGGTGTAGTCTGCTACGGTTTGTAGTCATCTAGCCATGATGGGTTTAATTTTATACCTTCCTAATAGGTATAGCAGCTGTACCTTGTCTCCAACATGCTAAGCATGAAAAATGCTAAGTTTTTAGGAATGAACATCTCTTAGCTGCCATGGCTTATTTAAATTTTTGAATTGTTCTTTTCTAATCTTTTTATTACGGACGCTTTTTAACGTGCACATCCTTCTCCATTTTTCACATGTATAATTTCAACATGAGTGAAGTAACCAATTTTTTTTTAAAGAGTGTCCTTGGAGTTTCTTGCCCGTTCTTCTCTATAGGTACCTACTACGCTTTGGAATGGGCAACTGGTTTCATATTTCTGACTGACCGGCTCCTTGACAATTCAAAAGTGCCTGTAAATGGTTTAATTGAAATAAATGCTTTGAATTTGAGTAGAGTCTAACGAGCATTATTTCATTTATATAATATAATAATAATACCAGCCTATTATTGTCCCACAACAGGGTAAAGGCCTCTTCTCATACAGAGAAGGCACGTGCATTGATCACCACGTTTGCTCAAAGATTTGCCATTCCAGACATATTTTGCTTTATTCGTTTTTAATGAAAGCTATTTCTAAATACGTACATAATAGACTTGCTTAACATCCAACTCTATTCGTGTCAATTCTATGTAGCCTGACTTACCTATCTTTTGTCACTGTTGTTCTTTTTGGTCCGCCACAATTTTTTTTTTTTCTATCTTTCAACGTTGTTAAAGTGTTATTGCCAAAATGTAAATTCTCGCAGGGTCAGAATATTCAAAAAGCAAATTCTTTTCAGCAGTATTCAGACTTAATGTCGAATTGAAACATCTTGTCTGATCTAATCGAAGTTACTGCCGGTGTGGTCTCCCATAAACACATAAAAGAAGATTAACATACAGATTCGAATCTATATACCGAGTTCATAAGCCATAATAGTCAGAATTAACGGATCATCCATTATCTTCTGACTAATAAATACTTCAACTTCCGTTCCCCTGGGGTAGTTACCCACAATCACAGTTCAATCTATTTCATCTATTTACCCTAAGGCGGGCCACCAACTATTGTTGTACATGTTAAGCTTGGCCCCGAATGATTCGTAAGTATCCGCACTCCATAATTATCGTGTGTAGTAATCATAATCAATGAGCGGTGTGTACTTCAAAGATTAAGTGTATAGACGGCACAGATGGCAAAAAATATGTAGGCTAAGCATACTTTTTTTGCATCTTTATAGTTTTCGGTTACGGGGTGAATAGAACTTTGAGTATGTAGCATTGACACTTGGAACGGATTTTGCATATTTGGTTACCGAAGTTTTTCTTTAGTAACTATTTATCTAGCGAAAGAAAAGGCTTTTTTAGACAGTGATATCATTCACTTAAAACGAAGATTAGGTACCGTATAATGACAAAAAGAAAAGTCGGTCGATCATGTAAAAAGATCAACGTGAAACTTAGGTGAAGTGAGCGTGAAGTGAGCTGTCACTGTCACAAATCGACCGGCAGGATGCTAGGGATTAACACTATTGACAGCTCACTTCACGCTCACTTCACCTAAGTTTCACGGTGATATTTTTACAGAATCGGCAGATTTTTTTTATTTCTCTTCTAGTTTTTGATGTTATTCCCAAGAGCGCAATATGGTGGTATATGGCTTCGTTTTCGAGACCACACGGAGCGACCGAACCTACCGCCTGAAGATATTCTAGAAATTAACAAAGCTACACTAATACATATCCTTTCTTCGACATTAATGACTGGCGCCACGCTGCAGGCATAAACTAATTAATTGACTACTTTATCATTACCATAAATATCAGTTGTCTTCTCTGCAGTACTCTGCGTTCTCTACTTGCTCATACGCCCGCAGAAACGATCACAATCAAATGAAACGGAACAAGAAGATAACGAACTTACTGCTCTAAATTCAACACAATACTGTTTGTTTAACGAATTACTGGTACCTTACTGTTTTAGTTAATACAATAGACAATGTAGTCGTGTAAAATAGGTAATGGATATCTCCCAAAGATATCGATACGCAGATCGTGATACAAAACGTTTATTAATATAGTTCGTAATGGAATTTTATTATTGTAATTTATATCTTTGAAAGCGATTCGTGATTTACGAATTAGGTATAATTGTATAGATGATGGGTATTTCAGATTGATCTTTGTGGTTTTAGTAATTTAGAAGGCTTAAGAAAATGTTTATTAGAATGATGGTGGAGTGTATCAGGATACTTCGTTTTAAATAAAAAGGCACATTACAAGGTAGCAATTTGGGGTGGACTTTGACAAGTTTCATGAACATGTGTGCCGGCGTACTAATATTCTTCATGACTAACACGTTGTTGTGGTTCTTCACTACAAGTTGCATTTGATATGTTTTATAAGTTCATTCATGAAGTCCCAAAAGTGTATATGTCGTAGCCATCTGGTTAAATTAGCCATCCAATTGGATGCCTAGGCCGATAGTTTATTGAACTAGAAGCATTTGTTTAACAACTTGGCGTATTGAAAGTCAGCCCTTTGGAGATGACTGACCAAGACTCAGCCAAGTGATTCAAATGGTGAAAAAAAAATTGCGAGCAGCTTGGAAATAGCGCTCGCCAGCCGCTGCCGCGGCACCGCTCGCTCCGCTCGCTCGGCTAGCACGCGGTTGGTCACAGCTCTAACCTAAATTATTTCACCCAGCTTTACTAAATGACTACACGACTTTCAGCTATCTGGTTAAATGTTGCGCTCAATGACTTGGCCAGTTGTCCTTCAGCTATTTAATTGGAAGCCGGCGTTTTTCTGTACCGTACTGGTTTTTTGAACAATAAAGTTTTTATTATTTTTCAATTTGTCAACAAATCCCGGGACCATAGGGTCCCGGTCCTTTGGAAGGCGTACCAGGGGCCGAAGCCAACTCGCAGAGGCCCCTTAGACAATTTTATTTTTATTATTATTATTGTTTAATGAACGGCCTAGGCGTCCAATTAGCTGGCTAATTTAACCAGATGGCTGCGATATATAAAGTGTACAATATTAAAACAGCTTTTTAGCTAATTTAGGCATACTATTGTAAGTGTGCCTATAGTAACTAGAGGGAGTAAATTAATTCTTAAGTTCTCAACAAAGTTCTAACGAGCCTGCGCTTTTTGAATAGAACAAGGCTTTTGTCTTCCAAAACTCTTTAGAAAATACGTTATACGTTTATTGTGCGAGTAATTTTCCAAACAAGGTTTGTTATAGTGTTGATTATTTTATAGCATGTTTCCTGTTATTCTTAATTTTGAAACCCATGTTACCTATTCTTCATGTGCCGTTAAGTTTAACATTAACTTGAGTGAGAAATGCTTGAGTTATAATGGCTAATGTTAGTTCATTTGAAGTTTCTATGTTTTGTCTATCGCCATCCGAAGAGCGACGAGATATATCGTTTCCGATCGTCATTTACTTTATGTGTTCGTGGTATGTTGGCTTGTCGTTCTCACACTTGTGGCTCGTGCTTAGAAACTGTAGTAAAAGTTCGTTAATTAATGAGAATTGGAAATCGGCACTTTTCTCAGCCTTTTCTAATAATATGTTTGGCTGTTCAGAGTGATTTAGAGCAACTGCCAGTGGATAAATGCTAAGTCTAAGTAAAAGAAATTCGTTAAAAAAAAAACGTTTGCTGTCATGGGATACCCGTCAGGACCGAAGTTCCTTCTCAGGTGTGATTTAAAACAAAATGTTCGCAGCCGCCATCTTGGGTTTACATTTTGGTCTCACCCTCGAAAACTATGAAAACGATACTTATGACAAAAAATTAAAAAATTTTCGCTTTATCTAGGATTTTCATTTTGACTAAATTCACACTTTCTCTCTCTCTCTATAACGAATTAGAAGAAGACAGTCTCTAGTACGAACACTTTTTTGCGTGACCATTTCTGTCAGTACGCTATAGAACTTCGTTTCATTCCACTAATGAAAATCAAATTTTCGTAGATAACGTAAGGATGTAAGAAATTCATGTAGGTTAAAGGAAATTACCTTCTAGTTTGTCATTGATTAAGAGCTAGGATCCACATAATTCGCCTCATCCCAGCCTTTCGTAAAATGTAAAAAACAATATTACGGACTTTCTTCACCGTTAAAGTGCACTCCATCAGAAGCACAGAAACAAAAAATTAAAACCAAAACATTACGTATTCAAGAATATTATCATTTAGTTGGTTGGTAAAGATCGAAATTAGGTGTATAAGGCTAAGCAAGCCGATTAACGAACCACCATAAGGTTTTACTGGATCTATGAAAGAATTTTAATGCAGGGTTTTACGAGTGTTCACAATATTATTATATAAAATATTTTACATATAAATCGTGTATAATTTATAATAATAGCTTCGTAAGACATGCGCTATGAAGTTTAATACTGTGTACAGTTACCTAAAGCTCATAATATAAGTTCATATTCACAGTTGGGAGTCAAAAAACACTCCTTGAAGTAGGTTTTAATGGAATATTACAAATAGACTCCAATGCTGGGTCCGGTTGCTTTTCTAAATTACCAGCCTGCTGTCCTCAATCCATTTTTTTTTCAATTCACAACCGGGATGCTCTTGGGCTGCATCTCACCTGATGGTAAGTGATGATCAGGCCGAAGGTAGAAGCGAGCTTCACCCGGAATCCTTAACCACAGAGGAACTGGTTATTTTACTTCTAACTGCCGTATCACAACAATGCTGTTAACAATGTTGTTTTGTCTTAGATAAGATGGTGGTAGCTAGCCAGGCAAACTTAGAATAAGCTCTACCTCCAACCAAAACGAGCAGAAAATTTTGCCCCCACTGAGAATCGAACCCGGGACCTCTGGGTCTGAGACAGGTGGGCTAACCACTAGACCACAGTAGCGGTTATTTCGGGGAAGGTGCAGCATGGCTTTCTCGATCGATAACTACATCTTCGTCACTCATCGTCTCAGTATCTATTCTCTAGATTGGCTGGATTCTTTAGATGTGGAATGTCACTTCTTACGGCCGAACCCAATAGCCTAATTTTGAGTATTGAGTATATCATTTAATTTAGCCCGCATTGTCTAATCTGCCGTCGGCATTCCAGACTTCAAACAGAGTGTTCATAGTAAAAAAAAAAACATTTATTAATATTAATTAGGTATCTTACTTTGTTATTTTTGTTCATTACATAAAACTAGTTTATAATAAAAAATAAAAAAAATCTAGTAATCGTGTCCGCGACAGTCATAATTATTTAAAAAAACGGACCCACAGTAAAACTAATTGGTGACCTCTGTTCTATAACATTAAACGAATTTATCAATGCTATGTTTTATAAACTTCAAGAGTATACCACAGCTTTCTTCATCCTTGGTTGTAACCACATCATTTCAAACAATGACTGGCTTACATCTAATGGTCTAGTGGTGAAAGCATGCATAGACTGTTTGATGTGGGAGTTTAATACAAGAAGCTTGTGGTATGGTTTATTCATATACAAGAAAGTATTTTACTATATAGACGGAAATCCTTGACATGTAAAATTTAATGGGTGTTTTGGCGGTGGCAGTTATCCATAAAATATATCCGTCGTACAGTGGTTCGACTTGCTTGTCTTACTATGGGTTTGACGGCCAATCTAAGCCACTGCTTAGATTGGTGATTGATGTATGATAGCATACATTAGCTTGCCTCAATATTTTCTTATTTCTACTGTTGAATCTAAAAGCATGTCACAGCAATTCAATTTCTGGCATTTGCAACAACATCTTCTGTTACTTTCCAGTACTTTCAGAATACGACTTTAGAACTTGATAGTGCTGAACTGGATTCAGCGCGTTAAAACCCAAAGGAAATTCGATGCGAGTCGAATCCATAAAGTGAGCCTATACCCATGAATTAATTATTTTAACAACCACGGAAATCAATGGCTTTAGCATTTATCTCATTAAATAAAACATACTTACAATTAAATATTTTAAGCTTAATAAATGTGCAATTTATTGGATTTAGAAATAAGTTAATTAAACGGGAAATCAAGCGTAGATCTCTTCATAAATTAACCGCCAGTCTGTCTAGTAACCGTAGTTGAACGGAGAAATTCTAGTAACATAATAAAAATTGAAAAACTACGTGGTAAAATGGTCTCTAAGTTGATGTTGTTAAAGTGTATAATGGTGTGTTTATTATTGACCGATTGTAAGAATCTGTGTGGAACGCATGAATATATTTCACGCTAAGATATTGGGGACTGGGGCGATGTATACCGTTTATTACTGTATGTTCAGTAACCATTATTTCTGTTAAATAATAAAAATAATTTTTTGTAAACGTCATTTTCTGTTGGGATTCACTCGCAAATTCTTTTTGCTGGCATTTCTAATTGAAATTAGGTCGATAAGAATCGTATGCGATAGCATTACATTTGGAATATGCCGCTAAAAAGAAATATTAAGAGTTAGAGTAGAGTCCGCGCCACCACTGAAGTGTGGCGGAAAATTGTGGAACTATTTTTTTAAAATACAATTTGATGCAATGACTTAGAGACTAGCGCCGCGTCAAAAGGACCATAAATCGTTTTACGCTTACGATAAAAAACGAGTTTAGGCTTGTAATTTTCTTGTTACAAGTGGTTCCCGACGAACAAGGAAATCCGTAAAGAAATAAGCTGTCTTATGACCGTAGATGGCTAAATACTATTTACGAAGCTTCTTTCTACCTTTTAATAACAACTAACTTGGATGATGGGCTTTTATCCCGCTGACTTATTGGTGATCCTAAATACGGCAGTAACCGAAAAAGGGAACTTTATCTTTTAAAGTTAAAGTTCGCGAGCACATTCGCAAAAACCTGGCAGTATCATCACAACGGTAATGTTTTCCCATTAATTGTCTTAGTTGTTTTAGTATATTTATGTGTATTTATTTGTACTTATATTTGTATGTAATTAGGTGTATAATATATTATATTTATAGTTTTTAATAGGTATATGTAATTAATATTTAAATAAATATTTATTCCTCAATTCTCGCTATTGCACCTACCACTGTTTGTCTCTGCATCACCCAAAGGTTGACTAGTAGAAAATGCCTATGGCATTAAGTCCGCCTCTGTACATTTGTGCTTGAAGTATTAAATAAATAAATAAAGGGGACTGCCGTTTAGTCGCTTTTACGACATTCGCGAGTAAAATCACGCGAAAGACTTTAACTTGAGGAAATGAAGTAAATAGAGATTGTTCGTGTTCAACCAGATTTTACATAGGCTGCTAGTGACAAACTTTATCAAGATTCCTCTAGGCTTCCTCTAAGCTTCTAGGATTATTGTTATCTAGCAAATAGCCTACCCTTTTGATAAAGTCCATCAAGGAGTAGGTTAGTACCGTCATCCGTTTTAAAAAGTTTCACCCATCTCCCATACTACATCGGTCTGTCATCTCTGCTCACGCTAAAAAAGTCGTGTTATCCCGTATGTAAGTCACAGCGTACCGTAGTGTTGTCGTCACACGTGTCCCGTTATCGTCCACATGGCACGGTCGCGTTCTTTCGCACTGTACGAGACGGCTCCAAGATGACAACAACATTTTTCGAATGATCAATGTTTTGAGTGTCGATACGAAGTATTGACAGAATAAAATGAGACGAACTGGTACTAATTGTTGAGGTGTGCACTGTCGTGGGAAAAGTCGAAAAATGTAACTTCAGCCATACGACTATTAACGTGAACACATTCCTAACATAAGTGAGCTTATTTCCTTCAAATGAGCGAAATATCTTGTGCCGGAAATAGGAAAACGAATAATGTGCAACTTATATTGCTGGCTGTACCTACATGGTTACTTGCCTGATAATTTGCTAATCAACAAAATTGCCAGCATGGCTGACCTGCCAGAGTACGCAGGACGTAATTTAGATCTGTGGCAGCCCGATCGATATGGATCGGATGCTATTTCTTTATTCTGTGGCAAGTGGATATTTTTGTTTTGATCCACTGTAGCGTAGGTAAGCTGTCACTTTTAGTTTTTGGGGTTAAAAAATCTTCCAACATTATATGCAGCTAGAGCTTAACTGCACTTATGCATGTTTTCACACTGTTCCCAAGGCCTGCCTTGTCACTAACCGTTCTCCTCCTACCATTGTACTAAGTTCTGAATGATCCATTGTTATCCACTTACAACATATTAACGTGTTTGGCGCTAATGTTCGTACATTCTCCGGTAATGACTACGTCATACAGCATTCCTACTGTAGCCGGTACATGTGAATGTTCTGGAAGCTATGTTGAGATTCTGAGAACAGGGAGACGCCTGTTTTAGCCATGTTTTTAGGGTTCCGTACCTCAAAAGGAAAAAACGGAACTCTGATAGGATCACTCGTGTGTCTGTCTGTCCGTCGGTCACAGCCAATTTGCTCCGAATCGAATGGACCGATGTATTTCCTTCCCTTATTTTCATTCCGATATACTGGTGTAGTGATTAAGTGAGTAGAACCAGTGATAAAAGACTAGACTAGATCTACCCCCTAGAATACCTACTTATTTTCTGTAAAAAATAATTTAAAGCATCTATCCTAAACAACTTTGATCGCGTGCATTACTTCTAGTCTGACCGAGTTGTTCTTAGAAACTACGCAACGAATTTTAATGCGGATTTCAAGGAAGGTTCACGTTTATTATATTTCTACATTAATATTTTACTTAGGTATAATAAAGAACACTCGATGTTTTGTCAAGACGTAAAAACTGCCACCACACCAGTATATCGGAATGAAAATAAGGGAGAAGAAGTAGTAGGTAGTATAAATGTAGTTAAGCATTTAAGGAAAGCACCACCACAAAATACCCCAGGGGCGGCAGTCTCGACTCTCGACATAGATAGCGATCGCTATACGACCGAATTCGGTCGCAAAATCCTAATGGCGTCTCTCGACGGTCAAAATTGATTTCTCAATCAATTTTGACCATCAAGGGACGCCAGCTTGTGCTTGTCAGCACGAAAAAAACACGTACTTGTGAAGCACGGCGCGCGCGTCTAGTGTCGCAATTAGGACTTTGCGACCGAATTCGGTAGTATAGCGATCGCTATCTATGTCGAGACTGCCGCCCCTGTTTAATTTCATTACTTAAGTTAGGTTATTTTATAAGTACTCGTATCACGTACATCCTTGATCGCGTGCATTACTTCTAATTAATCACCACACCAGTATATCTCTGCACAACAAACAAATCGATATTTTCATCTCGGAGTTCCATAATCAACAAACTTTCAACGAAACGAGATTCTCTCACGAATTCGGTCAATCGATATAATCGATATCAATATATCTTTGTTTACCTTATATCGATTTCCTGAGAATTAGAAAGTTCTATCGAAAACTATTGTATTACACACAGTTGTAGATGGTACCGCTATTAAAAAATTGATGATTCTCATCTTAAAAGTAATTTTGGCATTGTAGAATGAATTGCCGATTATTTCTGGGCAAAGAAAAGACATTTTCTGCCCAAGAAGTCGATATATATTCGTATAAATGTGGTAAGCATTCGATACACAATATGATTATTAACTGAAACATTATTGTGATGCAAAAGTAAGTCTTGTGGTGAAGCTCGTAAGAGCACCATTGCCATGCACCATTTTATATTACTTCTTACGTACATATTGTTTTTCGTATAAGCCTAGGTGTTTATTTGCACAAGTGTTCAGCTCAGGAAACCGAAAACAAATAATAGATCGTGCATCTTCTTCAAGAATGACAAAGTTACTTACTTTTCCTTTGCGCTATTACCAATATTTCAACATGAGATTGCACAATGTCTGGGATTTCTGTTCACATCTTTGTAGTAATAATTGGCTTTTTGCCGTTGGTAATTCCAATAGTAAAAAAAAATTGTATGTCTACTCAGGAGACCAATTAGTTCTACCCTAATTAAGCTTCAGCTTAATGATTTTACTTCGAGTGTTTCTTTGAAGAAGACTATAAGTCAATGTGGATTCTATTTGGGTGATTGAAAGTGGTTTAAGAAGCAAGGAATGGGTTGAATAATCTACCGTAATTTTCGGTCCATTTGGTGAATATGCACCCTGATGAGCTGAATCCTCAGCTTTCATCTAGCTGCTAAACTTCTCAATATCGTTTTTTTTTATCTTTTGGTTGAATACGAGGCCTATGGCTACTTTTGCACGTGTGTATTTTATGTCTTTTGTCTTTATATGTGCGTTTAAAGTTTGATTGAAATTATATTTATGAACATACTAGCGACCCGGCCCTGCTTCGTACGGTTTTACTACTTGACAAAACATCGAGATTTATTTATTATATAATGTAAGTAAAATATTAATGCAGGTATATAATAAACGTGAACCTTCCAGAATAAATGATGTTGAAAACCGCATTAAAATTCGTTGCGTAGTTTCGAAGAACAACTCGGTCAGACTGACAGACACGAAAAACAACATTATTACACGACTGCCCAAAAAAGGAGTGTAATATAATATGTATATTTTACAGTACGATGGTTATAGCTGTGATATATTTATGTCCCTAGGGATATAACTATATCATGGCTGTAAGCATCTTACTGCGACATATAGATACATAAGTAATTATAGATTATATCTTTTATTTTGTTTTTTTGAGGGTGGGAAATTATCAAATAACTTCTCCCGCTCTGAGGCGGAGCGGGAGGGCGTGTCAGACTCTTACTGACTAAAACCCACCCGTGTTCCTTCAGTTGCCTGTACATTGATACATAAGTAATGATAGATTATATCTAACAAAATATTAATTATTGTTACAGGTAAACCATCCCATTCGGACCGTGTGCAGTGAATACATAGATATTATGTGCAGTGACGCCATATACTTCGACTCGAGGGACAGACGGTGACAATTGTGTTGTGAATACATGTCAGTGCGTTGTGGATGATGATCGTTTGGCGAACGAAGAACACTAGTCGTCGGAAATACGGGGGCTGGTAAGTGTCAAGTTTTAGTTAATTAATCATTCTGTTCATTAGTACTAGCTTAAAATTTTGCCACTGCCTCGTTTTTCTAGTGATCGAGCGCTACTGCTGAGCATACGTTCCTGGGATCGATTGCCGGGTCGGGCAAAGTGTCATTGGGTTTTTCCATCTGGAATTGCTCAGTAGCAGCCCGGAGTCTGGATTTGTGCTCTGGTGGCAATAGGCTCGCCCCCTGTTACATGGGACTTAAACATAACTGGCTAAATGTGGGTGTACTGTAGGTACGAGTACACCTATACAGACGTCGTGTTATGTTTTGTGTTAAAATTTTGTGGCGGAAAAGAACTCATGCTCATCTTAAACCGTAGCTAATGAACAAGTCACGCCGATAAATCAAAGAATTGGGCAACCTCTGTTTGCCAAACTCGAACTTGACCGTAAAAGCATATACAGATAAATTCAGTGAATGAATTATTCCCTAAAATTAAAACAACGAAATTAAATTCTTTCTTTATTAAAATCTTTACGTTTATAACACTTGTGAGATTATAAAACATGTAAAAAAGCCCTCTCCGATCTGTGAGGGTGTTGTTAGGTATCGTACTGACAGTCTATTTATGTGGTATGTTCAGGAAAACAGAAAAAAAATTACTTATTTTACCGCTTTATTACATGGGCCGCGGGCGGCCGTCATTTAGCGGATGTCTACAAGTCATAACTTATGAATTCTTTTGAAAGTTTGCTCATTTTTAATGGATTTGGGGTAATTTTGGTACTAAAAATGTGAATTTTTTAAATAGAATTAACTTTTTTATTTTCAAATAATATTTAAAAAAAAAAACTTGTTTGGTAATGTTATAGCAGTACCTATGTGCCCCTTTCGGGTCGGACATGTTTTTTTTTACATATTGTATAAAATAAACTCCATTTGAAATAACATTAGATATTTAACTAAACATTTTTTACAGTCCGTTCTGGTTGAACGGACTGTAACATCAAAACTTAATTATTATTCATAGACAGAAAGTCCTATATCAACACCCACGGGAAATCTGACTGACCATAGACTATTGAAAGTCAAGCACACGACGGATACAGCGACACCGCTCACCCGTAATTACAACAGTCAACAATAATTACGGCCGTTGAAGTATGCCGGTGAGTTCCCAGTAGCAGTAGAATAGGCACTCTCCTTCCTTTCTCACGAACGTCTCGCTAAAGGGATATCAGCAGTAGGATGGTGAAAGCATCCACCTGTGGAATTAGTAATACCTGCAGAGATAATTGATATGTAGGGCAGGGTGGGGTGGTCTAGAAATAATGATTCCAGAGCAAGGTGAAAATGTAAGTAGGTATCTTATCAAGACAGCTAATGGTGAAATTCGGGATGTCCAAGTTAACCAAAGCTAGAATGAAAAAAGTTTTACAAAGACAAATGTAGATAAAACCTCAAATCATTAAATGCATCTAGCGCTAAACGTATTTTAAATTTAGTTCTATTTCTGTCAATCATTTGAAGTTGACAGAGTCAAAATAATGTTTTAAATATGTTTAACGCTAAACTCATTTAAGCCCACTTGCACGTTCATGGGTTAGCTAAATAATTTAGAGTTTTAACAGCTAATTCAGAGTAAATCCAAAGGGAATTATAGGATTAACCCTGAGTTAGCTGTTAACGCGCAAGTGGGCTTTACGGTTTAGTGTTGCAAGCGGGCTTAAAAGAGTAAAGAAAAAGCGTACAATATGATAAAATTACGAAAATGATTGT
This sequence comes from Agrochola circellaris, assembly GCA_914767755.1. NCBI lineage: Eukaryota > Metazoa > Arthropoda > Insecta > Lepidoptera > Noctuidae > Agrochola > Agrochola circellaris. The sequence continues at coordinate 12,921,543 of OU611859.1, forward strand.
TAGTTTGTCCTTCTTTCATGCAAGTCAAGAGCAAATTTTTTACATACATATTGTTTATGGGCCGAAAGTAACATCTAAGGTTTATCTTGGAAAAATCTCGCACGGGAGCGAAGTCGCACGAAAAAGCTGGAGGTATTATAGAGTAAATTTTCCGTTTTTCTTAGCAAAAAATCTCACTTTATTCATAAAATCCGCAAAATGATATTTTTCACTTGCCAGTCCTCTCGATACTAAATCGAATAAGTATCTAATCGAACAAGTAAAATAAACTCAATGATAATCTAGCCCCAGGATGTTGTAATTGACCAGAAATAATCCGACATGGTTCAGAGTATAAACATAAAACTAATTAGCCAATTGAAAATAATAATCTTTTAATATGAATCAATTAGATAAATTGTAAATGCGTTCTCTATCTTTATTACACTACCTTATTAGTAGATACAACGTGTTTAAAATGGATACTAAGTGGAATTAGATCAGCTGTAATGGATACTTTTGTTGTATAGTATCGTTTTATTATCACCTGCTCATAAATAGAGCAGTTGTGGTTCAGTGGTAACAGCCGCGACTTACGAGTTTTAGGTCGTAGGTTTGAACTAAGACTGGCACTTTACTTTTGGTAAATTATTTCATCATCATTGCTCTCAAAACGGTGAAGGAAAACATGTCTGCCATCTTATCTCTTCACCACCCTTGGTTGACTGGTAGAGAATGCCTAAGGCATGCGCATACCTTATTGTGTGCGAGAAGTTTAAATAAATAAAGAAATAAATAAAACATGGCGAGGAAACCGGCATGTCCTAGAACAAAAAAATCGAAGATCTACCAACCTGCACTAGGCCCGCGCATTGGATTACGACCCACTCCTTCTCACAGAGAGGAGGCCTGTGTCCCAGCAGTGGGAAAATCATAGGCTGATTATTCATAAAAGTTTCACTTGTAAGAAACAAGATAATTTACAGACTTTATTGGTAAATCACCACTGAGAAATACTAGCCATATTGAGATTATTAACGCATCATAATGATGCTTATGACATACATTTTTGGTTGTCTTTTTTAGAGCTCGGAGGAACCTTCTTCGCCATTTATTTCCAAAAAAATCTGTTCGGTGTGTAACCAATAACTTGATCTCTATCGTAAATCATAATTTAATATTGCCAGATGACATTTTGTCACCTTGCTTGGCCATTCATCCATGAATTCTAATCTCGTTTTGAAATTGCTCCTGGAATTCCACAAACTATTTAATATCAAACGTTTTGAGTTATTTATTTCACATGTAAGATGTAGTTTTCAATTGCAAAATAATTCGTAATAGTATAACTCAATTAAAACCAGAGCCCCTGGCTAGTGCAGATCGTTTTATCAACTTAGTGAAAATAAAGTGCAGTGCACACAGCATGGGTCTCTGAAGGCTTTGATTTACATGGTACGTAATTTAAATGGTTTACCGTTTGTACAAACTAGAACATCTTGTAACAAGAGCTTATTATGGTTTCTGTACTTATTATAAGATTATGCGTTTTATGTATTCATCTTTTTTTTTATTTGACAGCAGTACCACCCGGACACTGTGCGTACCGGTAGATGTCACATGTCTTCGAAGTATTGGTTGTCAGACATGCCGGTTTCCTCACGGTGTTTTCCTTCACCGTTAAATGCATCCAATTTAATGGAAGCCCATGCATCCAGCTTAATGGATTGTCACAAAATCCTGTTGAAAAATGTTGCTTCCTTATTACGGTTTATTTGAGTATATAAATACGCAAGTAGTTCACACGTCAATATTGATAACTTCCATAATAGCTGGTAACGTTGTCAAAATACGATACCTTCTGTATTTTTCATCTTTCAAACATTTCATGTATGAAAACATCAAATATCATTAGTACTAAGTCACGGTAGGTACTTTTATGATACCTCCATCTTTACAATACCGCCGCGCGCCGCAGGGCGTCCTGAGTTAGCAATCTCGTATGATATGACATCACGCGCCGTATCCGACTGCGGGAGGCCCGTTGGCACGATCCCGTGCGTATAACAAGAATTCCTAATTTCCTACGTCTCTTCCAAATGTCTCTAGTGCTTTTACGATGTCATGTTCCCCGCTTTGCAATTTCGCTGTGGGGTATTTCTTGACTTTAACTTTGTTCTCATAAAATGTTTCACGCTGGTTCCAGAGTATGTTTAACTATTTAATGTTGGGCAGACAATCTACATTTTAGGCACAACAATAGATAATGATGTGTTTGTAAGAAATAATTTTGCACTGACTTAACCGATATTCATTATTATTGGTTTTATCACAGTTCTAAACCAAATTGCTGGACAAGATGGAAATGCGATGCCAAAAATTTGACACGCACAACGTTGGATGAAAATAATGTCAGCCGCCATAGGAAAATGTGTTATCTCCATATTGTTCAGCACGTAGATGTCTTTAAAATTATAAAACAACATGCTTAATAACACTGCCGTGGTTCTATTTATCTACCTGCATACTCATCTATTTTGTCGGCTGTACTCAACAAACAATGTGACATCTTGCTATTAGGATCACCGTTTTATTAAGTCTGTCCAGCCAGTAGTCATATTGTTAGCTTGCCTGGTGACTTATGCCTTTGCTTTACTGACGAAAAATAACTTAATGTTATGTTCTATATACTAGCAAGTTGTCAACGTAAATATAGAGAGACAATGCCAAAGATTAGACTACTTACCACACGCACAATATAGGTTGAAATGGGGGTCTGCTGTCATAGCAAAATGTGTTATCTTCATATTGTTCAGCACGTAGATGTCTTTAAAATTATAAAACAACATGCTTAATAACACTGCCGTGGTTCTATTTATCTACCTGCATACTCATCTCTTTGGTCGGCTGTACTCAACAAACAATGTGACATCTTGCTGTTAGATTCACCGTTTTATTAAGTCTGTCCAGCCACTAGTCATATTGTTAGCTTGGCTTATGCCTTTGCTTTACTGACGAAAAATAACTTAATGTTATGTTCTATGTACTAGCAAGTTGTCAACGTAAATATAGAGAGACAATGCCAAAGATTAGACTACTTACCACACGCACAATATAGGTTGAAATGGGGGTTTGCTGTCATAGTAAAATGTGTTATGTCCATATTGTTCAGCACGTAGATGTCTTTAAAATTATAAAACAACATGCTTAATAACACTGCCGTGGTTCTATTTATCTACCTGCATACTCATCTCTTTGGTCGGCTGTACTCAACAAACAATGTGACATCTTGCTGTTAGATTCACCGTTTTATTAAGTCTGTCCAGCCACTAGTCATATTGTTAACTTGGCTTATGCCTTTGCTTTACTGACGAAAAATAACTTAATGTTATGTTCTATGTACTAGCAAGTTGTCAACGTAAATATAGAGAGACAATGCCAAAGATTTGACTACTTAGCACACGCACAATATAGGTTGAAATGGGGGTCTGCTGTCATAGCAAAATGTGTTATCTTCATATTGTTCAGCACGTAGATGTCTTTAAAATTATAAAACAACATGCTTGATGACACAGCCGTGGTTCTATTTATTCTCCTGCTTACTCATCTATTTGGTCGGCTGTACTCAACAAACAATGTGACATCTTGCTATTAAGTTCCCCGTTTTATTAAGTTTGTCAGATTGGTTGCTTGGCTGGTCCGTGCTTTACTAAGTAAAATGACTTAATGTTATGTTCTACGGACTAGCAAGTTGTCAATGCCTTGAAACCTGGCGCGCTATGTCATTGCTTAGTGACTGTTAAGATCTTGTTTGTGTTTGTAGCAGGCTTACCTATGTTGTAGAATGAAACGTTTATTTTGTAGTGGATGTTGAAAAGCAGTTAAAGTTAAAACTGTTTTCAATTTGTTTTGACGGGATTGTGTATATTTTTGAGATTTTAATGAATACCTTCTTCTGCTTTTCGTGTGGTTAGTGACTAACCTGGTGTCAGAGTTTTAAAGCCGCCCATGGGCCTCTGATTCGGCTTCACATGCCGTCGAAAAATATCTCTCAGGCATGCTAGTTGCCTTCCTTCACTTTTTTTGAAGCAAGTGATATTAATATAATACGCACATGAATCCGAAAAGTCAGAGGTGCGTGCCTTGGGTTCGAACTCGAGACCTATGACTTGGCAGTCCGACGGTCGCACCACTAGGCTATCAATACCTTTACTCAGGTTATTCTATGATTTGAGTACTTAAATAAGTGATTTTCTGACAGAGGCAATCTACACTAATATATAATATAATATTATAAAGAGGTCAAATTTGTTTGTTTGTACGTTTGTATGTAGGTAGGGGTAATCTCCGGAAGTACCAGTCAGATTTGGAAAAATCTTTTTGCTTTCGATAGCCTTATTCTTGAGGAAGGTCATAGGCTTACTGACGAAGTCGCGGGCAGAAGCTAGTGTGGTATGTTTGAATTGGCTTTGGTCAACTAGTTCAACTTTGTGGGATGACTGCAATTACTATATATTTTGATATACAAAATATTGTAAAACATTTTAAAAGAGTAATGGTGGAGTTTCTTGCCCATTCTTCTCCATACGAAAACCACTTTTTGGAAGGGGCGACAAGAATCAATTGAAAAATTTGTTTGTAAATTTTGATGTTCAAAAGTGCCTTACAAGGGCCTATTTGAAATAAATGATTTGACTTTGACTTTGATTGTGTCTATGATGTATATGGGTACGGTACATTTTATACTTATCTAATATTTTTGGTCAGGGAACAATCAGAAAGATGTTCTCAGGAACATCTTTCTCTATTCTGATACCCAATACGTTCCTAATCGCCTGTCGCATCTACATAGGGGGCTTCTATAAAGTGAAATAACTTCAGATTCCACATTATTCATCTGAAGTATCATTAACATGGTTTGGGCACGTGTTGCGGTCGACCCTATCGGGGTGGTGCGGTTAGGCCGTTCACACACTCGGATGCATATCCTCGTCGCATGCATCGCTGCATGCTGCATGTTCTGCAATTAAATCAATTATAAATTAGTTCAACCGCATGGTGTACTTTATATTTATGTGGGATATGAAACGGACTAAAGCTTTGTGCAGACTAGCGCGGCGCGACAGCGCGACGCGACACCGGTTATTGTTATACCGTCAAGTTTTCTTAGAAATTGTATTGTTCGAGTCGCGTCGCGCCGTCGCGTCGCGCTGGTTTGTACGAGCCTTTATGATCTGTTTGTGGGTAAAATGCCTAAGTTTTTACACGGTAAGCGTCCTTATGTCAATAGGTATTAGGTACTGATACTGGTACGATATTATGTGAATTTATACCAACCTTTAGGTATTTAGACTGGGATGTAGATGTTCTATCTAACTAGCACGGGTCAAAAGACAAGCCTGTTACCGAAGTTCGGGGTTTACATTTAAGTGTACCACATATGAAATGCTAATTGGGCACATAGCGCTATATTCTTTAGATGTGCTAAACAAGTAGATGCAGTACCAGTGCAGAGGCCCTACCGCCACCTCTAAAGCAGTATTATTTTAATCTTACTTCAGTGGGGGAAAGATGGAGCTATACGTCCTGTAGAGTTTCATCTGTTTCCCACACTAATATTAAAATAATACTGCTTTAGAGGTGGTGGTAGGCCCCCAGGTAATGAAAAGAAAAAGAAAGAAAAAGTGTTTATTCTGCACAAACCAAACCCACATTACAAAAAAAAAAAAAAAAACAAAACAATACCACTTTACAGATGAGCCAAAAGCCTCGTATCCATTATTGACAACAGAAAAGTTTGACAAATTTGATCTATTCCCTGCTGTCAGGGACAAAACAATAACACAAAACAATGTGTTATTCTTGTTACGTAGGTTAGTTTAATTCCATAAAAGCACATTATTATTAGTGATAGTACCAAACACGATTTGTCCTATACCGAATTGATAAAATTTTGTCATTATAGCAATAAATGTAAACGGAACGAAGGAGTCTGGATCTCACGACACAGGGAATCCTAGTGTGAGTTCCAGGAATCAGCGCATTCGAATGTAATTTCTTATACAATAAAATGATTCTTCTTTTTTCTTCTTTATTTCAAATAGTGTCATGATAAGACAGATATAATGGAATTTTTTATATTTCTTCTTCTCATTGGGGCGCTATTAAGCGTTATCAAGCTAGGAATAATAAGGAAAAGTTGTATTAAAATATTATTATTGTATATAAATAGTCCGACACATAAAGTTGCATCAAGTAGTACCGTGAGAGAACCGCCCTAAGATCGCTTCGGCGTTCGCGTAAATTTGATTGATGAAAACGTCCCACATTCCGCTGACCGAACTTAATAATTCACGGAAGAGGCTCAAAAAACGGGCGCGCCTGTTACCACGGCAATTTCACTGGGTTCCGTACGTAATTGATAATTTTATTATACATACCTATTATTTAATTTCGGTACTGATGATATGTTTTTTCCAGTAATCGTAATTGAAAATAACAAGTTTAAAGTATTACCCACTTTAGACTTTTTACTTCACCAAGAATTTTCGTACACACATGCTTGAGTAAAATACGATTTGATTACCTATTCTTCTGTCTCTACTGATCGGCTTTTTATTGCCGGTTTAGTGTTCAATTTAAAATTTAAATGCGTACTGTTATTTCTACTGGATTTATATATGCATCGTATAGACAATTAATTAATAGTCGCCCACTATAGGTTAAGACCTATATTGCATAACTTAATTGGTATGCATAAAATTTTAATAACTACTTCACATAGGCATGTGCTATGCAGGAGGAGATCGTGGCCAAGTAATAACAGCCGCACGGGTCGATCCATCAGGTTAAGTTACACTTACCGGGGCTGGTCTGTGGATGGGTCACCAGGTGATCTTAACCTACCGAGACGCCTCCGTGCCTCGGAAAGCACGTTAAGCCGTTGGTCTCGGCTGTCATTCGTTGATCTTTGACAGTCGTTACGGGTCGTCAGAAGCCAGAAAGTCGTATTACCCAGTCACTGGGTTGTGGAGGTCAGATAGGCAGTCGCTCCATGTAAAATACGGGTATTCAGCTGCATCTGGTTAGGCTGGAAGCTGACCCCAACATAGTTGGGAAAAGGCTAGGCAGATTGATAGACAATTGATTAATAGTCGCACCTTAACCTATAATGTATATTTAATTGGTATGCATACAATTTTAACAACTATTCACATAGGCATGTGCTATACCTATCGAGAAAATGTACTCCTTAAAATGCCTATTACCAATACATCTTACCGTGATACGGCTCGTATCTCGGTAAGATATATTGGTAATAGATGGTATCTCGATGTTTACCACGGGAATTACATGTAAGGTCTAACGGCACGTCACAATTGCGGCGATAAGTCCCCTCTTTGAGCAGTGGCTAGAGAGGCGCCACGGCGTCCTCACCTTCCGCCTGACGGAGATCCTCACCGGACACTGTTGTTCCGGGAGGTTCCTGTTCCGGATAAGGCGGGAGGAAACGCCCGGGTGTCATCATTGTGTGGATCGCCCGGAGGACACGGTGGAGCATACGGTGGAGGTCTGCCCGGCTTGGGCGGAGCATCGTCATGTCCTCGTGGAGGCTAAAAATTCAGCACAATTTGCTTAGAAAATGTCGTTTGAATCTGAATTCAAATTCAGGTTCGGAATCTATATAAATCGAATGCTAAATCTACAAACATTAGTTTTTATTTGTAACTCGGATATTCTACATCCTTGCACTTTTTACTTTTCCAATGCTCAATGAACCCTAAATCACAGCGGCTCTCAATAGCACCACAACCGCGATAAGGTTGGCTCTCTGCCCCCAAAACTGTATATATAATAATTTATACAAAAACCCAGTACGGTCTTTACTCTTATACATTGTGGAACAACCCAGTTATTAAGAAGCTGAATATTACATATTACCAGTGGATAAATTATCGCCTTATACATTTAATATATTAAAAAGTCTTTTGGGGAGTGTGTTGCCAGTATTGTGTTCAAGTTCCTTGAAAAAGTTTTTAGCCTTTTTGGTAAATAAATTAAGATGTTTGTTCGTTGTCAATATTAAACTGGCTTGTTTAATGAATGTAGGATATTTTTTGAGTAGAAATAACCTGCTAAGAATATATTTATTAAGCTTAGCGAACATTAATTTAATGTTTTTACTGCTTTGTTTTTCTTGCAAACAATTGTTTTGAGAAACTTGATACGGCAGGCTCAAGATTATTTTACAATTTATTATCAATTCTCGAGTGCAGATATCGCAAAAAGTGGATATTCTTTCTCATTTCTAATCCATAAACATAATTTACCTTACTAACACTGAATATTTAGACCTCACGCCGCAAAGACAACAAAAACAAGACAATTTATGTGCCACGATTTATGTAAAGCGTCATTTTAAATTCCACGATTTTAAAATCGATGTCACGCGCAATCACATACTAGTACATTTCAATGCTCGTATTATTATTAGGGGAAATCGGATCGATGTATTCGATATTGAGATCTAATCGAGTCGGCGCGTGCGACTCGATCTCGATCACAGCACGCATGCGTACGGTGGCATGATGACGCACTTTCGTTTCGAGAAAAAATGTATTGGATGTGCTTTTTGAAAATTGGTTTCGAGAAAATTGTCCACAACTATGTGTAGCATTTATGAGTATCGGTTGTCTGATAATTTACTCATTTTGTAATATGCCACTATGAATTTTACAGCCTCATTATAAATTCCTTTGCTTCGCAAGAGTTACTAGAAGAAAGCTGTTATGCCACTTTCTTTTGGTTTTATCTAACAAAAAAGAATAATTTTCATAATCTGCTCATTAATTCATAAAAAAGCGAACAGGATAAGCCCAACACGCAGACAAACAAATACCTACTCTACAAATATTTAAACAGCTCATAGACGAAACGTACTCTAACCGTTAGCCTCGCATGTTGGCCAAACCTATTTGCCAAGTATACCAACTATTTGCCAAGCACACCATCTATTTGACAAGAACACTGATATTTGATATAACCATCACTTACAGTAACGGGATTTAGTTATTATAATGTCGCGGAAAAGGCTGGGACACACATAGTATTTGTGTGGCCGCCTGTTACACCGACTTGTAATTACTTGTCATGAATTTTCTGTATGTCAGACTAGTTATGTGTAAACAGTAGTTATTAGCGTTGACGCATATGCATAGTTTATATAATTTGAATATCCACATCGCAGTGACTAGGACCAAAGGTGGCCGTTGAGATTTTGCATGCCTGTGAAGTTGATAATTTGTGTGACGTTTCCGTCTTTCCATATTATGCAGCTGTTAATTAAATCTACTTCTATTAATGCGCTAGGATCAATAATTTGCAATTTGTTAGTGAAAGTTAAATAGGTTGAAGTTGTAATAAATTATTCCTTCCTAGATTTTTACAAGCTTGTCTCGTTTCTGATTTCCGCTAATAATTATTCTTTTTTTTGAGACCTTATTGCCAAGCCCACTCAAAGTTCAACTACATCGTCTTCTTATATTAACATACCTACATATCTTGGGCATCTTTCATAGCAATTTGACTTTTTTTAAACTGTTGTTTAGCTTACTTTACCTGCTGGTTTGGGCTCTACTCCACCTGTCCTATTATATTCTAAGGCAAGGCCAAACAAACTACAGCTAAATTTGAGATTGACAGCACAAAGAACGAGTTAGCATAATAAACGGGTGTCCATAGAATAATGTCTTCGTTGAATGACTTGTTATGGTAGAATTTCTGCAGCCGAACGCGAAGTTCGCTACACTACGAATTTTCCACCTGTCACAATGAAGATATAGGTCATGTTACTCAATACATTAGATATATCTTCTAATTGAATATGTTCAAAGTCACCGTTACGCTACAATGTGATAGGTGGAAAATTCGTACTGTAGCGAACTTCACGGTCGGCTGCGGAAATTCTGCCATAACAAGTGCCGGGCCAATGAAGACATTATTCTATGGACACCCGTTTATTATGCTAACTCTTACTTTGTGCTGTCTGTCTCAAGTTTAGCTGAAGTTTGTTTGGCCATAAACAGAGTAACTATGATTTGCTTTCGTTTGATTGGAGATTATTTCTATCTATTGCAGTCGGTCTGTCTACCTAAAATGGGATACTGAGTAAATCTTAGCCTTTCTGACGACTTCTTCAACCTTTGATTTTTAGGTCTTGTGTTAAATACCTCAATATTTCCAATATCCAATAACAGTTGATTGAATTTATAAATCTAGGTTCTGTTGTTCATAGCATTTCGTGTGACAGTGTGACCATATACGAAAAGTCTATTTTCATATATACTTAAAACAATATATTATTGTTGCCTGTTAATTATAGGGACATCCAATTACTGAAGTATTATCTCTTGGTAATAAATCGATGTAATTGACAGCCATGGTCCCGCAGGGCGAGAAATAACTAATAGTTTTAATTTCTCAATTTATCTTGATGTAATGGAATTTACGATTAATGGCGACTGATGTGTTTCTAATTGAATGTAAAGTGTGTGCTGCATCTTTTGTTGAAAAAGAGTTTTTTAATTGCCGTTTCGAAGTTTTTTGTTGATTTATGGGAGGCAATGAAATGAAATGAAATTGGTTATTCTGGAAATAGGATATCGGAATCACTTTTACACGTCATATAAAAACATATTAAAAATAAGCTAGATGAGCTCGGTGTTTCCTATCTGACTATTAGAAGAAAGGCCGACACAAACTCAGAAGTCGCAGTCTCTTTTCAAGTCCAGACATAATCTTGGTCAAACCATATGAGGACCATGTAGATTAGTGTCTGAAATGGTCTTTTGAGGAAAGTACCACACCAAGTGGACCTGTTCAGTCAGTGCAAGCATTTGTCAGTAATCTTGGAGCTCAACTCAGACCTTAAGGAGCTCAACTCTACGAACAATACCAAAGAAAGGATATTTGGGTAGGCCGCATCAACTACTCAAACTGCCAGACCATCATTAAAAATAATTGAGAAGGAAAAAATAAAAGAACGAGAAAAAAAAAAAACACATACTCCTCACATTCACAATAATTAAAATAATATAATACTTTACAAAGTATGTAATCGTGTTATTTTTAATATAATTTTTAACAATGTCAATGTGTATATAAAACTGGTTTATTGTGATGAATAATTAAAATGTCAAGTTTTATGGTTTTCACAAGGCTTAGCGGAGCTAGCGGTATACTATCTACACGATAAGGTTTTATCAGAAGCAGCTGGCCGATGTGCTACTGTTACCTATTATTTTGTAGCTTACCCTTTAATTGGATATATGAGAGTACTTATACCTTAGTTTTAAAATTGACTTAGTAAGTAGGAATACCTTTATAATCAAGAGGACACCGTAACATAAATGTCGTTAATCATTTCCTAAAAGGCAACTTATTTTTTCTACGAAAAGTTTATGCTTATAGGAAATCTACCCAATGTCATCATAAGCTTTAATTAAGCCTTCACAGAGAAAAAACTTTACTCGAAATTGTAAATCTTCTTAAGATAGTCATCGACAGTTCACACTTGAGCCATTACATCGCATCCGATATTCAAATACACCAATAACATATATGCATATTTATATAACGACCTCAGAACACGAGGTTATACAACACTGACATTGGCCGTGAATGAAGAAAAGAAAGTTAATACAAGTTACATTAATTTATAATGTGGTTATTAAGATCCGCTTGGCGAGACTGGGTTTTGATTTAAATACAAATTATCTGAGTTTGAACTTATAAGAGGCTCCACATGTTCTTTTAAAGACGTAGTAACACATCACAGTTTTATATTGAGTAAATGATATGAGTTTATAACTTTAGACGATAGATTTGTATTACACTTAGCTTTTGCATAGCTAAGCTAAGCTAAATAATGTTATTGATTTTGTATAACTCAACTAAAGGTCAAATTCAGTACCTAGTTACAAATAACAGAACTGAAATAAATGGATAATTGTAAATTAGACAAGGTTGAGGACGTCTTGCATCTAGTATATTTCAGTCATTAAATATAAGAAATGATACATATCGTAAATTTGATCGGACGCTGGCATTTGCCGAACGTGGTTCTTCACATAAAATGAAAGCTTATCTTATATTTTATGTTATTACAACAGATCCGCTTCCAACATCTCGATATTTACCTACTGGCAAACAAAGTTATTAATTACATTTTCTGCCTGAACGATCAGAAAAGATCAAATAAATCTTAATACTCCATTATCTTTTATCGCGTTGATTGATTCCAACAATATTCTATCTAAAACTAAACCAGTATTTACATAAACCAGTACTGTGTTGCCTTTTCAAAGAGAAACAATAATCTTATCAGGCTTTACATTAAATACTGACATCGCGTTAAGTCTAAACCTGTCACTATCAGATCTAATAACAATATTCTTTTAGATGTAAAGCGACAAATGCAGCAGATTACCCGTCGCCGACATTGACCGCGATCGTTTTCTACGAGAAAGCAAATTGTGCCGTCGTCAATACAAGCGGCTTCGTCTAAAAACTAGTTTAGACACTTAGCTTATTCATATATTTTCACTTATGTAAATTATATAAATTCTCTTGCTGCTCCTGTGAACTATTCGTCCGGTTGGAAACGCATTAGCACTCAAATGATTATGATTTTCTTGTAAATGTCAGAATAGGAAAGTAACGGTTTTGTGGTTTTAGTTTTGGGAATATATCTCACGCGCATTTAATTTTAATCTGTTCTTTATGGCTATATTATGCATTTAGAAGGCCAAACAGCTAGTGAAATAATATATAGCGGTCCAAAATATTCCATAATGTGGCATTAAAAACCATATAGCTCTAATCTAATCAATAGTTTTGAGACAAAAATAGATATTATTTAAAATTTGTCATATATATATTACTTTAGTAATGCCATCAACGGCGCTTCTTAGATTAGGAAGCTTAAACATCAACGAACTTTTGAACCTTTAATTTGGATACCAAACAGCTGTATAATTTTTTTCGGGCATGCCTCAGAGATAACGACTCTGGTCGTCTACAAATGATGGCATTTCTAATTCAGCTATTAGTAAACAGTGAGCTTAATCTTTGAACTTGTCCTAGTATATAGTTGTTGTTAGCAAGGAAAGTAATGGCAAAGACCAAAAGTTCAGAGAAAGGATTCCGCCAAGATCGTGAGTTCTACTCCCGATTGCTCGTACAATTATTGGTGCAATGTTAGTGAGATTAAATGGCGAAATAAATTCGATTTAAATATGGCTTTCGTATGCTTACTGCGACTGGTTTAGTTGATCGTTTATACCACGATAATGTTTGCCATTTCTTTCAGTTCACCGTTACTCGTGTAACTTATGGTCGCCTGCTCATCGTTATTTTCATAGAATGCCAGATTTAGCTTTTCCATTTAATCTTCTTTTAATATTAGTTTTTACGGTTAGTTCCAATATCGTCTGTTTATCATTGCGACAGTTTAGTATTTAAAGTTCATTGACAGATTCAGGTCCTGTTTTATTTGGTTCTTAAGTGTGAATATTTAACTGTGTAAGTTCATTAACAGTTCTCTCTTTCTTTTCAGGTCCAAAATGGCATCAGATGTTGCGTCACATATAAGAAAGTCAACAGTTTTATGGCTAATTTTAGCCTTAACGAATGTGAGTAATTTTTAGTGTTTAAAAAAATCTATCTGATGCGATTCCTTTGTGCATTATGTATAATTTTTGAGGCGAGTGAAATCCGTTTCGACATATCAGCCTGACACGAAAGCTTACCCTAAACGTTTTAATCTCATAGAACAGAGAACATTTCCCAAAATGTATTCAAGAAATATTCCACAAAAAGACAAGGGTTTTAAGAGTTTCCCTGAATTCGTTTGACCCCAGGAACTAGTGTGGGAGTAGCTTTTCGTACCCCTCTCACATAAATTGTAATGGACTGACACAGCCTCTGAGGCACCGAAGTCACTTGCAATTGTATTTTACGACACATGGCAAGGCTTTGGAGTCACGTCGGAAACAATTGCAACATAGGTAATGGAAGTTACTGAGAATTTGAAAAACAACTTTGTAACGTTATATAGTTCTTTGCATTTAGGCGAAGTAAGGCTGAAGGTAAGATAAGTAACTCAATATTTATGCAAGGAAGTTTTGAAACTGGCGAAACGTAGGTATAATTTAAGTACACCTCTGCTTAACTTATTTCGTGGATTACAGGCTTGATGTTATTTTTCTTGTTGAAGTTCTGAAAACAGTGAATTTAAAAGTCTGGATCATAAAGTCAATGAATATTTAGGTTTTGTAGCAAATACAGTAGGATTGTGTGAATGTTTAATATATTGACGAAGCACACGATATATACTTTTAAAATCTTTCTAATAGTGTTTAAAATAGGACCCATTAACATCTCTTTAATAAAATTAACTTCAGATAGACAAATCTCTCGGCTTCATAATGATATATTATTTTACGTCTGCCTATCTGGCTAAACTATAATTTAGAAATCTCCTTTTATTTAGTACCACAGAAAACAGCAAAAGTATCGAAATGACTCGTATGATTCGAGTTAAAAATATCGAGAAGAGTTATTACTTATTAGATTCGTTGGTTGATATCACGCTTTCATTTTCTTTTAAAAGCGTGAGAAAGAGTGATTGGATTTAAAATGCCGTAATAAAGAGTAAAATTGGAATAAATTGTGAACGATATTAAAACTAAGTAATATTTTTTTATAGTGTTTGATTCTGATTGAAGATTCGTAATGATTGATGTTCAATTGAATATAACACTCATTGCTGCATGTATCTAAATTGGTTTACGACTGTGTAATTGACGCATTAAGTATTTGTATACGAACAAAATATGATGTATGGGGAACAGTTAATCTTACGAAATACTGCTCAATTTTTCTCGGTACCAATTTGAGCTACATATTTGCCGTTTAGAACCTCAAAATTGTTTGTGTAAATGTAAAATTCTTGGCCTAGTTTGATGTGATCATATTTTTTGTAACAAGTTGGTAACGTCCCGTTTTATTCGTTTACAAAATTGGTTGTATTTAGATTTTTAGGGTTCCGTAAAAAAAATTCAAATACGTAGGTCTATGGTTTCTTGGAGCTCTAAAAAATCAAGCTTCTAAGTCAACGCAATAAAAAGAACGGCCATTTGTTGAACATATTTTGATACTCGGATATTAAATCAAAACCTTAGGGTACGTCCCGTGTGTCCCGAGAGGCGCCACGGCGTCCTCACCTTCCGCCTGACACAGGTCCTCACCGGACATGGTTGTTTCGGGAGGTTCCTGTTCAGGATAAAGCGGGAGGAAACGCCCGGGTGTCACCACTGTGTGGATCGCCCGGAGGACACGGTGGAGCATACGGTGGAGGTCTGCCCAGCTTGGGCGGAGCACCGCCGAGTCCTCACGGAGGCGATCGGCGGCGGCGATCTCTCGCGTCCGGCCCTGGTTCAGGCCATGGTCCGGAGCGAGAGTGCATGGGAGGCCGTCACCTCCTTCTGCGAAGCAGTAATGCTCGCGAAGGAGGAGGCGGAGCGCGCGAGGGACAGGCAAAATGCGCCCCCTCGCGCCCCTAGTCGCCGCAGGAGACGTCCCGGGCGTCGGGAGTCGCGAGCCGACTTCCGGCCACCGTAGGCGCGGGCTTGCGGACGGTGAGCAATGGGTAGCTCGCCGTCCGATAGGGACCAGGCCCGGGTCGACGGCGCGTTGTGTTCCACGCGCGCCTCAAAGAGATGTCTGCACCAACTGATGGGGTCCGGAAGGGCCAATGCCTGCCGGGGTTGCGGGTTTGTCTGAAAGGGATATCGCGACCTCGGCACACAGGCAACGGAAGGAACACGGGTGGGTTTTAGTCAGTAAAAGTCTGACACGCCCTCCCGCTCCACCCAGAGAGGGAGAAGTTATTTGATAATTTCCCATCCTCAAAAAAAACAAAAAGGGTATGTCCCGTAGATCTAGAATCATGAAATTTGGCAAGAAGCAAGGTCGCCAGCACAAGTAAAGGAAAATGTCCGAAAATTGTTAATCTGTAGTTTTATCACATACAAAATATTTGTTTGCGATTACAAACTTACATTTGTAGTTGGAGACCTGGAATGGACCGGGACGTATATCGATGTATGGGCGAACATTTTTTCAACTACAAAGTTAAGTTTGTTCTTGGGATAAATTCATCTCAACTACGGAACCCTCCATTGTGCGTTATTGTCACGCACCTGGCCGGTTTTTTTGGAGTTCGGTCTATTTCAATTTATTCTATTTCAATAAAAAATGAAATTAATATTTAAATTCAAATCTCAATATCTCAGCTTCTTCAAAGCTCCGTTTACAACAAAAACCCGACCTAGTAGAGCATTGAGTAAGCAGAATCGAAACGCCGTCCTTGGCGAGGTCGACGGTCTTAGCCGGCCAAATGCCGTTGTCTCAAAACTGCGTACAGC
This sequence comes from Agrochola circellaris, assembly GCA_914767755.1. Classification (NCBI taxonomy): domain Eukaryota; kingdom Metazoa; phylum Arthropoda; class Insecta; order Lepidoptera; family Noctuidae; genus Agrochola; species Agrochola circellaris. Next base: position 12,938,009 of record OU611859.1, read on the forward strand.
AGAACGTAAGATCGTGACTTTCTCATTTAGCTGGATAGCTGTGTTCAGTGTCCGCTCCATTTGACGCGGTGTCGTCGCATGTGCGTCCGGCGACACACATAGCGGACATATCGCACGCCAACTGGACCAAGTTTGTAAAAACATACGGATAGAGTTAGTACTGTTCGCAGAAGTAGAAGCGCAGCTCAATTAATTTTCAATTGGTATGTTTGTCGTTTTGCTTAGTTTGTGGTTTTGGCGCTTAGTGACAATTAATTCAGGAATCATACTAATCATATATCATGTTTTTAAAACAGGACGAATTTGTTACATCAGTTCATAATAATTTACCGTTATTTATGTGAATGTCTTGAAATTTGGCAAATCTGTTTGTAATGAACAGATTTGCGAGTAGGAAAAATGTATTGAAATATTATCCAATTTTATTGTGGCTATATTCATAATTTTACAATTTGAATTAAAATTAAGCCGTGGTTTTCAGTCATGCTTTTAACAATCCAATATATTGCTCTGATTTGTTTTCAGAATTGAAATATTATTCAAATAATTTTTCCATCAGTACCAGGCGTTCCGGATTCTGAGCAATAAACGTTAAATGGATAATTGCTACTTATTTCAGACTAAAGAATCCCAACCACCTAAAGAACTTCTGCAGGCTATAGAACTTTAAGTATTTTAATTATATGTTTTATTACTTACATAGATATCCATTTTTGTTGTTTAATAAAATTATCCTCTTTAAAATTCAATTTTATGAGTTATGCTTATGAATTATGAACATGGCTTATTTTCAGCCTTTAGAGGTGTGAATATTTATTACTTTTTAGGGTTCCATATCCCAAAAGGAAACAACTGAACCCTTATAGGATCACTTCGTTCTCCGTCTGTCTGTTTGTCAGTCTGTCAAGACCCATTTTCTCAAGGACGCGTGGAGTTATGAATTTGAAATTAACATCAAATACGTAGCTCTATGGTGCCTTAGAGCTCAAAAAAATCAAGCTACTAAGTCAACGCAACAAAAAAATACGGCGATTTATGCGACATATTTTGATACTAGCATATAAATCAAAACCTACAGGGTAGGTACTTCCCGTCGACCTAGAATCATAAAATTTGGCAGAAAGCAAGATCTCACAGCAGAAGTAAAGGAAAAGGTCTGAAAATTGTTAATTTGTAGTTTTATCACATAATACTTTTTAAAAGTAGCCAAAGACCTCGTATTCAACCAATAAATAAAAATTAAAACAATATCGGTTATATCTGAATAGGCCTTTAATTTGATTGACATAAGCTGTGTCTGTAGATACCATATCACCAACAAGACACGCACCATTCACCCGTCTTTCATTTTCAGCCCACAAAAACCACACTGTTCTAAAATTAAACCAAACAATAGAATTTGAGCACGGATACCCGTCAACGATAAGGCATAATGGTGCGTAATGAGGTCGTATCAGCTGCAACCACAGAATTGCAACCATAACACGGAAGGTACTTAACTCGATATAGCGTGGTTGTTAGGGCTACACCTTTTGCACGTGTCGGGTAAATAATGCTGGTCTAAAAAGGTTTGCACCTCTGGTGAATTTGAGTGGTTTAGTTAGGAAGACGACCTACACAAGATCGCGGGGAAGGCCTGAATGAGAATCGCACAGACCTGGGAAGCATGGCACAAAAAGGCGGAGGCCTATACTCAGCAGTGGGTGGAACAAGACTGTCAATGATGATGATGACGATGAGTTACAATTAAAAAAAAAATGTTTTATGGTAACAGAAACATGTGCATATAAAACATACAAGTTATCTCGAATACTTAGAAAACCAAAACAAATTATATAGTTAAAATAAAAGTACGAAAACAAAGTAGTCGGTAGCTGCACGTCATGACTGTGATGGCTTCCACTCAGAATGATGCTGTGAGCTGTTCCAACTGTGCTATTGGTCTCCCATAGCGCAGTTGCTTTTAAATGTAAAGAATAATATATATGTAGGTGTATTTATTCGAAACTTATGGCTTATTTGAGACTTGCGAGATTTTTTCAATTGAGTTTTGTTTTTGTTTACTTCGCAAATTAAAAAGTTTTTCTATTTCTTAAGAAGTATTATTCACTTGATTTTATTCTTGCAAAGCTTTTGATGATGGTAATAAAGTAAGTTATGCTACAGTACAATTTATGTAGCTTTTACTACATGCCTACTTATACTGAATATTGTAGATGTGTACGGTTAGAAGTAACACTTTGTTTTAAATGAAATATCTTTAATCTTTAATCTAACCTATTTATCTCTGTGAAACTGGAAATAACTAAGTTTAAGTGTTACTAGCTAACCCGACAGACATTGTTTTGTCCAATTTGCAATAATTCATACAAAAATGCCATAAAAATAAGGACGTTCAGTTTTCCAGAATTTGAAAATTTTCCGGGAAAGTGTTCCGATTTTTCTTTCCATTATTCGAACTATTACGAACGTTTTCAAACAAAAAAAAGCCAAGTCGGTCCAGCCGTCCTCAAAAGACTCGCTTACCAACTAACAGCATTTCATTTATATTAAATAGATTATTTGTAGCCTTTACCGCTAATGTAATTTAGCCACCTTTAAACCCAAGGGATTTATGCTGAACGTTTTCGTTATCAATTATTGGTTTCACACTAATTATAATTATATTTCCGCCTCGTTAGCCGCTAGAGATGACAGCCGAGAAATTATGAGATGAAAAATACGATATTCCACGGAAGAGTTTTTAACACTTTGTTATAAAAAGTTATTATAATGTATTTAAATAAGTAGGTGTGAGTTATTACAGTTTTTTAAATGACTGAATGACTTTTTTGATCTTTCTGTAGGCTAGATATTTATTGTTGAAGACTTTCTCATAAAGCACAGTTAGAATGAAATTCTTTTTGACAGTAAAAATTTAGGGCTTTCGATTGAGTTTATTCCAAAATTCGGTGAACGTTCCGGCAATTTTTACCTATACATAATATTTAAATTGACAGGTTGTGCCGCTTTACTTGTTCGATTTCTCATTCAAATTCATCGATTCTGAAATTGTGTAGTTTAGTATAAATCATCATTAGTTTTATTTGCACCACTGACAGAGAAATCTCAAAAGAAAAAATATCGAGAAGATCAATTTTGAAAATTGACAAACACAAAAATGTCACATTTTTTAAATTGCCATACGTCAAAATAGCTGTAAAAAGAAGTTGAAGGTCAAAAACACAATTAAATCAGCGACTAAAATGTTTAAAGTAATTAATAAGAAATTCGATGATTGATCAGATAAGCTGTTGAATTGATATCAAAGCACAGTCGAAGTGACTTAGGTCAAGATCGGTCGAGAATCTCAAGATCGCGGTACGGAGATAGGAGGAAACGTCGACACATTGACTGATGATAAAAGTTTTGACTAAAGACTTTCTGAAATAAGCTGGTTATGGTTGGTTAAGACATTAATATAATTGCTTAGTGGTTACATTTAAAAATTTAATGTTAAAAATGTTTGCACATCAAAATGATTATGAAAAAGAAAAGTTCACTCGGATGAATTCATATCGAGATATATTGCATGACCTTCGTCTAGTTTTACTACTATTAGACTATTTTTTTAATAGTGAAAATCCTCTTCTCGTAGTTTCAAACTTCTGTCAATGGAAGTATGATAGCCCGAGCATTTAGTGCTGTCACTTCAAAAATCGCCCAGTTGACCTTTTGCCTATAAACCCTTGGGAATTTTAGGTGAAGCTTTGAATAATAGTACATTACTGTCGCGGCGTGCAACTAGGGCATTGATGGACGATCGTGATTCAAATTAAGTAAATTAATTATAAATTCCAGAATCAATGACGGACAACAACAATTTTCACGCGTCAATATGTTCATTTGTTTTTTATTTTCTTTAAATAGCTCTATATGCAAGCCAGACCGAAATATTAATTAAATCTTGGATTCCATGTGTTGAAGTAAAAACTTCGTTCCATTTTTAAATAACCCGACAGTTATTACTGAGTTTTGATAGTAATTTATTTGGCCGCTAAACACGACAGTTATAGATTTTTATACATACATTGCCGGCCGGCCGCTCGCATGTGTTTGACCAATGCCGCAACTGCGATTTATCTCTAAGAAGTTTTTCCAAAATAATTTATGAATTTCCAAGCTTGGAAAACAACAAAACAACAAAAACATGCTTGGAAATTCATAAATTATTTTACATGAAGAGCTTGTTAGTAAAATTACTTATACTGATGTATAAGTAATTTTACATCTCTTCATGTTCCCCAAAAAGGTCTTAAACAATTTCGCATGCATTATCTAAAACCGCGATGCACACACTAAGATATTCCCACCAAAACTGCATCCTTAGCCAGCCCTGCGCCCGCGTCACGTCGCCGTCAAACGTCCGTTACTACACGTCCTGCCTAACATGTAATGGTTTGTGAAAGTCGTGTGAACCCCACATGTGACCCATTGTGCCCCACGTACGATCACCTCAATTATCTACAAGTCTACAACTAATTACTCAATGACATAGTTACAATACCAGTAGTTCCCTTTCCCGCAAATTGAACCGGCGAATCGTCGACGTGACCTATTAATCGCTTTTATATCAAATGAGATAATTATAGTACTTACCTACAATTTCCATCGAACGTAGGCAAGTTAATAGCTGATTTTTATAGAGGTATTAATTGACTTCTGCTAAATGAGTTAATTAGACCGGTTGCTTGAACTTTTTTGCGAATTTCTGTGTTCGACAAGAGCGGGCGAACTTTGAGGTTGGTCGGTAGCAGTAGCTTTAATTGAGAAAAAAAAGTCGCCCACGACGATATAATCATGTTTAGGAAAGTAGGATGTCTTATGAGATGATGTCATAAAAATATTTTGAGGAGAATGTTTTATTAATGAATGGATTGCCGAGGTTTCCGTTTAATAGACAGTATTCAAAATTAACTTGACAGTGCCTTCAGCTTTCTTCACGTGCATCCTAGAACAGATTTCTCTACGAGGTTACTAGTTTACAGGCTTGTAATGAAGCAGGACCTGCAATTGCACGCACTGCATCTCTCATGAATAAAATATTAGACAGTCTAGCCAACAATAAGAGGGACACGCGTGATCGGAATGACGGAATCGTAACGGTCACGAAATTTGCCTATCCGTGGATTCTGTTGAATATGCAGATCTTACGGGGCGTATGACGCCTCGACGTGGAATGCTAACGGTTGGTATACTTCGACAATGAATCTTGTCACATAGGTTTTACTATCGAAAGTAATATGGAGCCGGTTTTTGAAGATGTGCGCACGCGCGGTTCGTGGCGAGCGCATTAACGTGAACACGTGAGGTGGCATTGATGTGACTCCACATTCCGGGACAGTGGTTGGGGGTTGAGTTTAGAGCGTAGAGGTTAGATGTAAGATTTAAATCAAACCTACAATAGGTTTCGTTTCCTATACAAACGCTTGACAGGTATTTGTGTCGACAGTAACCGCTGCTTGATTATTTATTTTTACTAGGAGTGAGGTCCCCATAACTCACGGAATATTACTTGAACTCTCGACCTTTCGTTCTACAGCGAACCCCGTCGCCTGTGGGCCTATTGTCTGCATATCTGAGTAATATTACTACTCATAAACACGTCACCTGTCATAATTAATAATAAAGTTTAATTTACCGCCTTTTGTACGAGCTTATCAGTTAATGGGAAAGTTGTTGAGGAAAATAAATTATAAAATAAAAGACAATAGATGAGATTTAAGACGCAAACTTGATATTTTACGCACATTAAGTAAACTGCCTATAGTATAAAGACTATGTTAATAAAAGAAAGGCGTTCACGTTAACTCGCGATAACATAGCGTTCATACATGTAAAAAAACATTTTTTTTAATAATAAAATTTCCACTAAAATATTAAATTGATACGTAAAAGAAACACTCTACACACGCACTTAATTGTCTTTCAATGTGGAATTGCGGCCATTTTGGGCAACGCCTGTTTCGAATTTATAGTAATTTTTTTTCTATGTTTGTCTTTTTATTTTTATCTATTAATGATAATAGAGAAAAAAAAAAAACCAGATTTGAGATCTAGGTAGATCGATTTTTCGCCCCCGTAAACCCCTATATTGCAACTTTCATCGAACTCGTTAGAGCCGTTTTCGAGAACGTGATTACAAATATATAAATATATACAAATATTGCTCATTTAATATATAGGATAGGAAACTGTATGTTGTACTTTTACAGAAGTACTGTAATAAAATTATTATGACCCGGGTAGACGGGTAACTAAATGTTATTTAGTGTACAGCACGACATACGTTTTGCAGGAACAACTTTCATGTTTTTAGTGGCTGTAAACCTATCACTGCTAAACTAAGGCTTCCTTATTATAGTCCATTGCAATAACTTTCCGATATTATTGTTATGATCACCAACTTTAGCGGTTTAAGGATCGCAGGTGTTATGTGCAATGGATAATAAGTGGCCATCTTCCTGACATAATCCATGATATGACAATTCGAACATACGACGTTACGATTCATGACACGGCTGTCGTTTAAGACATTTCTATTTTTTCATCATCATCATTGGCAGTCTTGTTCCATCCACCGCTGAGAATAGGCGTCCTCATTTTTGTGCTATGCTTCACTGCACTCTAACTGCGCAATACACGATCAATCACAATCTGAATCATTTAGAAAGAGATTGCTAATCCATAGCTTCATAACTTCGAAAAAAAAATCTGCTCAACAACGTAAATAACGCAATGAATGCTGTTGAACTGTCAAAATGAAACAGACTAGTCTTAATCATTTACACAAATGTGTTACGCAATTAGATAGCTGATCTCTGCGAGTCTCATCCAGGTCTATTTTTTATTTGTCGAAATCTACTATGCCAGTAACCCAACCACAGTTAAATATGTTGTTTTCGTAAATACCTCTTTTAAATCAACTATGATTTAAAAGAGGTATTTACGTAACATATTTATCTCCCTACATTTTATATACAGCTTCATAAACATCATAAAACATATTGATTGATATGTTTGTTTAACTAAGTAAGTACAGCCCGATAAAAAATACAATATGTGGTGCTATACACTTAAGTAATGACTAAGCATTTGATAGTCATCTAGTAGCTTAAGCTCTTCTTTCACATAAGGCTCGTTTCACACTGCATGCTTCACGCGTTTGTTAAAGAGAAGTGCACTATCGTAGTCTAATAGAATTTAAGGCTTGATGTGTAATCAAGCCTCACAAATAATCGACAATGAGTGACAGATTGGCAAAGACCCTTCAAATTTCGGTACTTCGCAAACTAGACCATTGATGATCTACGCTAAATGAATTTGGTTTAATACGGCCTCGGACAAAATGTTATTATTAAAACCAGAGATGATGAATTTATACGGTTTGTTTGATTCGTTACCGCAAAAAAAACAAACAAAAATTAATTCAGTAGCCACCGCACAGACATCAAAACATTTCAAATTGAGTTCTAAAAAACCATCGACAACGCACCGAGAGTGGTACCGTCAAGTGTGAATTGACACTAATTGTTCGTGAGTCTAAGCTTTCCTTTCCGTCCCGATGCTATCTCGGTTCTGGCACTAGCCGTACATGCGGCTTCACTCGCCGTTTATAGCTATCCGTTTTGTTATCTTAACGGCTAATGGCGTAGGCTTAATTAGGATGATAGTCCGGATTTCTATTATAATTTCCATCATATTTAAATGTTCGGCTATAATCTGTCACTGTTTTAATTTATTGCTGTAGTTACGGACCTATGTAAAACATACGAAGTTTCGTTTACGATATCATTTCATTCATTTATTTTATTTATTATTCAGGTTTGAACCACACTTAACTAGCACAAAGTGTTAAATATAATTTATAACAAACCCAATTTTAATTAAATATGATTTCTGACACAGTAAAAGTTTCTTCCTAACTGCCAAGTAATTATATCACAATACTACTATTATGAGAGCCGGTAGACGATAAAACAGGTATGCATAATGGGTGAAAAATGTACAAGCTACATTATTCAACTATCAAATGACAGTTACGCCATTGATACTTCTTAAGAGCACTTTGATGGATCGTCGGGTCGGGTCTTAATAGTTTTTATTAATTTAGTACCTTCGTTCGTATTTATGATGTATATGTAAATATTTCATATTTACCACCTGTAGTGTAATTTGTAATTATAGCATTTAACATGGAACATCTAACAAATTGATATTGCTGTTACGTGGGAAAAGACAGGAAGTTATTCTTTATTTATGGATAGCTACTTTTTATTTTTAATATTGTTGTATTTTCAATATCCAATATTTAATACAATAATTGAAGAGATCTCAAGGGTTATTAACCCTACAGCCAGTTGCAGAAACGAACTTTAACTTTTAAAACTGTCATTAAATACTTATCGACCTTTAACTTGTTGCAGAAAGCAACATTTGACTCTTTGATGAAATTAATGAAATCATTAGCGTTAATGATCCATTACGTAATGGGGCATTAATGTTTGTCTTTATGCCACTGGGTGTTAAACTTCAAACGCTGCAAATGTAAATGATGTATCGAATTTTGGAGTGCTTACTTGGTCATCCATTGAGGAATTCAGAATGAACCTGCTATAGTACTGTTCTAGTTAGGCTTATGTTATGTCTAAATGATAACATCCGTACGGGTCCATCGCCATGCTTACCGAGGTCGGTTCGTGGATGGGTGTCCATCCATTCCCTCCGTGCCTCGGAAAGCAATTTAAACTGTAGTCAGAAGCCCAAAAGCATGACAACCAGTCTTACCAAGGGGTATCGTGTTCCCCAGTAATTGGGTTGTGGAGGTCAGATAGGCAGTCGCTCCATGTAAAATATTGGTATTTAGTTGCATCCAGTTAGACTGGAAATCGATCCCAACATAGTTGGGAAAAGGCTAGGCAGATTTGAATAATGTACTATGTAGGTAGTTATTACTAATTAACACTGCAATACAATCTTGTCTTAATAAAGATACAGACAAATTAAAGTAGAATACCTTATTTAGAAATGGACATTTACGATTTACGAACTTTATGAACTGTAGGACGACCTCTAGTCTAATACAAGTTTTTAATTACATTTCAACAGCAGATTTATTTCCCATTCAAATACTCTATTAACATTAATAACTCTTATCTATACAAGATCTCAATTAGTTAATTCTCTGCAAAATACACAAGTCGTATATTTATTGTAAGTATTCAAGTTTTGCTGAAACTCCCATCATCTTACAATGTAGACTTGTAATGGTGACTTACGATCAATTGTAACGTATTTATTGATTCATTCAACAAGATACTTTATGGGAATTAGATAAAAGTGGTTCTACTTGAACATTTATATTTAGATTCAGCAATTTCAGGCAGACTTCAATAGATTTGTATGGCATCGTGAAAACTATCGTAAATTGCACAATTGTTGTTAATGGAATAAACTTCCAGTAATAGAAGTGCTGTTACTGAGTTTTTCAATTAGAAATAGGGATGTTGACTGAAAAAAAAAACTATTTAGTCCGTCAGTCAGATAATTAAAAAATATTAGACGCGTATTTTTTGTTTTATAATTGAAAATGGTTTAAAAAATTGGAATTAATAAAAAATGGTACTACGTCACAAGTCAGTATAAAATCTACCGGGGAGTGAAGTCATGCCACATTTTAACTCAATGTATTGCCGTATTCTTTTGATTACATTAAAAAATAAAAAATACGTGTCCAATATTTTTTTATAATCTACCTGATGGGCAAACAAAAAATTTATAATGTATTTTTTTTTCAACTTCCTTATTTCTGAGTAGCAGCGTAGAGTCTGGGTTTAAACCCGGTTAATAGCTTATTTTATGGGACTCGAACATAATTGGCGAAATGTGGGGTTACTAAACCCCAACCTAACCCTGGAATACAGGTGTGGTATTAAATATCGCAACAGCTTTCATAAATTGTAGATTCGTAGATGGAATAAACTCCCAGTAAAATTAACAGCGTATAATTGTACAATTCTAAAGGCAACTTCTCATACTGAAGACTGATTAACACTCTTGCTCGCAGTTGGCTATTTCAGACCTTTGAGTGACCTGATTGATTTTCCTTTAATTAAAATTGCAGTGTCTGAAATTAACTTTTAATCACTAATCAACTCAGCCCATCGCAGTCCACTGCGGAACAAAGGCCACTCCCAGGCTGAGCCACAATACCCAGTCCTCCGCCTTTCGCATCAAATCTGTCCCAGCTACCTTCTTGAAGTCGGTCCATCTAGCTGGGGGCGCCCCACATTACGTTTGCCGGTACACGGTCTCCACTCCAGGACTCTTCTGCTTCACCGGTCATCGGTGCTTCGACAAACATGGCCAGCCCATTGCCAATTCAGCTTGCTTACTCTGCAAGTTGTTGGTTGGTGGTTGGTTGGTTGGTTGGTTGGTTGGTTGGTGGTTGGTTGGTTGGTTGGTTGGTTGGTTGGTGGTTGGTTGGTTGGTTGGTTGGTTGTAATGGTCTCTCTCTGGTCGTGTCGGATAACCGTCCCATCGGACTGTGAGAATGAGCGCACCTGTATCTGCGCACACACTTGTGTACTATAATATCTCCCGCGCCGAATGCTGGTCTCCGCTGAGATTGCCATGGCCGAAATTCGGTCTGGAGGACTATTACATTGGTATCCTCTCATTGGTCTGGTATTGGTAATGGTATCTATGTTCTCTTGTTATGTGAACACTACGTTAATTGAATAGATCAAAAGACCAGATTTGAAGTTACTGCACACATAAAACCGTCGAAGCAATTAAGCAGTACCATGGTGATACCTTGTCAGGGTGTGTATATGCTTTTACCATCCTTCCTTGTTTATCGGTTGTGCAGCTAGGCATGTTAGCCAATCTGACTGACGCAAACCATGTTAGTTGATACAGGGTGCTTACGGTATGTCACCGCAACTCAATGACTTGCTTGCGGTCTTAACAAGCTGACTCTACGCTTTATCATTTACAAACCTATTAGCTGTTACACACGATAACACGGTCGGAAGGACCAAGATGGTTAGATCTCATCGAATTTGTTCTCAAGATGATTTGGGGTTCTTTGGAGTCTGTTAATTGCCGTATTCTACTGCGGTCTAAATCCGATAAGGCCATTTTACACTCAAAGTAAATTTTAATTTATCTGCTGTAAGCATTTCCTTAATAAGATCTGTTTTTCTTTTAAATGAAGTACCAACTTCTGTTCTTAAAATACTTGAGGGCACTTGACCGAGTAGATACCTCCCACGCTCTCACTAGCACGTACACTTGAAACTAAGATTAAATTTGTTTGCAAAGCAATCAAAAGTAGCTCTCTGGTAATTTGTTCTAATTTTATTGGAGAAGGCTCGGGTTGTAGGTGTAATTTATGGTAGAATGACAAATTAATATTCAAGATTTATTTACGTTTTCTCAAAGATACCTACTGCGAGTCCTATGGCTTTGTTTTCCTAAACAAAGATGTTCAGAGGGCCTAGACAAGTGGGAATCGCTTTCAAAGCGGTTTGTATTTCTAAAACGACTTCCTTTAAGATTGACTTAAGCTTTTCAATACCATATATGTCAATAAAGTACATTTTTGACTTTTACATCATAGTTATCCCCAATAGAATGTCACCTTGTCTAGGCCTTCGGTTACTTTTAAGCATCACATCAATAAATAAACTTTTCTGGCTACGTATCTGCATTAAAAAAAGTGAAAATCACAAACTTTTATGTATTTTTCATCTTCATAAAAACATCGTGGCGGCATCTCGGCATCTACATCGCCACATGCGAACTACGCATCAAAGACCTGACGTCGCACAAAATCCTGACGTCACACAAATCCTGCATCGCGCAATTAGAGTTTACCGCGCGAACAGCATATAAAGAACTTCCCCGACATCAATCTCTGGTCTGGTCGGAGGATCCTTTCTTTTCTATAGAGTATGAAAGAAAGAAAATAAGTTTATTTGATTCAGGTTATAGCACACAATATTCAAAACCAAAAAAAAACAGAAAAAATAAAGATAACTTAGAATAATATTGCGTGCCTCACGGCTGCGCCAAATAGGCCCATGGGTGAGTGAACGTCACACCCTGATCCTCACGAAACTTAATTTATAAACATAAATATAACATAAATATAAACTTAATTTCAAAAAGAGAAATCAAAATTATTTTCTCACTTATAATATAGTAGGTTTCCATTTCTTCTCTGCAATTTACCACATCAACTGTTGATGTCGCAATTTAGGTCAAAGAGAACAAAGCAAGTTCATCCAACACCGCCTACAATACAGAGAAAACAATAACAACTATTCTCTCAACATCACGTAGTTAGCGGCAAATCTCAACCGTAGTAACCATCAATGAGCCGATGAAACCCGTAATAAAAATCATCGCTCACAAAATTCGAATGAAGAGACATTCTTGAGACCACAATTAGTACGTCATTACGAGCCAGTACATAGATAAGAGCATAAGACAGATGTTCGGACCCGAACGTGTAATTTATAACTCATAACATAGGCCTTAGTATGGCGGCGACCGCGGCGAGGTATAAATAGAAGAAGTAGAATGGTAATCATCAAATTATACGTTTGAATCGTGCGTTTAGCTTGTGATATTGGATGAAATTGGTCAAGCGCATGCTGATTTTGAAAATGATTGGTAGCTTTTCATTGCCTGTTTTTTTTAAGGAACCTACTATGTTGGTAATATTAATTGTCTCTATTATCGTCCTCGGTTTTCAGGTGATTTTATATTTTGGCATAAATAAAAGTATAAAATCATTTCAACTCGTCACGTGGAGTAAAAAGCGATTGAGTTTAAATTGTTTTTTTTTCTTCTAAGTGAACTTAAGCCTAATAAAATCCTTTTTTACAAATTGTTGTTATTTTCATTTAAACGAATATCAACTTTATAGAAGTTTAAATTAAGTGGATTTCAGAATGACTCGTGACTCGTTTTCGATAGAGGGTATAAGTTAAGACCAGTCGATCCATTCTGTAAACATCTCACGAGAGATGTTTGCAGAATAGCACGGCTGTAGGCACCTGCTAAACGACAGCCGCCCGCGCCCCATGTAATAACGTGGTGAAAATCCCCATTAAAAAAATAGGAACTAATATTCTGTTTTCTTGAAAATAACCATATAAATAGACTCTCAGTACGATACCCAACAACACCCTCACGGCTCGGATAGTGACTTTACAAGTTGTATATTGCATTGAATATTATTGAATTGCTGAAAGAGATTTCGAAAATATTGCAAGCAATTAAAATTAAATTCAAATTCAAAAGTCATTTAGTCATTCATTCTAGACTGAGAATCAGCATTTTTCGAACGTCAAAATTACACATGACAGTCCCCCAAAACGCCCACCCTTCACCACTTCCTAGCATCCAAAATCCACTTCAAACCATTAAAAGAGTGTTAACACAACTTTTTGCGCGTTACAACGTCAGTACTTATCGGAAGTACCTGATATAAATACAGAATTCAACTTAAACAAATCAGGCTCTTTAAGACCATCCAAATATTTTAAACAAACAATATATTCGGTGAATTCCTTGAAATTTTTTCACGTCGTTAAGGCACTTAATTGATTGTAACTCTTTCTGATGAATGCAAAGCACTTTATCTTTATGCTCTCCTGGTATCTCAAACTGGATGTTTAAATGTAATAATGGTCCCTAGATTCAGCCTTCCAAATATTTTATACAAACAGCATGTACGTCGAATTCCAGACCATCTTGGAATATTTTCACGTCCGTGGTTAGCGCACTTAATTGATTGTGGTTATTTTTGCTCTTTATCTTTATGCTGTCCCGGTACCTCGAACTGGATTAATGTAGGTATGCTATGGTTAACAGATTTAAACATTAGTAGTTACTAAATGTCATTAGACAAGGGAATTTGGTACAAGACATTGCAATGTGAACCTCCTCGTATTCCTTGGTTTGCTGATACTAAGCTTAATAGAAAGTTTATAATAATAGCGCATAGACTACGGTCTGGACACGTTCCACTCAACAAGTTTCGACACTTAATGGGGAAAAGTGACAGCCCCAATTGTACACAATGTCATACGTTGGAGGACGTCCATCACTTGGTGGTGGAGTGCGTCAGGACCCGAGCTGCTAGAGAGGCGCTGATGAATACCTTCAAAATTAATTTGATAGATGTTGGTTTTGTTCAAAGCATATTATCAGAGCCTGTCTCGAATGCAGCTATCTTACTTTATAAAATAGTATATCAGGTTTTGAAATCCGAATAGTGTAAAGCATTTATTTAATTAGGTTATGATGGGGCTGGCATGGTCGTATTGTGACCAAGAGTCCCTAAATTTATCATAGATAATAAAAAATAAAAAACATTAGTACCTAGTTACTTAAAAAATATACTATCTTTTTGTGGGTGTTTGTCGACTCGTTAGCTAATTTTCTCGTCATAGGGCTACTTATGGCTATAGTTTAATACCTGTTTAGAATCAATCCAGAGCTTATATTAATCCAAGTTCTTTAGCTCTCCGGGCTATTGTTAAACTAGCCCTTAGAAAACAGAAAGGGTGAAAATTTGAGAAAATATTCCATTTACCCACGAACCACACACATGCTCTTCACCAATTGCCTCCAACGAGGTCTGCAATAGTCGAAAGGTAAAGCTCTTTTTTTTTCAATTTTAATAAATTATTTTTATTTAATTATAAGTAACCAATTCGCTTTACAATACTTAACACAAATAACTATGTACACTAGGTACTGAATACAATAACAAACTATACAAATAAATACAAAAAACAAACTGACACTTAGGCGTCCGCATCGCTGTCGTCCGGAAACGTGCCCAGAAGACTGGCAGCATTGCCACGTTGAATGGCAATGCTAATTCTTTGGCCAAAGAACGAGCCAGCCCTCTGGTCGCTTGAAGTGTCGACCAGTCGGCGAGAAACTTCCTTAAAAAGGAGACGCGCACTCGGACCCCACGACCCGAGCGTTTCGACCCCAAACGGCTCAAAGCTCTTTTGTATAATAAATCCATATTGATTACTTCTTTGAAATACTTTCACTGGCTCAAGCATTCTAAATAAATGCTGTTTCATTGCTGCATTTGGGCTAAGTGGTAGCTTTGAGGAAAGCATTCGCTAAAATTATGATTGTGTTTAATTAAAACAATAAATTAGAGTTGATTCAAAGACGCGACAAATACTATTGACTTACCTACTTAGATTTCATCATATCTATTTCATGTCGCGGTTTGCCTTTTCTTTCCTTGTTTGTTTGTTTAGTTTGTGTTTATTTCTCTAAAATTAAATGCAAATGCGAATAGAAAAATGTAAAGTATGATACAAACTTTCATTCTCCGTTATCATTATCATAACGTCGAATCTTATCCATGATATTATCAAAATTAACACAAACATCCAATTTGCCTAAAAAATAACAGAAAATGTCGTCTTTAAATGCTCTTGGAAATGTTCTCTTTTAAATAACTATTATCATTATTGCCTCATCAATGCTAATAACTACCATTTTAAGTATGTACAAGCCTGCTCCGGAAGTTTCATTTTATCAGAATTCCGTTGTACATGATTGGTATGGATCCAGACGTCGAGAGTGAGTCTTTCTCAGTCAATGAGCTAAATTCTATTTTAAAAAAAAACACATAGAAAGTCCGACCGAAAAGTAAAAAAAAAACAACATTCCGTATATTCACATCTACAAGCGATTCATTACTCCCATCAATTACTCAGTTTCATAATTAGCAAACGTCAAACAATAAGCGGTTCCATTCACACACGACATCAAAACAGTTCGGACACGCGATTTTTTGTCGTTTAACAGTAAAATAATTATCTCTTGTATTCAATTAGTGCGGTGAGAAAATGACATGTCTATCGCTAGGTGGACCAACCTATCATTATCATTACGATACGGCGACGGATATAGAGTGTGACTAGATGTGGCATGAAGATCAAACGAGTGAATGTTCAGAGTGAAGAAATTGTGGGCTTCATTGTAATTTGTTTTATAGTGTAATAGATGCTTGTTTGTTGAATGAAAGTATTTTGATATATAATATATAATGAACAATATTTTGGTATATATCTAAGAGATTGAATAATTATTTAGTGGCAAAGAGTTTACATTTTCTGGGAAGTTGGTATCCAAATTCATAGTTTCTCTAACAAATGGTGACTATGCTGTTTCTATCGGTTACTTTAATTCTAGACATAGCTTCGCCCGTTGCTTGTGACCTACTCGTGTCAATAGTGCTTTAGGCATATAGACGGGCTTATTATCCAATTTAACAGCCGTTGTCTGGTTGTCAAACGGTATTTCCCGGTGCTTTGGATTGATTGTATGCCAAAGGCGTCATCAACTTGGTATTAACAGCTGCTATTCTAGGATTCTGAATTAACGGTATTGATTTCTCTTCGATATATATTTGAAAATGCATTACGTACCGAATAACAATTCTCGAAGCCCATACGGATGGTAGACTTAAGCTTTCCAAGCGACGTCATCATCCCCAAACACCTAAGTTAATAATTGAAAGTGGGCAATACCTATGAAGTTAGAAACAAACAATATCTTAATCGGAAATAATTGATTCATTACAAGTGTTTGATAAAAATCAAAATCTACAGCCAATTGCGCTTGGATTTTATTTTTCTACCTACACCTTCCACAACTCTAGTTCCTCGTGGATACCCACCTGGTGCGATGCCATTGAACCTGCCAGTGGCCGTAGTACCGACGACACCCGTGCCAAAAAACTTGATATGCACGCGAGTACGTACGACCCGGTATTAATTGCGACAACATTCTTCATTTAGAGTATTATGCGTGGTGGAGTTATGTGATGTTTGATGTCTGTCGTGGAGAATTTGAGTTTGTGTAGTTCAGTAGTACTATCAGTATACAACCAGCCAACCAGTGTAGTGTATTTGTAAAGTGGTTTTGTATTTTGTTTTTATTTTGTAACGTGCGTTTAGTTTGTGCAGAATAAATACCTTTTCTTTCTTTCTTTTCTAAAACGTTTTTTTTTTAAATTATTATTGAAAATACAAAAGTTAATATTCACATTTTTAGTACCAAAATTACCCCCAAATCTACATATAAAATTTTCAACAGGGGTCATAAGTAATGACTTGTACACTTGTTCACCCGCTAAACGACGGTCGCCCGCGCCCCATGTACTAACCAAGTAAAATTCCCCATTGAACAAAAATGAGGTGCTCTTTTTTTTCTTCTTTCCTGAAAATTACCACATAAATAGACTGTCAGTACGATACCTAACAACACTCGGGTTTTTTTAATATGTTGTACAAGATTATGGGAAAAGTTTAGTTCGGTTCTCTTTGAAAAGTTCATCTACTTTGCCTTTTTATTTTTAACCACAACGGGGAATCTCTGGACCTGGATCTCATTTGATGGTAAGTGATAATCAGGCCGAAGGTGGAAGCGAGCTTCATCTGGAATCCTCAACCACAGAGGAACTGGCTATCTTACCTCCTACTGCCGAAACACAACAATGCTGTTAACATTGTTGTTATGGCGACAGACTTAGATGAGATGGTGGTTTTGCCCCCTCTGGCAATCGAATCCGGGACGTCTGGGTCTGAGACAAGTGGTCTAAACTACTACAGAGGCGGCGGTCTTTGTTTTACTCTTGAATACAAATTACAAGTACTTTTGTACATTAAAATTTTTAGTTTGTGATTTTACAAAGCTTAAAGAATTAGTGGACCGTATTTGCTGTTATTTGTATACGTATAGCTCCTTCCTATAGTTAGCTAACTCAAACAGCACAATGGATACCCAATTAACAACCCACAAGACGCAATAAGGCAGGTTACAATACTTCATTCATTCTTCTACAAGATAATTTTAGGTGTGTCAAATGTAGAGAATTCAATGACGTCATCCTACACTTAGAATTAACAGCTGCTCGCAGGTGGCCGAGGTGATAACGTGATTTTGCGCGACTTGCGCATACGCAACGTAAACCCAAAGGACTAGATCAGAAGTACCACTACTCTATGTGCGATCAAGTAATCTTTCGGCTATAATACAGGGTTGATTTTTGAGATGGGGCAGTGAGCACAAGTACCTTAATCGTTGTTGATACAGGAAAACGATCTTTGAAGACTGTCCTTAACTTTTTGAGACATTTCGATCAGCATTCACAGATTTAGAAAAAAAAATACAGTCTGAAACGAAATGGGCAATTTTCACAAAATCTTTTTTGATCCTAATTGATCCTTCTTATAAGGATTAAAAAGCTTTATTAAGACCAACTGAGGTTTGAGTAATAGAAAAGACGGAAATAGCAAAAAAAAAACCCATGCATTTTGTAGTAACTGACACTTAAAAGAAAACAAAAGACGACGCGAATGTAATTGAAGATTGAGACTTGAATGAAATAACTTTACTGTGAGCAGTGTCATGCGTAAAACGGGAAGCTTGATTACTTACCTGCAACAAATCAATCGACAAGGCTTGTCGTAGACTCTTGTTAGCTAGGTCTCTACCAAGTTAAGCGTTTACACCTTCCGCATCAATTCTCCTCAGCTGTTTAAGTAGTTTTTTCTGTTTGTCGTTACATTCGTTTAGCGTCATTGTACGCTAGGTTTGCCAACTGCGATTTCCACTTAAAGAGGGTATGTCCTTAAGTGAAGACCGCAGTTTGCGAATGTCAACGTTGACAGTTTTGTTTGTTTTGAGTCTTGTCGACTTAGACCACAACCACAGCACAACCACAGCACAACCCAGGATCCCTCGCTCCACTCAGGATCCTACTCTAGAATCCCTCGCTACTCTTGGGATGCAACTAAGTCCCTCGAATTAAATTCCCTTTTTTTCACTTGTTGTATAATATGCTATTTTGGCGCAACCGTAAGGCACACACTATTGTTGTAAAAACATTATTTTCACTTTTTCATTTTGTTATTTATATCTTGTGTTACACGAACTGTGTCCAATTATACGTTATTCTTTCTTAAACTTATATCTTGTCAAGCTGTCGGAAAATAATGGAACTTCTGCATTCATCCACTCGTCTCCAAGTATACTCTCCGTTGCTATGCCGAATGGGCGTTTATTTCCGTTTATTATAAATCATTAGATGTTAGATGTGCCGCATTAGAGGCTCAGCTTCACAAAACTGGTTTTAATTTATAATATTACCATAAAAAGTAGGTAAGCACTATGACCCGTTGAGCTTTGATGAAATTGTAGGATCGAATGATGCAGCTGAATCTAGACTAGACTAGGTATGATAGAAGGTGTAGTCATTTTGTGTGGTTGAGAGATTGAACTGAGGTTGTTTCGAGCTTATTTTGTTTTTCTATTTTATATCCTTGACGGGGAAGCTCTTGGCCTGTATATCACCTGATGCTAAGTGATGATCAGGCCGAAGGTGGATGCGACCTTCACCCTTAATCCTCAACTACAGAGGAACTGGCTATCTTATCTCTAACTGCCGAAACACAACACTGCTTTTAACATTTCTGTTATGCCGACAGACTTACATAAGCTGGTGGTAGCTAGCCAGGTGGACTAAGAACAAGCCCTACCCCCAACCAAACCGAGCAGAAAATTTTGCCCCCACTGGGCATCGAACCCTCGACTTCTGGATCTGAGACAGGTGGCCTAACCACTAGACCATAGAGGCGGTATTCAATTGTTGCAGTGGTGGACTGGTGGCCCAGTGATAACGGCCGCGACTTACGAGTTGTAGGTCATAGGTTCGAACTCTGACAGGCGCTTTAGTTTGTGTATATTATTTCATTATCTCTGCTCTCAAAACGGCGAAGGAAAACATCGTGAGGAAACCGTCATGTTCTAGAACCAAAAAATCGAAGATATTGTGACATCAACCAACCCGCACTGGGCCCACGTAGTAGATTATGACCCACTTCCTCTCACAGAGAGGTGGCCTGTGTCCCAGCAGTGGAAACATTATAGGCTGATTATGCTTAAGCAATTGTTGCAGCATCAAGCTGTCAGCTAGCTATAATCCTACTAGTGTAACTTAGCTGTCTGAAAGTTGTAGAAGTTAAGTGTCGGTTTTTTTCTAATTACGAAACGAACTGTAT
Source organism: Agrochola circellaris (assembly GCA_914767755.1). Classification (NCBI taxonomy): domain Eukaryota; kingdom Metazoa; phylum Arthropoda; class Insecta; order Lepidoptera; family Noctuidae; genus Agrochola; species Agrochola circellaris. Next base: position 12,958,165 of record OU611859.1, read on the forward strand.
GAACCGAGCCTTTCATTTAAACTATCCCAACAGTAACGTTGCGTTTCCCCAAGAGATGAGTGAGGATGCATCGCTTCACTGTCATAGCTTGAGGTAAGCTAGCGCTGTTATTGGTTAGTTTCACACACATCCCTCGCTACGCATCCTCGCTCATCTCTGGTGGAAACGCAGCCTTAACCACTTATGAAGGCAGAAAAGGACTTTTATTTTCATTTTATTTCTTGATAGATAGAAATATATATATATGGATATAAATGTTCTACATACGCCTATTAATTTATCTACCACATCTATAAAACAATCTTTTCTTCTTCTTCATAGCACTCTTGACAGAGCGGTCGTGGTCTCCATGTAGTTTCTTGTCCAGGGGCTGATGTGATTCGTCTCACGATTTTTCGCCATCTACTCCGATTTTTGGTGTTTTTAGTGCACTCATAACCGGGTTCGCCCACTGCGGATTTGATTTGGTCAGTCCATCTCATGGATGAGCGTCCGCGTGGTCTAGTGCCCTCCACTCTACCCTGCACGACAAGTCGCTCTATAGAGTCACCCTCACGCCTCGAGACTTGTCCGAAGTATTTGAGGATGCGCGTTTGGACCAGAACAGAAATACTCTTTTTGATGCCAAGTTCTTGGCGTATAGAGGTGTTAGTGCAAAACAATCTCTAAAAGAGCGAAAATAAGATATTATGTTTTCTTAACAATCTCTTTCTTGTTCCGGAAGAAATTCGCGTGCCTCACATTCCGAGGGCTAGTCAGTTGGCAGGTCATATTTAAAACCTTATTTAATCGTGACTCATGTGCATAAATCGCTTTCTTTTCACGTCTGCTTCTCAACGTGGTTTTCACAACTTCATGTTGTTTTAGTGAGTATTTTGATAGTTTATTTTTAATTATCATTATTTTATTATTATAATTATCGTTGACAATGTTGATATTCATGCATATAGTTAATTGATTGAGGCGTGACTTGGCGGAAATCCATTATAAAATACAATGAACGACGTATATTTAGTAACTTAATCCGCGTAATTGTTCTAACGCGTAAGCGTTACACTGCGCTCGACGCTTGACGTGTCCACACGTCGGGTCCGAGTTCGCAACAAGTTAATCGCCTTCCTGAGGATGCCTCGTTGAAAGGTGGAACACGTGTCGATTTCTTACAGGGTTCTTTATGACTCTTTAAGAACAGTTACGCAGATTAAGTTACTAAATATACGTCGTATATTGTATTTTATTCATGCATATGGATCTTGTGATACAATTTTGGAAACCGCAACCGGCGTGCAGGAGGGAGAAGGAGTATGTAAGGATCGTATCAGAATCAGAATTCATTTATTTCTATAGTTTTAAAAATAACACAAATAATAACATGTCACATAAATAAATCTCATTTTACAAAAATTTAAGTACATATTTCATTTTGTCCGCAGAGTGGGAGCTTTTGAAACCTCTCCTGATTGTTTCCTCGTATAACTTGTTTTTGTAGGTATAAATGAATTACTTGTTTATGTGAGGCTCGTAGCTGGTGGCGTTCTGTAGTTCTGCCTATCCCCATTGGAACAACGCATGAGTTTTTGTATGGATTTATGTATAATTTTGGCAAAAAAATATATTTACTTTTTGCTTTTTGGTTAACTATAGTATAGACAGGTACAGTATAACTATTTTCTTAATGTCCCTCGGAAAACTTCGTGTTTCGTCAGTCGTCGGATTTTTGTCAGTTGCCTTTTGCACTTGGTAATTATGGTTGACGGCAACGCGGGCTCAGCGGTAGGAGTTAATACGTACAAGCGCCAAGTGCAAACGGCAACTGATAGAAATCCGACGACTGACGAAACCCGAAGTTTGCCGAGGGACATTAAGAAAATAGTTTTATTGTACATAATGAGTGTAATGACTCATACGTTTTAAGTTGTGAGAATGTGGGCGTAACAAATATGGCTTTACTATATAGTCTACGCACTACTATTGGTCATGATTCCTATCTAATTTTCAAAGTGACCATTCACAGCAGTTATTCCAATGATCTTCATTTGTTTTTTCTAGTCCGTACGTTTTTTTGTCAATTGTACTTGAATCTAAAGCAGAAATCGCCACAGAATCATGACAGAATCGACATCTATAAGTACACACTTAGTACACACTCTTCATTTAACCACCACGGTAATGACGCGGCCAAGAATGCGTATTAACGACCAAATACTTGGGATATTCGACCCAACCCAAGTCAAAGTGAATGACACCTCTTTCTCATATATGCTAATAGACATGAGTAATGCTGACGGTGAAAGTGGCCCCACTGTTGATTAGGAACTTTTTTTAGAAACGTTTTTATAGAGAGGACAATTATCGCTTGTGTGAACTGGGAGTAGAATGTCGGACCTTTGGAGTTAGTGAAGTTAGTTGATGGAGTTTTGACGTTTTACTTATATTGCGTGGTTGAGCCGTTTTGTTATTAAACGTTTTTGCTCCTCCGTGCCTCGGAAAGCACGTTATAATGTTGGTCCCGGCTGTTATTCGTGGATCTTTGACTGTCGTTACGGGTCGTCAGAAGCCCGAAAGTCTGACAACCAGTCTTACCAGGGGTATCGTATTACCCAGTTACTGGGTTGTAGAGGTCAGATAAGCAGTCGCTCCATGTAAAATACTGATATTCAGCTGCATCCAGTTAAACCGACCCCAACATAGTTGGGAAAAGGATAGGCAGATTGATTGAAGCACAATACTCAATTCTCAATTCTTTATTGCGTACCATAATGTATAAAGTCACAATTATGGACCCTGTCGGGCACAGCATAGATCAAGTAGGAGAGAGGAGGAAGAGCACTGGGTGTTTAATGTGATAAATGTTATTATTAGTTAAATAGTAAGTTATACTCTTTCAGTAAAACAGAATTTAATTTAAGAATTATAATTATTGTTTTATAAATTACTTATTGGAACGAAGTTTTGGAACGAAGTTCCTTATCGCGCGTTGTGAAAGGGGGCTAGACGGAAAAAATTCTCACGAAAAGTTGTAACGACACTTTTTGCTATAGTAAGCTATTGTAAGCTGTGCGGCGTGCGCATGTTTCTCTGTCCGTCTCTCTCTCTCTTCGAACTTCGTTCCATCCGGGTGTCCCTTGACACCTCTCAAATTTTATACGTTTATTTATTTAGTAACTTTATAGAAACCTTGAATATTATTCATTATTATTTATTTACTTACTCTTACTCTTGATCTACGTTAAACTCTATAGCAAATAATAAGATTGATTATGAATGAATTGACGAATTACTTTATATACCACTACTATAGATTTATTAGATCTATCTAGAAAAACTTTTGTTTGTAAAAGTTCTCTTGAATGTTGAAATAGTTACTCAAAGCTTAATTTGGTCACATTCCATCTACGTCCATTCTCTTACCAATTATTAGTGCGATTGCTGAAATATTATGGCTTTATTTTATTCCATAACACCAGAATGATATAATACAGTTCTCAGCACAGTCACCAGGAGAGGTTGAACTCACGACCTTTCTAAGCCAGTTAACGATGCCCGTTAAGCCTTGCCCTGTCACGAATAGGGCTTAATATAAAAGCATTAATATATATATAAAAGGATCGCTCAAAACGTACCTTCTAGTAAACGTTAAGTACCTTAATCATTTGAATGTCTTGATAAACAATATTTTAGGATAATCCTCAAGCCCCGACTTACGAGTTGTAAGTCGTGGGTTCGAACCCTAAAACCCCTGCTTTACTTTGTGTAAATTATTTCATCACCACTGCTCTCAAAATGGTGAAGAAAAACATCGTGAGGAACCCGGCATATAATAGAATCAACAATGCGAAGACATGTGACATCTACTAACCCGCACTGGGCCCGCACCATGGGGTAGATTACAGTCCAGTCCATCTCGAGACAGGAGGGCCTGTGTGGAAATATTATAGGCTGATTATGCTACTTACCTCTCAAGCCATATCCTCCACTAAACTCTTCCCTGACTAATGCAAAATGATAAAAATTAAAAATCTGCTAATCAATACTTGTCTTGGCATAACCTTTTGAACTTACTATTAAATGAACCAAGGTATACCGTATTTGCGTATACCATCGCTAAGCTGTCAACTGTTATCTCGCAAACTTACAATTTGCGTCGGAATTACAGTAAAATAAAGGGAATTAAACGGCAAAATTGTTTTTGTAATAACTTTGATGATTAGGCAGGAAATGGTTAGAGGGATGAGATATTTGATTAGCGGTACTTTTGAGTGGGTATCCATTGCATTGCAATTAATATTCTTAATCATGTTTACATTCGAAAGACGTTTTGATTTTTTGCGTATTTATCTAAATGTCTTTCGTATTTTACGTAGTTCTATCGCAAACATGCCTATGATTGAATTATATTTGTTACTGTTTGATTTGTAAGAAAATTTTGTCAAGTTCTCGACTCTAAATCGATTTATCTGTCTTTTAGTGTCAAAGTCAAAGTCAAATCATTTATTTCAAATAGGGCCCCCTTGTAAGGCACTTTTGAACGTCAAAGTTTACAAAAAAAATTATTGATTCTAGTCGCCCCTTCCAAAAGGTAGTTTTCGTATGGAGAAGAATGGGCAAGAAACTCCACCGTTACTCTTTTAAAAAGTGTTACAATATTTTGTATATGTAGGTACATTAGTCACATAATTACAATGTCAAGACGATGCACCTAAAAAAAAAAATATACGTTACCACAATAGGTAAAAAGAAGAATTAATAAAAATGAAGCAACGAAAGATAAATGAATTACTTATGTGATAGATGCATGGTTCTCACATATTTACTAACATTGTAAAAGTAGACGATTTTCTTAAAATTTTACAATTAATAAGTCAGTGTGTGAGTGAAGCTAGTCGTGATGAATTTGGTCAGTATCGGTGAATTGTTGCATATTGGACATTCAGTCATCAAAACTAATCTATGTTTACGCGATATTATAAAAATGACGAGATATGAAAACACGGTCGTTATGTCGGAAAATCGACTATCACAAAGCACAGATTTTCACCGACAACAAAAATCGCCTACCGGCCCGGAAACTAAAAGAAACGCGTACCTAATACTACTCTTCTGTCATAATGGCAGTCAACACAACAGCTGTGCACTGATTGCTGTATATTTTCTATATGATACGACGCATCATTATTGTAATAGTGTGCACGCGTCCGCTTGTGAACTAGTGATGTGCGTTGTTACGATTTAATTAGTCGATTGTTTTGTGTTTTGTTTCGACATGGTTATTGCGCATATAATTTATTCAACGGTTGAATATTGATTATTAAGGTGCTTTAAATTTTTATTTTGACAACAATATTCTATTTACAAAATAATATAATAATTAAATTTAATTAAAAATATAATAATTCTGGTCAGTAAAATTTTGGATTCGTTTCGTTTCTTGTAGTTGTTCTTCGCTGACTGATAACAAAAAAGGTTGTAAGTAAAATTCGATATAAAAAACCTATTTTATGTTTTACCCAATTGTTACGGAAAATAAACATCAACTATAAAATCACTTCCACACCACACAATGCACTGCTACATATTCTACCGCAAGCAACTGAGTGAGACAATCAGGTTACTCAAACAGGTATCTTCTATACAAGCACGTCATTACAGTAATGGTCTGCACGCGACGATGTTGCGTCTAATCACACTCTAACATTAATACTGACAATTTAATTTGTCAATAACGAATAGACTTCGATATAGATTCACTTGTAAGATTAATGATGTAATTTTGTTTTAATAAAGATTTTATTTTGTATGGGTTGGGCACGCCAATCGATGGCGGGGTTGAAAGATTTTTTCTAGAGAAAACTATTTTAAATTTAATTGTTTGCAAGTATTGTTTAAAAGTCACTGATATAATTAAAAATGAATTCTACCATGTCGTCTAGCAAAGAATCTTAATAGGTATTTGATATTTAAAAAAAATTAACACTAAAACAACTTATATTTTATACTGAATATCAGAATGTTCAAAAAACATCGATGTTATGAAAAAAAAACATGTTGATATTTTTTTCTCATTGTCATCAAGCCCATCACTAGTGATTTGTGCGTGCCACTGTCGGCGTCGCGTGTGCAACAACTACCAACTACTAAACATTAGAGAATAATAGAAAAACAAATTGAATTAACGAGATTTTCTCGTACCTCATAGAAATTATGTCGACCGCAACGTGTATTGTTATTATGGTAATGGTATACGTCACGTCAAAGTGTTCTTGTTTGATGTTGAAAAAGGTGTTTAGTTGCTGCGATAGAGCTCGTACAAAAACGGTCTGAAACGGATAACTTTTACGGCATCCAATTTCTTCATTTTTGAAGATAAAAAAAATTAAAAATTATATTTGTACTCTACTCGATGAGTTCTAGACAATGCCAAAGTAAGAATGTTTTTTTGTTCGTAATCAAAAGTTTATTATATGGGGACCCCCTTTACAAAATATGTAAAGAAATACTATACTATTTTATAGAAATACACAATCTGTGAAAATTTCAACTGTCTACCTATTACGGTTCATGAGATACAGCCCGCTGACAGACAGACGGACGGACAGCGGAGCCTTAGTAATAGGGTTCCGTTTGGCACCCTACGAGTAGAGAACCCAAAAAAAGACAGCCGTGGGCGCAGCTAGTTTATAATTACGATATCTATCTACAAACCAAATTCCGATATTGAAAAAATCTTGATAAATCTGAGCAACATTAAAACTGAACCTTTTTATATTAATCATAATTTATCCTTTCTAAAAAATAATGGGGATTCCTCCATGATTTCTCATCCCATTATCCTTAAGCTGCGTACACATAATATTATTATATTGTTCATGACGTATCAAGTTACGATTCGATTAAGAGTGAAATTGAGATAGCAATAAAATGATATTGGATATTTATTGAATTTGTTTTATGTTCACATTGATCAACAATATTATGGGATGGGTAACATAAAATATAGTCAATAATTTTGCAAATAGGTACAGACTGGTGTGCATCCCGCACAGAAAATAGGCACGTTGTAAAGCTATCCATTAATTTGATCATGAAAGTAATCTATATTTCAAAGCACACATGCTGCAGTGAACAGATTAGCTTATTAGCAAGGTTGTATGTAAGTGGTGCTCACTGCGAGGACTTTCTTTTGTACGAATTAGGAGTCTTAGAGGTTATTTTGAGTAATGAACATACATATATAAAGTTAATATTACTGTTAGCCTGAGTCACCCCCCTGCTGGGGATAGGCCTCTCCCCTTGACTTCCAGTGCTTATGTGGTCACTGTATTTTCTAGCTTGTCCCGTCATTTTCTATGGGGTCTGCCGCGACGCTTCCTAGCTGTCTCAGGGCTCCACATAGTGGTTATTTTGGCCCACAGCTGATTGGCCATGCGGCATATAAAAAGTACAGATAAATATTTTATTTTGTTTAATTCAGACACGGTGATCCATATATTTGTTAGTATTTTTAAGAATTATGTTAGGAACTAAATATTCAAATACAAACCGCAATCATACTATTATAACTAAAACACATAATTCTGTAAAAAAGCTTGATTGTCCAACAAGCTACATGCCCGCATTACGTTGCCTACTTTAATCACACATTTTGAACTCCTTTATTAACAAGTCGAGATGTCGCTACGCCCCCGCGAGGGGATGCGGCGAGCGGGATCCAGCTCGATTGTCCAACAAGCTACATGCCCGCATTACGTTGCTTACTTTAATCACACATTTTGAACTCCTTTATTAACGAAGTCGAGATGTCGCTACGCAAGGGGATGTGGCGAGCGAGACCCTTTATTACAACAAATATTATTGACTACATACACTATTAGCGGTAACGAAACCATAGCTCACATTTAAACAGAGCAACGCCATCTAGAGAGTTATGGTGTACTAAAAAAAAACAAATATCGTAGTGTATTTTCTTTTGAGGTAGGTTACGATTAGACATCCACATGCCTACCAGCATGTCTGCACCCACCTTTACAACACACGCATTAGTACGCACCTCAAAGGATGCAGCGATTATTACCCCGAGGTATTATTACCGGTGCGTATCGACGGAGATCATATTATTTTCTCTAACGCGCTTAATGTGTTCTGACGATGGACGACTTCGACTAACGAGTGCGTTGGTTATTAGAATGGATTGGAGCTTATTATTTAGATCTTGTTACGTTTGAAACGTTTTGAGGTTTATAAATTAGGATATTTGATCGTTGTTTGCTTCATAGAGATCTACGTTTTGGAATGGGCAACCAGCTTCAACTTCCTGACTAAATAGCCGACTCTTTGACTATACAAAAGTGCTTTTAAATGGTTTAATTGAAAAAAATCAATGCTTTGAGTTTTTGGATGTGTACTCGTTTTGGCTTTGTTTTTAGCTGTTTCAGGGAAAACTATCAAAATGTTGACTCTAATTAAGTTTGAAAATAATTAGCTGTTCTTATGTTCCTTATTATCAGACATTTTCCAAATTATAACATTATGAATACAGTTTCATACAATAATCCAATACGTAAGTGTACCTAAAGTTATTCATATATTCCAAGACATGTATGTTTGTGCAAGACATGTGCCGTCATTACAACTAATAACGATGCAAATAAATTTGACTCCATTTTATTTATAGAGGAAGCTGACGAGCTCCTTGCTTAGTAATAACAGCCGCACGGGTCGATCCATCAGGTTAAGCCATGCTTGCCGGGGTTGGTCCGTGGATGGGTGACAATTTTTTCATACCGAGAGTCTTCCGTGCCTTGGAAATCACGCTAAGCCGTTGGTCGCAGCTGTCTTTCGTGGATCTTTGACAGTCGTTACGGGTTGTTAGAAGCCCGAAAGTCTGACAACCAGTCTTACCTAGTTACTGGGTTATGGAGGTCAGATAGCTGCCTATCTGACCTCCATAACCCAGTAACTAGGTACCAGTATTTTACATGGAGCGACTGCTTGCTCCATGTAAAATACTGGTATTCAGCTGCATCCGGTTAACCTGGAAGTCGACTCCAACATAGTTGGGAAAAGTCTAGGCAGATTTTATTGATAGAGGAAAATAAATGCTCTAGACTTGAGTTTCATAAGATGGAGAAAGACGTCAAAACATTCGTTGAAACTGTTTCTTTCCGGTTATCACAGTATACCTTATGTTTCATGTGGCTAACTTTAATACAGTCACCCAAGTTGATCAAAACAAGAGTGTACCCAATAAATGAGAAGTGTGCTTAAAGTATTGAAGAAAATCCTTAAATAGGTAGACACGAAGGGTCCAAGCTGTGTGCTGCAACAGCTGTAAAGAGAAAATAGAACTGGTCGAATAGTTTAAAGTCTTAAACGAGTAAAAAAAGTATAGCACAAGAAGTATTCTAGACAGACAATAACTTAAGAAAGGTAATAGAGAAAAGAATACCAATGGTTAGTTTTGAGAAGCTTGAAAATGTCTAGTTTTCTCAAAGTATCCAAGTAACTTTATTTTAAGACCGGTAAATAAAGATAAATAGACTTCTCTTTATTGCAATATAAGCTATAAGAGAGATAAACCCTATTAATATATATATATATTTTTTTTTAATACTTTTTTTGTGTTAATAATGGATACGAGGCTTTTGGCTAATTTGTAAAGTGGTATTGTTTTGTTTTTTTTTTGTAATGTGCATTTAGTTTGTGCAGAATGAACACTTTTTCTTTCTTTCGATTTCGATTTATATTGACGATGTTACCATAGTACCATGATACGCGTTGTTCCACTTTCAAGCAGCTCGTATTAACGCAATTAAAGACTGGCCAGTAATTTCATTATTATCTGGTTACTGACTCTTTGGTAGCTGTTTATCGAGTGTGCGTGTAATTATTGGGGTGTTAAGCCTTCTTGGTGATTTGAGATTGAAGCAGTCCATTTGAATCGGACGTGAGTGGAATTGGAATGGTTGGAATTCCGAGATTATCTTCGAGTATGAATTAGACGAGAATGATGGAGGATAATAAAATATTTATAACATAACATGACATCACGTTTGTAATCCCCGAAGGATTAGGCAGAGATGTACCTGTAGTACACCCTCAATAAGTTGCCAGTTATGTTTAAGTCCCACGGAATAGAGGGCGAGCCTATTGCCATCAACTGGACACAAATCCACACTCCGGGCTGCTAGGAATTGTAATCGCTTCGGGAATCGAACTCAGCAGTAGCGGTTGCGACAATTTTTTTATCTGATTCATATATTCATATAACTGACAATATGGAACACCGTGGCTGTATACAATATGAAAGGGCATTGTTATGTCTGTACTAGGCTATGAAGTAAAACCCTGTATCTGTTTGTCTATGCATTCGTCAATGGAAATAAATATTCACTTTAAAGAAGAAAACAAGAAAGAAAAAGAACGTGTCGTCCAAAGAAAATAGAAAATATAGAAAAAATATTCTAAAATTAATTTTATTAAAAACGCTCTCGTGACTTTCACTATCATGGAAATAGTAACTACTCGTATATCCGCAAAAGCATAAATTATAAACCGTCGAGACAGCGTTCAATTAATAATATCATTGACGTTTACTGCTGGAGAAATTCATAGAAATTTAAATCAGAGACTGATTTAAATGATGCTCTTGTTGCTTTGACGTTGGCTTGGCACATCGTGAGAAAGATAATTTGATTTATTTATTGAAATACATACTTAATAAACCTTCTCATATGTGGCATAATATAGTAAAACCATCTGCATTGCCACCAAAAATCAAATTAAAAATATTCTTGTTCGAATTTTGAAAAAGTCTTTAGTACGCAAAAATGTAAATTACAACGTACTCCAAAATGTAAATGGTGTTGCCTCTCTCACTCTTACGCATTTCTGTATTTGTCTGTCTCGTTTCGCCGATTCCTTGTTGACGCGTGGGAACGTAATGCGCCCGCGCCGTTCCAGGAACGTGCGCTCGCGATTCATCAAATCGTTTTTGTCCATAGATTAGTCAATGAAAGCGTATGTACAGATGAGATTTATTAATCAATTTTTGTTTGAGATGTATGATATTACAGCACGAATAAATAACATGAGCAAAAGCTTGTATTGGCTTCACGCACAATAATAATAATATTTAGGAGAAAAGTGTAAATTAAAATTAAATAAAACTATTAAAAACTGCAGTAAAATAATAAACAACATGCAATAAATGAAAGTAAATTCTTTAGTTCAACAATAAATATTTACATAAGTATTCGTTTCTTTTAACTTCGTTTTGATTACCTGCTTCTGAATTTTATTCAAGAATTCTTTTAAGTATCGCTTTTATTCATTCTCATTATATGTCCTGTCTTCTTCCAACTCTTTGGCATCCGTCATCGTGCGCCAAGTCGCCAATCATCCAATTTTGGCGTAAACCCCCCGTACAAAAATTATTCTTTGCCCATTTATTATGTTTACACTGCTCTCTTTCGCGGAAACATCTCGTTATATGTCCGCGGCTCGTTGGGAACTGTACAGGGAATACAAAATTATATTGACAGCTCCCAAATTATTTGTTGAAGAAAAGTCACTCTTGAATCAACGTCTTAAGGTGGATAAAGAGGGCGTTTGATGGCAATGGAAGCTGGTATCTATGAAAGGAATAATTATTCTCTTTTTACATAAAGCTTTTAATTGATGTTGACAGATAATTCAGTGTTATTCTTTTGTTTTGTCTTTAGATGATCATTGATTGTGTTACTGTTGTTGGTTTACTGAGAAATACTATCTCGATTGGAATTGAATGAATTCAATTGATAGAGCTATTATTTGTAAAGTTTTTCAGTTACTTTGCTACGTGACATGTTTTTGCAATCGGCTATTAGCTGTTTTGTTAAATACACGGAACACGAATATTATTGCACTTAACTCATTCAACATTGATGTATTTGCTTTATGATTTATCTTCTTTATTAATTAAGTTTCATGAAATATTTAACAGCAACTTCGATACTTAGTCGTCATGTTTTTCTCGATGTTAAGAGTGAATAACTAGCGTTAAACAAGTATGTCTCCTCAATTGATTTCACGGTTCCATTTCCATAATTAATGTTTAAACGTCCCATATTTTACTCAAAAGGCCATTCTTCCACAGACGCGGGTGCGAGCGGGCGAGTTATGGCCGATGGAGCGGCCCGATGGCATGCCAGTCATACAGTCACTAGAGGTCATGTGCGGGAAGGATCACATGGACGTCCATCTTACGTTCTCTCACCCCTTCGAAGGCATTGTCTCTTCAAAAGGTATGTTATTGTTTGTCAGATTTGGTCACGAAGCTGTATTTCTTCCATATACATTCTCCAATAAAACATAAATCTTAAAATTTAAGTGGAGTTGCTTTAACCGATGAATGGATAAATTAGTTTTTGCAGCAACAGCGTTTTAGAAAAATAAATTGTTAGGAGAGAAAATATTATAATATATATAATATATATTATAATATTTAGTAGCAAGCGAAGTAGCAATAACAACTTACCAAAGCAAAGCCAATTCTAACAATGCAGATGTTACAAAAATAAGAATAACCCAAAATTTATTGAATCTCAAAACAATTACATCGCATCATCCCATCAAAATAATAAAGATATATGTACACTATAAACCACCAATACGATCAAACACCACAAAATAGCTACAGACTATATACATGAGGAAAATGTTAGAAACCGGTGTATTCAGACCGCCACTAATTGTTGCGGTAATTGCTAAGGTTTCACTCACAATTATGACGGATACATACTTAGTGCATTATTAATAACGCACGCTCCAGTTGCTGAGCTTTTAGTACGTTATACTGTTACATACTGTACTTGGATTTTATTTAATTCAATTTATTGTAACGTAGTAATTTGTGATGATACGAGTAGTTTTTTTGATAACATCTTTTGCGAGTTGGTTTTACGCGATAGTGAGATCCGGTAAATTGTTGTAGTTGGTATTGTATTTAAGGTTAAAGAAGACAGTACTACTAATTTTCAAACTACACGAGAACATGATTTTGATAATATTAAGGTAAACATAGCAGCCAGTGTAAGAGTAACTGAACCAGAAAATATCAATTCTGATTTTCTTTTATTGCAAGATTAAAACGAGAAAGAATGTTGTAAAACACGATATGGACAGCTAAAGCTTCCGTTACGCAAAGTTCGTCTTACTCTACGATAAAAATAACAGTGAAATTACAACGGACAACATGTCTAGATCTCTACATAGATGTCTGCACACATGCTTTAGTCTATTTATTTGTTTTTACATCTTTTCTTGTGATTGCACTGTCCATATTCTTTACGATGCATGACGCATGTTCGAATTCTTTAGAAACAACAACATTTGGAACTTCATCGCCTTCTAGCTATTCTCTGGCCCTAATATTGCTCCAATTCATTATTCATTTCTCATAGATACCTGTAGATAATTTCTTCTAAATTATTATAAGCCTAAAGAACGTCAAGAACAGAAGTACGATAATGAATAAAATATTGCCCTCAGTACCTTCCATCTGTTACAACAAACGACTGCGTTTTGCACTTTCATGACGAATTTTAACAACAATAGCATTAGCATTCCTCGGCATTGGTGTCGAAACGTGGGCGTTTGCTATCTACTACTTTTAGTTATTGAAAGAAAAGTTTTCACCTATTATGAAACAATAACTTTGCTTTCTTTAGTATTTCTGTTAATGGAGCATTATTTAGTGAAACTTCATCGTCATCAAGGCCTTTAAATGCTGCATTTAACTCATTATTCTTAGCCATATCATTCGATTGTAGTTCAACAACTTTATCGATGGTTTTACACGTTGATCTATCATTCAATTCTGTTTCATTATCAATCGATTCAATTGAATTACCATTCGCCTCTACCTACACGATTAAGTACTTCATTCGATTGTCCGCGTGTCCATTCTAGTGCTATAAATCGACTATAAACCGTATCGCGGCACTTTATTTTGAGCCCATTAGTACTGTTTATCTTGCTAACGATATTGCAATTAATGTAGCTAAGGTGTGCGCAAGCACGTAATTAGCAATTAACATAAACTGAGCCTTAAATTGCAGTACTTTGCTTTTTTATTTGTTTGTGAAAATAGACGTAAGGTTTTTAGTACACTTTGAATTAAATTTTGCAGAAACTGGAAACAATCCTGTTGAACCCTTCTAATGTAGAATCTTCGGTAGATTAACACAACCTTTACTGGTATTGGAATAGAGAAATTATAATCAAGAAGATTGACAGCTGCATTTATTAACTAGAAGCTGGGAGAGCTACATCTGGGGGGAATATTAGATATTACATAAATATTTACTATAACACAAACGTATGACATTCCTTTCGTATATATTATTTTCTGCAGACATACTTTGCTTATCATCATCTTCAAACCTTTCCAACTCTACAAATATTTCATACAGTCTCTTGAAAACATATTTTTATCACACAACATCTTTTTTGACATTCATTTAATATGTTCTTAGGTCAGCACGGTGACCCACGATGTGTCTACGTGCCGCCATCAACGGGACAGACGTACTTCTCATTTCGGATCGCATACGCCAAGTGTGGCACTAAACCAGGTAATTATAAAATTTGTTATTAATTGTGTATACGTTTTTAGGATTTATTTTTATTTAATGAACGTCATAGCTAAACTTATTAATCGTCTATTCTATAATATGAATCTTAGCGAAAATTCGAATATTACAATTATTACTTTACAGAAATTCTACAAATATTTAATCGTGGGAAACTATGAGTAGTTGCAATAATTGCTTTTTAATTAAAGAATAGGTATCCTTTATATCACGATCTTTTTTCACTAAAGAACATGCCATACTAAAGAAAAATAACAAGTTAAGGCAAAATCCACACTGTAAATGTAATTAAACCTCGTCTCGGTTGGTTTACTATAAATGGACCGTGAGTAGTGGCGTGAAATCAATAAATATATCCGATGCCTAATGATGCGAACTCGAACAATTAGTCGATATAATAAATCGTATAAACAAATCGATTGATCGTACATCGTTCTGCGATTCTTCATGCTCGTCCTTTACGTTTTGTTGTCTATACGTAATGATTTAAGTAGCAAATCTTTGTTTGGAATCTCCAAGAGGATGAACACAATATGTTGGATTAAAACTCCATTGATCTACGAGTCAGTACTTTGATGTTTGGTGAATACAGATAAAAATACAAATGCAAATATATCAACAAGAAAGAATTACATTGAACTGTGTGAAAATTTTGGTACAAGAAAAAAGAATTTGAAAATATAGTAAAAAATACTTTCTGTGAATAACGTTAGACTAAAAATAGACAAGCCATCACAAGGCGAAAGTGAAGATTATTTTGAAGCTTAGGTACATGTTAGTTTTCACGCTGGATAAATAAAGCTAGTAAATATTGTAGGTAAATGTTACACACATTTTGGCTTGTTCGCAACTGTATCTCAAATTAAAAGACTATGATAGCTACCTAATAGCGTTTTAATTTAGTCCAGCAGTATTAAGAGCATTCAAAGTATAATCCATTAGTTTGACGTACCTACTGAAAGCTTTTACAATCTTAATAAACTACTATTCTATGTATTATTTATTTGCATTTTAGATTTATGATCTTATAAATTTTATATGTTACAAAAATATCTGTTTTGACGCAATAATTTTACTTTCTTATGAGCAATGATCTTTAGATTGTAGTGGATTAGTAGGACTCTGTTTACTTTCTTTTTCAATTAAGCTTTTGAATATTGTAAACTTGAAAGCGATTGCTTAAATTGTTTTGATAACTTTTAAATATTTATTCACATCTTTACTTTTGTTGAATGATTTATTTCAAATACTGTCTATTTCGTATTTATTGAATCATTGACTAGACTAGACCACGTTCCATTTATCATATTGTTATTGGCAAAGTTTGCAGTATTAAGGAGAATCTTAATAAATACATAGGTATCACTAGAATTGTTGTTAGAAATTAGGCTGGTTGACTTACGTATACTTAAAGTTCTGGGGATAACGATTATTTACTTATTTTTGGTACACCAACAACAATAAAAAATAAACAGAACAATAACATATTAAAAGCTCTGGTATGTATGCCTATTAGAGTTATACACAGCATTCACCACAAAACAATATAGTAAATAACAAAAAATAAAAATAACTAAAATATAAAATTCAAACGTTGATACTTTTAAAGTCACTAAAGCAAATAGGACCAGAAACCATGAAGATGAGGAAGATAAGAAAAGACAAACAATGTAAAGCTCGTAAATCCCACTACACTAATAGCTAATTGCTTGTTTCCACTTGACTGCAAAATCGCGATCCGTCACGCCAATGAAGAGAAACGATTGGTAACTCATTCCTTTAGTAAATCATCTAAAATTGTGATGCGCGGACATTTATGAGCACAAACAACCGTTATAATTACATAAACTCACGGCATTCCCATGGGGTATGCAGACACTACAGAACAACACCTACTGCGATCCTTACGTACCCCTTTGCCTCCCCCCCCTTTGCCTACGATCCCTTTTGCCTCGTTTACGTTCATACATCAGAGGGTCTAGTGTGAGTTTTGTTTAACCATCTCGATTTTACGCATCGACCGCGTTCGGCGCTCCGATTGGCCCTTCACTGGCCTTCACTGGTGATGGGCCAATCGGAGCGCCGAACGCGGTCGATGCGTAAAATCGAGATGGTTAATGAAACTCACACTAGACCCTCTGGTCACACACGCACGCCGGCTGCGAGTACTCTGCACCTGACCTTTTTGAAGAACATCACCAATAAGGTCATCGTTATAATTATTGTTCACTAATTCGTGGGGCTTTGCAGAATTTCTGTTATAAGCTATTTAGGTATGGCTGATGCCATATTATATTGCTTTCCGTTAAGGTAAAGATATTTTCCACAGTAAATAAAAAAAATTGCGAAAGAAAATTGCTATTTAGAAGAACTGAAATTTAGTTTTAATTGATAGGAGAAAGAATTAATTCTAAACCTGACTTAAAATTGTTTTTTTCCGATTAAACAAGACGAGAAGATCGTCTTAAGTAATTCTTAAAAACCCTGAACATTGTAGTTAATAAGACATTTCATTTAACGATGTAAACCTTTTGATCTCAAAAGAAAAGTTCTTAAAATCATTACATCATTTGTCACTCTTGATTTTAGTGCTTCGAACAAATGGGAAAAAGGACCAAGGGCAAGGTTAGCTTAAAATGGCTGTAATTCCATCAGTGTTAAACCTGAGTTCTTTACGGCATCAAATGTCATGTTGGACTGGTTAGTTGGCTATTAAACCCTTGCATTTACTAGGCGACTCAAATGCCAAACGACATACAGCGTACTTCAAAAAGCCACGGCTCGTAGGACATTTTCGTTGTTTAGTTCAAGACTCATTGTGACCTTTGAAGTATCACCTTTTGTGTCTTTAATGCTATTTTTCTCCACAGATTTTAAAACGATTTCTTTTTGCTGATAACCTTACAATTTATAAGAATATCCAGATTTACTTTCATGGTAATTTGTATCAAGTACCAACCAACTTTTTAACCAAAACAATATTTTTAATGGTCAACATCTTACTCGCTAGCCATAACAAAAAAGACCAGCACCCCAATTGCGTAACAATCAGAATCTGAAGAATTTTAAAGGAGATTCCTAATCCATTACTTCATTTGTTTGAAAAATTCGTCTGCTCGAAAACGTAAATAACGCAATGAATGTTGTTGAACTGTCAAAATGCAAGACTGCAATTGTATATGTGCTACGCAATTACCCCGCGGTTCTACAGGGTGGCCAAGTAGGAAGTATACAAGTTTAAATTAAGATTTTTATAATAAACGAAAATTACCGGATATTTTTCTATATGTATATTATTCAGGCTTGGCAATTTTAAACGGTGAAGATGTGCCTAATCTGCTCCTGTTTTATTTTTACAAATGCGATCGCTTTTCATCGTGATTTTCATTTCGCATACTTAATTAGGTATCCCACTAATAAAGTCACAAATATTCTGCTTTGCGTATTCAAGCTTTATGACCACGACACGTTCCTTTAGAGAACCCCACATAATTTTTTTGCGGTGGGCATGGTCTTGTCATGTAATTGTAAATTTTAAAGATTGTACACCCCATGGGTATGTTACAGTGATACTTTGTTATAATACTAATTTTAAGAGCTGAATTTCCGCCTGTGACAAACAATAAATAAATCTTGAATCTTGAATCTTGAATCTTATAGACGGAGAATAACAAATTTGCTACATTTTAACAAAATAATAAACACCAAACATGGCGTCAAATCAGAATGGGGGCTAAAAAAACTGTATATATCCGAATTGGCCACCGGTTATATCTATCGTTATGTTATCGTTATCACTATTGCTGCGTTGAATACGTCTATTGAATAACAGTGACATTATCGGATGAAAGGACCATAACTGAGACAGACAACTATTCAAACTGTCAAACGATACTGTCTCGGAAAGGACGAAGTTACGAGTATCACCGGAAAGTGCGAAGTTTACACCACCCACTTGTGAACGTGGGCATCTAACAGATTGCACTATGTTTATAGTGCGTGTTAACCTGTGGGTCATTTAAAGGGAAGTTCACTTGTTATAAGGGGGTAGGAACATGGAATGGATGAAGTGATATAATTATGAATAATCCCGAACGTTAAAAGATGGTACATAATGAAATGACAATTTAATAATTGGACTTATCGTAATAATTGGACTTATCGTAATAATTGGACTTATCGTAATAATTATTGTACTTATTGGTCTTTCTTTCTTTTAATAATCGACGAAAGACAATTTAAATACTGCATTTTTCAAATTATCTCCTATTACGTTTGGATCAATAGGATTGCTGTTGACATCAATAAGATTTACACATTTTTTGTATGGTTGAATGTGTCCCTAAAGTTTATAGATCTTTTCAAGTTATAAGGTATTGATCAAAAGAGGCTTCACATTACTTGCAATTCACATTTCTAAGGTTTCTTTGACCTTTGAACCTTTGACCCTTTATCAAACTTATTGGGTTTTTCATGGCCGTTGTCATTGTTACTTTGTAAGAGATCGCAGCAATTTAATTAATCAGGCGATCTTAAGATGTATGTAATTTGAAATTAACCAGTCATCCAACTTTCTATAATTCGTATTTAACGGTATTTAAATGGTATATTTCTCATAATGATTCTACGATTTCGAATTGTTATGAAATATTTAGTACCCTGCGTTTTACGACTTCCTACATGTTCCAGTCATATTTTCTTCTTGATCAGAAATTCTTTGCTTTGTTTAGGTTCCTATTGATTTTAAATCGAAGTACCATAAAAGGGATTAGGCCATATAGCATTGAACAGTGTGTTATTTTAGTAAGACCAAAGAAGTTATTTCTTTACCGGCTATTATGGGGCGGTTAAACCTTGCAAAGTTTCGTCAGTCTCTTTGTCATTCTGTTAATTTAACACGATGACATTGGAAGAAAGTTCCTCGGTAATAGATCACCATATATCGTCAAACCCAATCTCATGTATCACATTTAGATTCTCAGTAACTATCGGTAATTCGTAACAATTTCGCAATAAATCGCCAGCATTCAAGTTTTACGGCACATTGGTCCCATTTCAACAAAGTCAGTGAGTTTTTCTCATGCCGATTCCTAGTCGTGTCCACTATGGCTAGTGTGGAGTAACGGACGACGCATGCGTCCCGCTCCTTCTGCGAACATTGCGCGCGCATTGTTTCTCGGAATCGCTACCCGCCGGACCACATAACACCGCACGTAAGGTCCATTTTCCTTCACAAACCCGACTTAAAGACGCCATCCCTCAATCCACTACTTTCAAGTGTATTTCCTTACAGCTTTGACGTAGTAATTTCGACTTTAAGTGCTACTAGTGAAAAGAATTGCGGGTGACAATGTGAAAACGATTTTAAACCGTATGACATAGAGTCTGAATATGTCAGATGCGTGTAAACTTGGAAGATTAATGTCCTAATGGATCGCTGTTCTGAAAGGGAGTTAGCTAGAAGTCTTTAGGGGTCAGTTTTGCTTGTGTGATGTCGACCCGAGACCACTGGCACGATCCGCGTTCTTCGGGCGACTTCCACTTTTTGCGTGAGTACATCCGCGTAGGTATAGCCCTAGCAATAATAAGGATTTAAAATTAAATGTATTTTGTATAGATTCACTGACTTGTTCAAAGAATTTTTCAAGAATAATACTTTTCAAACAATTTTCTTTAATTACAATAACATTCGTTTACGTATTGTTCACGTTAACACTGATAAAAAAGGCCTGAATACTCGCCATTCTAGCAAAGACTATTTTGACGATAATCTCGTCTTCTCAACTCACAAAGGACTGCTACTTTCAACTTCTTTATTATCGTGTCCCATCATAATCTCCACTTATAAAGTATTTGCTCCCGTTATCCCGTAACACGATTCCTATTTCCATTAATACGTCTTTAAGATATTTCCCATGGTATTTAATTTCTACATCAGGTCGTCAGGTCCAGGTGGTCCGTATCTAAAGACCAAAACACTCTTATTTCAGACCTCCACGGGCAGTTCTACGAGAACACAGTGGTGGTGCAATACGACAAGGACCTGCTCGAAGTGTGGGACGAAGCGAAGAGACTCCGCTGCGAGTGGTTCAATGATTACGAGAAGACTGCCTCCAAGCCGCCCATGGTCATAGCAGACTTGGATGTCGTGCAGTTGGATTTCAGAGGTGAGAAAATCGTGAAGATTTTGTTTTACCAATCAAAGTCTGTCAAATCATTTATTTCAATTAGGTACATTATGTAAAAGGCACTTTTGAACGTCAAAATTTACGAGAAAACAGAATTAAATCTAAATTAATTTTAAAGGTAGTTTCGTATAGAGAAAAGTGGATAAGAGACTCCATACTTACTTTTTTTAAATGTTTTACAATATTTTGCGTATAAAAAGTTGTGCTCTCGTCTACAGCTTTTAGTTCCTCAATGTTTTTGTCTATGCCAAGTTCAATCAAGTTTGGTAGTTTTTCCTTCACATGAAACTTCGTTATTGTATTTCATATGCTGAATGAAACAGTGTCTCTATTTTTGTTTCCAATTAGTAATTTTGGTTCTGACTTAAGCTTTGTGCAGACTAGCGCGACGCGACAGCGCAACGCGAAATCGGTTATTGTTATACCGTGAAGTTTTCTTAGAAATTGTATTGTTCGAGTCGCGTCGCGCCGTCGCGTCGCGCTGGTCTGAACGAGCCTTTATGTCTCTGCGAGCATCTGTATTATTTTTAGATGTAAATTGTTATTTTGTTCTTAAAATGATCAAAATTGTGGAATTGATTATTTAGACTTGCGATATGTACTGGCTGTCATCGAAGCTGTCTTCATTTCCACAATCATCGCCTGCAACAGCTGTTTTTGTGATCTATTTTGTGTCCTCAATATTTTGTACTTATAACTTTATCTTTATTTATAGGAGATAACGTAGATTGTTGGATGGAGATCCAGGCAGGGAAGGGTCCATGGGCGGCGCCAGTGTCCGGCATCGTCCCTTTGGGGTCCACCCTAACCCTGGTGGTTGCCATCAACGACTATCGAGGTAAGCCGTATTTATTATTCCTACATTTGATCGCTGGTTGAGAATTACCTACTTACTTATAAATGTTGCTTAAAAGTTAAGTAATGGTTATTAACGTCTGCTAAATCATTAATAATCATATTTTTTTGACGTTTAAGCACACAGGCACGCAGGCATGGTTTAGGCACATTTATAAGGCATTCATCACTATAACCCAGCAAGTGTGAACAGGCATCGTCTGGGCACGCTCGTTCCATCATAGACCTGCAGTACTATTCTGTAACCATCTCACCGTGAAAACTTAAGTGAAGTGAGCGTGGAGTGAGCTGTCATTCCACAGGGATTGACACTATTGACAGCTCACTTCACCCAAGTTTTCACGGTGAGATGTTTACAGAATAGCATGGCTGATCCATCGTTTTCCATCGGCGAGATCAGGGTCAAGAACAGGCCCACACAGTAATTGTAAAAAAAAAGAACATTACGAATATGAAGGATTCATAAAGTTTTTCTCAAAAGCTACGCAACAACGCGTAGGAATCTCTTTTAATCTAAAAGCCTCCCTCAAAAAATGCGTGTACGCCTACACTTTGCAAAACCGTGTCAAAACTACATAACAATCTAAATATATACTGTTAATTGCTAATAATTACACATCTCTCTTGTTTATAATTAGGAACTGTGTTTAGAATTACCTATTGTTTCATTTCTAAACGCAAAAATTATTTTCCCTAATATTATTCATCAATTTTTTATTGCTGTCATTTCCGAGGTGCGTGTAACTTTGCCTCGTTAGAGTTTTTGGTGCGTGGGAGTGTAAATCTATAGGCATATAAGGCATTTGTCCAAATATGGCTTTACGGTGACGAATTAAGATGTTAAGCGCAGTTTACAACTCTGTTTTAGTACTTAGACGTCAAAATTATTGCCGGATGTCTTTTAAACATGATTTGTTAGCTGGTTCTACGGCTGATTGACTGTAACTGTGATGAATATACGTATAAAACTCACTAAAATTGGTACTGAAACGCGATGGACGCAGCCGTAAAAAATTAATAAGCTTTGTTTATGCTCAAATATGACAATTTTATGAAACGATAGTAAGGGCATAAACTAAGCGATAAAAGCTATATAAGTTTCTTACAATTTTAAATAGATGACATTTTTGGAAATATTTTTTGTGTATTTAAATTAAAATATAAATTTGATATACATACTTAGTTCCCAGCTATTTTTATTTCCAAATCGGCGGAGGACCGGTCGTTTTACCAATTCTTGGGAGAGGCCTATGTTCACTACTGACTTTTGGCTGAAATTGAATGATGATAAGACCGCTTTTCTACGTTTTATGTTGCATAAAGTGTAAATATTATTATTTAAAATTTATTAAACAACACCAAGAATACTTATTAACGTACTATAATTGTACGCGTAGCATGACGACCATAGAAACGGGTTTTGTCGACGGAAGAATAGCCAAAATGACAGATAGTTCATTTTGTCTATTCTTCCGTCGACAAAAATCCGTTTCTAAGGTGGTCATGCTACGCATTCTAGATGACAGTTGTATATCTATAACTTAGATTAAAAAATAAAATTAAGCTAAATCATATCAAAAACAGAACGTTACAGCAGTCGGTACTGCCACCAATGAACAACACTGTTATACAGGGTGGCAGGGACATCGACTCGAAAACTGTTACCATGGATTCAGTACATGATTCTGAAACCCGCTGAATTGTTTTATAGGTTATTTAAAAAAAAAATCTGCTGTTTTATAAACGTGAAAAAACCTACGCAAAAATGTATGGAACAGCAATTTTTTTTTTGAATAACCGACTAAAAGTTTCAGCGCAGCGGGGTTCAGAATCATGTATTGAATCCGTGGTAACAGTTTTCGCGCCGACCACACTGTATACTGATATTCTATGTATCTACTACAATATACCTAAGTGAACCACGTACAAAGTAAATATAATGAGGGTAGTAATAGCAGCAGACTGAACGGTCTGCAAGCTCCGCTTAGTATCGTTGTTAATTACCGATATACAGCTTGAAATATTGTGTGAAGTAATTACTGTTAGACTTTACAGCTGCATAGCGCACGGTGGAATAAGCTACGTGTAAAGACTGGGTTTCATTTACGCGAGCATTTTAAGTAGCACTTTGGTCTGTTTCGGTGGTCTAGTCGTGGCAAGCGCTATTGCTGAGCATGAGTTCCTGGGTTAGATTCCCAGGTCGGGCAAAGTGTTATTGGGTTTTTCGATCAGGAAATTCTTAGTAGCAGTCTGGAGTCTAGATTTGTGCCCGGTTGATGGTTATAGGCTCGCTTCCTGTTACATGGGACTTAAACATAACGTGCGAAATGTGGGTGTACCTCAATATTACCCTTTTTTTTTTTTTTTTGAAGGTGGGTAATTATCTAATAACTTCCCCCGCTCTGGCGGAGCGGGAGGGCGTGTCAGACTTTTACTGACTAAAACCCACCCGTGTTCCTTCCGTTGCCTGTGTGCCGGGGTCGCGATATTCCCTAACCTTACCCTACGGGGAATTCAGGCGTCATTTTATGTTATAAGCATTTTATGGAGCACTTAGTAGGTACGGGTTCACTTTGATTGTGAACTACCACGATAGTTAAGCAATTGTCGAGTATTAATTGTAGGGCGTAATCGATTGATTTTACTATAACTTTGACTGTCCCGTGATAGTCAAAGTGATAATAAAATAAATCGACTGCTTACTCTTTATTTATAATTTTCCATGAAAAACCTTGTGAGACAAAATGAGTTATTCTTGCATTGTCTAAGAGAAACCAATGAGGAATAAAAAAAAATATTGGAACGAAGTCCTTATCGCACATTATACTCTGCACACTTGGCGAATGAGAGCCAGACCGAAAAAAGTGTAACATATTGACTCTCAAAACTTGTTAATTTATTTCACTGAGCCTCTTATTGAAAGGTACCATTCCGTAGCCGACCGCAGGTGGCAGCAGCTGGCGACGTGTCGCTGCGACACGACAGGTTTCTATGAATTTCTATGGAATACCTTCCGTAGCGACACGACGTACTGTGGATCGAAAAAAGGCTCTAGAAGAAATAGGAGTTTAAATTTTAAAATGTCGATGTTTTGCTTAAAATGGCTTCTAATAGCCAATATTATGCATAAATATATCATAGGACACGATTAGGTAGGCAAATTATATTATACGTCATATAACGAGATCTGAAAAAATCAAGTACGTCAAAAAATCATAAATAAATAGTTACATCAGCGTGTCCCAGGATATAACGGTTATTCTCTCCGTTCCGGAGATCTAAGCATTAAGTAGGCTCCATACATTTTTTTCGCAATAAAAATATAAGTTGCTAATTTGCCTACCTGATTGTATCCCATGATATATTTATGCAGAATATTGGGTATGAGAAGCCATTTTAAGCAAAAAAAAACAACCGACACTAAAATTTTAGCTCCTATTTCTTCGAGAGCCTTTTTTCGATTCACAGTCCGACGGTATCATAGAAACATAGAAACCAGTCGTGTCGCGGCGACACTTCGCTTGCTGCTGCCGTCTGCGATCGGCTACGGGCTTGTTTGTACCTTAATACATAATATACATTGAAAGGAACTTCGTTCCAATCGGATGTCCCTCGACACCACTCGACTTATTTTGCCTATGCCATTTTGTAAATTAAAAGACTTGTAACTAGGAACGCGTAAAAGGAATGATACCTTAAAACCAATGAAAAGTAGTAAGAATTGTTAATGAGAAAATGGTTACAGCTACTTTGTGGTCGAACTAAACGAAAACTATATTTAGAAGACACGTACACATCAAGCTATACATTTCCAGTGTAAGCTGACCTCGCATTGTACGGAAATCCTATACAATGCGAGATCCGTAGCCGTGTGTCGTACAAGCGAAGAGCGTGCGTACAACTTTGAAAATTAATTTTAAAACAGCGTGGTAAGTAGATAGTAAAAGATAAATGCAGTGTGCCCATTTATGAAACTACAACTGATTGAAAATAAAGTTTACCAATTCTTTCGGCTAAATTCAAAGTTTTGACGTGTTATGTTCATAACTAACTCAAATACGACTCAAAGTCGTGAGTCGTGCCGTAAACCAAAATGAAATAAATAAATATTTACACTAGAAAAAAATATCAGTAGGCTTTTAAAAATAAACAACTAAATAAATATTAAACGAAAGAAACTTGTAGCCGTCACGTTCAAAAAATATTTAACCATGGAAATAACATAGAGGTGTTACAAAAAATATTATTACCAAGACACATTTCATTCATAGAAATCATATTTTAATTTTTGTAGAAAGCTCGAAGTGCCCTCATAAATCAAAAATTAAATCCTTCCAAGCTGAACTTAAAAAAACAGTTTTATTTGCAGTGACGCCATTCAATAAAAGTAACACTTGCGCCCACGCTCTTCATAAAATCATAGTTTGTCTCATCAAATAATACGATAACGGTTTCCTAATGGAACTTTACTAATTGATTTCTGAGAATGACGTCAATTTTAATAACTAGTCAAGAATATCTCAATGAAGAAGAGGAAAAATACTAAGCTGTGACATCAAAGTGTAAATTAAGGAAAAAATACTAATAAGCTCTGACGTCAAAGTGTAAAATAATTTCAATTTTTGTAACAGACAGGCGACAGGCTCTGTAACGACTTTATCAGAGAAACACGAAGGCGTTAAAAAATAGTCTAGTCTCTAAATTTTACCTTTTTCCACCCAAATATTTCCGAAACTTCCTCAAAACATAACTTAACAACAAACGCAAACTTCCGCCAACACACAAACATACATAAGTCGAGAAAACACGAAAACTCGTAAAATCACTAGCAGGCTAATGACAGTGTTTACACGACTTAACGGTACCCGGTAATTGTAAAAAGTGAACTGGACAAATATGTACGAATGAGTTTGCTTAACGGACCTGCAACTATGGGGCTTGAGACTGGATCCACCTCATGGATCACTTTTAAACGACGTGCGAGTGTATTATATATAGATTCTGTAGAGTTTGTAGGTGGCGTTTTAGCAAATATAGCCTATATTAATGTAAAGGAATTTGACGATGGTAATAAAATTAGGAAGATGCGAAGAGAGATTAAAATTATAATAGAAGATATACACCAAAAAAATTAGCCTATCTTGCAAGAAGATTCAATTTTGTGAGTTAATGAAATAAGAGTCCTTTTTGAATCCATGCGATATCTCTACGTAGGTATTTTTATTTGTGTTTTTCGATGACTATTATGCTGCAAGAGCAATGTAAATAAAAGTAATGCGGTAGGTCTCTCTTCGTAGGTTATCAGAAAACGATTAAACAATTTATAGCTACTAACTTCCGTGTTCTTCCGCCAATAAACATTAATCCGCTGTACGAAACGCATAAAGTTAAATGAATTAAATTCCTTTCCGCCTATATTTACGTTGATATTCAAATTTTATGTGGGTATGTATATTTTATCTCGTATCTCTTTGCGAGATGGTTTGCAGGGTCAAGGGTTAACCGGACAGACACCACTTGGCTATATGTATAAGCGGCCACCTACGTACGCTTTGGTAACTTAGGCACGGCTTTGGATGTTTATAGCCGTTATAATAGCTTTCGTCCCGTTCTCAGTATAGTGTACACATTGTTTTTTATGTTGACATTTGCAGAGCATTGTGTTTTTCCCGCAAATTAAGTTTTGTCTGCATTGCCTATCGATTTCATCGAATCAGTTAGTTGTACCTTATGTTACCTACTACATTGTAGAGCATTCAAACATTTATTTTCTCCCTTCTTGCCATTCTTCTTCGCTAAATTCAATATACTTTGATAATTGAATTCGTTCCTAACCGTTTTTAAACAGCAGCACCTATTATTTTGTTTGTGTAATTGTGAATTTTCACTACGTCATGCTTATTAAAAACTTCCATAACACACACACACATATTTCCATAACTTTGCAATTTTTATGTCTAACATTTACAGTTGCTTCAACATCCGTTTCATCAAATTTTCCGCAAGCCTCCTAATGAACAATGCTCATTTCACAATGGAACTCCATTAATTTCGTCTCAATTGAATCAATAACAGTTCTCATTCGTGCGTTGAGTTCTTTTATTTAATTGACAATGATTAATAGTCTTAATGTGAGTGATCTTGTACTTTATAAGTAGTTGGATCTGCGAGCGCGTCTTTCATCTCCTCATAATTGAGGGGAAATTGATTTCTGCGTTGCTAATTCAATTTCCAGGTTCGCGATCACATACTCTTTGCAAAATCTTTGGACATCGTGCCTATTCGGTACCTTACATTTTTTTATAGATAGACGGTTAGATATATTGATGACTCAATCAATTAAAGACCATTGTGGGCTTAATTGCACTTAAATCTTAAAGCTTGTCGTTAGTGTGTTTCGTATGATGAAATACTATTTACCGTGTTACGTCTCCACGGCTTATTTGGTAAAAATCTTTGTTAGACCAGCTAGGGTTCAGACCATCTAGGGATCTAAACGTAAAAGTTTAGTAGCTGTTGAAAATCATTCATTGTAACTTTTAATACTGTTATTGTCTCGACATAAGTTCTATCATATTGATCAACAGAGTTTTCGTTTTTATGGGCATTAGATCTATCGGATATTTTCTGTCATTGAGTTTGATCATGATCATGTCTAATTTCATTAATTTCTTCAGTAAAGTTTTGAACGTTCGAATAAGTAATTTTGTGCGTATGAGTGGAAAATATTCATGTTGCAATAAACTCTTAAACTTTTTGATTACATCTGTGCTTTCAACAGGTTAACGTAAAATGTACAAAGATTTAATTCAACTTTATCACTAATGACGTCAACACCTTCCTAATACGTGTTTTCCATTTCGGGCTTTACTTCTTGGTTTTTGTAATCTCCCGGATGTAGACACCTTTCTTCATGTGACGTTTATGTTTACTTAGACGCTAGACTGTAAATACTTTTTACCTATGCTTACTTTTTTATGTATCTACTAAGAAAGTATTTATTTATCACAAAATGAATATATTCTTTTGACATGTCTTTTGGTATGTGAATATAATATAGTTGAGAATAAAAATATGAATGAGTACTAAAAGTAAAGTGAACGTTACCGGAAATATACTAGTCTCAAACATGACAAACATTACAAGGTGCGGTTTGACCAAGCTTTCTTCGTTTAATGGAATATCTGTTGACTTACGAAAAGTGTTTGCCCATCCTTTAAGCTAAACGATCTTTGTTTATGTTCGCTGTTTAGTCTCCACTTAAGTGTAATAATATTGAGAACTTGTATGTTTGTTGTCAGCTACAAGTGTTGGGTTATGCTATTGTTAGGTACCCTAAGTACGAGGCGAGTGGTAAAGTACCTACTCGTCTGGTATGGTCTTGCGTTTTGATATTCTGTAGGTAGTACTTGAAGATACTTTCATACTTCATTGGTACTTTGTATTCTAATATACGTATACGTACGGACGGTTTCTGACCATCGAGTTTTACCTACTTTAATCCTTGATAAGTAAATAAATAGGCCGTAAGATTACTGTACTACAATAGTTTTAGTATTAGTGGTACATAATTTTCCACAGATAATAATATCGTAAACCGCGGTCGGCAGCGTGAGGTCAAATCCATCGCCCCGTCCAGTATTAATAGTCTAATGCCGTTATAGTTAACTACTAGGTCAACAAGGTTTCTAAAATGTCCTATTACAATGAGATGTTAATGGTAGTTAAAATCACTGTGGTAGCTTATTCGTTAGTTACAACCACGCCACGTTACCTACTGAAATCCAGCATATTTTTGTCCTTCAGTCCCTTAATTAGTTATTTGTCTTTGCCATATGTATGTTTAGAGTAAATCTTTCCAACCATTCCTATTCAACTTTCTATCAAAATCGTAACAAGCTCAATAACTTAGTCCGTCGCCTTTCTCACAATCAAATAGGCTGGGAGAATTGTCGCGTCGCATGATAAAGGCTATCACTATACCATATATTTCAAAGGAAGAATTCTCGTCGCCCATAAAACACTAAACAATAACATCAATAGCACCTACCCAATAAGTAACTTAATAGTTTCTAAGGACATATCTTCTTATCTTTCAGGTGAATTCGACATGAGAGTGAAGTCGTGTGCGGCGTCAGACGGCTCCGGCCATGTGATTCAACTGTCAGATGAATATGGATGCGTGCTGCGACCTAAGATGATATCAAGGTACGACGCTAATGTATGAAGCTCTTATCTAGGTTTTAGCATCGTGTGCCGTTGGAAAGTCTGTTGGATGGATTTGCTTTGCCTGAAGGTCAACATACGGAAGTTGTTTTGGTAAAATCTTCTATTTCTAGTCTTTTCTATTTTTTGTTTTTGTGTGCTTAGGTACCTGGGTCAAATAAATTTATTTTCTTACTTTCTCTACACCTCTTCCTTTTCTTTTTTTACTTATTGTCAAAGATGCTGCTCAATCACTACAAAATTTACTCCTGCTATAAATTCAGTGGAAATAACTAACCCGTCAGATCTGCATTCATAATCTATTTCTACGCCAGACAGTATACAGGGTGTTAAAAAAGTTGCGTGCCATAGCTTAAGGGTAGGTTCAGTATCGATAAAGGAACTCAGGAAAAAAAAATGAAAATAAAAACATCAAATAATTATTGTAAGATCAACCTAATTTAGTACCTGCTAACTTAAAATAGCAATCGTTTAGAATTAAATATGTTTTATTTGTTTAAATGCTTTAATTACTTACGTAGGTAACTCTAGAAAATTATTAATTAGCATTTAAACAAAATAAAAACATTTTAAGCAATTTTTTAATCAATTCTAAACAATTGCTATTTAATTAGTAGGGTAGTACCTACTAATTAAATAGCAATTGTTATTAGGTTCATCTTATGATAATTTTCGGTTTTTTTTTAACTTTTTTATTTTTTACGGGTTCCTTTATCGACTCTGAACTCAACCTGAAGCTATGGCATGCAATTTCTTAAACATCCTGTATTATGAAATCGAGCCCTATTTGCATGAATCGACTCAACACCCTTTTTACATATTGATCTCATATCAATTATACAGGTAGCGTGAAATGGTGCAGAGAAGGCATAAAAAAAACTCTATACTTATCTTTGAATATATTTGTTTCCAGATTCCTCAAAGCCAAAGCCGTAGACGAGCGAGCCACTGTCATAACCTACGCGTTCTTCCACGCCTTTAAGTTCCCTGATGCCCTCAGCGTTCACATCAGATGTAAGGTCGAAATATGCAGGCATGGCTGCCTGGACCACTGTCAGTTGGCTGGAGTGACCCCGCAAAGACATGCAGCTTTAGACAGGAAAGATGACAGGACACATCAAGACCACAATGAGATAAAGTAAGTAAAAATGAATTTGGACCTTAGGCTTATGGAACGAACATTGAATATAAGTTTCTTAAGTGCCACAGTTCCTTTGTAGCGAACAAAATACATTTTGTCAAACATCCTTGGAAATTCGAGCATTATTTTGACCAATCTTCTTAGAGATACATCGAAAATGCTGTCGAATACATGCGACCGCCCGGCCGGCAATGTTTGTATGAAAATCTATATCTGTCGTGTTTAGTGGCGGCCGAATAAATTACTATGAAAACTCTGTCGTGTAATTTCAAAATGGAACGATCTTTTTACTTAGAAACATGGCAACCAAGGAGGTATCTTGTCAAAGATTATATTTAAATTTCGATTCGGCTTGCAAATAGAGCTGTTTAAATTAAAGAAGAAACAAATGAACATATTGGCGCGAGAAAAATTATCGTTGTTTGTCATTGATTCTGGACTTTTTAATTTACATAGTTTGACTTTCCGCGCATTGTTTGTTTAAATTACTATACAAGCTTTGGCTGCTACAAGGACTCATGTATGTATGCCTCGGCTTTGCTTCAGCCCACATTTTCACGTTCGCCCATCAATGCCCCTTTCGCAGGCCGCGGCAGTAAGCACTATTTGAAAGACATGGTGGATAGCTTATTCTTATTAAACAAGTCTTCAACTCCAAAATACAGTAAAGAAACTAGGTACTAAATACGCAAGTCAAGTCCTTTAATTAAATCATTTCCGCTAGCTTATCTGCCTTTGACATGGAAAGCGATATCCATTTAAGAATAATTTATGTTCACTTTAAAGCAATTACTGGGTAGGCAGCAATTAAGTTTACTTGGAAACCCATCTGCATCAACGTTTGAGACAAGGAAGTATAAATTACATTTATTAATTTCTGTCTTATTGTGAAAATTTAAGTTTAGCTAAGATAGGTACTTTAACCTACTACTGATGGGGAGAGACACTACCAATTTACACCGCTAGGTGTCTCATCGTCACTGGTGTTTTTTATCTATCAAACACCTTTGGTACATTTTTGAAGTGTTATTTGAAATGCATTAAGTATTCAATTTACAGCCTATATGTAGTGCACTAAATAACAGAATTTTAATAATAAAAGCGTTTTTCTGTTGATGAGGGAGAAAAAAACTAAACCTAAACAATTTTAAACCAAATTTAGGGCCAAGGCTATGTAGTGATCACTTTAGACCCGAAGATATTTATGACGAGAGCGCATAATTGAACTGGATAAGGTCCTTAAACTTATTAAACAGAGAGGCAACTTACAGTTACCACTGAGGGTGGCGACATCTGTAATTAGCTTTACCTGACTCTCTCCATTACAATATAAAGTGGCTATGAAATAAATAATAATTTCCTATCATTTTTACAGTGATTCATCAGCTGAAGATGGAGGCCTTGACCTATCAGATGAAACCCGTCTTCCTCTCGAAGAAGCCTTTGGTGATGAAGTATCAGGAGACGTTGTTCTCGCGCCTGCTCCATTACCACAAAGGGCTCCAGCACCTGTTATTGAACCTGAGAGTGATCATATGTCTGCTGTTGAAGAGCTGGTTGAAGCCCTTGCTAGGCCTTTCACTGTAAGTAATTTTTTAGAATGAACCTCACAGAACGAACCCCATTAAAAAAACAAAGACAGAAAGAAACAAATATACAAGACAGTGTAATTGGGTAAGGGCTGATTTTTCATTCATAAGATAAATATTAGCTCAGGTATAAAAAAATAATTCAATAAATATATTTTGCAGCTAAAATTGAGGTTTGACAGCTTTTGTAGGTACCTTCATTCTTCAGAAAAAAATATCTGAAGGTTGAAAATCGGCCCTAAATCTTGTTTATGTTATTTTCGCTTTTAACAATTTTTCATTAAAAACCATGTCCAGAATGTAATATCCTTCCTTAATTGTTTCCAGGACCGCCCCACAAATATCGATCGCGACCGCTTCCCCCACGGACCTCGAAACCTTGGCACGAACATTAGCCCTGAACCTTCTGGTGATGGAGTAGTCCCAGCCAAGGCACCAGGTCCTGCTGTAGCAGGTCCCAGGTCTCTGCGTAAAAGACGAACAGTTCGCGACGCCAGATCTGCGGATGTTGGTGTTTCTGGGATATATGAAGTGGTGTCTGAAGCAGATTTGGCTTTCGGCCCTTCAAGGACGGAACCTGTCACTGTGTTTAGTGGTCGGATTCGTGAAGAGGTAATGTTTGGTTTAGCTTCATAATTATTTCTTCCAAATGCAAATGCAGGACAAGCTTACATAAAACTTTCCAAAGAAAAGTATGACCTTCGAGAATCATCGTCTATCTTCGGAAATACGAACGCTCGATGATCAGATCTAATTCAGAGCTGTTACAACCATGGAATTACTTGCTAATTATGTATTATCATGTTTAAAAAATTATAGACTAACAACTCTATGCAATTCCAAAAAACTTTATAAAAAGTTTTGAGTTATAAACAACGATCTGAGACCGGAATAGGTAACCCGACAGAGAGCAAACTTCATACAAACGCACACAAAATAATAATACACAAACTGGAATACTACAAAGCACGTTAGTATAAAACTTAGAAGCATGTCCTCTCTGGGGGATTACTCTGTGGCGCGACGGTCGAGATAATTCAGAAATACGATGATTACCGAAGCGCATACCTTTTCTGGTTTACATGTACCTAGCTTGATATTTTAATTTCTCTTTCCATTCATCACTTTTGAGTATTAACTAATAATGTTTTAATCGTTCATCAGGTGGTCTACGGAATTTGCATGGGTGCAGTCAGCTTCGGTGCTCTATTCGCTTCGGCAGCCGGAGCTGCCGCTGGCGCAGCATTGGCTGCAGCGGTCATGCTTCAGAAGCTTCGCTCCCGGATGGCGGTGCAACCACCCATCCCAGTGTCTCCTGCGCCGGCGTCACACTCCCTCGCCGCGTGGATGGCCCTCAGACTCCTCGGGTCACAGCCACACCCACATCTCTCCCGTGACGGTTGATTGGGACGTTGCCAATCAAAATCCTACCGAAGACTGTTCTTAGATGCTAAATATTCAATTTATATTTCATAGCTCTTCATTTTATAGTTTTTATACAATGATATTATAAGTAAAAAGATGTAGATAGGTCTCCTACCCAACATTCGGTCTTCTATCACATACGTTTAAAACTTTATGTTGTAATTTTACACTATAGATTACAAGTGGAAGTAGGACGCCATGTCGTAATTATCGGAAGCGTAAAAGAGACAAGCATATGTTGCTTCAGTTGACGCTCGGCACGACACTGAGTTATTTTAATTTTTTTAATATATAAATTACATCTCGCAGGTCAACCTAGGAGGTTGACGGCTGCTTATCCGGGCTATCCTGTGGATGCCTTACTAAATTAAGGCCAGCCAGGGCATACAATTTATAAGCTAAGCGACTACACGCAAAGGGCGCCCTGTGGGGTACGGACCTCGGCTAAGGGCGTCGCTGGGGGAGGGCAGTAAGGGACAGGCTGGGGTAGGGCAGTAAGGGACTGGCTGGGGGAGCGCAGTAAGGGACAGGCTGGATCGGAACAAGATTGTTTTGGGATGAATTTAAAGCTACAGGCTCAACGTCGCGGGCTGGCTCGAGCAAGTGTCTGGGAGGGCATGGACTGAGTTCAGGTGTGCTACCTCGCCCAGTGACGTGCCACTTGCGGAGCGCGTATAACCTATCTAAGTACCTGTTTTTACTTATAATATCATTCATTTTATAGTTCTTCTCCTTGTGTATAATATTGAAGAAATCAAAATTTCTTCCAGTTAGAGTTAGCTACCTGATAAAATTTAGAATTTTACCCTTAATTGGAATTGAAAGGTCAGTTGCATCCATGTATTAGATTTTAGACTCGCAGAAAATTATTTAAAATATGCATATAATTTATGTTAGTTGTTAAGTAATGTTTCTAGATCGCCTTAAATAATGGTGCTAGGTCGTGCTACGGACGAAGTCCTGAGAAACCTGATATTGAATTTTCACTTTTGTGAATATTATACATTTTTATACCGATAAGTGTTGTACAGAATTTTTCTACGTTTTTATTGACTAACTTATTAATCATTGTCGTATTCTTTAGTGTCTAGAGGATAAGAATAAACGTCGAGTCATGCCATTAGTGTTAGTTAATTCGTATGATTAGGAGCTTCATCCACTTTAGCATAATTTTCATATCGTGTGTAATGAAGCTCCTAGATAAAGAAATAACATTGATTTCGATAATTCCGGAATCAATGTTATTTGTTGTATTATATTTAGGTACTGAAACCTCTGAGGCTTTAGGCATACTACATCAGTAGATACCTGCTCAATGTTTATAATTTTATTTATTACATTTTATTTAACAATTAGTTGTATTTCATTCATCTTCATTTGGTTTCGTATAGGTATGCAGTCTTTAATAAAAAATAATTTTAGCTGTTTTGTATCGTTAGCGTTTCTTTTATTAGATTTGCAATAATAATAACGTCAGTTTTCCAATAAATTATTATTGGAATTCCATTTCAAGTTAAACTTGTATAATTTAATCAAATAATAGTTATGCTGGCTACTGTGCTTTACAGTTATGAGTAGTCTAGTTGTAAAAGAACAGTTATACCAACTTTGATATGTAGAATTTTAAAACAAAATATTTTTATTAGACTGCTATCTAAAATTGGTAAAACTGTTGTTATGAAGATATTTTATAAATGATTATTGTATATTACATTATTTCAGATTTAGGATAATGACATTACTGTATCATACGATTGTTCAGACACCAATGAGTTCTAAATAATAGATTCTTCATTTCAAATGAAATTGTTTGCATTTATTTAAGCATTTATTTTTATATTGCTCAATATTAATTGTATCCATCTTTTAATTGCTATGACTAGATAGTTTTAATTAAGTTTTGTAGCTAGATTGAATATGGCTTAAGAGATCGGCAAGAAAATGTATATTTTTATCATCATAATGTAATACCCAGTAACTGAGGTGAGTAGGTCAGATAAGCAGGCGCTCCATGTAAAATACTGGTATTCAGCTGCATCTGGTCAAACTGGAAGCTGACCTCAACATAGTTGGGTAACGGCTAGGCAGAGAGAGATTGACTTTACGCAAAATATTGTTGACACTTTGTTTGAATTTTATGGGTCGTTTGGTACTTTTGTGAAACGGAAACAGCTTATACGTATGTCTGTACCAGATAACTAACAGTGATTTTATACTGAAATAGCATCAGCTATTTAATGAGATAAAAGCAGCAGCTCAAACATCACTGATGTGGTACTTTAGGCATATAAAAAGTGCATTCATTTAAAACGCCAAAAAATTTGGTGCATGCTTAGTAGGTAATTTGTGTGGCATTTATGCAATAATTTACTACTATTTTGATGAAAACGTATAAGTAAAAACTAAAACACAATAGGAGGTACTTATAACTGTCGAATTGTCGATCTCACAACCATAATAAAATATGACATGCCACCCAAAAATCTTGCATTTATTATAGAAAAACTATTATTATATAAGTTGAATAGAGTTTTCGTTTGAAAACTGTCTCCCTAAGTGCAATTTTACTTTTTATAATTAATTAAATGTATTTGTATTTTATTTTTATTCGAAATATTTTCTGCGGTTATGGTACTTTTTGGTGTAAAGTCTCTTGTGGCACTATTTCTTTTATAAATAATATTCTGGGGAGTATTTATAACTTATGAACAAAATGTTTTAAGTTTCACTGTATGGATGCAGTGACGAAATGTGTTTTACGCGTAAGCACCTGTTAATTTGTTTAATGGATTAAAAATTATGTTGAAACATATAATTTCGATTGTTTATTTTTGAAAGTCATTAAGTAGGTGTTTAAAACCCTAGTCTTCTAACGACTGCCAGTAATCTTAGGGCGCTTGCATAAAGACAAATCAGTACCGACCGGTGCGGGTAATATAGCCCTGTATTAACTTATGCGCTCACACATAAAGAAATAGAAAAAAAAAATGTTACCGTTTTCGTCCGTAGATCAACCTGTTGACGCTGCTTTATGCTTTGAGGCTTCAGAACTTTACACCCTGTTCCTTATACAGGGTGTAAAGTTCACTCATCCACCGGACGGGTGTCGTGTCTGGCATGCAACTGCCCAGAGGTTGAAGTCGGGATTTTGTATATATTGCGCGGTAAACTCTAATTGCGCGATGCAGGATTTGTGTAACGTCAGGATGTTGTGTGACGTCAGGTTTTCGTCGCATGTGGCGATGTAGATGCTGCCACAATGCCATTACCTTTATGCAGGAAGCACCTGCATCATGACATTGTAAACTTTATCATCGTCACCCACAGCCCGTCTTCACCAACTGCACTTTCTTGTGCCACAGTCCACATTCCTGTGCTACTCGCTATCATCAAGAAAAATCTAAAAGTAATTGTAAACTTCCTAGGCTTAATTTAGGTCTAAGGCGATTAACACACGGCACCGCACACCGCTGCGGTAGGCGGTGAAGCGGATCTTATGTTGCATTGACCTCTAATAAATCCTTTGATGCCTACACACGTACGCCGCCCGACCGCGCGGTTGAAGCCGTGCTCTCACCTTTACCTCCGCGGCGGTGCACGGTGCCGTGTGTTAACCGCCTAAGTGGTGAAGTAGGTACAATAATTGAGGTTTCCCTACCCGTACAAATAAGTACCTAAGTAGACAGATGGGTGTCAAATTCCTGTTGGCTATGGAGGCCAATGGCCATATAAGCTTTGTCGACTAACCTTTGTCGAATACGGCCTTTTAACAGTGTTGTGCGTTTGACACGTCCTTATTCTCTTCGTCTATGAGTTATTTATATTTTATGAAAATACTAGCGACCCGCCCCTGCTTCGCAACTTTTTATGACTTGACAAACATCGAGATTTCTTAATTATCTATAAGTTTTATACACATAAACTTTCTGGAATACATTCTCTGAATTGTGTTGAAAACCTCATCAAAATCCGTTGCGTATTTTAGAAGAACAAACCGGACATACAGACAAACGCGAAAGTGACTTTGTTTTATAATATGTGTAGAAGACTCTTTCGTGAAATTATGACGATTTGCTGCAAATATAACTTCTAGAGCTATGTTGATGATTAAAATGATCCTAACTAATATTATATATGCGAAAGTGAGTTTGTTTGTTACGCTTTCACGCTAAAACGGCTGAATGGATTTTGATGAAATTTGGCACATGGGTAGACTATGTTCTAGGTTAGGACATAGAATACTTTTTATCTCGATATTCTTACGGGATCAAGAATTATGTGGAAACCGCGAAGCGCTGCTAGTTACCAATAATTTAGCAATTATTTTAACATAATTATTGTAAGTATTGAATTCTGATCAACATATAATACGTTATTATTAGTTCAATTCAAAATTTCTTACCTTTTTGCCGCACTTTGCAAACTGAGTCACGCACAGGAGGACCGGTGTTCTTTAACGCCACACTAAGCTAACTAACTTTTCTTGATTTTATACTGAAGATCACATCTAAACGAGTAGTGTTAATGATTTGGAAAAAATATATGTTAAATAAGAACATTTTCTTAATAACTTATTCTGTGAATATTTTTGATTGTGTTTATATTACATAGAGTAATAATTTAAAAAAAGTTATATCTAACGCTGATAAAAAACTGAGAATTACGCAAAAACTATCAAGCGTATTTTTCTGAAAATTTCACAATTTTAAAGATAATTTAATTATTTATCTTTTAGTATACGTGTTTTATTAAAATACCTTTTCATTTATGTATAATAAATTAATAATGCGTCTAATTTGGGACAGCGCTCCTTGATGGGCGAGTCCTATTGCTGGCTGGACGTACGAGGCGTTGCGTGAGCTCAGCATAGAGCATGCATGCTAACCATTCAAGGCCGCTGGAATATGTCGGCGTCTAGTCACGAGTCGCCTACTAGCGCACGCGCCTTTTAAGTTTTTATAATTGTTGTTCTTTTTTTGCCTATCATGAGTAGGTAACGTGTGACACGAGGCAGAACTAAACTGAGCGAGGTGGGACCTGTAGGTAGTACCAAGTAGATTCTGATTG
The DNA here is from genome assembly GCA_914767755.1 of Agrochola circellaris. Taxonomy (NCBI): domain Eukaryota; kingdom Metazoa; phylum Arthropoda; class Insecta; order Lepidoptera; family Noctuidae; genus Agrochola; species Agrochola circellaris. Next base: position 12,997,286 of record OU611859.1, read on the forward strand.
TTATTCGCTTAGTCCCGTCTATCGTAAGTAAATTTAAATAGCTTCAAAAATTACTAAACAGTCATTGTCATAAAAATAGGCTTTACATTTAACATTTGGCACTGTGGCATCTACAACGCCACATGCGAACTGCGCATGACACTGACATCACGCAAAACGCCGCATCAAAATATACAACATCCCAACATCAACCGTCAGGCTGTAGCCCAGCAGACACAAAACCCGCCTGATCGGAGGATCCTCCCTTTTGTATGGAGGATCAGGAACTTTCCAATCTGCGGGATTACCCCTGTCGGTGTCAACTGTCATTTTATGGATACATAACACCTCACATAACACACATAAAATGACAGTTGATCGCAATGGGATTCATTTTGACAGTTCACCCCAAGTCATTGCGATATAAATAATGTTAATTAGATTTACATTTCTTTATGACGCTTAATAGATATTTTTGAAATTTATTTCTAATAAGATGTTTATTTTATTTTATTTGTTGTTGAGCAGATTAATTTTTCAAACCTATGAAGCAATCGATTAGCAATATCCTTCAGAACTCTCGGATTGTGATTGAATGTGTGTTAAGCCATTAGGGTGCTGGTCCTCATACCTCTATAACACGATTGATCGATATTAATCATGTGTCGCTTAATACTGATGGATCACTCTTTGGTAATGATAACAATCGGGTCCTGATGCTTTCGGATTATGTAACCAGTATATAAAGCTACTGGTAAAAGAAATCGTGTTTTTTTTTTTATAAAACCAGAATCCATACATAAACTCATTTTATCGATAATATTTAACTTCATTTCAATGACAAAATAAAACTACAACATGTTCTTGATAAAAGTTTAATTTTTCAACTGTTACAAATTTTATAAAATTCATCAAATACTTGATACGGTACAAACTCGATTTAAAAAATTCAACTCGTTTATAAAATAAATTAATATGAAACATTTAAATTCCATCGTAACAATCAATAAATCTTTAATAATAATGCGAAGAAAAACAATAAAATAAGAAGAAGAGGTACTCAGGTGGTATAAAAATAAATAAATCGCTATACGTACTCGTAATAATGACTAAAACTTAATTAAAAATAAATATATTAATACTAATGACAAGTTATTTTAAATTACAATCTAGCGGTTCACCTAAGTTGATATTCCGTATGATATATTTTCCGTTGCCCCTACTTCGAATGACCATTCGAGAAGAGGTAACAGAAGATTGTACTTAAAATATTTTAATACTACAATTTGTGTTTATAATTTGTTCTAGCATCGTGAAAACAACTAAAGAAAATATTCAACAACTCAACTCTTCAGTATAATTAACAACAAAGCTGAAACAAACACGGTTGAATTAAATGTCAACTCAACTGTTTCAAGATAGGAATCAATACGATTTAACTGAAGTTCAACGGTTTGTAAATCTACACATAAATTGAATTAATACTAAATAAGGGGTCCCAGATTAACTACATTCATTTGAGCACTCATATAATACGCAAATAAATAATTGGCATGGTCTATATACTTCAGTCTGATCACACTAATATGTACAAATTAGGTTATACACGCTCTGTTACGAGTAGAAGCGACTCTTTGAAATTACATGTGCGGTCGGTGGGTGCGGCCGGGCTATCGTCGTCACGGCAGCTGTCTTCTTCTTCAGATTCGTGATTGGTCGCAACTTTAAAAACAGAACTGCTGACACAGCACAAGAACATAATAACGTAGCGAGGAGAGCTCCCAATGTTGCAGCAAATCCAGGAGTAGTCATACAAACGAGACCCGGCGTGGGAATCACTTTAGGTGCAATGCTTTCTTCTGAAGTATCCATATTTAAGTCACCGGCAGACACCACACGAATCACTCTGTTTACACCAACTTCCTTCTCAGGGGAAGTTGCTCGTCGTTGCCTCCTCACTCTCCTTTCATCACGTCTAGCTTCAATACCAACTTGTTGGTAAGCGTCAATCTGTGGTGGTCCGTATTCAGCGTGAGGCGCGATCACATTTGGATTTCCATCTGAACACTGTTCTGGACATCTGTATCTGCAAATCTGAATAGTACACTGGAAGTGCACCTCCATTGAGTCAGGGAACTTGAATGCTTGGAAGTGAGCATATGACAATACACTAGCGCTGGCTCCGAAGTTCTTGATCTTTGTGAATCTAGACATTAGTTTTGGTCGGGTTACACAGCCTCGCCTATCGACTAATTGTATAGGAGCGCGTTGACCGTCGTGAGCAACACAATCTCGGACTAACATATCGAATTTTGCATCGTCATCCTTGATTGCGAGAACCATTGTCATGGTTTGTCCAATCTTCACGAGACCAGATACTTCGGAAGCCCAAGGTCCTTTACCGACTTGAATTTGCATCCAGCAACCAACATTGTCACCAGCGAAGTCAGCTCGTACAACATCCAGCATATCAACGGGGAATGGTCGGAAAGTGACTGCCTTTTCATATTGATCGTGCCACGTACACCTTAGCTTTCTCGCTTGATCCCATACTTCCTGCACTTGTGGGTCGTACTGTATAACTATCACGTTTTCAAAGTAAGTTCCGGCTGCCGCTACGTCTCCTCTATATCTTGGGTCTCCGCTGCCAGCGGTTCCACAAGCATGAGCACCAATTTCGAAAGAGGCGGAAGTTCTTCCTAGATTCGGTGGGAGATGTACGCATTGATGGTTGGAGTAGTGTCCTTTAGAGAACACGATACCGAAGAACGGTTTGTCAAAACTGAGGAAAACTCTCATTGCGTTCTTCTCGCATTTCACGTCTAGAGACACAATTTTGGGCATGTCAGGTGCGGGTGCTGGCCAGACATCACCAGCTCCACTGAAGACTTTGTCGCTGGCAGCAGTCTGGGCATCAGCAGGAGGTGCGGGTGGTGGTGGCGGTCCTCGGAATCCGGGACCGACGTCGTTTTTGTGGTGATTCACTGGAGGTCCCAGTGCGAACGGCTTCGAATGGATTTGATGGTGGTTCGGGATTCTCGGCATGCCTGAAACGTGACAAAGAAATTGAATAGAGATAGAGAGGTAGCACTTTAAGAAAACACGAGGGTTTTCTATCCATTAAAGTTAAATGTGTATGAATGTAGTTGTGACACCTTACCTAGAGGGTGATGTGCCTGATGATGTGGTGGGTTTTGTCTCCGGTTGTGAGGCGGCGGCGCGGGCGGGGGAGGTCCGTTGTACGCGTGGCTCGGGGTGTCTCGTTCCGAAGACTCCATCGCTAACTGATCTCCCGAAGGTTCAGCAGCACTGCTGGTATCGGGTCCGGCGCCTCCGCCACCGCCTCCGCTTTCATTCGATGATTGGTCACTGAGAGTGCCGCTCTGAAAAATATGAACAAAGTCCATTAATTATCTTGAACGCAGATTTATATCTTTATGTATCCGTATTTTTATCTAGCTCGCTCATAATTTTGAACCAGTGATGTTTACTGTCAGTAGTTTTCTGTTTATGATATTTAGTTTTCGGCATTTTCTTTGATCTTTATTACGCTTTCCTTACTTTGTCTACTTAAACGATTACGTGATGCAAATGTGAGAAATTTTTCGTGATGACTTTTTGGTTCATCACTTTTCTTTTTGGCCCAAATAAAGAAAACCGTAACAAAACTAGTAGACATATTAACCACTAGTATATGGGCTTCTCAAATCTCATAACTTATGCGGACATGGAAAATATCTTGTTTTTTTCTCTTTCACGCCCAGCTTTCACTATACAAAGTAGGCATTATTTTAAAATGTTATTTAATACGACACACTGACCGGTTTACGACACATCAAAGGTTATGCGACAAGTTATACAGTTTTTCGAGGTCATGAACAAAGAAATGCAGATGATTGTGCATTTTACGTATGTTAAGGACATAAATTGGACGGCCATTAAAATAAAGAAACTCCTGACAAACTACTGAATGGATTCCTGCCATCTCTCCGTTTCTCCATAAATATGTTCAACGGGATTTATTACATCTCATCAAAATGTAAATGACAATTTATTTGAAGCAGACAAGGATTAAAAGGAGAGATTAGGCCATCGGAATCCCTTTCATTACTTTCGCTAACATTAATAAATCTGCCAGTTTGCCTAGTAATAACCAACTTCCTTAATTACATCTTCGAACACCAATTACTCATAAACTTGTATCAGGTTATAATATCAGAACTTTAGTGATACAACATCCTGGGTCCACAAATAGTGATACCTATGTGAAAGTTGTACCATAATTCGGTTCCCGTTCTTAAATCATCGGGTCGCTCCGGTTTTTAAATATTTTCCATAACAGGTTTCGGAAATTAGACAAACCGGCACGGAATTTCTCGTTTTAATTGTGATTTTTTATTTTGCTATTTTATTTAGGTGCGGTTTTTAGCTTTTTGGGTCTCTGGGTTGTATATTTTACCCATGCTAATGCGAACAACATGTAGTCGGTGAAAGACTGGGCGGCGCCGAATTATAATATTAATATCTTCTTTTCTAAATAGAATTTCTATTTGTGCCTATTTAGAAGTTATAGTAAACCTTTAGAATTATATAATAAATATCTTCTTTTCTAAATGCAATTTCTATTTGTGCTTATTTAGAATCTATAGTAAACCTTTAGAAATTCTATTATAAATATCTTCTTTTCTAAATAGAACTTCTATTTGTACCTATTTAGAAGTTATAGTAAACCTTTTGGAAGTTATAGTAAACCCCTATGTTGTGAGACATGCAGTTCTATCTTCGTTTCAAGTTTCTGTGTATTATTTATAGATGGTGATCACTTTTAACAAAAATCTTAAATACAAAATTACAGTTCTCATCACAGCAGCTGTCCTCAATATCGAAAGCTAAGTTATTAATATCATACAAAGTGGGTGTCGCGTTCACAACAACCATTTTATTGGCTGGATCGTCAATAGTTTTACAACTCTCATTTGTTTTGCCTCTGGCTATGAAATTAGAAAGTTATTGGTCTCTAGATACGTTTTTCGATAAAGATGTATTCGAGGGTTTATGCCTCCAACCTCCAAGTGATTCCAGTAATTATTTCTGAATGGGATAACACGGATACTTCTATAAAATATTGATACGCATTACGTAATGTGAGGAGAAAGTTGTTGGAAGATTTTTTTATTGGGTTATAGATTAGAATCGTGTGTGGTAATCTTGTTATTGTGTAGTTAATGTTAGGGAATTTTATTTTATTGTTTTATCTGAATCGCGTCATTACTCATGGTAGGAAAGTTATTATTCATCATTGGTTTGTATCATTATGAGCAGTGATGGGAACTTTCGGAATTTCCATCGGAGTCTGTATGTAGGGGAGTTTGTTGCGCCACTTTTTCTTCCCAGCTAAAGCACTAGGAAGAGCTGATTCTTAGCCTAGTTTGAATAAATGACTTTTGAATTTTATCATGGGTTCTGTTTTGATGATTGTAAATGGCTGAAGAAATGAGTACCTACATACTCGTGTCTGCATAAGCTGCAATACCTACGTGCTGACTAACATCCTAGTTATACGAATAATATTGATGGTTGAAAGGCTAATTCATCTATGCGACATGATTAAATAAAGTTGCAGTTATTTTAAATGTTGTCTCAAATACAAAAACATTTTATCTTTAGCCGTAATAAATAAAGAAATAAATCGAAAAAATCTACAGGAGAGGCGATCTTGAATAGTCTGAACTCGCTCTGTTGTGATACTTCGTAGATATTTCGAATATTTAATATAGGCCTAAGAAACATATTCGAAATATCAATAAGTAAACAATAAAAAAAAACTTCTATTTATCCATAAACTCCCAAGAGCGTAGAACCCGCATCTTATAAGGCATTGTGATTCAGGTCTGACTTAGGTGCGGCGAGTCAGTGTGTCAGCCCGGTCAGTGATCCCAGCGGACTAATTTTACTTTCATTAAATTGCTGAACAGCATCTCCGGTGGCTAAGTCACGGTGCTCTTGATCTGATTTGATTTGCTGTTTTGTTGGGTAACGCGCTTTGTAGATAAGTACAAAGGAAGCGTATGGAGAAAAGGACTTTTTATGAACTTCCGGTTCAGAGGGCCGAGATAAGTAGCAATCGCTTTCAAAGTGTTTCGTAATTCTACAAAGACTTGCAACAGGATTGACATAAAAGATTGTCGGTAGCTTATGTCAATCAAATACATTTTTGTAATTTTTAGAAGAAAGAAAGAAAAAAAAAATGAAAGAAAAAGAAAGAAATTATTGCTATTTATAAGAAAAAAAAAAGCTTTTTTTTTTTAACTTTTTCGTTATCGTGATCCCTGCTACAATGTCACTTCTTCTAGGCCCTCTGGTTTGAAAGGTTCCGTCTGCTTTAATAAAAAAACTTACGTATTTTTAGTATAATTATATACCATAGAGAATATTTATACGGATGTACGATACCTAGGTAACTACTGTTAATTTTCCGGAACATCAAAAAAATAATAATTCCCCTGTTTTGTCCCATCGTCTCCTTACTGAACCGGTCTTGAATTTTTTATTTATTTATTCTTAACCCTTAAATCAGTACCGAAAATCTGTAATCTGATAAAAGGTTTTTCTAGGTAAACAAAATGAATATTTTAACAAAAATCTCATCAATTTCCTTTCATTATTTTCAGGTAGATTAGATTTAGGTGACTAAAAACATTTGACAAATGTTTTGAACGCACCCAAAAAACATTTTCCAATATAATTTCCGACTGCGACAAACTCATAACAAACATGTCACTAACAGGGTGAAACAACCAATTGTCGTCTGCAACAAAACTGAGCAGGATTTCAAGTCCGATGTGTGTCGTCGCTGTAGGTCGCACAACGACCGACTGGGAAAGCCAGCTTTTACTCTTTCCACGACACCTGTCTATTGTCATAAACCGTCATGACTAGTGTGCATTTCATTACGGTGGTGTATCTTTAAAATCATGACCAGAACTTCTTGTTTTAAGGGCCGGTCCATAATTTCTAATTTTACTTTGTAATTATGGGTAACCGATTCTGAATGTGTATATACATACGGGTTTTTACTTAGGTGAGTTGTTCATGTGTCTTGACCTTTTTAGTTCATGTAAAATATTTTAAAATTCAAGCATAACTATTTATTTTTTAAACTAGGTATAAAAATATAAGAAATTAGAATTTAAAGTTCGCTAAAAGATACGCAATCAACAAAGCTTTAGGTCAAACTTTGGGCATTAACTTCCATTCAAGATACATTACTTCTCAATGGTAACATTTCTTACAATGTATGTTTTGTGATCAGGTTCAGTAGCCTTCTTACTTTCCCTTCTTAGGGTAAACAGGTAAATAGTGGACATAGACGGAACTGGCTACGTCCGTCAGCGCAGTGGGTCGGTGTGCCCATATTTGGGGGCTCTACCTCGTGACCGTATTAGATTCTATCTCGAACTGTTTTCCGATATGATACGTGTGCTGTACCGATGTTAATATTGAAGTTTTTTAAAGATTGTTTGGATTTTTTCTGAAATGTTTAGCTTTGAATTGAAAATGAGTTTTCATTTGGTATAAAAATTTGATACTGATCTTTGAAAGACTGGAACCTAATTGAGTTTTTTGGGAAAAAGCTTAAAATCAATTTAAACTTTTATCAAGATATAGATAAATGGAACCAAAGAGTCGAAGACATGTGACATCCGCCAACCCGCACTGGGCCGGGTGGTGCATTACGGCCCACTCCCTCCCAACGAAAGTAGACCTGTGTGAGCCCCCCTGCAGTGGGAACGTTATAGGCTGATTATTCTAGGAATATAAGGTAAGTTATTTTTATGATAGTAAACTTTGAAACTAAGTGAATTAAGTTCCTGAGTATTCCTGACTGTTTAAAACTGCCAGAAGTTCTAGCACATTAGCTACATATTATAATGCTTTCGCGACCATACAAAAACATCACTCAAACGACCAATGACTAGATTTTTTTTCGCATCTAACTAAACGATGTACATACATTATTGCATTTTTTGTGAAAATCCGCAATGTTAACAGTCGATACGGTTTTCTTGGCGGTCGCTAGTGATGTACCATAAGCGGAATCGATTAAATTAATTAACTTTCCACTGATCTGGGAATTAAATTAAGAAAAAAAATGAGAGTTTATACCGCGAGTCGTAAAAGTCGTAAATGGTTTATCATTGGTCTGAAATACTGTTGGTTTATTACGGGCATCGCTATCGCTTCGCTTATTCATAGGACGAGACTTGAATTTAATTTAGTGAATGAGTTAGTGTTGAGCTTTGTTCAGACTAGCGCGACGCGACAGCGCGACGCGACACCGTTTATTGTTATACCGTGAAGTTTTCTTAGAAATTGTATTGTTCGAGTCGCGTCGCGTCGTCGCGTAGGGCTGGTCAGCACGAGCCTTTACTTGTTCAAATGTATACCTTCATACTTTAAACCCGATTTGGCAGCCCGGATAAAGATTTTTCTTTATAATTAGGTTTTGAGATCAAGATGGATTCAATTTTTCATTCTTGCAACAGTTTTCCAAGAGGATGCGTTGATTCTGAGAACACATTTTACCACCAATGTATCATAGTTTCACTTATATTTTATGCTTGAAAATCTGATGAGTATCCATTAAGAATTCATATAAATTAAAATAGAAATAACGAAACAGTGAAGAGAGATGAAACGCATTCATTTTCAGAGTTCTTTCAGTTGATGTAATATGTTACTAAGGACCTGTACCCTAATTACGTAATACACGATCAATCAGAATCTGAATCGTTTTGAAACAGATTGCTTATCCATTGCTTCGTACGTTCGAAAAGAAAATCTGCTCAACAACGTAAATAACACAATGAATGTTGTTGACCTGTCAAATTGAAACAGATTAGTCGGAATTGTCAACGAAAATGTGTTGCGTAATTAGATATCTGAGGTCTGAGACTACCTTAGAAGTGGGAATGTTGGGTGAAAAGAAATTTATTTCTCAAAAGAACATAGGTACATAGTTCACATAAATATGAGAAACTAAAAAAAAAATTCAGGGTACACTAGTCGACGGCTCCAACTCGTTGCTGGGCTCGTAACTAATATGCATGCTAATTAGTCGAATTATTTATTTATTTATTTTATTTTATTTAGTATTTATTTATTTAGTGAAATAGACATTAATTTATGGCAATAGGCATTATTTAGGCGTATAGATATGATGAAAAAACTACTGAATGTATTTACTCAAAATAAAATTATTTAAAATTAAACGTATATATCGTATCCATTATTAATACAGAAAAGTTTGACAGATTGTAACTTCCAAACCATGTTTTTTTCCAATTCTGCTTCGCTACAAGACAAATTGATATAATTTTTAGTTTTGAACATACACCGCCAAACAGACGAGTAATCACCATACTACGTTTGTATGGAAGAATGACCGACTAGCGTACCCTTAAGATAAACATAGTTGTCGTTCGATCTATCGAGTTCATACAGTGAGTAATAATTATTTTATTATTGTTAGTTAGCTAAGTACAACTTTACCCTATTCTTAAAAATGTTCTCTGAAGAAGAATCTCTTATTGCTTTCGGTAACTTATTATTAAGCTCAGTAGAATATTAAAATTAAATAGCTCTTTCTAGATACCTAGTATAATACTACCTACCAAGCTAATTTGCGTTTTACCCGACTGTGAAGAAGGGTTATTTTCATAAGTGTACCTTTTTAACATTTTATCTGTTGCACTGCTCACCACAAACTCACAAAAGCGTGATGCATACTTTCTTGTGAGCGCTCCACTTCCACGATACGGTTTACTATTCGAATTAATATATTTGTGGTAATTAGCTGTTTTGTTGAGCGAGCACCGAGTTTTATCATAGAACTAGGCTTTTCCCGCGGCTTCGCCCGCGTGGATTATGAAAATATCCCACGGGAATGTACCTACTACCGGTATTAAAAGTACCCTATGTTTACTACTGGGGTTAAAACTATCTGTGTGCCAAAGGAGAAGGCTCAAAAATACCCCACGTCTGCTAGTAAAAAGAAATACTTATCGCAAATTATCGCTAAAAATTAGTTTAAAAAATGCAACTAAAATCTGCTCATTTTACTAAATTATATAGTACCCCTGAACGAGTATGCTAGTAAGGATTAAAACCGGAAGTATGTATTATTTTTTAGTTGATTTTAGCGATTTTGTTGGATACTTTTCTCTGCTGTCACACGTGGGGTAATTTTCTATGGGAGATGAGACTTCTCCTTTCATCTAATGAATTATCATCAGCCGTTTTTGCGCCAATCCGGAACATACATCCAGAAATACGGACAAAAATTCTTCGTTTCTATTTTATTATATGTATATAAATAAATATATAGAAGAAAGAAAGATACGGTAGGTCAGTAAAAGTCTCTCTTTTCTCCAGTTTGTGGTTTCGATATCATATAAAGTGTGAGTGTACGTGTATCATGGTCATGTTGGATATTAGAAGCCATTTTGTTTATGTTGCTAAAGACGATAGATTAATGTTACTCTCTACTATTTACTATCTAATATTCTTACTTATGAATATAGCCTACGATTAGATTTATTTTTATTATGCGATTAGTTTGGAAAACGTAATTATACCTTTGAAATATCAGCTCAGATTTTGTATATTTTATTGTTTTTGTTCTGGACTAATTTGATAAAAAAAATATCTGTCTAGCCTTTTCCAAACTATGTTGGGGTCGGCTTCCAGCCTAACTGAATACCAGTATTTCATATGGACCGACTGCCTATCTGACCTCCATAACCCAGTAACTGGGTAATACGATACCCCTTAGTAAGACTGGTTGTCAGACTTTCGGGCTTCTGAAGACCCGTAACGACTGTCAAAGATCCACGAATGACAGCCGGAACCTACGGTTAACGTGGTTTCCAAGGCACGAAGGACTCCGGACTAATTAGATAATAATAATTATTATTCAAATCACGCGTGCAGTCGCGCGCTCATTAGCAGGCTCATTATATGTTATGACGATGTCTCATTAATAGAGATTAATGTTATACTAAATTATGTTTATTTTGAATTCCACGGTGTCTCAGTGTAATCGAAATAAATAACTAAATGGGTGCCAGCTGTTTTAGAACCCAATGTTTTGGCACGCGACGTTGGGAAGAGGCCAGACGGAATGACCATAATGCCTTGGAAGTTGGATGGTTGGTTGGTGTGGGATGCAATCTTTGTCGATACCCTCGCGCCATCCCATCTTCCTAGCACGGCGAGCTGTGCCGGGGCGGCTGCTGCAGTTGCAGGAAACCTCAAACTGGTCAAATATATAACCGATAATCGTTAATCGTTTAGCCGTTCGGGGTTGAAACACTAGGGCTGTGGGGTCCGAGTGCTCACCGAGTTTTTCGGGCCATCGCCAAGCGGTTGGTCGACTCTTCATATGACCAGAGGGCTGGCCAATTGCTGGGCACTTTTCCCGTTGACAGCTATGCGGACGAGTTTTTTGACGCCCGATGAGCTCTTCCCTTAGTTCTTTTTTCTTTTTACAACGAATGATTGGTTTAATCATAATAATAATAAATAATAACCCCACCGCCGTATCTCTACGTTGACGTCGTTGTGGGGCTTGCGCGCTCCAAACTCTAGGTCTGTGCCGGTAGAGTTTACTTTGCCGGAACAGGTCTAGGTTGAGGAGCCAGACCAAGAGAGATACAGAAACCCGCAGGGCAGCATGTGGCGAGCTGTTGGGCAGTAGCGACCCCACGGACCCTATCTCCCGGGAGAAATTTTGTTCCTCATCTCTGGCTTGCCTTTATTGGCCGGCTGGAGTGAACACTGACGAGGAACAGAGCTCCCACCTCATTCTTGCCTTAATTGGCCGGCTTGAGTGGAGATTCGCAAGAGCAAACGTGCTCGGAGGAAGGAAGTATTTCAGTAAGTGCTCGTAGGGATCTTGACCATCTTCCGGGCTCTGGGATTGTTCTGAAAGCCGTGGAATACCTCTCCACTCCTCAAGCACCTCAGGACGTGTTGCCCCCTTGTCGCTACGTCACTATGTGCTAGCGACAGTTTCCGGGGGCCCATTATTGAGTGTGCAAGTCACCCCCTGCCATTTTATCCGTGTACATATAAGACATTGATCAGGCAGGGGCCATAGTCCTTCCATAGTTCCAGGTCACCAGTCAACTTTAGCCACCCAAACCCATAGTCCAATATCTTTGTTTCCATTTCCTGCAATAGTCCTACGCCAACCGAGGGTTGTCCTTGGGTGCACTTGCATAGTGCACACAGGGATCATCGTCGGTTGGTGCCTCAATTCATTAAAAACGCCTAACGGGCCTCTGCGAGTTGGCTTCGGCCCCTCGTACGCCTTCCAAAGGTCCGGGACCCCAGGGTCCCGAGATTTATCAAAGACATTAAATAAAAATAAATAATAAAATTGTTTATTTGACCAAATAATACACACAGACACAGTTCAAAGGAAAGTGGCAGAAATACAATGAGCATAATAATATAGCTTTGAGCACAAAAGACTTAAGTCTACAAGAAATAGTCTATGTACTCGTATACAAAAATAATATGAACCCTGTCTCTTAAACTAGGAGGCCTGTATCTTAAGAGACAGTGATCGGCTAAAATTTGTATTTAATCAAACTGAGCTTTACAAGAGTGAAAGTGTGTCGATTTACCATTTAATGATTATTAATAATATATTATATTAGTATTTATCAAAAATATGGGTGAGTGTTGTGTGTGTGTATGAGTGTGTGTGTGTGGGAGGGGAGAAGGAGTGTGTGTCGATGTATGTGGATGTGTGTATTTAAAAAAAATACAGGAATAGTGACTAAATGACTGAACAACTACTAAACCACTTGAATAAATCAAATGAATAATCTGCCTAAATTAAAAATCTTTGTGGACAATAACTGCCGTAGTTTTTCTAACAATCGTCGATTAGCAACAAAATATGAAGTATCAAGTAACGGATACATACAATTTTCCTCGTTTTCAAAAGCGTACCGATCCGTTGGTACGGTCCGATGAAATCTTAATCACACCAATCTTTCATGGTCTGTTAATTTACGTTTAATCATCTATATATATGAACTTGTGTACAATTTGAAATCGACCGTTGAAGACGAATAGCGGTTACAAATGGAAAAGATTTTGTTGGTAAGCAGGGTAATAATACCCGGGACTGTAGAAGAAATATTACATGGGATCGGGATAGACCCTCTATAAAACCCAATATGTATGTACGTCTTTATTATGTTGGACAATAGAGAATGAAGTCACAAATGTGCAGATTTCCATAATGTTTTTTCAATCCCTTTTTTTTCGTATGATTAGTGATTAACCTGGTGTCAGAGTTTTAAAACCGCCCATGGGCCTCTGACTTGGCTTCACATGCCGTCGAGAAATATCTCTCAGGCATGCCATGTTTCCTCACGATGTTTTCCTTCACCGTTATTGAAGCAAGTGATGATTATACAATACACAGATGCATCCAAAAAGTCGGAGGCCTTGGGATGACTTGGCAGCCCGACGGTCACACCACTAGCCTAGTGGTCACAAATTACAACAATTTCTTTTTTTTAGAACTGTTTTTCATTTGATTTTTAGGAAAAGTAGAACTTGTTGTGTTCTAGGTGTTGATGGTAAGTTCTGGCTACGTTTGACAAATGACGAAATTAGTTCCTTAGTTAATTTGTATCTTCAGGTTGGACTTGAAGAATTAGGTACCTATGAGGGAGAAAAGATATCCAGGGCTAAGTTAGCACGAATGATGACTAATTTCCCAGTTTGACTTAAGTTGTCATATTTAGGGCATTATATGCGTAAACGTTCACTCTAAAGAAGATATGGTAATAAATCTTCTTACAAGTAGGATCTGGGATTGTAAAAAAAACGTATCGTACCTTAGCTAGCTTTGAGCTTACTGACCTACTCGAACGGACTAATTAGCATTAGTACTAGTGATTAGACCTTAATGGCAATGAGTTCTGCTTATCCCATTCCGGGCAGTAATGCAATAGATATGCGCGCAATTCTTGTCTCCTGTAATCAGGCTTCGAAAAGTTATTGATTTTTGCAATGTATCGGAAATAATAAAGCAGTTTTTCCTCAAAACTGTAAAGAAAAAACTGTGCTACATTACGGCGGCAGTTTGTATACGAGTATCTAATCCAAAGCTATAAACAAAAAAAAAACTTATTTTAATACTTACTATGACTGAATGAATTTAATAATACGACGACGACAACGACACGTGTGACGAGTTTATGACACTATTCTGTACCTAGTATTATTATTATAATTTGATTGATGCAGTTTTAATTTGTTATGTTAATTGCTTTGAATAATGGACAAAATAAATAAGTATTTGAGGCTTATATCTTATTAATAAAAATAACCTATCTGTTTATATTTGTACGCCGTTAAGGCAAAACATGACTGTGCTATAATTTAATGTAATATCTTGCATGCAATGAAAATATTTATTACGCTTTATTGCAATCGTTTTACCTGCTGCATAAGCATTTTTTTTGTTAATAAATCAAATTCCTCTCTCTACTATTTCTGGATTATCAGCAAGAATATTACTTTTCAAATCCAGTTACGGCCATGCAACATTGTATTAATTTGAGCATCGTCCATTATTAAATAGTAAAGCGTTTGTCCACGCGAATTGGGTCACCATAAACAACAGATTTGATTTAACTGAAATCCGGCAGCACTATGTTATACACACACACAGATACAATTTACAAAACCGCAATGCTCCAGATATATTCAATTTGTGCACCGCTCTGCCGAGGCATGGAGTTCGCTCGATCCGATAACGCTTACATTTTTATCGATAAATTGAGTCGTGGTAGCGACATCCTTATTCAAACTTGTTTATAATAAGCAAAGTTTGTTTTCAAATGATAAACTTTTTCGATACATTAACGATCATTTGAATAAATGTTATTTCCGTTATAACAATTTCTAATCAGCGGTAAATGTGAATTGTCAACCTCTTCAATTTGCCTAGTCTTTCCTAACTATGTTGGGGTCGGCTTCCATTCTAATCGGATGCAGCTGAATACCAGTATTTTACATGGAGCGACTGCCTATCTGACCTCCACCACCCAGTAACTTGGTAATACGATACCCCTTGGTAAGACTGGTTGTCAGACTTTCGGGTTTCTGACAACCCGTAACGACTGTCAAAGATCCAAGAATGACAGCCGGGACCAACGGCTTAACATGCTTTCCGAGCCACGGAGGCGTCTCGGTATGTTAAGATGGTCACACATCCACGGACTGAACGCGGCAAGCGTAGCTTAACCTATTCGACCGACCCGTGCGGCTATTATTACTTAGCTTCTAGCCCGAATTGTCAACCACTTTATGAGGGAAAAATATACAATAAAAATATACGACAAATAAAAAGAATAATAATTAGGAATTGTAAGACTTGTCTTGAATTGGCAGAGGAAATAAATATTAGATACATAAAGTGTCTATATTTGATAGTGGGAGGTATCGTCCCGCCCAAACAGTAAGAATTAGCATGAACAAATAGACAGTCCCATGTTATTCATAACTATTTATTCAACAATAGGCCTGTCTACCTTTCTATTGGTTGAATTAATTTGGTGTGGACTACGTGATCAGATTATTTTTGATTTAGCCTCGGTTCTTATTGGTACGTCTCATTAATATTGTTTTTAATTTTAGACCAATAGCTGCTGTTTATTTTGAGCCCAAATATGGGTTCAGGGTAAGCGCACAGAAAACGCAGATAAGTTTTAGTCCGTTCTGAAGAAATAGTATTTTGATTGAATTTATAAATTTGAGCTGAACGTTTTTCACAAAGATTAAATTCAATCCAATTAGTATATCGCAGTCTACTTCTGGACATAGGCCTTTCCCAGGCTGCGCCACAACACCCCGTCCTCCACCTTCAGTCCCGCATCCAGTCTGTCCCAGTCACCTTTTTAAGGTCGTCGGTCCAACTAGCTGGGAGGCGTCACACACTACGCTTGCCGATACGCGGTCTCCGGACTCGTCTACTCCACCGACCATCGGAAGATTAAATTTAATAAATGAAAATAATCATATTGTTAAGGATCTAGATTTTATGCATCTTAATCACCGCTGCTCGAAAAATGGCGAAGAAATATCATCTTAACATTAGTCCAAAATTCACTGGACCCACGTGGTGATTAACGGCTCACTTCTCGAGTCCCAGCAGTGGGAACATTATAAGCTAAATTTGTATGTATTTTAAGAGCGGTGGTCCTAAAAGTTGGCAACGTCGCAAATAGCCACCAAATGTTTACCTATTTTGATTAATTTGGCAATATTACTGTATGGAAATATGAAATGTAGCTAACTAGTGATATTGATTATGAAATGCAATAATTAATATCGTAACACCGAATATTTAGTTGAAGATGTAAAAAAAGGATTTGGAAAGTTTCCAAATACTTTTTTTACATCTTAAAACGCTTACATCATAAAATTCAATGTTATAATTGCAATTCATTATTAATATTCTAGCTAGTTAGCCGCATTTCTTATTTCCATACAGTAATATTGCCAAATAAATAAAAACAGCGAAATATTTGACATCTATTTGCGACGTTGCCCACTTTCAGAATAAACGCTCTTAAGAATAAGAAAACAATGCAACCTCACCATATGTAACATGAGCAGGACGCCTATAGCCAAGCCCCTTCGAAGCCGCATCTGTAAACAAATACAAACGAAACATTACTGGATAGTTTCACTTCAAACAATGCTTAAACTAAACACCGTGGGAATTATGGAAATTGATCGCAAAGCTAAGTTAAACCATTGTTTGGTATTTGCTTGTATGGTCAACCCCAATGTCACTATTGAAATAATAATATGTTAAGAAGATGTTTTCAGGAAAAGATGAAAAACACCATGCTTTTTTTAGAAAGAAAGAAAAAAGAAAGAAAAATAAGTTTATTTGACACAGAAACACGTGCATAAAAAAAAAAGATGATAAACTCGAGTAAAAAATAAGAAAAAGAAACAGAATAGATTTAAATACAATAACGAGCACAAAACAGAAATAGTCGGCAGCTGCTGGCACGTCATGACTGTGACAAGAAGGCTTCCACTCAGCATGATGCTGTGCTATGGAGACCCACAGCACAGCGCTGATTTTCAGTGGTCACCCGAAAGAGACGTACGGAGACCAAGTCAGGTTTAATGAATTTTCAATAAATATACAATAAAACACATATAAATAATAATCCGCAGGCATCACCGTGCGTGCATAAAACATAAAACATAATGCACCTAAAACACCATTATACCAATACCTACAAAAATATTAAGTGTTTTGTCTCGCTCCCACCATCACCTTCGCGTCGCCTACGCACTTAGAGCGGTTAACGACTTTTAATTTGGTTATTTTTTATATTACAGTTTCGATTTGCTATATGATTTCCCATTGCAAATCTAGAATAGATGTACCATCGAAGAAGTTCACATCTATACACCGTAAGCAACAATAGTCTGCTTGCAGCGCTCGGCCGCAATAGAACCGGGGCGGTAACAGATGTGATCATCGTGTTCACGGGATTTTGTTTTCAAACTGCTTAGATATGAAGTTCTTCTATAGTACAGTAAAAAATAACATGATTAGGAAACAGTATAATTTTTAATTTTAGAGAAAATGCCTAAGGATTTACTTTTGTTAAATCCTTACTTAAGACGCTGACAAGAGCTAAACCAGGGTCACTGTCTGACTGCATAGAAAAGAAAGAGAAGCTTGATGACACAACGCTTGTAATACAATGCAAAATATGAAGCAATTGATAAGACGTTCTTGTTATTAATTAAAATACCAACGTACGTTGATATTTAATACATATAAAGCTTCGTTCAGACCAGCGCGACGCGACACCGGTTATTGTTATACCGTCAAGTTTTCTTAGAAATTGTATTGTCCGTGTCGCGGCGCGGCGTCGCGTCGCGCTGGTCTGTACGAGCTTTAATTTGGATTGGAACTCAAGGTAAAAGGTTAGTTTACCGTTAATTTGTATCGAGTTATTTTTTCAAAACGTGTTTTTGTATCAACCAAGTTCTGAGAAATATATTCAAGATTAACATATATTTTTTCTGCTACCATAAACTGTAATATGGATCTGGCATTTTTTTTTAATAAGACCAGCCTTCTTTTAACATTTGCCTCTTGTCAGCGTCTTAAGCATGTAAGCTATGCACTTCATTTAATTTATTTTTATTGCTTAAAAGACAATCCTCTCTATTTACCTAAAATGCAAGAAACATTTTTCAAAAACTCTTGTATGTATAAATTTTTATACTCATTAGCACTTCGCTCGGGAAAGTGAATTGTTATGTTATTTAAGGCTACTCGTACCTACCTAGATTTTGAACCTAGGATATAATCTGGCAATGACCTACTTAGTCCCAGACTGAAAAATATTTTAAGCAAATAGCAACTAAAAGTTGACATAATACATATTGTAAATGTAGTGATAAAAAAATATACGTATGTATTCATTTATGAATAAAGTCAAAACGAAGAAAGAGAAACATACATTTTCTTGAGATTTTTCCATATATTTTCCAGTCAAAATATACCAGAGGCAGCTGAATATTTTTCACATATAGCGACAGAGGGTTTATGCTAATATCACGTAAAATACACACGTGAGACACAGAGCTACTTCACGAATACTTCAAACAATGTACATAAGTACACATAGTGAAGTGAAATCCTCACACGAAACCGCCATTGTTAGGTACCTCTACCTAACTACTAATCCAAAGATTAAGAATACTTTAAGCATTAAAATGACGTGTAACTGCTCATTAGTTATAACAATATAGGAGTAGGAGCATTAACGGCAAAGCACACTGAACAATCGTATCATTATCTCATATGATGTTCATAGTACACATCAAGGTATACAGTTCCAGAATAAGCTGACCTCTTAGTGTCCGGGAAGTCTATACAATGACATGTCAACTTAGACTGGTACAGCTTGCGATGCCGTCGTGTGTACAGTGATCACTAGGCTCCCATAATGGGCCCACTTTGACAGCAGCTCGGTACAGTTTCCAAGCATGTAGGACGGAATCTGGTGCCGTATTGTGATTTTGTTTCCACGACAGTATTTCTTCGTGAACGGTACCTACATACTTATGACCATTTATCACGACATTAGTTACGATTTCAGCATTCATTTATTTAATCAGTCTAAAATGTTCCCATTGCTGGGATACAGGCCTCCTCTCAGTGAGCAGGAGTACCACGCGGGCCCAGTGCGGGTTGGTAGATGTCTTTGTTTTTTTTTTTGGTTCTAGAATATGCCGGTTTCCTAACGATGTTTTCCTTCACCGTCGTGAGAGCAGTGGTGGTGAAATAATTTACACAAAGTAAAGCGCTTGTCTGGGTTCGAACCTATAACCTACAACTTGTAAGTCGCGCCGGGCCACCACTGCTCCTTTTCAGCATTCATTTAATGTGTTCAATTGTACAATTAGCATTTTGTCAATCGTTGAAAAATTGATTTGGATAAACAGTTGCCTATGGACGATCTTCTGCCATCTTTCGTATCGGTACGAATTCTATTAGAATTGCTGCTCATGCCAGGATTGTAAAAAGGTTTATTAAAAAGGTGATGGCGAGGCTAACTGCCAGTATAGCCCAAAATGCGCCATAGGTAAATTAGCCTCTTGTGGGGCAAGCCACTTTTCTTCTAAACCATTGCTGAAAAATTACACGAAAAAAAGCCTTTTAGATCCTGGCTTCATTTTAATAAGGAAATCGAAAAAGTTTCAAGAGTAATTTGGAAATTCCGGAAAACATATTACGGACTTCATAGTACTTTATAAGAAACAGGAAAAACGTTGTAGACTCGAAAGACTGAAATAAGTGAATTACTTTTCAATAATGAACTCGGAAAAAGAGCTGTTATGGCTTTCATAATAGGATGGGCAATTTAAGTTAATTACCTCCATTAATATTGATGTTAACTGGGCAAAAAAAAAGCTGTTTAGTCCGTCAGCCAGTTAATAAAAAAATATTAGACACGTATTTTTTGCTTTATAATATTAATAAAAAATGCTTTAGATAAAACGCATTAAAGTTGGGGAGTGGGGCTCACTACGTCACAATTTGGTATAAAATCTACCGGGGAGTGACGTCAGGCCACATTTTAACTCAATGTATTGCCGTAATCTTTTGATAACGTAAAAAAAGAAAAAATACGTGTCCAATATTTTAAAATCTAACGGACAGATAAAAACAAATAAGAAAAAAAAAAAAAAAAAAATTGTCCAATTAATAGGGATGAGACGAGAGAGATGTGATCCGTGGTGTGTGGTTTGTGGTTCGGTTGTGTGTGGTGTGTGTCGGGTGATTCGACCGAATTTACTCGCCCGAAACGTGCGAATCGATACTTTTAAATAATATTATTTTTTCTTGAGGCGATTCGCTCGAAGCCTACAAATTTTTAGGCGAATCGATTCGCCTACAAATGAATTAACTTCTAGCGAACCGCATCAAACACTCTAAAAAAATTGTTGAACTGTTGATTCGCCCGTTTCGGGGGTGTAAATTGTTATTTATTATTTATTTATTTAAAACTCTTAAACTATCATTACAGGTTTAGAAACCTAATGCGATAGCTAAGCCTACTTATAATATTAACTATTTTAAATAAGACTATTACTAACAATTACAAATAACTACACAATTAACACCAAATCCAAAAAAAAAACAAATTCGTGCGAATCACCCGTAAATAGTGCCGTAGGCGCCTCCACCCTTTCATAAAGATAACATCACATTTGTATGGGGAATACTGTGTGATATTATGTTGATGTGATGTACTGTGTGACGTGCTTATATATCACACAGTTCACACAACTTCTCTCACGTAGTTAACTAGAAATGGTAACATTTCCAAGATTCTCAATAGCACACCGGTATCCGTCGTGTATTAAAGAAATACATTCAGATAAACAACAATTTTATATAGGTACAATACGCTACTTTCCTCATAAAATAATCGTGCGTCTGTCTACTTTGTTTTACAATTTCTTTTATTGCTGATATCTTACAAGTTTTCTCTCTAGCGACTGACTGAACATGAATAACTTTCATTATTATATTAATAAACTTTATTCTTAACTATACATATATACCTAAATATATGTAGTGGAATGAGAAAGTTATGCTCGCTTCGTCATTGGGAGTTTAGGTACTTTGAGTCGGGGGTGCATACTTTAATAAGTTATGATTTCACAAATCCTAAATAATATATGGTATATAATATATACAATGTGAAATTTAATTCGTTTGCATCCTCTTAAGGGGTCATTTTACTCATCATTATGAAAAACTTTCACTATGCGGCTCAAACCTGAAATCGCGAAAAAAAAATCTGCTGTTTCCTAACGAGCTATGCGAACATAAATGTATGAAAAAGCTGATTTTTTTTTCGCGATTTCAGGTTTGGCCCCATAGTGTAAATGATGAGTGCAATAAACCCCCTAAGAGGATGCAAACGAATTAAATTTCACATTGTATATAATATATATAATCCTAACTAATATTATAAATACAAAAGTGAGTTTGTTTGTTACGCTTTCACGCCAAAACGGCTGAACGGATTTGGATGAAATTTGGGACATGGGTAGATCATGACCTGGAATAGGATAAAAGATACTTTTTATCCCAAAATTCTCATAGGGTCGAGACTTATGCTGGTGAAACCGCGGGGCCCACCTGGTTTATAATAAATATGTTAAGTATGCTCGTGGCTAAGTAATAACAGTCGCACGGGTCGATCCATCAGGTTAAGCTACGCTTGGGGTTGGTCCGTGGATGGGTGAAAGCACGTTAAGTCGTTGGTCCCGGCTGTCATTCGTGGATCTTTGACTAGTCGTTACGCCTCGTCAGAAGCCCGAAAGTCTGACAACGAGTCTTATCAAGGGGTATCGTATTTCCCAGGTACTGGGTTGTGGAGGTCAGATAGGCAGTCGCTCCATGTAAAATACTGGTATTCAGCTGCATCCGGTTAGTCTGGAAGCAGACCCCAACAAAGTTGAGAAAAGGCTAGGCAGATTGATTATCATTATATTACCTATCTGACCTCCACAACCCATTTACACGATACCCCTTGGCAAGACTGGTTGTCAGACTTTCGGGCTTCTGACTTATTTTTATAGAATCATTTGTCATTAACATGTTCAAAATTGCATGTATTGGAGTTTTTATAATTACTTATCGCTAAATACTTAGTCATTGAGCTGTGAGCCTAGTTACCACTGGAACTATGGTCATCATCATAAATTACCCAGAACAATCGAGTTACAAGTTCATAGCATGCGCTGGCGACTGATTTTTTTATCAGATTGTTAATTATCCCACAATAGAAGAGTGCGAAGACATAATAAAATTATATCTTATTACGTTATTATGATAGGTCTATAAAGCAAGCTTTTTAATTGGTTATGTCGATACTAATTTTTCAAGCAATTTGTTAAGTTTCTTTTATTTTAATACTTTTACCAATGAACGCTACATACAGGTTGAATTTGAAAAAAAAATCAGCTGTTCCCTACATTTATGTTCGCATAGCTCGTCAAAATGTAGGAAACAGCTGATTTTTTTTTCGCGATTTCAACGTTGGTCCCATACTGAAAGTTGTTCATTATGATGAGTACAATGACCCCTTAACAGGTGTCGCATGAATTCAAATTCACCCTGTATATTTAGAAGAGCTTAAAAACAAGAAAAATATTAGTGTTCAACTTACTAATGGCGAACCATAAATCAAAGACACACCAAACTAAAATTTGCGATCACGTACATTACATCAAAATGCCATCAATAATAATAATTTCTAAGCTCCTAAATTGTATTTGCATCTGTAATGATGTTTATTTCACTGCGTTCATAAATCAAACTGAAGTGGATCCTTATCAGAGCTTCGATCTGCCCACTTTCGATTGCCGACATTCGAAACTCAAACGTGTACCTACACATTTTCAATAATGAACCATCTCCCTCCATTAGAAATTGTGGTTCAAGGGTGAATGGGTCAAGTTGCCCGCAAAGCCTTCGATCAAATCGCGAAAGGAATTTACCTACTTATTTCCCTTTTGCTTCACTAAAAAGGGAAAGTTTGTGTTCAGTCTTTCCTTGAACGGGAATGCCATTTTGTTTTGTTTCCCCTCCAACTATCTCAGGCATGTTATTAAGGAAACGTGGTATGTTCAATTAAGGTTCAAGAGGGTTATTTTTTTCCGTATATAATATTGTTTCTGCTTCCGAAATCCGACTTTCGTTAAGAAATAAAGACTTCCCTTGTACGTGTGTTAAAGATATCGTTTCCAATTCTCCGTCGGTTTATAACCACTTAGGTACTTTTAGTGATTGCAGTTAATTTTATTGGTACTCAATTTAAAGAGTCTGAATAAAGGGTTTATTTATTGATGCACAATAAATAACAGCCGACAATTAAAAGATAAACTTGCAAACTGCCTAGGCAGTCCAATCTCAAACATTTCATTTAGCGCTTTAATTTAATAAAAACAAAACAGCCGGCCACCGCCACTTAATTGGCGGGAGCTCGCGAAAGTAAAGACGTAGGCACACCGCACCACTTTAATCACCGAATTTTGGGCGTTCCCGCTGAACAAGTTGCTTTTCGGGGCAAGTGGGCCGTGGGAGCACCGGGAGAAAGTACTAAAGCACACTACCGGAACTCTTTGTAGATGCCACTTTAGACTTTTTGCGGTGCAGTTTCGCTTGAAAAGTATGCGGTCGCAGTGCGTCCATTGTATAATTACAGGGTGCGGTGAGCTTGGGCAGAGCTTTATTGCACCTTTGCTGATCACTGCGAAACGTTTTTCACTGCGGCCGCGGCCTCCGTTTATTTGCAGATTAACAATTAATAAAACGATCCATTATTTTTATGGCTACACGGTTGTTACGAGTTATTCTCGCGAGTTTAAAAGGTGTGGCGATAAAATTTAATTTTAATGTTCCTTTATGGTACCGTATTATGTTTTTGGAGAAAACAAAGTGTTCAGTTTTACTTTTATTGGGTCGCTAAGTGAACATGAGTGAAAAGGTTTCACTTACCTACATGATGTGGAAAGTTGTTTAGTTACTATTGTGTACCCACGTTTTAGGAGGTCTGTATCATGTAGAAGTTATGCAATATTAAAGGGTCATGCACACACGTCAGTCACGGCAACATCAAGCCGCCGATCAGTCACGTCAATTTCAGTCAGTCAGTAATAGTCACTCAATATTTTTTTAAGCATCTACTTTTCGTTCATATCAATACAGCCATGCTATTCTGTAAACATCTCACCGTGAAAACTTGGGTGAAGTGAGCTGTCAATAGTGTCAATCCCTGTGGAATGACAGCTCACTCCACGCTCACTTCACCTAAGTTTTCACGGTGAGATTGTTACAGAATAGCACTGCAGGTTTTGAATTGCCAGTGACGCGACATCGACTGAGACGCGCCAGTAGTGACGTGACTGATGTGTGTAGCCAACGTTCTACAACTTAATGTAACTTTATTTTTTGACGTGACTGATCGGCGATTTACCGTTGACGTGACTGACGTGTGTGCATAAACCTTTAACAATATATATCACCAAATCGTCATAAACAACATAATAAAAACGCAATTTCCGACTTCCGATCTAGAGCAGTTACATAAGTAGGTACCTACACACATCTGGCCAAATCAATTTCATAACCAGTTCATTTCACTGATCTTATTTAATTATTATCTATCAATTAAGTACTATGCGTGAACATAAATCTTAAAAGATCACAACAACCATCATTCAATTTAGAAGGTGCGGCCATGGCTTAGACTACCTACTTACATTATAAATTATCATCATATCAGACCAAAATTATCTGTTATCAGATGTTACGCTTGTCAATAGTGATGTAACAAACTTTCTCATTTCTCACAAATTGACTCCACCTTGGTGTGCCTGTACCCGTTTTAAATTGCATGACTGATATCTTGACTGCGACATGTTCTAAGCTATACTTAATCCTCTTAGTCCTATAGCCTAATCCTTCCTACATAGGCAAAAAGAGTAGCCAATTTTGCAATATAATATAATCTTTGCAACTGAACGAAGCATATCTATTATGTACTAGCTGCGCCCCGCAGTTTCGCCCGTGTCAGGATAAAAAGTATCCTTTGTCCTTATTCAAGTCATGGTTTACCCATGTGCCAATCTACAACGTAACAAACAAAAAAAAAAATAAACAAACTCACTTTCACATTTTTTATAATAGTGATAGGATAGGATTGTAACAGCGAATTCACGCCTTTTCTTAAGACCTAGGCAAAATATTTTTTGATATTCTGATAGCCCGGATCATGACCTAAAGAGTATGAATAAAAATCTAAAAACATATAATTCCGCGAAATTTTGCGGGTATTATGGTCAGATTACATGACCGTCCACGTCTAAACCACGCCTAAGGTCTAAAAACGGATTGTCACGATCGCCAATCTAAATTGTTCAGAAATGGTTCACTTTGACCTTGTAAAAAGATTAAAGGACATGATTAATGGAACAAGGCTTATGGATTTAAGAATTTCAGGGTTAGGTACATTACATACTTATCTCGCGAGTAATTGAGATCTTTTGTTACCGTAAAATTGTCTTGGTCCAACTGAAAATGCTGTAAGGCGTCACAGGAAATCTAAATAAGTATCGGATGCCATACAAAATGTTCCTTCTTAGTGTACTTTTCTGTCTACTTTGTTGTTTACTTTCTGTCAAGTGTCTCTTGCTTCTGTATCATCTGTTTAGATAATTCCTCAAACTTCCGCATAACCTACCTCAGTGTATTCTTCAAAAATCAAAATAACACCACTCAGAAAGTCATGACCACGTGGCCATCATTAACTCCAGCCGGTATCATTGCCTTCGTGAGCTCGCGCTTGTGAATCTCTCGCGCCCACCTCTTACTTTCACTGCGGACTTGACACGATTAGCCCGAGCCCTTTGGTGAATATATTATGTGAAAGAATTTTGTTTATCTCTGTATAGTTGGTGGTATCGGTTACTATGGGATCGGGTTGTATTACTATGGGAACGAGTTGAATGGTCTCTTGTGTGCTGTGATAATGATCTGTGTCATGTGTGATTCGTATTTTTGTACCTATTTCATTACTATTAACATTTTGATTTTTTTTGTTAGGTATTCTACTTCCCCATGCAGTTTCTTATCATCATCACTTATAGCACCCTATTGCTGAAAAGAGACCTCACAAACCGGACGCCATTTAACACGATCCGTAGTTTTTATAAAAGAATAAAAAAATAGATTTCACGAAAAATGCTTCAAGTAAAATGTTCAAGATGGAAATCAAACTTCGAAGAAAGTATATTATAATACTACTACTACTTACCAACTTTTACCCATTTCTCTAAACCAAATATTTGCATAAAAATCATAAAGTATTCGAAAGCTACTATCTCCCATACAAATATAAAACAACGTAACGCATGATCTATTCAAAAGCCTTAGACGAATCAAAACAACTGTCGAGTCTAGACTAAAAGTAAACAATATCATTGAGTAAGGAAGCTATCGCGCACTAGATCTTACCGAGCGTTGACCTGCGCAGGGGCACACGACGAAACTGAAAGTAAATCGCGACAATGTAAACTGAGGTACCTACATACCAACAGATCGCAGTGCGAACAATTTCGAAGTGATTTATTATTCAAGATTAATCAAGAGATTTGGGGAGGTCGTGTTCAGAGAAAATTAATAAAGGTTTCGTACGGATTACAAGCTTTATGTTGAGGTATGTAACAATATGAAAGCTTTTAAAACAAAATTGGTTCTAGATAAGGAAAATAATTACGGAAGGGTAAAATAATAGTTTTAAAGCGATTGGGAAGATTATTCTATAAATTCAAGATAATGAACATATTATGCCAAGTAAAACAAAAAAAGCCAAAAGGACTCATGTCAAATGGACCCTTCGCCACTATTAGGGGTGAAAGCACTCATGATTATGAATAACTTTATAGAGGCAATAATTCAAAATTCAAGAATGCCAGCTAGTTAAGTTTTACTACTTATAATGACCTAGCAGGTCCTCCCTGGGGTTATAGATCCTCCTACGTCTTATGATTCAAACCCACACAGAAAATGATCGATAGAGTTTTGTTTTTAGTTTGCACTTAGGGCAGTGTTACTATTGCAGGTTCGTAACAGTCCTTCCTATGAAACACCTATAGCAAGTTGGGTAACAACAGTTAGTTTTAACCGCATTTGCTTCAGATCCCTTTTCAGCTACTGAAGTTCAACGTTTGTCCTTCAGTAGCAGATTAGATAAGAAGATTTTTATGATAGACAGGCAGATAAACATGACATTATAAGTTATGATTTGGTTATGGAAACACAGAACTCTAAAACTGATCAATTTCACTTCTGCTGAAGTTACGACTGCTTGGTTGTTCCCACAATATTCGCGTCCCGACATTATCTCATAAAACTTAGTTCATGAAAGTGTCAGTTGAAGATAACATGGCGATATTATAGACTAGTTTAGTCACTGCTACGGAAGTTCGCAAACTTGGATTGACTGATGAATGATATTTATTTATTTATTTATTTATCAACTCATCATCACTATCATTACAGGATTGTCCTAACTCAATAGTGTGGCTACAATTACAGTTTTATTATTTATCATATTCATAACATATTCTGTACATAGTGATTTTTGTGAACTCACCCAGAGAACAAGTAAAAAGATCTATGCTGTCTGCTACGTCATTAAGTATACGCAAGTTACGCGTTATAGGGGCTTTACTCAGTAGATTGGTCCTACTACTGGGAACCGCCAATAGACGTGGCCGTCGCCTTCGACGATATTGTTAGACTATAGGTGCGGAAAACCTCAAACGGCGCAAATTAATTCCAATCTTATTGGGAATTATATGTTCGAGCCGTTTGAGATTGTGAAATACTATGGCCATGGGGTCCGAGTGCCCACTTAGTTTTTCGAGACATCGCCAAGCGGTTGCTCGACTCTTCACGTGACCAAAGAAGATTTTTTGGTCATAAAATAAGCCAGCCCTCCAGCATTGCAATACAACGTGGCAATGCTGACAGCCTTCTGGGCACTTTTCCAGATGTCTGTTCTTCTGGCCACTGTTTTTGATGCCCTATGATTATTCACCCTCCTTTTATATATACTTTTACAAATTATTATTATTATTTTAAGTCTGTAAGACTATAGGTAATTATTATATTACTACGATCTAGTTGAATTAACTGGAATCCCATTAGATAGGTGAAGATATTTTACAACAATCTACAGAAGGAAGCTGAAGCTAATTTTGAAATCTTAGAACAGGTACCTACATTAGTAGAAGGACAGAAATCGTTTTTCTTAATGGTACTGAAATAAATGTTGTAATAAATGAACGGGAACGGTTGAACGAAGAATCCGTCCAATTACCCAAAAATGTAGCACTTCCCTACAAATCAGGAAAACAAATTGAATTATTTTTAAAACACACAAAACGCTCTCGACCGAAACTCTTTATTTACACTTTCACCAACACTGTCACTTCTAGGATTTCGAGGATGTCATGTCAACCTGTCAGAGACGTGTCACGATTTAAAAAGAGACAGACATACATGTCAATCACGCGTGCGACAAAGACACTAACAAGTTACGTTTTCAGTTACAATTTCGTCAGTCAAATCTGTGCGGTCAACGACACTTGATCTCGTACTTTTGCTTTCGCTAAAACCAGAATTATCCGAGCGTTTTAATTGGCATATTAGCTTGGCGATGTTATATTGAGTAAGTGTGCTAAGGCAAACTAAATATTTGCTTGGAAAGTTATCAATATTTACCTACGTCACTAAGAATCCAGTACTATTGGGCACACAAGTTTCTCGACAGATCTTACTTTTGTAAAAGTCTATTCTTCTTTTTATTATTCTTGAGTTTTGCTATACTGAGATTTGGCCGTTGACAGAACGAAATTAACTCAGATATTGGAGTCAAGAATTACAGTATTTTCTCGTTAACCCGATATTATCTACTTACTTCTACAAACCACAAAACTAACTTTATAAGAGCTTGAGTGCTTTCGAGGTGAGTTAGAACTTATTCGATTAACGTGAACCTTGATCCTTATCAGCCGTATCGCCTAATGAAAATATCACATTAGCAAACCCTCTTATACAAAATGTAGATAATAGAATTCCCAATAAAACTTATAAGCATACAAATGAACAACTAGATAAACCAGATACAGTTCTTATCAAACCAACAAACAAGAGAAACAATTATAATAATTAAATAAAACAATCCCTATTGACGGAGAGTTCACATGGAATCCTAGGAAACGTTGACAGTTAGAGTTAATTGCCCCACACAATGAAGGCACCCACAGCGGCTGAGAACCTGTGGGGCTGCATCATAAACCCACATTGAAGACCCGCTGGCCCACATCCGACAGAGGTCGGCGACGAGACGCTAAGGCCTCAGAATAAGCGAACGATAAAAACATATCGAGCTTGGATGGTTTTATGGAAGTGTGAACAGCGTTTGAGTTGGTTTTAACGGTTTTACGAGAGCTTTAAGTGGGAATGGGATTTGTCAATGTTGGTAATTGGGGTTTTGTTCATAATTTGGACTGTAAACTGTTTGTGTTTTCAAATTTTAGTATGTTATTCTTCTTACTTGATTGGATAAACAAGTATAATAATAAGGATAATATACTGAGACCATCTTCGAAGCTGACGGCAAAATAAAACATTAAGTACAAGACCCATCAGGTTGATGAAATCTGTTAAGATCTGTTCGAGGTTGAAGATCTCATGATAGTAGTAAGTAGAAATATCATGAAGAGAGAACATGAGTTGCTTGCACAAAAGCAGCGCTCATTAAAAAAAAACAATATCAGAGGCCGTTTTACCGAAACAACAAACAAATTAATATATTTTGGGCTGTCATTCGCTGCCTTTAAAGCTTGACCACAGCCAGCCACTTCTCACCCAACTAATCAACTTGACGGGCGTTTTGGTTATTTTCGTCGACTCTTTAATTGACTGTTATTCATATCCGATTAACTACATCTTTTTCCACATTCATATGAACAGTTATATGATCAATCATATTCATAAAAGGTGTTATTTGCATCGAGTTGTGGCATAATTTGTTTATTCAAATATTTTTCACCAAAATATTTGAGTTGGTTAGCAGTGATTAAGTGTCCGTAATTGCTTGATTGTGTTTGAACAGATGTATCGATTAGACATACCATTTTTATAGATAAGAAAACGCAATGATCTACAATACCGCACCTTTGCACTCTCAGTTTAATTACAACGTCCAGTGTAGATTGTTATTAATGAATATTGGCTGAAATTAATTAAACCAAAACCCAACGCACCAAGTGACTGACCGCAACAAATCCGTAGCCAAACGTATAATTACATCTATGTAACGTAAGTACGAAATAAATCATACCATCGGCTCGCGGTGAGCGGTTAGTAAGAGTAGTCAAAAACGAAAGTAGAATCGATCTAGAATCGACACAGCCGAAACATCGGACTCGGATTGTGGTCAGTCGGTCGGTGACTTTCTCCGGCTACTAATTAGTGATACCGAGTATCGATGTTTACAAGACCACCGCTGTGAATATCGATATCAATGTTACGCACCTTATCTATCAGCGGATGACATTCCATCTAATTTGACGTGGGAAATGAAATGAAGGTACGTAGATAAGACCGGAACGTCTGGCTTCAGGATTAATGACTTTGTAAATCTCTGAAGACACTAATGTCTTAACTCTTGAATGAAAAGTTTGAAATACAAAGGCCAGATACAAGCCCCCTTCAAATTGTTAATTGATAAACTAACTATGCAGTCATAAAGGTCCAAAATTGTGCAATATGCCAATTTATAACAACCATTAAATAGAGAGTCAATTTCAACATTTTTAATGACCTTCAAATCAATTCAATGCTTGCTAACAATCCAAACATCAATTTTATAATTGTTAACTATCAATAAAATTCTTTATCCAATTAGCGAATCTTCTAAACAAACTTCAAGTTAATTTTGGATCTGACGAATTTAAAAAATCTTTTTGAAATATCGATATATCAACACGAATAAATTGGCACGTCACTATCAAAAGCTCGCCGCTGACCAGCGCGTACGCATGCCCGCCTTTAATCGATTGGGCGGGCAGACAAGATACATGACATTACAACATACATACTTGTAATGAAGCAGTCACTCAATATTTAAAGGAATTTCATTTCGCAATGATAATAAATAGACTACTTAATTGGTAATTCTAAGAAAGGTGATAGATAAGTTACATAAAAGTTCGTAAGGAAAATGAGGAGAATTTACATTTGTTTTTAAACAGTGTGATAAGTTTATTATTATTATTTATTCATAATAAAATAATACACTCATACTCATTATTAGGCACACCATTTCAATAACAATACAAACATATAAAACATTCAATTAAATTAAACATTCATTCGGAATTATTCTATCACTAGAAGTCGTATCACAGATTTGAGATAAGATAATGTAAATTTTACTCGTAGGTAGGTAGTACAATCATGTTTACAAAACATTGCAATCAAAGTTCAATTGCTTCTTTTTCGCCCACATTTTGCCGGAACTGACAGTCATAAAAATTACGTGTAACGCGCAGTCACAATAAAATACTTCCATAAAATTGTATCCATACAATATCGAATACCCACGCAAGCTTGACCACATGCACGACTTATTCTATTGAGGAAAGCGGAAAGCTCTATTAGAAATAAGAAAAAAATAATAAACTTGCCCTGATCGGTCCATTAAATAAAAAAATTAAAAAACCTTTATTTACTCAAATCAACACAACAATCTTGGACAATTCACTAATTTACAAATAAGCAGTAAAGGTAGGTAACATTTTTGTTTGGTAAGTATCGGTGCTTATTATGGTTACACGTTACACGGAACTGATTCACACTGCTCCCCGTACTAGTTTAAACTGTATTACGATGGAACAGTTCTTCTCGTTCTCTGAAAATTTACGTATAGTAGACAAAAATGATTATTTTAAATTCAAAAAGGATTTAATTGTTACTATCACAATATAATTATGAACGTATGATCTTCAGTATGAACGTGTTCTTCAAAAGACCTAATGCAATAGTTAAACAAGTGACGCAACTAAAGAACATTTATCTAGCAGCAAATTGTGAGTAATGAAATATGGTAGGCTGAGTTGGTTGATTGATCGACTCATTAACCATTGATTAAAACGACTGACGAATGACAGAAGAAAAGCTTCAATCACGCAAAGTTTACTCATCAGCTGTCGTATCGTTACTAATTAATTAGTAATACGTCTTCCGTGCGAAAACGAGTGCGAAACGATATAATTAAGAGATAGTAAATCAAACAATGAATAATGACGTGCACACATTGTTCGAAATATCGATAGTTGCGCGGTGAACAAAAGATCGTTTGTAAATGTCAATTAGAGGTTCGCTTCGATCGTGCTTTCCCTGTAGATATGTTCCCATGCACCTTTAATAAAAAATGTTTGCCTTTTTTGAAGTTTCGTGTATCGAGAAACTCGATTTAATTTGAAGGCGGTTGTCGTGCAGCCTTTTTTGTGTTCACAATTTTTGTTGAAAGTAGGATTTCATTTATCATAGCTTCATTTTGATATAAAGGCACATCGAGTAATAATTTTACTATCTGTGTTAATAATAAGGTAAAGTTGAAATGAAATAATAATATCACTGTTGTTTTTACTTGGTTGCACGATCAAATTAACTATACTTAATTAGTACCTACGTCAAACATTTACGAAAAAAAAATATCATTCATCAAAACTGACCATATTTTGAAACCCAGCCCCGACATTGACATCGACAAAGGCTGCCGAAATGTCAGTGAGCAAATTATAACACTTTCGCTGTCAGTGCTATGCGCCCGCGCCGCGATCGACTCGTTTCGTCACTTCCGGCCGCAGGCGATTGTCCTTTCAATCACTGACGTAAGAAAGCCACCAGTTAGTTAATATTAACATTGAACTTTCATTGAATCGGATAAGAATCAACGCGTGGGGTAGCACTTAACTTCACTGAAAGGATTTTCACTGACCTGTTTTGAAATTAAAATAAACAATAGTATTTGAGACGGTGATGACAAACGACGCTAAACAGCAATCATGTGCTTTATTACGATCCTAAATGAATTATGAAATGCTTTGTTCTCAAATCCTAAACACAACAATGTCAAAACTAAAGCCAAGAATTTAGTTATCCGATTTCATTCATTCGAAGTTAATCAAGATCAAAACTAGAGTAGCCACCTTACATTCAATATCGACCTGTCAAAATGTCAACTGACTCATCAACTCACAATCGCTACAACAATCTACACATTTTTTGTTCGATACATCGATCAAGTTTATCTATCGACATAAATACCGCACACATACAACACTATTCCGTTCCAATTAACGCGAATGACGTCAAAAACGAAATGAATTGACGTTGACATCGCGAAAAAAGGTTTATATTATCTTCTTTTTCGCTGTCACTGTTTCGCTTAAAACCTTTCTAGTGTGGACATTGATGGTGTTGGACATCTCAATTCGATTTTCATTGTGTTTTTTGTTGACGTGTTTTTTTTAATGTGAAATACGCAATGTAATGCTGTTTTTGTGCGAATTGATGATGGTATTTTTGTGTTAGGTACCTATGTTTATGTTTGTTTAACTCGTCGTAATTTCTTTTGAGTCTTATTATCTAGCCTGTTCGTACTTTGCATTCGTTCCGATATACAATGTGAAATTTAATTCGTTTGCATCCTCTTAAGGGGTCATTGTACTCATCATTATGAACAACTTTCACTATGGGGCCAACCCTGAAATTGCGAAAAAAAATCAGCTGTTTCCATACATTTATGTTCGCATAGCTCGTTATAATGTAGAGAACAGCAGATTTTTTTTATAGTGCTTAACACTGAAAATGCTGTTTACTATGTTACATTTTTGGTAAACAATCCCAAATTAAAAGTTACTAAAATACACAATAGTCTAAAAGCTCCATCCAGATTATCATATAAGGTCCATTTCACAGACATAATCTCGCATTCTCACGATAACGGAAGTGACAATCATCTGGTGCAATTTACATAAAGGTCGGAGACGCCATGTCTGCCACTAATAGCTCTTACACGAGCCGATAACGACTGCATTGGCCTTATTTTTATGTGGAAATATCTTTAAATATAGGTGACAATAATACATACTTGAATTTGTACCAGATTTGATTTGGGTACTAAGATCCATTTTAGAGAGATTTTGTTGAATATATTTCGTAAACTCTTCCAATTTGAACAAGTACACATCGTTCATTTTCTGTTGTGTAGATATATGTTGTGCAGAGCCCAAATAAATTGGTTTATGGGCGGGAGACCGATGGTGGTGATGATTACGATGCCACATCGTTGCATATTTTTTATGTCAAAGTGTGTTATATTTTTAAGTGGTTTGCACCTAAGGTGTTGCATCCAATATGCGGTAATTACCTAATGTCACTTTTATCGGAGTTCCGTACTAGTTTCCATAGTTACCATAGAAATAACTAAACCAATTCTCTAAACTCATACATTCAACCCACAACTGCTGTCGTGTGTACCCAAACTTAACACCTACCCTCTAATTATACCGAATGTATCGTACAACAAATTATCGTAATTTTTATATGTAAATGATTGTGATAAATCGTCGGTCGCCTATAAACACAATCTATTAACACCGATGGTATGTGAGTCCGTCTTAAGCTGACCCCAGACAACATGAACTTTCTCCATACTGGTTCCATTCTAGCTAGACGTCTTCATTTTATTATACATAGTGTTGTTTTTTTGATTATTGGCTTTATAAGAGGCCCATTTTTTGCAGTTACTATTGCAGAAGAAACCTACGTATAAAACGGTTAACTGAAATATTCTCTCGTGGCGTAATCTTTTCTGCAAAATTATTGGATTTCGCGTTCTTTTTTCATTGAATAATTCAGTTATTTTAATGTCCCCAGGTATTGGCAGGCGTTTTGTCCTCTTTCTACGCAATATTTTCCGATAACGACCCTCAGTAAACGGAGGCGGGTTTTTAGGCACATTTCGGCTTAGTTATTAGTTATGTATATGGTGAATGGTCCTAATCGATAGACATGTCAAAAATGTACTAGAATGTAATAAGCCCCGTGCCTTCACCCGACTGTGGCGAGGCCCGAAGCGTAGTGTTTCTAAACCTATTATCCCACTGCTGGGCAAAAACATCCTCTTTAGCCTTCAAAAGTCCTCCGTATTATGCTACGTCCGTCCTTATATCTCCTTCAAATCAGTCTTCGATCTACGATCAAGGTATGATTCCGAACAAAGCCGCACGCGCATTGCTGCCTGCCGCGTAATTCCGAGCACCGCGGCGCGGCTCTGCTGTTCGTGGTTTACTTCTCAACAGTTGTCAACATTCACGTGTTATCGCTGTGATGAACGCCCGCACTGCTGGTCTGCCGCGGCGGTAGGGCGACAAAGCCGTGCAGCAGTGCCGTGGCAGCAATGACGCACAGCATTGCTGCCGTGCTCGGACTGTTATCTCTTAAAAACCTATAAAAAATGTATGGGGACCAGTAGTGACGTGGCAGCAATGACGCGTGCGGCGTTGTTTGGAATCATTCTTTAAGTTTACTTTTCAACACCATATAGGTTGTTTTATTCGCGCATAAAAATAATTATTCATCGGCACGTTGGATCATAATGAATAGTTTTTAAATACGGTTACTTATTGATTGCCTGGGGCGGTTGAAATTAGCTTAGTCATGTTGTAGAGGGCGATCATTCTTTAATTTGGTTTATGAGTACGAAGCTAGGCAGAATATTGTAAATTATGCAAAATGAGTAGGTCAGTATTTGGTATCATATAAAACTAAATTAGTATCTACCTGCGACACATAAAAATAAGAGGGCCATTGGCCTGAAAATAATAACTGTAAAGACGCCAATGCCCATATTGAAGATTCTGAAAAGACAAATACGAAGTAACCATCATGAAAATATTTCCAATTTCATGTTTTAACAACATGTTCTGACAACCAGTCTTACCAAGGAGTATCGTATTACCAAGTAACTGGGTTGAGGAGGTCAGATAGGAAGTCGCTTCATATAAAATACTGGTATTCAGCTGCATCCGGTTAGACTGGAAGCCAACGCCAACATAGTTGGGAAAAGGCTAGGCAGATGATGATGATGTTTTAAATTCGTATGAGAGATAAAGGCAGGCATGCACCAGGCTCTGACACCCAGTCTACGACAGCTGGAATATTGGGAAAAATCTTGGGTGTCGCGTGGACTAGCACGGGCTCCAATTAGACATTATATGTTGGATTGGCTGTCGTAGCCAGGCTGCCTAGTGCGCGTTTAAGATATTTAAAAACAATAGATCATCCCACTATACCAAGAAAAAAATCGTAAAAATTCAAAGCCTAAACAAGACGAGACTTGATTTGTGAAAACAATTAACTCTTTAAGTAACGTATAAGACACTACCTAACAAGAACTCATTACCATTTAAGTACTGGTTATAAAACCAAGAGTTGAAAACCAGCACTTATCACTCAGGCAAGAAAATCGAGCGTGAAGCAGTAAAAAATAACTTAATTGCTTAGTAGATCAATAACTTAAATAGTTGCGCCACTACTTTCCATTTTACAACCAACAAATATAATACAAGTCCGCTCCCAACATTAAATAGAAATTAATTTAAAACTGTCTTCCCACGGCAGCAAAAAGTTTGTATGAACGTTCCCATTATGAAGACGAAACTTTTACTAGTTTCTCCATTAATCGGATTAGTTTGGGATTTGTGGAATGATATAACAGGTGTAATGAGGAGCTTTTTGTTCGCATTGACTTTTTAGCGTCTTTGTAGAACTAAAATGGTAGAGTAAAAAATATTGGAAAGAAGTTTAGGTATCTTAGTTTGTGCGGGCAACATTTTGATTTTACAAATTTGTTAGCTAAGTAAAGCTCCGTGCAGACTAGCGCAACGCGACAAGGCGACGCGACAACGGTTATTGTTACCGTGAAGTTTTCTTAGAAATTGTTTTGTTCGAGTCGCGTCACGGTGTCGCGTCGCGCTGGTTTGCACGAGCCTTAAAGCAGTTGTTGCTTCTATGGTTGGGTGGTTTTGGTATATAGGAAACACGGAAATCTGGGTTGTTTTTTTAATTTCTTTTGGAGCAGTTTCTCAGTTCTTACAGGAACGAGGAAAGCCATCTTGTTTTTCTTGAAATATAATAATAAAATAAATTTGATTTTTTTTTGTTTGTACATTGACTCACTCTACCTATCAGTGTATTTGAAAAATTGGTAATACATATAACATTTACAATATTTAACACAACTAACTATTTACACTAGGTACTGTATAAAATGATTGTTTTTACAAATCACTAACAATCAGGTAAAAACTATAAAATCAATTCATATTTATCAAACTACCAAACAAACCACCCACACCACATCTAATCGATAAAAAAATCTCAATGTTCACGGATAATCGATGTAATTATTCGATTACCCGACTTAACATGAACGTAAAGGAAACCTTAGCTCTTTAGATAACGACGAAATAAAATTCAAATAAATTGAATTCAATTAATCAGTCCCTAACTAGAGAAAGTTCGGTTGAATTGAATATAGTGATGGAGGTCGTTTAAAAAGTCGACAGAGCTTTGTGATTTAGGGTTCAGTCAATTGGTATAATAATGTGTAGTAATGAGTTTATAAATTGAAATATTGAAAATGGTGGTGTAAAAACGCATCTTTAAAGCTATAGGGATGATGCCTAGGTAAAAAAAGAAATTCTATTTAGTCCGTCAGTCAGATAATAAAAAAATATTAGACACGTATTTTTTTGCTTTATCATAACGATAAAAAAATACTTATATAAAACACATTAAAGTTGGAGAGTGGGGGCTCGCTATGCCACAACTCAGTAGTGACGTCGTGATATACCAAGGCGTGACGTCATGCCACATTTTAACTCAATGTATCGCCGTAATTACGTAAAGAGGAAAAAATTCGTGTCCAATATATTTTAATAATCCACCTGACGGACAAAAAAAATGTAGTCTCATCAGTCAATAAGGGATGCCTAAAAAAAAATAGAATTTGCAGCTTTGAGTAACCCATATCAAAATATGTAAATGAATTCATTTACATGCAAGAGTTTCGTCAAAAAAGCTAGCCTTTAGGATACAGGAGCTAATAACGGGCGTCATGTTGGGTTTATAGTTGTTACGTTGGATAATAATAGTATAGGACACTCCTACATATTATGGGTTTTAACCTTTAACTTCTAAATGTATATCAAAATCATTCATAGCACAATGATTTTTCCTAGAAAGGGGTTAATTTAATATTGTCGTGTCTTTTTGTATTTTCCAACCCATCGACAGTTTAACCTAAATCATCATTATTTGCAGCTTCAAACTACCTTACCACAGAGCTTTTCATACTTTATGATTTCTTTGTTTTGTAAAACTACAAACTAACTTTCTCAACTAGACCATTACTGCATCGTTTAAAAGACGTGTGCAACGGCACTTACACTTCTTTTCCCCGCAGAGATCACGATAAATATAATCATTCCATTTAAATGGTATACTTTTATTCTGTATCTACACGGGGAATGTGCGAGACGTACTAAACAAAAACAAATGGGTCGGTCAATACTGGCCCACATAGTTTACATAATCTTTCAAAGTTGGCACCAAAAAAGAAGATGATAGTTTTACTAAGCTAGAAGAGAGATTATTGAGGTTTAAGGGGTTTAAAGAGTCTTTTAAAGTTCTAAGCACCAAAAGAGGATTGTCACCAAGCTGGACGAAGGACCAGTTACAGTTAATTGGCTGAAAAACTAAAGTATCGTCCAATCAGAATCGTGCGACTGTACTTACACTTCGTTACCTCTCAAAGATCACGACACGATTGATTAAGTTGGATATGTTTATAACCAACATAATTGTATCCGAGTAATCTGTATCTAAACGGGGAAAGTGCGGACGCAGCCTGGCTAAACAAAAACAGATGAGTTAGTCTGGACTATTTCACGTGGCTTTAAACAATCTTACAAGGCTATAAAACTATAGTTACTTGATGCAGAATCAGTTAAATAATACACATTGGCTGATCAGCTAAAATATCAAAACCAAAAGTTATTTATTCAAACTAGGCTGAGAATCAGCACTTTTCGAACGTCAAAATTACATCAGACAGTCCCCCAAAATTGTCTGCCCTTCACCACTTTCTAGTACTTTAGCTGGGAAGAAGAAGTGGCGCAAAACTCTCCAGCAGCACAGCTGTTTCTTCAGTTAGAAATACTTGATTCTATACAATAGTACACAAAGTAATTAACATAGTCCAATCAAATCCGTGTACTGCTCAAAGATCATGATAAACATACCCAACTTAAATCGTATCCTATTAATCTGTATCTAAACGGGGAAAGTGCGGACGCAGACGAACTAAACAAAAACAGATGGGTCGGTCAATGCGGAGTTGAGTTTCACCCATTAACGTAACTATTAAACTGTGATTAAATGAATACCGACGCACGAGACGTTTCCTGTTTACTTAATTAGAGAACCTGTGCCTTATTGTAATTATGCTGGTAAGTAGTGTTAAGTTTCGTTTAAGGGTTTGTGATCTGTTTTAAGATTACAAATAATGTTAAAATGCTGTGTTGTTGGAAGCGAGGACACACACACTCGATTAAAGTCATTTTAAGTTTTAATTACAAAATTGTTTACTATAATGAGTTCATTAAACCTGGTTAGAAATTGACATCAGAATAACTTCATAGAACGCGATTGATCTAAACTATGATAGAGGTAAGCTTTTTTTAGAAATAAGGAACTTTACTGCTGCACAATTTTAGCTTCGTGCAAACCAGCGCGACGCGACAGCGCGACGCGACACCGGTTATTGTTATACCGTAAAATTTTCTTAGAAATTATATTGTTCATGTCGCGGCGCGGCGTCGCGTCGCGCTGGTCTGTACGAGCTTTTTAGCTTAGGTATTTATTTATTTATGTTGACACAAAACATTGAATAGAGAAAAATAGATGATGAGAGAAGAGGTGTATTATTTTGCAGTATTTTCTCAAAATTATAAGGAGACCAGCACGCGTAGCATGACATCCATAGAAACGGGTTTTCTATGGGTTTTGTCGACGGAAGAATAGACAAAATGACAGTTTCTGATTGTTTATCAGTCATTTTGTCTATTCTTCCGTCGACAAAACCCATTTCTATTGTGTTGCTAAGCGTGCCCGAGAACAAAATATCCTACACTAGGCAGGTAGACGTCCCCTCCCTCAGCTCGTTAAACTATTCCCTTGTCACTTATATACGTAAACCACGATATATCGCCGAACTGGGTTGCCTTTACCAAGTTTGTCAATCAAATTACAATCTACGTAGGTTACCTACAACTTATTACTGCTGCTTGGAATTCGAAAATGTTCATAAACCATGATGACCAAAAGTTATTAAAATCCTATATTATTAAACGAGCAACATTTGTATATATATATATATATTTATTTGTGATCACGTTCTCGAAAACGGCTCTAACGATTTCGATGAAAGTTGCAATATAGGGGTTTACGGGGGCAAAAAATCGATTTAGCTAGGTCTCATATCTGGGAAAATTCGTTTTCTCCGTATTTTCACCCGAGCAGAGCTCGATCGCCCAAAGTTTAGACCAAGATGGCTACCTTAGAATAATGACATGGCTGCATGGAATTAGTATGTACTAAATGAGCATTCTCTATTTTCACCAGGGCTGAGCTCGGTCGCCCAGGTTCTATATAATAATCATAATAATACCAACCTGTTACTGTTTCAATGCAAGGTTAAGGCCTCTTCTCATAAAGAGAAGGCATGAGCATTAATCACCATGCTTGCTCAAGACGGGTTAGTGATTTCAAACTTATAATAGGAACTATAAAGTCAAGGTTCCTTCCGTCAGTGATATCCAAGATAAACTTAGAAAGTACATATGTACTTTCTCAATTCATATTTTTTTATTTAAATTGAATAAGTCACGTTGGTACTTGCCCGTATTTGAACCCACAACCTCGTGCGTGCGTGGCAAAGCTTTAACTACAGGGACATCATGGTAAAAGTAACTATAGCTTAAGAAAAATCTTGTATCGAATTCCAAAATTAAGTATAATTACCGAGAAGTAACACAACCCAACTTAAAGCTCGTTATAATTTTAATCAGATTAAAGGGTGATGCGATGGTCTCAAGTTTTTGACCCTTCCCTTCACTTCTCGACTCGTTTCAATGTATTTTTCACGAACACTTTCAGCCGTCATTTTGAAAACAACTTTCTCTAAATATAAGGCATTGGTTAATATCCCATTGTTTGAATAAGTTGTCGATTATAATAGTTGAGCGTGAGTGAAGTATGAAGCTATTAAAGTTCTGTGGAACGTCTTTTAAGTGATTAAAAGCATAATAAAACTTGTGTAGTAACTTGAGATAAGTAGTAGTTTACTCTTCTTTGTGAGACATTAAATACAAATGAGCTCGTAGGGTTCTGCATATTATATTGTTCACATTCATTTATGTACTTTTGTACATAAATAAATGCTTAAGATGTGACATTACTACATTTATAGAGCTTACTATAAAGCATTTAATTTATAAAACTAGAATTGGATAAACTTGTAGGTTTTAATCAACTTTATTGTTGAAAAAATTATAAACATGATTAAAAAATTAAAGTTAGGCAATAGGTACAAAGCGACGAAGCATAAAACAGAAAACTAGTGTAAAAAAAAAAATGTTCTCACAAACAATGATCTCGCTACTGAATGTTAATTTTAATTTTAAGATTTTATGTATGTGATTTAAATGATGAGATTTTTATTATTTTTATTATTAATGTTAATTTTATCAATCTGTTAATTTTTTATTTTATTATTTAGAATTAAATTTTTGTTGATATTATTATTACGCATGAATTACCTAAAAAGATTGAATAACTTTAATTGTTAATATCCTTTTGTCTTTGTAATATTATGTAAAACCATAAATAGTGCATGTTGTATTAGCCTATGAGTAATTGGTGCTATAAGGAAATTATTTTAAATGTATTGAGTAAACAATTGTTTGCTAACAAAATAAATAAATAAATAATAACTTAATTAAAAAGACAACAAAGCTATCACTATCCAAACTACTTGTAAATCTCAGAAAAAAGAGTAAAAAGCAGACATATTATGCTGTTAAATCAAATGCCGTACCACTATTATTCAATTGAACCACTTACAAATTCGCTAACACGCAGAAGTAGAGTAAAAAGATTCGTCACAATCAATTCACATAATCGATTGAATGAAGTGCGTTGTAAAATGTTCAATGAACTAATATCGAACCGATTGCCCCTGTGAAATTGACCGTGGCATTCGCGGTGAAATTGGAAGGTCGCTTATTTGATTACGTTGAGCAGGTGAGTGAACTATTCAATGTCGCTAATGTTTGATGATGTTACCTTATGCATTTTAATGCTAGAACATAGAAATATGTCATCTATACTTATACATACAAATAAATACAGTCAAAATAACAGTTTTTTAATAAATGCATAAAAGTATAGACGGCAATTGTATTTTTTTTTGGATGGCTGTTCTTTTTTTTTCGGCTAATCTCCGAAACGGCTGGACCAATTTTACTTTTTTTACTTTTATTTTAGAAAAAGAATTAGGGCCCACGCGGGCAAAGCCGCGGGCAGTAGCTAATGCAAAAATATGTGCGCTTAGGCACTTAGCATTGTTTGTTTTGGGAAATTTCTATGCTTAGAAATAAGAACGTAAACTGTGATAGATAGAAAATAGGCTATGCCCAGAAGTTTAGATGAATGCGTGAACTAATGATTCCTAACTTATTTTCTTTTAATTTCCGGTTTTATTAAAAAAAAACTGTGGCCAAAGCTGATCTTGACTGTTATGATTTGTAGACTAACACCCGAATACTGAAACGCCACTCAAAACTTAAGCGTTACTTAAAACTAGTTTCAACCAATCAAAAGGCTTTAAACGAGTCATAAGTAACGCTTAAGTTTTGAGTGGCGTTTCAGTATTCGGGTATTAAACTCCAAAAATCACATTAGCTAAATAATATTCCTGAAAAAGCTTTAACAACATAAGGAGAAAATTTTCAGTCTCAAGTTGAGAACCCAAATTTTCATGTTAACAAAATCTCATTTCATCTTAAACTGGCTTAATTAAA
This sequence comes from Agrochola circellaris, assembly GCA_914767755.1. Classification (NCBI taxonomy): domain Eukaryota; kingdom Metazoa; phylum Arthropoda; class Insecta; order Lepidoptera; family Noctuidae; genus Agrochola; species Agrochola circellaris. The sequence goes on from OU611859.1 coordinate 13,040,711, forward strand.
CCACTTAAATACGTTTTTAGTAAATATCCAAGCACCGAAGAACCGAACTTCGTTAAAAAGTAACACCGTTCCCAAACTGAACATAATTTCGTAAAAAGCGCCTCATTATTTTTGTCGGCGGCTGTGCAGGGGAAAATATGAACGAGCCAACACTTTCCACGTTGGATAAAAGGATAGAGAATCTCTCATATATTTTAATAATGTTAACATAAATTAAGGCGTTATTTAAATGAAAAGACGGATGAAAATACATTTTGATGTTTTGTACTGATAAAGTAGCTTTCTTTAATATTTTGCTTCATCATTTGTGGTTAGCTGAAATGACCACGATTGACCTAAAGATACTCATTGCAGAATACTAATGGCGTTTGATTGCCTACTCGTAAAATTACAAAGCATAGTAACTGCCGTAAATAATTACAGATTTAATGCTAATTAAAACTCAAAGTACTTATTTCAATTAAATCATTTGCAGGCACTTTTGAATTTTCAAGGAGGCGGTCAGTTAGGCAGAATTTTTTAGCTATCTATGGAGAAGAACGGGCAAGAAACTCCAAGGACATTTTTTTTAAATCAAGATATCACAAAATCCTGGGTAGGCACATTATTCTTATTTATCCATATGTGAGAACAATAAAAAAAAAAACTTAAATGAAACATGTAATTTGTTTCATCATCATACTGATCAAAGAAGTAGGTCCCCTAATAAAGTAGGTTGTAGTCACAATCAATGCTAGCGGCCCCTCAGTTACAAGTTATTTTAAAATTGGAAATCTATTGAATCCTAAAGAAATGACGACCTAATGACTCAAGACTTTAGAGTAAACGCTTTAATGGTCAAAGTCAAGGTCGTGCCAAGTCGCGTGCTACCAGTCTGCGCTGTTTACGCAACGCGCAAGCGCGGAACGGAACCATGCTATTTACTTACAAGTAACATTCTATCTAAACATTACCATCAAAATGAATAACCAATCGAGAAGAACCTAATTTGATAGAGTAGTCATAGCCTGAGGGATGATTTAAGACCGTCTAGACCAGCTAGACCGTCACGGGCGTGAGCCGCGTCCGTGTCTTCTAGATTTTTGTAGGTACCAAGACTCGGATGCTGCACGGTGTAGCATGAAACTGCTTTATATAAAATGCTTGTAAAGTTTTGGATCCCTGCCTCGCCCGCGCTTCGTACATGGCACGGCTGGCGCCCGGTACGGTCTAGCATAAATTATCTTTTATGCTACACAGCGAAAAGAATATAACGCCTCTTCAGTTTAAAAATCTTCCAAAATTGGAAATCCATTGAATCCTAAACAAATGACGACCTAATGACTCAATAATTTGAAGTAAACACTTTAGTGGTCAATGTCAAGGTCGTGCTAAGCCGCGTGCTACCAGTCTGCGCTGTTTACGCAACGCGCAAGCGCGGAACGAAACGAACGTGGTATACCGTTGACGGGTGCACCAATAAATAATGCGATTGGATGGCTGTTAATACGGTTTGTGACTTTATAGTTTCTGAATTTGTAGAGATTTTTAAAACTGTAGTTTTTTTTTGTTGGCCTACTTTTCGATAGAAGAATATAATCACACTGATTTCACTTTGTCAGTTGAATTCCTCCAACTCATGAAAATCCAATCACAATTTTTTTTTTTCTTGTACCATCTAGGGTTGCTGGCCAGAAATGGGTAAAGAAGACACTCGGTGAAGTTTCCCATAAACTCCCTAAATTCAAAAAAAATAAACATGGAAATATAATGTTACCTTACATATTTATGAAAGACAAAAAAGTTATCTTTCACCACAACATAACATAAAATGAGATTTCCGTCAGAGGGCGGGCACCTGACCAGCCCACATCGGCGATCCGCTCTGAATACTGCAGTTCCGCACTAGACTAGTACAAGTTTGTGTACGATTAGCGTAACACTGTGTTTTATTCCTTTGCCTGTGTTTCTATTATTAATATCTGCTTTTCTTTTGGAAAACTAGGGGAAAACTAGTTCAAGGTTTCGTAACAGACCCACCATTCTCCTGCCGATATCACAATTAATTTTTTTGGGGTCGGCGTAACATATCTCTTTCTTCCATCCCTCTCTATTAATTGTCATTTCGGGAGTCACCTCCGTTCCAGTCCATCCAACGTGTTTTAATATACTATAAGTACAAATAACTAGCTTGTGTATCTTAATACTGTGTTTTATTCCTTTGCCTATGTATGTTTCTATTATCAATATCTACTTTTCTTTTAGAAAACTGTAGTCAAGCGGTGTTTTCAAGGACAATGTCAAGTTTTCGCGTTGTGTCGATAGTTCCGCACTAGACTACTCACTATAATATTCATACAACATGAGATTTCTTATTCGTTTACGATTGTTCGTAATTTCTACTTTATTTAATTCTTTTGCTATAAAGTACTGTTATTATTCAATTTCTAATAAGATATAGGTATTATGAAAAACTATAATCAGCTTGAGTTTACATCATCAGTTCCAATTTCATCATTTTGTGATAACACGTTCTCTAATGTAATTAACTAAAGTGCAAGTTCTTCTTAGTATTATTTATTATATGTAGAAATTGTAAAAAAACTAGGTCAACGAAAGAAATCTCTATGAAGGATGTCGTCTTCAGTAAGCGGACGAACGAATTTCCTTTTCAAGATGAGCCAATTTACGAGTCATGACATGAGAAAATTCTAAGAGAAGTCCGGATTTCGCTTGATTGTAAATTTTGTTATTACGTTGTTATTTTCTTTTTAGTAGGTAATGATTAATTAAGAATGAGAATAAGAATGATTTTACGAATTTCACATGCAATTACGTAGTTTTCCTTCTCTTTCATTTCTTCAGTATTAGCTGCATCTCTTACATTAATTATCATTGTAAAAACTAGTTGAAATAAGGCTAAAAGAGTAAATGATTATCATATCAGAAGAGAGGGTCTGATCCTTGACCTAGTTATCGCCTTGTAGATTACAATCTACAAGATTTCATTAAAAAAATCGGCATAAGTAAGTCATCTTTTCGCAAAAGTAAAAATTTATGGAAAATAACAGAATAATGCATTTACATCATTTAACAGGTGTTACAAGCAAGATTCCTGTGTTTATAGTATCGACAAGTTATCTGACAATACCATCGACAAAAGCGTTGATGGCGTAAAGTTTAACAGTTATATTGTTCAAATGTTCACCGCCCTCCATAAGCTGTACTTTAATGAGCTATATGAGTTCTGTCTCATGAATATTTTGACTAGTATTTCCCGCTTTCAGTTCCGAGCCGTGCCATTTGCATAGTCTTCCACAAGGTATTATAAACAATAGGACAATGTCAGTTATTTGCCAATTTCGCATAATCTTTGGAATGATTGTTAATCGTAGGTCACAGGTCACAGAATTATAAAATAACAACACACTGGTCCAAGGGCTACAAGGGCAGCTTTCAGACATGATCTCACAGGTTCAAATTCAGGCCGATGTAGATAGGGCTTTTGGTTCAGGAAGTCATTAGCATCCAGGAAACTGATGTTAGACACACACCCAAATACAGCGGGAAGAATACCATCAAAGCCGAACTGGACGCGGAGGCCAGTATCCATTTGGTTATAAAAATGACGATTGTAATTGTATAATTATAACTTAATTAAGTATCATCAACAAACATACCGTAATCTTCGAACACACAAAACCGGAAAACAGCAAACGAAAAGTCAAGCAATGTTCCAAACACAACACAGTTCGCACACAAAAACGTTCCACAGATTTTTTTCAAAAAAAAAAAAAAGTTGTAAAAGTAAAGCGCACGTGCGCGGGAGTCGCGTGGTAGTTCGGACGCGGCGGTGCGCACGCGGCGGTGGGAGAGTGACAAGTGGATACTGCGCAGGTGCCAAGCCAACCTCCCTCTAACAAGGTCGCGTCCCCCTCTCTTCACACCCATTTCACCCGGAGAAAGTCTGCCTACATACATACCAAATTTTCGAACCGATTGAGCTGACTGAATTAACTTGGTACGGAGATGATGAATGAAATGTGTGTAAGGTCATCGTGTGGGATCGCTTTATCTCGGGATGTTTCGGCTCTAATCGGTATGCGTCTGTGCGTGTTACAACATTCATCTTGTCTACCGAAGAGCTGAAGATGATCTCTTCGGGCAAAATATGTATTACTCTATGCTATGCTTGGTGCCTATCAAAGTTCGCATTTCGCAAAGAGAAAATGTACCATGATGCAAAATTATGATCATAGCTCTTTTATTTCTTATTTGAATACTGTGATTAGCTTCACCAACTTTGATTGACATAGCAGTTTGTAGTTAGATGAAAGCATTAAATGCAAGTGAGTCATTTATAAAATCAGCAACATCTTTGATTCCATATTCATTATCAACTTCTTCAATCGTAATTGTAAATTCATATTCATTTTCATTCATTACCATAAAATAATAACCCATTTATACTCTCAACAGTACGAAACACAGCCTATTTAAATTCAAATACATATTCATAATTTTCTTAGGCTTTGAAAGGTTGAAGGCTCACTTCCCATTTATTATGTTATTAGTAAAATCACCCCTTTCTTCAAGCCTTACCTTTCGACTGACTATAGCTAAGCTAACTATGATGACATCCGATGTTGAACATGAAACTTTTTTAAATTAAATAATTGAGCAGCCATGGGGCAATTTGCGGAACTCCATACTCTTGTAATGATCCTGAAGAAGTGTCAGTGGAGAATGGTTCGTATCGTTTTTACTGAAAACCACCCGACCAGACTTTCTAAGAGGACTCACCTCGATGTTTAGTTCCCTGCAATGCGTACCTAATAAATGGGCCAAAAACTGCGCATGAATATTTTAAGGAACGAGCTAGAACTTAAAGGTCTATTTATTTATTCACAAGGCAACAACAACCGACCTGATTGTCACCCAAAGCATAATCGCACAACATGACTAGCAATAACAATAATAATAATAACAACAACTACAGTAAAAAGCTTAGTTCACAAAATTACAGCTACAAGGTCTGTGCGCAGACGCACCATCCGACACACTTCTACTTATGCAGGGAATGTGTAGGAGACCTCAGGTAAAGTACATACATAATTGACAAAAAGTTACTTTATTTAAAGAAAACAGTATTTGAAGTGTTACAAGATTAAAAAGAAAGAGTACATACATGTATTTTTAAAGCAGCGGCACGACAAACGAAGATGTAAATGCAATACTGTTATTGTCTTTTGAAATTTCATTGTTTCAATCTAACGATAAGGTTGTAATATGAGGTATTATTTGTAAAGAGTAGAAGTGCTAAACTTTTGTTGGGCGTTCGGGTGTTAAACTTGTATTGATGTTTATGAGAGAGGTCACTGAGAGATACTAACATGCAAATCTTGTCAGTAAAACAGCTTTTACCTAATATGATCTTCGTCGTCACTACTGCCTATTTTCCTATTTATTTGGGGTCATGTCTTCTTCTTCCGTACATCTTTATCCGCCATCATCTCAGTATTTATTCACATTCTAGTTATAGCATCTTGAATTGAAAATTGAACCTCATACTTATATCTTAATTCCCTGCTAAGCCGAAAGGCGATATCTCTGAGATACGCCCTTTTAGTTTTTTTTATACCATTCAATAGCTATAATAATTTCGCATCTAATATTATAAGCCACATACCGCTATCTAACATAAAACATTTAGAAAAGCCACTCAGAAGTTCTTTATATCCTTATGTTTCCTTAAATTACAATTTACAAAAAGTCAATTTTCTCAAAACTTACTCCGATTGAGATACCGCCTTTCGGCTTGAAGTATTATTCTCATATATATCTCTGGATTATAAACATCTGTCAAATATCACCCGCCATCCATTTTCTCCGCGCGAGTCTGAGATAAATACCGCCTTGTTAACTATTTACACCGTGGCTAATATTTTGATATACGCCTTACACGTTGCTTGGTAATCTATGGCTTAGTGTCTTGTTATAAAGTGACAAAACACGGGGATCTATGTTTATTAAAAAGTTCTTGAATCATGTTTGAACTTGAAGTATGATTATTATAGATTTGAATGTGGTTGAATGGATGACTCTTCTGAATTTGTAGTTGAGAAATTGTTAAGAAAATATTAAGTAGCCTCTGGACTTGGTCATTTGCAGCATTCAGAGGATTTCTTAACAGACACAATTTTTTAGAAGTTAATTAATAACTATTTATATTCCTAGTAGAATTAGCGGGAAATTCTTCTATTTGATCTATCGTTAAATTACATATTTTTCCGATTTCGTTGACGATAAAAATCGATTGCGGTTTTTTTTAACATGCTTTTGATTACTGACATTTACGATAACCATCTAACACTAACTTATACAAAAGAACTTTGAAGACAAAAAATGTCCGACATTTTTTACATTCGTACATTACAATAAAATAATAAGTAGGTACGTTCGTTATCGAATTGTTTTGGACAATGGCGAAATAATTAATCGGCGACTTTAATGATCGTTAAAATCATGACATGTCATAATGTCTTGAGAATAAATTAAGATGACATATTGATAAGATTATACATTCAGTGTTAGAAAATTAGATGCCTTTATCTTGAATCTTTGTTTCCCTTCTGGATTCTGGAGAATGAAGAATTTTAGTAGTGTGTTTCTCAATTCAAACTTGTCTTCTTTTTGCTTATCTTTTTGAGTATATTCATACTCATGTACTTATATAAAAGATAAAATCACCGATATAGTATCGATGCCTTGCTGATAATATTTTGTACTAATTAATAGCAGAATTTAATGCATCCAATATCTAAGCTACTAAACATGTTACTATTAATAAAATAATAATAATCCCCAACAAATCCTCAAAAGATAATAAGACGGTTATATAGACAGTAACCTCAAATAGTAATCGCGAAATGATTGCAAATGAATAATCCCCACGAAGTCTTGTATACAATGACATAAGTCCTCTTCTTCAACAAAAGACGATCAATCACCATGACAAGATACATTTGTATGTTACAGTAATCAGTATTCAATCTACTACTCACAGCAGCATTGAATAGGAACTGTAGCAATATTGTGAGGTTGGAATGGATGGGTCAATTTAATTTAAGAAAAGATCAAAAGATCAAAGTATTGCTGGAAGAAATAAAGAAAATAAAATGTGCGCCTAATATGACGACATTTAAAATAAAGTACCTACTAAAAAGAAAAAAGAAAATGAATGGGGAAAATACGCGTCACATCCGCGCAAAACGGCTGACGGACGAATTATTTTGACAACTTTTCTCTTACTGTAATCTTAATTCTGATAACCTGAAGAGTCATTAACCGGAAAAATATCTGCCAAGACTTGGAGGAGGCGAAAAGCGGATATCCGCACCGGATGTAGGTACTTATTTAGAAGCCTTATAGGTATCTAGAAAACAAAATAGTTGTGTATAAAGTTCTTTACCGTTGTATCTGTATTGCAACTCTGAAAGTACCCAAAAACAGTTTAAAAACAAATAGCAACATAAACAAGCACACATTAGATCAATTATTTTTAGAAAATTATGTAAATTTTTATTATAATTGACGAATAAATCATGGGTTCCTTTTGTTCACCTTCAAGTTTCTTGGCTATATTTGGATGATATTATGCAGAAATGTGACACGAAATTGGACAATACTTAAGATGTTGATTTATTTGAAGATTTTGTTTTGTTTGTTATCTTGAAGTATCCATAAGCTGGTTTTCTCCTTTCTTTATAAATCATACGAATATTGTAGCAGATATAAGGTTTTGTTTATTTATTTGACAGACGCTTTATATAAACCTTCACTATCTGATATTCCTACTGGGAGAGTTTTTTATTGCTTTGAAACTAGAAACGATTTGGTACCAAATAATAAAACTTTTAAATAGGTCAACCCTTTAAATAAGTACCAGCTGTTAGTGTCGTAGAAAACGACTAGTTAATTACGCCAACAGAAAGGGTAGCTCAGTGTTGTAAAGTTGTCGTTGCCAGATTTTAGGATTGATCATTTCATGAAGTGTTCGACCATTTCATGAAATACAACCATTTCATTTCATTCTATCGACCGCTGGTCATATCATGACGTGGTCTGGCCAGATCATTGAATACTTATCTATATATATATATATAGGTTTGACGATATGAACAGTTAAACGCACGATTACTTCATGATGTGGCCAAACATTACTGATCAGATCGTAAAATAGTTAGGTTATCCACCGGTAGAGGCGTTGATGTCGCTTAGTTTCTGTTGTGCATCATGGCGGTGGCATACAACAAATTAAACAAAGTAGCGAGCGAAGCGAGCGTTGCCGCGGCATAGTCCGGCGAGCGCTACTTCCAAGTTAGTCGTAGTTCCTTGGTAATTTATACTACACCTTAAACCATGGATACCCTACATTAATGATATGGTCAAACGTCGACTGACATATCATTAAGGCTCCGTGCACGAAATACCCCTTTCTCGTCAATAACTTAAATGTAATTGTACGAAAGCTTGAAATAATTGAAACATTAAGTCTGTGTCTGTGTAACTATAAAAGTACAGTTTTCGTGGTGCTAAACCATTCGTGTCAGTCACGGCACCTGTTAATAGTTGCATTACTTTTGCGCTCTCGAAAATATGGTTTATTTCGCCTTTGATTTACCTAATGAAGATACTGTATAATCAGAAAATAAAATTTTGATTTTAATTCAGGGATAGCTGAAGACTAATGTGTCATTTTAAATTTCTTGTTATGGTTTACTAAATAATAGAAAAAGATACATTACTGACAGGGTTTAAAAAAAAATGTATATTCAACATTATTTTTCTGCTATATTTTGTAGCGAAGATGAAAAAAGTGGTTCAGCCATATGCAAGTAGACCATATAAAATTGATGATAATATTTTTAAATGTTCAAAATTAAAAGTATTTTCTTGTAAAAAAGTGATCAAACGTCAGTCTCGCTTCCGGAAAGCTTGTTGCGAATATTTGTAATTTTCCATGAATACTTAACTTATTTTTAAAATCCCTTTCAGCCACATGCAAAACAAAGAACTTCGACTTTTCAAATCACAAATAGTTTTGTTTAAATTGTGTTTTCCCTTTCTCACAACTAATTAACAAAATTGATCAAAATCATTAGATTTCCTCCACGGCCTCTTAAACGTTCACGTTTAAACGATATGGTCAATTTTAGCTGGCCGAACACTTCATGACATTTTCAATTCTATGATCTGGCTACGACATAGTTTAGTCTGCAAATAACAACAAATTTATTTCAATATAATTAATCTTGCGACCCTTTGATTTGTTCGTAGTTGTCGTGAGCATTCTTCATCTTAACGAGTCGATCGCAATCTATATTGTGCCAGCCCAGAACTTAGCTAGCCTAAGTTAAGTAAAAAAAGGTTAAGGTGTAAAGGTTAAGTATGCCTTAAAGTTCATTTGAAAGCTTAATTATTATGTAGAAATTACGTCTTCAGTCTTCGCCGGAACATGTCCCGTTCTATGATCGCCAATGTAAACAGCCATGCTGTATCTAGTGACACAGAGGTACTTAATAATATTACAGAACCTACTGTTTCCTACCAGTGCCATTTTTTTTTTTTTTTTTTTTTGTTTATTAATTTATTATTATAATTATATTTTTTATTTTTTTATTTTATTTTTATTTACCTTTTATAGTTCGCTACCCTTATTTAATTAAGTATTATGTCCATTTACAAACATCCCTGAGGCGCTGCCTAATTTGGAACCACTGCTTTAATAACTACGAGTACCTACCTATGTTGAATATTCTAGTTACAGTAAGCATACAAAATTATTATTTTTTAAATTTATTTTGTAACAATGGACCAATAAATAAAATTATTCTTATTCTTAACTAGGTACCTACCTAAATTTAGGTATGGTTTTCATTCAAAATATGAACAGACATGGTACCTTGATAGAGACATACATCAATCCTACATTTATTAGAGGTCGAAGGATCGTGAGTCGTAACCTCGAACACCACTTTCTCTAGATCCCGAGGCTCATAAAAGATATATTCTGCTCAGTATGTACTTGTGTAGGTACTAGTGATTTATGTTTTTATAGCCATTATAATGGACCGTAACATTAAAATCTTTCTAACATATAAATTGTTATTGTTGCTATAAATATTTATAGGATCGATGCGTGTTGCGTATCGTCTGTTGGGACAGGTCAAATAAAAGCCTTTATGTAATATTTTTTCTCCAAAATTAAGCCCAGACTTTCAAAAAAATGTTTTCAATTTTCATAACAAAAATTGCTGGTGAGGAAACGAAATTTTTTTAGGCGTTTGGAAATCTTCATACATTTCCTTCGCCCTGGGGCGGGTGAAGTCTGTCAGACCCTTAATTACTAAACCTACAAGAGCTCTGCAACTACCTCTGGTTGGGGCACCAGAGCGCTTGCCTCGCGTGGTAGGATAAAAAGATGCCTAGTACCGCAATTCAAAACTGCATTGCTAGAAATGTGATCTTAGACGACATAGAAAAGTTACATTTCTAAAAAAATATCGTGAAATTAATTAATACGCACCAAGCAATCTTAATTATACTAAGATCTAAAATCCTACAAATTTTAACACATGCGTGCATTGATCCATGACAGTTGAGACGTTTCATTCACTGTGAGTATCGTACAATCGCACATAACGCCACTGTGTTGCGCCAGCGCAGGCGCGTGTCATTGTCGTATCCGTGTAATAGCATTCGTGTTTTTGTTAGTGTTCTACATTTACCGCAATTATGGGGATTTACTAGAAACGTAAAAAGATTTTGTAAGGAGTTACATAGATGATGTATCATTATTTATATTTTGCCAGTGAGTGCAATTTGCGTAACTGAATTTTGGGCGTAAGAACTTTTTACCATCGATATGCCAAAAAGAGGTAGAGTTAATTTTTATTGAAGTATATTATCTTGTACAAAATGAAACTTGAATAATAAAGTCAGCTTTTATTCATCTCTAATGGTTTTAATATTTCCCATTTTCATTAGGACTTAGGATTAGATTACCACTTTCGCCTGCTTAGATGATTTTCTGTACAATGCTACAAGGAGCTATTAACGTTAGAATGACATTGGCAGTGGGGCGCTATTAATACCCATTTGTGAAATGTATTGAAAACAATAAAATAAAAAGGAAGCAAATACGTTTATTTGCGGTAAACATGACGCCAAGAAAGAAAAAAGACACGAAAAGAACAATATGGGGGAAAATACGCGCTACATCTACGCAAAACGGCCATCACTCAGCATAATGCTGCGACCCTATGCGAGACAGACCCCAAGCGCTGTTTTTCAGCGACAACCGGCGTTGACGTGATGACGTGACCCGGTGCAGTATATAGAAAAAGAACAAGATGGCCGCGTTAGTTACGATTTTAGCCACGCGCCAAATGATCTTTGTACAGCTATAATTCTGTTCATCCACTGTTTCCAAAAAAAAACAAGAATACATTTTCAATGAGAAGTACCTTGTTATCAAACAAATGAAAACGTTCGAAAGTATACAGGAGAATTCTTAATGCTTGATTCAGATATCGAGGCCGGGGCAGACCCCCCGTCGTATATACTGTGCGTTTTAACTGAACTGAGCCATACCGTCTAGTGTTGATCTAGATTACTATGTAAATACTGTGTCATCTATGTCTTGCTGTACCAAAGTAATTGACAAAGATAAGTTTTTTACATTGAAAGAAAGAATTTATGTAGCACAGATTACGCAATTATTCAGTGAGCATTTTAATTTCTATAGGTACTTAGCTGAGCCAACTGACGTTGTCCTGCCCAATTTTCAATTATTTTTTCAAAAATGGACGTTCCGTTTGTTCCGAATTTGAAGATGTTACGTGTTTTTTCGAATTTTTGTTACCATAAGAACCTGATTCGGACTATTAACCAAATCGGTCCAGCCGTTCTCAAGTGATGTGCTTACCAACGAACTTAATTTTATTTCTATTATGTAAGATAATAAAGAACGCGAGGCCCTTTATCTGAATTGGTTTTTTTTTTCTTCTTGCAGATAATAATCGGTTGAAGTGGTTCAGGGCGATGCGAATGCACCAACTGACGGGGTCCGGAAGGGCCAATGCCTGCCGGGGTTGCGAGTTTGTCCGAAAGGGATATCGCGACCCCGGCACACAGGCAACGGAAGGAACACGAGTGGGTTTTAGTCAGTAAAAGTCTGACACGCCCTCCCGCTCCGCCCAGATGAGAAGTTATTTGATAATTTCCCACCCTCAAAAAAAAAAAAAAGGGCCATGCGAATGCGCAAAATCTATTTTTGGGCTACCGTTGATAACTGTTGGGCTGGGCGCTCCAATTTCAGAGGCAACGTGTGACGACACAGGAGTTAAACGTAGGTCACAATAAAAAATTTAGATTAATGGTTAAGTTTAGGACGTTAAGGGACGGGTTCACAGGACACAGAATGCTCGGGATAGGCGGGAGGCAGGATCAGGCAGACGGGCAGGCAGGCAGGCAGGCAGCAGGCAGCTTGGAGGAGCTGAGCTGCGGCGCCACACGGAGCAGATTTATCCACCCTGTCGAATAGGAGGGTGTAGATAGCAGAGGCGCTTTGTGGCGCCGCTAGGCTAGCAAGAGGACCGCGTCAGCGTCACACGTGACGGCAGACGCCTCTCCGGGATGGTAACGTCATCTGGCATTACGCCGCTTGGCGTCGGAGGTCTCTTTTGGGTGCATGTATTCGTGATTAAAGCTCGTTTGGAATCGGAGTAGACGCCCCCTACAGGGGTAGGCAAGAGGTGGTTTGTTTACTATAATAACATATAAATAGACTTAATGATGTGGTAACATACAACACGTGTTATTCTTTCATAATAAACAAATCTAGAATTACATAACACTGCAGCAGTAACTGGTGCAACAGTTAGCAGTAACTTGGCAAACATGTAATTATCTTTTACAAGATACGTCATCGACGTGTAAATTAACATAACAAAGGAAGCTTAGAGGTAAGTAGAAAACTAGAAATCATTAACCTGTCTACCCCAGATAACCAAAAAGTAGATAATACTGTAAATAACAAGTCGAATACCTACTGGCTATAATGGGTAGTAATTTAATACGTTTAAGCTTAAGCCGTTCAAGTTCAGAAATTAATTTGGAATTTGAATCTAATTAGTGCCCTAGCACATTGATATGATATAATAACTTTCTGAAATAGAATACAATTCATTGTTAACAATCTCAGTTTAATGACTTTTGTGAACAATTACTAAGAAATAGGACCGACTTTCAAAACTTTTTCTTTAAAAGACGTGGATAATACTGGCCTTGGTTATGAATTTAACAGAAATTAAAATGATTGTTAACTTTAAAGATACGGGCTTACAATAAGTAATTATGGTTACTCCCAAAGGCCAGGCAGGACCGCAATCATTCGCTCTGAAGAAGCCGCTAATAAAAGAAGGTCCCAAAGTTAAATAATTTCCCTCCGGAATAACATAATAATAAGTAGACAGATATATTTTCCATTCGAAGCACAAGGCCAGCATCAAAGCGTTCGACAAGATATACGATATATATCCCGGGCGCAATAACTTGACACCCCGCTCTCGTCCTGCAGGACGAGAGCGGGGCCTCGCGCGGGTTAGCGGGAGGGGAGTCGAGTTTCGAGCCAGGTGTCAAGTTATTGCGCCCGGGTTGTAGGTATGTTTCGAATTACACGGACATGTGAATTTCAATTCCATGCCAAAGATTAATACAAATGGGACACTCCGCAGTTTAGGTACAAATACGCGGCGGGCCCGTCTTGCTGGGCCAATTCAGTGAGTGTAACGTAGTCAGAAGATCTGATAGTCACGCGATATTCTAGTTCGTTAGTTAGCCACATTTTTTATTCCAATATTGCCAAATTAATCAAAACAGCGAAATATTTGACATCTATTTGCGACGTTGCCCACTTTCAGAATAAACGCTCTTAAGTAACTACAACACGCACGTGAATGCCTTTATCGCTATGCTATATTCGCCAGTCAAATACATATCAGCAAGGTGGTTGCGGAGCTGTTTGCCCAAACTGCATCGGATGTATGTATTATTAGAGTATCGAGAATCGACACCCTTGGTCTATTTTATTGATATCTGATACGTCATGCTTCCTGGCAACCCCATCACCTGTTTTTCCATTTATAAGTTTATAATACGATCGTACCCAACATGTACTCAATTTGTACATAATTTAAAAAAAAGTATTTGGAAAGGTTAAGAGTACAGACACCTCAATTTTACTACGCTGTAGAGCATCTCTTCAGCAACCCCAAGTTTAATTTTGAGGAAACTTACGTAGATGCTTATTGTATTAACAAAGAACATAACATAAAATAGCTTTTTTTTTTTTGAGGGTGGTTTATCAAATAACTTCTCCCGCTCTGGCGTGTCAGACTTTTACTGACTAAAACCCACCCGTGTTCCTTCCGTTGCCTGTGTGCCGGGGCCACGAAATCCCTTTCGGAAAAACTCGCAACCCTGGCAAGATAACTTAGCATCCCACCTGTAATCCTCAAAGGGTTAGGTAGAAGTGAACATCAGTACACCCACATTTCGCAAAGAACAAAGAAGTGTCTGATTATAATTGTACTGTTGTTTTAACAATTAAATGTGCAAGCTGTGTGCTAGTTATGTCAAGTTTAAATTTCTCGGGCTATTGACATAAATGCCTGAGCAAAAATAAAATAGCAAAGTGTTAAATAAGCTTTGTAATTAAAACACTCGGGTTTTTATTTATTTAGACAAAACAAAGAATCCTACTAATATCATTAAAGTGAAACTTTGTCAATTATACTATACAAATAGTATAGTATAATTGACATTGACTTGTAAATGGTCATGGGGTTGCTGGGGAGCATGACGTAATAATAGACTGGTGGACCACACATCATAAGAGATGAGTCATAACAATTAAACGATCGAAGAATAGATAGGATCATAAGACGGTAATAAAATTATAATGAATGTATGCATGGTCTGCAATAGAGGTGTGACTGTGAAGGCCAATATCAAGAGGACACTGGAACTTAAAGATGTCCTAAGAACTCTATAGCTATATGTAAGCTTACGAAGTTATCGATGCTTGGTTTCTTCTACACATATTATAAATTAAACTTTTTGTGTCTGTTTGTGACCACGTTGTTCTTCTAAACCACGCAACGGTTTTTGATGCAGTTTTCAGTCGTATTCTACATTGGGTACCCGCTTAAATGGCACCTGAGCAAATGGCGCCTGAGGTATTCCACATACAGAACCTATCGATATTTTTCGCAGATACCATTAGTGGAATATTTTGTTATTTAAAATTTTATTCCACAAGTGGCACTTACGGTCAGTACGACTAGTACGTACTGACCGTAGGTGCTATTTGTGGAATAAAATTTTCGTAGTACAAAAATTCTATTAAAATCAGTAGACAGTTTAATAACATGTTAAAAATATAACTTCTTTGTTTTTTAGTTATTTTAATATCACAATCAGTTTTCCGCAGGTATTGCAAAATCAGCCTTGAGTACCAATAGAATTTAGAAACACACATTTTAGAGGATCATTTTTTTTTTTTTTTTTGTGATAATAAAATGACTATAAACAAAGAAATTATATTTTTATCATGTTATTAAACTCTCTACTGATTTTAATCGAATTTTTGATTTTGACGTTCTAAAATAGAAAAAACATCCCAACAGTAGTACATATTGATCCGTAGGTGCCATTTGTGGAATAAATTTTTAAATAACAAATTATTCCACTAATGGCACCTGCGAAAAAATCGATAGGTGCCGTATGTGGAATACCTCAGGTGCCATTTAAGCGGGTGCAATGGTCAATGCGGAATACGTCAGTTTTCACCATAATTTAGAGAATTTATTGCGAAAAGTTTATGTGCATAATAAATAAATCTCGATGTTTTATCAAGTTGTAGAAACCGTGTGACAGGGGTGGGTCGCTATTTATATATTAAAGAGATCTTCGCCCTGCAGTGCCGCAAGACTATTAATCATTTTATGGTCGTATTACATCTAAAGACAAGTTCAATTCTAATGGGATAACCGTTGGCTAGTAGGTATGTAGTACTTAGCTATGACATGTCTTATGACGCCTGTATTCCTATGGCAAGAATGTACATCTAACCATGTCACATTTCGCCAATATGACTTCGTATTAACTACGAGACCAGCAGTGCTATTCTGTAACCATCTCACCGTGAAAACTTAGGTGAAGTAAGCGTGGAGTGAGCTGTCATTCCACAGGGATTGACACTATTGACAGCTCACTTCACCCAAGTTTTCACAGTGAGATGTTTACAGAATAGCATGAAAGGAGTAAATGAATAACGATTCCGTTGAAATCATCTATTCTGTGCATACTTAATATAAACTAGCTTTTTCCCGCGGCTTAGCTCGCGTGGAAGTCGGAAATTATCCCATGGAAACGTACTACTCAGGGATAAAAAGTACCCTATGTGTTAATCCAGGTTATAAACTATTTATCTGCCTCATCCAAATCCTATTAGTAGCATAATATAATGATTGAATACTATCGTGAATTCATGCATGCCTAGTACTTTTTGTTAGGTTACTGCTCTGAATAAATTGTGCACAACGTCTAATGATTGAAATACTATCTTGAATTCATGCAAGCCTAGTACTTTATGTGCCAAGTTTCAAGTTTAGTAACTCAAGGAATAAGATTTTTCATACAAACGAAATCCTCCCCTTTTCGCCCCTTTAAAGGTGGAATTTTCAAAAACCCCTTCTTAGTGCTCCCCTACATAATAAAAGAAAGCTGTGTGCAAAATTTCATGTTCCTAGTTCCAGCAGTGTCGGCTCTGCGTTGATATGTCAGTCAGTCAGTCAGTTTCTCCTTTTATATACAACCTTAGTTTTTGTTTACCCTAAACCTCTTAAGGGGTCATTGTACTCATTATTATGAATAACTTTCACTATGGGAGCGACGCTGAAATCACGAAAATAATATTCATAATGATGAGTTTGTACTCATCATTATGAATATTATTTTCGTGAACCCTTAAGAGGTTTAAGGTAAACAAAAACTATGGTTGTATATGAAAAAAAAAAGAGATAGATTAAAGTCACTTTTCGTGTCTTTCTGTGTGACTGCGTTGTTCTTCTCAGCTATCCAATGGATTTTGTTGCTATTTTCACCATAATTTTGAGAATTTATTCCGGGATGTTACTGTGTGAAGTGTGAGGCAGGTCCAGGTCGCTAGTTAAATAAATAAATTCAAAATGAACTGTATCAAAACAAAATTTGACAACGAGAAGCTCTCACTTTCCGATCTCACAACCTCAAGTGTTCATAAGATACTTAATTTTCTTTGAATAGCTAATGTCAATAAAGATGATGTTAAAAGTTTGCGTTCGCGCAAACATGTAAGTCGTCATCTCTTCATTACTTCAAGTGCTTACATTTCTTAGTTTCAAAACGAAAGTCTAAGATAAGAAGACATTCCTCGATTATTTATGTTATAATCATAATTCCCACGTCTAGTACGTGTTCAGAGGACATGATTTCACCGGATATGGTGTGTTTGTCAAAAATTTCTTTTCCTTCGCTTGTCTAGTACAAACGAAGATGTAGATAGGTACTGTGGGATTAGGGGCTTAGGTTATTGCAAGACATGTAGAAAGTTCAATTATTATTTTATTATAAAGAAGTATTAATTTTGATTTTGTTTCTAAAGTGGAGCACAATGGTGGCCCAGTGGTAAGGATCCCGACTTACGAGTTGTAGTTGGTCGTGGTTCGAACCCAGGCAGGCGATTTACTTTGTGTAAGTAATTTCATCACCACGGCTCTCAAAACGGTGAAGGAACACGTCGTGAGGAAACCGGCATGTGCTAAAACCAAAAATTCGAAGACATGTGACATCTATCAACCCGCACTGGGCCCGCGTGGTGGATTACAGCCCACTCCCTCTCGAAGAGAGGAGGCCTGTGTCCCAGCAGTAGGAACATAATAGGCTGATTATGCTTATGCTTCTCAAGCACACACAGAAGGTCAAACAATAGAACCTTTACTACTTGTAATATTCTACACGAATCTTAATTTGTGATAATAAATACGGTAGCGTAAGACATCTTCAAGGGCGGTGAACAAGATTCGTTCATTCTCTATACTACGTACTACACGACTTGAGAAACAAATCAAATTGTATCGTTGTGTAAGGTTTATAAATTACCGATTTAATTGTCATTAAATCAAGCACCTATATCAAGAACAAAACCACAATACAAATACTGGCAGAACACTGGTCTCAAATAGAACCCGGAGTAATTTTTGTGGGTCCGCAAAACCCTTTTACCAACATCTCTTTTTTTACACCACAATATTCACCAACCCGCACCCTTGGTGGATTATGGGCCACTCCCTCTCACAGAGAAAAGGCCTGTGTCCCAGCAGTGGGAACATTATAGGCTGATTTTGTATACCACAATTTTCCAACAACCAACACACATAATTCCCTACAAACAAACCTCAACATTCCAATAACATACGAGTACTAATCTCACACACTTCCTTCTTTAGAAAGATCAAAGCGCGCGTCGTGGATTATGGCCCTCTCCCTCTCACAGAGAGGAGGCCTGTGTTCCTGAGTCTCAGCAGTGGGGAAGTTAAAGGTTGAATATATAAACTACAATTTTAACACTAACACACAAACTAACCTCAACATTCCAATGTCATACTAAACTCACACACTTCCTTCGCTCCGATCAAAGCGCGTTTGATGAAATTTTTTCAAGCCTGTCTAGAGGAAGTGAAATCTCCGCGCATGTAGCATGTCGGTCGGCAAGGTCGCGAGTAGGATGCTCGCAAGTGGGCTGTTGTCACTGCCAGATACACGTATGTACGTACGTATGAAAGTGTACGCGTGATGAGGGTGCGATCTTTCTATCGCCAGAATTGCACCGGTTGTCGCTGACAGTCGATAAAATAAAAGTATATTAGTATATTATAATCTCTCTCTATTAAACTGGCTCTGAACATATAGAGCCAGTTTAATAGAGAGATATTATAATAATCTAGCTGTCTATAATATTTGTGTAACTGTTTGTTTCCCCGAATATTTTTTTTAAATAAATAATGTGCATGAAAATATGAATCTATTGAACTGAATTATTCTGTTTTACAATACATTGTTATCCTCAATTTTATCGCCAGACTTACTGTCAATGGTTCAATACTGTAGTTTTCATTTAGGAAGCCAATGAGAATAGACGAAAGAATTACAAAAGTATACTAACTTACATCGTTATAGATGTAAGTTAGTATACTTTTGTAATTCTTTTCTATTCTAGCCATGCTATTCTGTGAACATCTCACCGTGAAAACTTGGGTGAAGTGAGCTGTCAATAGTGTCAATCCCTGTGGAATGACAGCTCACTCCACGCTCACTTCACCTAAGTTTTCACGGTGAGATGGTTACAGAATAGCACTGCTCGACCTTTATCTGACAGTTCAAACTGAAGTCAATTCAATTCAATTCAATTTATTTATTCACAAACAATTTACATTGTGTTTGAAATTTTCTGACAAAAAAAAAAAAACAAGTAAACACATTTAAAAGTTAATAACAAAAAAAAAAATACAAGAAACACATTTAAAATAGGAAGTAGGAACATCATAATTTTACGGCATCGATATTTAAGAATTTTCCACAGTAATAAACAGAAATCATATGCTGACTATGTCCCCTGTAAACGCATTTTGATCACACCCTTGTAATGTTAAAGAGATCAACAGCAAGCTGAAAATAAAACTATCTTTCAAACAGCGCAATCTCTTCTATCGCACGTGTCAGGTCTCAGACTGCGCGTGCGCGCGTCGCGTGCCCGTCGCCCCGGATGCGACACATGCTTTTCTAGGAGACCAAGCTATTTATCCTGCTGCTACCTATCAAGTGCTATTACACTTATTTCTTTATGTTCATCGTTATTTACAAATCACTGCCACTTTATTACTCGAGTTTCGAGCTCAATCTGGTCTCGAGTGCCAACTCGTAAATAGGACGAAAAGATAATCTCAAAAGATTTATTTTACTTCTAACGATTCAGTCATCTTTCGAACTTCTTAATTTGAATTTTTGATTACACAACTGAATCGGTACCAAAAGATGTATTCACCCAATTTATACCATAAATTAAATAGGACAAATGTATTCAGGTACGTTCGTTCCAGTCCTTAATTAAATGAAGTATATTTAGTACAAAAATCCTAAATACATTAATCAGTCAGCCTAGTTTGTTTTCTAATTATTGGCCAATAAAAAGATAGAAAAAAAACGATTGGCCAGCGTGACATCGATAGAACCCAATCGATCAAAACTCGACCGCATCAAGGCCCAAGAACATGTTTGCTTTTTAAGCATAATGGTATCCTAAGTAGGTTTACTGTCTCGTACTAAATGTTCAAACAGATTGAGTGGTGCAAAGTAAAATTGAAACATGTTCAATTTGATGTTGATCACCTCCATTACCGGGTGGCACTGGTATAATTTAGTCCTTAGTTCTGCTTGCGTTCCAGTGTAGGAGGTAAAAAGTGGGGTAAGGAACCAGACAGAACGTCTATAGTTATCTTCTCAGAGATTGGCCCTACCCCAAACATTGGGAAGAGAAGTTTTTCCCTGGAGCAGGAAAATTCAAACACCGAACACTTTGACACAGCTTGGCAAAGCTTAAGTCCACTGCTGGCAGACTTGATGACGACGATAAATTCTCCAAAATATAAAATTACTAGATTTTGCCCGCGGCTTCGCCCGCGTGGAGCTCGGAAATTATGCTCATAAACCCAGGTCATGGTCTACCCATGTGCCAAATTTCATCCAAATTCGTTCAGCCAGTATAGCGTGAAAGCGTAACAAACAAACTCACTTTTGCATTTATTATATTAGTTAGGATTGTCAAAGCCCGTATCTCAGGGCTTTCAGTTTCCCTCTTAACGAAATTAAATTATATTATTAAACTCATACATGTATTTTAAATGTTACGCCGTATTGCCAATTATTATTCATTCGTAAATATAGAGTGTGTGAACGTTGTGATGAAAGTATCAAAAATTGATCGTTCACGCTTCACTACTCATGATTGAATTCTTGCTATATTTTATTCGACTCGACAGACATGAATAAACAGTGAATAATCGTATGGAATCATGTCTGTGATATTTATTTGAAGTAATGTGTCCACAAGGTGGGTGCCTGAGGATGGACGACGCCGTCAAGGTTCGGCCGGCCCAGGATGAGGTGGCGAGATGACCTAGACGCATACCGCAAGGGTCAGTGCCACAAGGTCAAGGTGGCTCTAAAAAGGATGCCTGAAAGGATTTGGGGGAGGCCCTTGCTCAGCAGTGGGACAGAGTAGGCTAACTTAAACAAATAAAAATGTGTAAAAGCATTTTCACATTCATTTTATAGGCAGATATAGTCAACCTCACTTTTGACACAAATTCCCACTCAATACGTACTCTTGCACGTTATGAAACGTTGAAACGTGCAAGTGACATTCAAACTTAGTGTGATAAAGCAATTATGAAGCCAACTATACATAGGTAGATAGAAACAACTTGGTCTTGATCTTGACATCATACATCGTGTACATTTCATAACCTTCATTACTAACATACATGTCTCACATAAGCCAAACTTTCCTATGATACTGTCTAAACTGCTATGAAGAAATCTACTATAAAGCCAAAGTATGTCCGATTCAACAGATAAAAGACAGCTAATTAAGGAGGTCATCATGATAGAAAATAATGATAAAGGACCCAGAATTGTCCTCACAAAGATAACATACAAGGATCGCTATCTCGTGGACCGAACTGCGAACAATTTACACTTAACCCTAAAGCTACACCCCAACATTACGCCAGAGTAAGCATAAAGCCCGTAATACACTTATCATAAGTGAGCGAAGTCAAGTGTATAGATAGTACTACCCGACAATAGAGAAACTGAAGCTTAAAGTGCAAAAGGTTTACTCCCCTGAAATGGGAAAACGGAACCCGGAAAAATTTGTCGAGGTTATAACGTAGTCGTAACATTCAGCATCATCAATTTAGTGATAGAATTGTTTAGTTTTTTTTTTGAAGTGTGTTCATCTATTCAGTAGGTACTCGTGCGTTTTCTGAATGTGAAGAGGCTTTTGCCCTGCAGTGAGACAATAATAGGCTGGTATTATTAAGATCAGGTATTTATTGCAATGACAATAATGATAAATGAAGATAATTATAAGATATTAGACTATATGAAGAGTGAACCTTCGAAGCTATGTCTCATGGTACTCCCGAGTCCTAAGTATCATCGACAGTATTGCTGAATATAAAGATGGCTCGTCTCTATACCATTTGAATACATAATATTTGGAAAGTTTGCGGATCTTACTTTAATTCCCACGTCTGAGAGCGAAAGAATTTCGAGTGCAAATACTTTTAAAATTACGCAAGGCTCAATTTTTTACCTAGAGGAAAGGAGCCGTAATTGATGTCATCATAAATATCACCATGTCATATTACGTATTGATGGCAAATAAGAAATGTTTTGTGAAAATTCAAATATTATGTTTAGCCCAAAATTATGCCACGCGAATTCCGTTCACCGACGCAGTCATAAGATCCACAAGTGCACAGATGACAGGGCATGAGTCGCAAAGTCAAAGTCAAAAGTCAAATCATTTATTTCAAATAGGCCCTTGTAAGGCACTTTTGAACGTCAAAGTTTACAAAAATTTGGATTGATTCTAGACGCCTCTTCCAAAAGGTGGTTTTTATATGGAGAAGAATGGGCAAGAAACTCCAAGAATGGTTTCCGAAACAATAGAAAAAAAAATATGAATACAAATAACACGGATGTTACCAGAAATAGGTTCCTATACATACTCATCCAATCTATCAAAATTGTATACTGTAGACAACAAATTGCGTTAAATTAAATACGTCTGAAAAAGTCATGAGCAATCATTACAGGAATTTACCGAATTGCAGCAATTAATGGTGAACGAACAAAACCAATAATTGTTCGCTGAAAAAATGCGACTTCTGGGTAATGTGTTGTTAAAAAGAAGACAAATTATATAAACTTATATTATAAAGAGAAAAGATTTGGTTTTTGTATGTTTGGTTGTTTGTAATGAATAAATCCAAAAACTACTAGACCGTTTTGTAAAATTCTTTAACCAGTAGAATGCTATATTATCACAGATTAACATATGCTATAATTTGTAAAGAAATCACTCGGGCGAAGCCGCTGTCGGAAGTTAGGGTTCAATAAATCTATGCTTGCTGACAGATATTACAAAGCTTCGTAATCCGTCGGAATTTCGTCGGTGTTGTGAGGAATGGCACACCTTCCGTGCACGATTGATTGCAATTCTCAAGAATTTCTGACTTTTCAAGAAAACTATTAATTTTCCTTATGTCATTTCTTAATAGCTCAAATCTTTGGCACATCTATAATTACATTTATAAAGGCTGATTCACATTGATTTAAATATTTTAATACAGCGTTTGAATCCAGTAGACTGGATCAGTAGGTGGACACTGAATGGTAGACTGGATTGCGCTGGCATGAAATACTGGATCAATTTAAATCAGCCTTAATATTTGTCTTTCCCAAAATGGGGTTAATTTCAGCACAATGCCATAAGTAAGTTGAAGAAACCGTAGCAAAGACAGTACAGCTGTCCATGACAGGCGAATACTTGAGAGTATTGGTAAACTTATAACCCGATGCCCAAAGTTTCTTAATCAATGGAAATTGGTTGAAGACTTGTTAATTGGCAAAGTTGCGAAACTCAAATGAATTCTGTGAACTTCGTTGTATGCTACATGCATAAACAGCTGTAGTAAAGAACAGACATGTTTGAAAAGCACCTCTTTAAGTGAAGACGTATACACGTATGGCAAGGCTATAAAATGAGGTCTATCTTGACGGATTACCCTATTGATATTTTCTCCATGACTTTTGCCTCATACAGACGCTACCGCTATTTAAACAGTGCGATGAGTGCCCCTCTATCTAGCTCAAATTGGTTTGTTTTGTACTGTTGTAATTTAGGTCTACTCTACAAACGTTTTATTGGTCTCCTTTGTCTCTGATTTTCATACGTCAATGTCATGCATACCTGTCATTTGCAACGTTAATTATTTTGAATTGTAAGTGACTGAGCTGTTGGTTTGCTTATGATAAATAAATAAATATGATCACCAGTTTGGTGGTAGTTCCTTGGGTGTCAGTCTCTTCAACATTGCTGATTGACAAATTGTTTTACCACATCATAAGTCTACTTATACAGACCGATTGGTAATAGAAATATAATGTAGAATTTTACTGGGCAAAATTTCACGCTAGCTATTCATTTCGTAACGTGCCTTTTCAAAGCCGCTCGCTTACCATAAACATCAATCACTATGGCCCGAGATCTTGAATACAGTCATAACTATCAGGTTTAGAAGGTATAAATAAGCAATTGCAGTAACATTTTGCAGGTAAATGGAATATTCTGCGTCAATATCTTTTTAACTGCCTCTGTGGTTTAGTGGTTAGACCACCTGTCTCAGACCCAGAGGTCCCGGGTTCGATTCCCAGAGGGGGAAAAAATCTGATCATTTCGGTTTGTGGTAGGGCTTGTTCTAAGGCCGCCTGGCTAGCTATCACCAGTCCACCATCTTATCTAAGTCAGTCGCCATAGCAACAATGTTAACAGCATTGTTGTTTCGGCAGTTAGAGGTAAGATGGCAAGTTCTTTTGTGGTTGAAGATTCTGGGTGAAGCTTCTTCCACCTTCGGCCTGATTATCATTTACCATCAGGTGAGATCGGGCCCAGAGCTTCCACGTAACGGAAAAAAACAAAAAAAAAATGCTTTCTTGCAAATAATGAAATAACGTCAATAACTTGCTGATTTTGGAGCTCAGACAACATACCAATTAAGAAAAGATAATAAAACTTAAATAGATCAATTGACCATACATTAATTAATATACAACTTTCCACTATGTTCTTGATTTGATTTCCCAATACCAATTCATTAAGTGTCATGTTAAATCAGCCATAAAACGAACAGATCTGAAGTGATCCGTCAGTGAATCTCCACCTAGGATCCGGTTTATTAACGACGTTGATGCGACCAACTTTTGTTTTAGTACAAGCCTCGTGGCCGATATAAAGTGTTAGATGGATATCAGATGCCTTAACTGATAGAAATAAGAGTAATGAACTTTCGACCATAGTGTGAACAAAGTAAGATTTAAATTGCAATTTCCAAGTCGAAATTTCAAGTGAAGATGCAAAGGCACAAGCAGTCGAAAGACTCAACCAAGAATAAGTCGTAAGCAAAAGGCAGAAAGGAGATTTTTCTGTACATTGATGTATTACAACAGATGCCACAATGTTACTACAACTAAATAGAAGACTTATTGTACTTGCGAATGAGCAAACAGAGGTTAATGTACGCATTGATTTTGCATGAAAATGTCGCTTTGACAAATAGAAATTGAGTGAATATATTATGGAAATGGAAAATTATGCTGCGTTCTGAAATCGCCCAAGTGACGATAAAGAACCGAAACATTTAAAACGGTATTTATTTAAATAACAGATTGATGTGTCGGTCATAAACGAAGTAAACCAATCGAATTAAATAACGAAGACAGTTTTAAGATTCGCTTCGATAAAAAATTCAACACATGCCTTTAATATGGCGAAAAGAAGTATGAAAAAAGTCGGAACTTCAATGATATACAAAAAGATTGATGCATCTGAAGAAGTACGGGGAATTTTATTGACGAGCACTCAACCTAAATGTCCAATAGGCGATAAGGTCCGCCTACAGCCTGATGCTGTTCGACAAAGTTATGATAACCATCCCCGAAGACTTTATCACTAAAAGAATACGGAAGAGAGTTGACTGTCGGAGCAACTTAAAAAAATGTAAGGTCTCCCAAGTGCGGCTACTTTCCAACGTGTCAATAAGAGCTTTCGCTATCTGTGACCGAAACGCGTGTTTTGTTTGTTTTGCTTATTTGAACATTCTTTTTTCTGGGCTCCTTTTGATATAACTTATGACGCGGTACTTTCGATAGATGTGTTAATTTGTTCGTACCTACTCACAAGGGCACGTCTTACCACACCTAAGTTTAGTAATACGGATATAGATTTCAAGAACGCGAACGAAATCGAAATTGTATTGAACTTGTTCTTCATTATTTATTCGTCTAGATTTATACTCATTTCTATGATGATCATGCACCTAGTTTTAGTTATGTAGATGATCAAGATTACAAACTAGTGCATCAATGAGTACAAGTATATGTCCCAGTCGTTCTTTTTCTCACGCAACACGAAGAGCTGACAACGGTTCCTTGCACATTTGTTATGGCACTGTTATTGCATTGTATTTATAGCTTGTAAAGCGTGCAAAGGTATAATCATGCTTCAGTACGATCATCTGAGGTACCTTTGCCCTTCTTAAATACAAGCAAACGAATATAATCAGTTACAGGAAAATTACAAGGTAACCACATGAATTTAATGGATGTTAATCATTTAAACCAAATTATGGACCAAATTACTTGAAAGGTCAACCTTTAATCAAGCTTCCTACATTTGACCACCCAATGATAACCGTTGCGAAAACAAGAAATGATTTACAACAAAAACACCACACTTTCGTTTCACAGTTCGTAAAGCCAATAGCAATAATTAAAAACAATTTTCTCATGCACCAAGCGTCAATATACGAATAAAAAAATATAAAGATGTATGGCTATCTGAAATCGAATCAGCATCCAAAGAACGAAAGATAAAAATTTACGACGTTAATTGACATTTTAAAAATTGAGAGCCGCCCATTATATTCGAGATGTATGCGTTCGGGGAATGGGACCGAAGGGAAAACTTATGTTGTGGCAACTAATGTTGGTGGTTGCCGCATAACTGATGAAGGTAAAGTGCGCTCCGAATACTCGGATGATTATAAATTTCTGAGATCTCGCGAAAACGTTGGTGGCTTTTTATATAATACCAGAGAAAAACTAGGAACATATGGACAGCTAAAAGAATAATCATTACCATTGGATACAGTAAAATTGCTACACCTTCGAGTGCTCAGCACTTAAGTTTTGTATCAATGCCGCAACGGACAAAGTCAGGAGATCTAATTAGATTCCCTCTCATTTTTATATTTGACTAAACCCAATGTTAAATATATAGAATCCTAAAGGATTGTGACAGTAAAATGGCATAGCAGTAAAATGAAAGCATACAGGATAGACGTCCTATACCTATTAATTTTGATGATGGCATCTCGTTATCCTAAGCCTACTCGCACATTTTATGTCATAATTTTTAAATGTAAATGACAGTAATGTGCGGACAAAACGGGTACGGATTAACACCATTACGGTTTTAATCCCCGACTTCGTAGCATAAAGAATACATTTTACTTGTAAAAGAGCGTCGAAATTTCGTACGGTCGTTTCGTACTGGTTGTAATATTTACAGATAACTTTGTAAAAGTTCAAACAACACGACAGGTGAGAATCAAAAGAGTGATAAACATCTGTTGGTTTAGTAGGGTTGGTTGCAGGACTACCACAGAAAATTGAATGGGGATTAAAAAACAAATTGTGTGCAACATCATGTAATAAATGGTCTGTCATCGCAGTATCGGCTTCAGTGATCTGCAATAAATCAGTAATCAATTTGTTAGTTACTTCGGTAACTAGTTATGGTTTAATATTTTCCTTTTCTATCCGTACAACCGTTAATTGAGCGTAGCACGCGAGATGACGTTCAATAAAGTTTATTGAATCCCCTATGGATTCAATAAACTTTATTGAACGTCTTGAGGATTGAAATAGTAAAGATTACAAAATTTCCTCTGAAGTAGAGTAGTTATCTTACAAATATGACACATCTAATATATATATATATATATATATATACATATATACAACATTTTCTATTTATATTCGCCTCTCAAATTAGTCGTAGCTGACGAATTCATTAGATATGTCATATTTTGACTTTGGTAAAAAACACGGCGTCCAAGCAACCTTCGAAGCCGGACGACGGCGACGCTTGCACTCAACACACTGACCCACATTTTTGTAGCCGTGCGCAATTTTATTTATTTACACGTATTTAAGCATTCGACGCTCGTATCCGTCGATTAGCTTTATGTGATGAATTAGGAATCACTGAACCTGTTGTTTAGGAAACGGCTTAGCCAAAGGCTTGAATTCGTTTAAGATAATTTGTTTTATTAGTATTTCGTGGCATTGAAAAATCTCTAAATTCTTGCTCTTGTCCCTAATCTTTTTGACCTTCATCAAGCCCGAAATCATTTAGGATTTAATTTTCCTCATTCATTTTCAAATGTTGACTGACACCTCCTAATCAATATCCTTTGTTTCCTGTGCTTCTAGTATTCAGTTTGTCGTGTGCTTGTGTGTGTGCGTGAACGTGTGAACTACGTCGATATCACAAATCCACTAGCCAAATGGGCCAGCGTAATATCGGTCCCATACATGATCAGTTTACGAGGGTAGCTCATGTTCGCCGCACACAATATTGGATATTTGGATATTTTCGGGGCTTTTGCACGGAATATTTCAAGCATTCCTACTTATGTATTTTTCACGTTCGGCGTTCCGTGATGTATTAGATATCTCTCAACTTGTATTTAGGAAATGGCATCAATATTGCGGATCTTTTTCAATAATATTGATTCTAGATTTAAAGGTCGTCTAATTTGCATTTAATGATTTCCAATCATTAAATCTTTTAATAATTAGTTAAAGGTGTTACCGATTATTAACTTTTAGTATTATCCAAGGAAAAGTTACAATCTGGACTAAATGATAATTTAGACAATTAAAATTCAAACTAGCACCGTATATATCCACATTTGTAATAAAAATTCTGCAGCAAACTTTAAAGGCAAAAAAAATATGTACCAAAATTAGCGCCAGTTGACCCATAACATTACATATATTAAAGTTTTCGATTAAGGCCTTTATTCCGAGTCTTTACGAGCCATAAATGTTCATAGCTACTAATCATTATAAACGTGGCACAGCGTAATCAATAGTTCGATTAAATGTATCCGCCAGTAAAAATTGCGATCCCATTACACATAACCAGTTTGAAGGTATTCACAACAAAATCATTCACTTTCTCTTAGAAAATCTCTCCATAGTTGTACCTATCGTATTTTAAAATTGGGTGGTAATCATTATTTTGATTTATCGATAACGTAACGTTTTGAACGCGGGCCATTTTTGGAGCAGTGAAGTTAATCTTGTTTTTGAATTATGAAGAGAAAAAGTGAAGCAGTTCTGTAGGTACTTGTAGTTATCGATACGAATACCAACGTCGTTTGCATCTCTGTTTTAAAATCAACAGAAGAAAGTGAACTCGTTACATCATTAGACTTATCTTCAAATCTTACACATTTGTGTTAATTTGCCTCAACATCAGCTGTAGTTGTCTTAATAGGTACTAGCGACCCGGCCACGCTTCGCACAATTTTTACTCCTTGACAAAATATAGAGATTTTATTATTACGTGTAAGTTTATTATTCTGTATTATACATATAACAATTCCGGAATAAATTCTCTAAAAGATAAAACTGCATCAAAATCCGTTGTGTTCTTTAGAAGAACAACGCGGTCACACAGAGAGTCACGAAAAGCGACTTTAATTTATTATATGTATCGATATAGATCTTAGATGACGTACATATTCAACTCGATACGGCTGATAGGCTGTTTTATTTCTTCTTCTGTATTATACTCAGCCTTCTAAAACTGTTACCAATCTATCAGCATTACGTCGTAAACAGCCTAATGGATCTTGTAGGTAAAGCCTTCATTCACTGGATCCATTAAGCCTAGTAAACAAACATAAAGATAAAAACAAGCTGCTAATGTTGCTTTAAGTGATTGATTCGTTTCAGTTGTTTTTATTAATTAATCTTTTAGCAATCCAATTAATCTCTACGACTTCGGAAAAATTAAAACATATTGGAACGAAGTTCTCTAACGCGGTTTCCGGTACGGAGTAAACTGTCAGAAATCGGCACGTTAGGAAGAATTGCTATGTCCGCAAAAGTCTAGGCTTTGTATTAAAAACGGAAAGTTTTGAAACTTGAAACTTGAGACCATACTAGATGGCTCTGTACATAATATAAATCGAAAAGAACTTCGATCCAACCGGCACTCCCGCGACACCTTCCTCCCGATTTATTTTTTCTATTCCTTTCTCATTACGTTTACGTGATTGAGTTTTTCCTAGTAAAAGTCGAAAGCACTTGACATGCTAACTAAGTTCAGAGTAAAATGAGGGAAACCAACCACTGTCATACTCAATGAGACCGGCGATGCCCACTCAGAAAATTAAGTTCATGCAAATGAACCGTCAGTGGATAGTACTAAGTCAAAACCAAAAGCTGTAGTACATACCAATTAAAAATGGTCTTCACAAATACTTTCTACTGCCCGTATGTTTAACCGGCAGTTTTCTAGTTTGTTTTAATTTCTAACTACAAATAAATGGTTATCAAGTAGGTCGGAACTCTCCAGAAACAATATTGACGCTCATAACAGACGCTGGGAGCTTGCAAGAGAATTTATGTTTGCTAATTACCGCAATTTTGATAGTAAAGTTTTCAATGTTTAGTAAGGTTTGGTTATGTAAAATTTGGTATTCTAGATCAAACTTTGAATAATTTGAGTAACATGTTGGTGTGAAATCCTTTTAAGAAATTTCAATTGTCTCAAACATGGTATTATATTCTTCAAATTTTGAATTTAACCTTGACCCAAAAACGAACAATTTAAACTCCATAGATAAATACAACCCACTTAAGCTTAAGTGGTTTGTATTTATCTAAGGAGTTTTGAAAAAAATAGAAGCATTTCAATCCAATTATCTCTGACAGTAAAAATGCGGACAAAGCTTTATCATAAGCCAAGATTTTGGTAAAAACATGAGATAGGAAAGTGGAAAGACGTCGTAGGGCTCGCCCACGCTTGTCCAAAACATAATTACTAACCGGCTGGAGAAGAATGCTAATTAAACCCTCTTGCACGCATGCCAACATCGCCCTAGTGTCAATCGTGTTTTTTATTTATACTGTGTCGGCCGAGATTATTGACCAACCCAAAGATTTTTTTACCATAACCAAGTTAACCATTCTCTTAACAATTTACCTTACTACCTACTTATTTTTGGCTTTCTTTTTATTTTAATTCTTAATAAACGATTTCCATTATGTAATTATGTCAGTCTGTATAGTATTATCTATTCTATGAGAATAACAAACCTGTCGGATTATCACCTTTCTCGGGCCATTAAACACAGTCAATTATTAAGGAACCTTTCTTAGGAGCCAAGAAATAGATGGCTTTCATTATATTTTGGTAAGTAGTTCTGGTATAGCATACAATTATCCAGTATCATATTCGCTATATGAATAGTGGTCGCGTATCATTTGATGGCAAACCACGAATATAATTACCATTGTGATTAGGCTGCTGTAATTATTATCGCCTATCACAACTTGGTATTATGTTGCCGTCTTTGTTCTGCCAAAGTTGACGTTATCATCAATCAAATAAAACCACAATGAGATCGTTTGCACAGTTTGACACGAAAATGGGCAATCTCTTTGGAGTCTTTTGTGTGATACAACGATGGAAATTATCTTGTTACGATTAAAATGTGATGATTTATACGATTGGCTTGTTCGATGTTAGGCCGTTGAGTGGTGGGCAGGGTTTCTTTTATTTGCCGTTTTTGCTGTTGAATTATAATGACGTTTTTCTCAATGAGAAGTACGTAGGCGTATATTTACATTTGAAAGTGCTACGTTTGTTTCTACAAGTATTATTATAAGAACGATCAGTGTTTATATTTCAAACAAAATAAAGTGACAGTACAATACTGACAAAAAACTGAAGTTTTCAAATAAAAATATTCTTAACCCGGTCCCTTATTGTGGCTGGCTGTGTACAAAAATACTTTATGTGGGCAGTTGGTCAAGTTCGTTTGCGTCGTCCCATTGACATGATTAATTAAATTAAAAGAAAGAATCACTCGCTTCA
Organism: Agrochola circellaris; assembly: GCA_914767755.1. Taxonomy (NCBI): domain Eukaryota; kingdom Metazoa; phylum Arthropoda; class Insecta; order Lepidoptera; family Noctuidae; genus Agrochola; species Agrochola circellaris. The sequence continues at coordinate 13,072,881 of OU611859.1, forward strand.
TCAGACTTCATATAAAACAATTAACTGAAGAAAGGTGTTATTAAATTACATTCCACAGTGTCGTTATTTCTCGGGTTCCTTTGTTAATCAGGTTTTTAATGCTCAATATTGAATTAATTAAGACCTTTACAAAACGAAAGAGGTAGGTATTCATTCGTTTGATTAGACGAGTTGACCCACCCTACCGTACCTTCTACCATCTATAAGTTAGGGAATTATTATTTATTTATCGATATCTGGCTTTTTTAAACTCGGTACCTACTTCACAAAACAGATTAGTCAAGAACCATTTTTACCTACTTAACTTTGAATATAACTTCTTTTATTGATATTAATTTCACATTAAAAAATTGTCGATGACAATGACAATTTAGCTAGAAATGGTAAACACAAACCATTTATTTAAATTAAACCATTTACAGGCACTTTTGAATTGTCAAGGAGTCAGTCAAAAAGGTGAAGCTAGTTGCCCATCCCAAAGCGTAGTAGGGACCTATGGAATGGGCAAGAAACTCCACGGATACTCTTTTAAGAGCGTTTATTCTGAAAGTGGGCAACGTCGCAAATGTCAAATATTTCGCTGTTTTGATTAATTTGGCAATATTACTGTATGGAAATAAGAAATGTGGCTAACTAGCGAACTAGAATATTAATCATGAAAACAATATGAAATATTAATATTAATAAATTAAAAAAATCTTACAAAATAATGGTTACATCATTCATGTTGAAATTATACATGTGAGAAAAATTTAGAAAGACGTGCACATTAAAGCATCGTGCAGACTAGCGCGACGCGATAGCGCGACGTGACACCGGTTATTGTTATACCGTGTAGTTTTTTTAGAAACTGAATTGTTCGAGTCGCGTCGCGCCGTCGCGTCGCGCTGGTCTGCACGAGCCTTAAAAGCGTCCGTAATAAAAAGATAACTACTAGTGTACCGAATGATACTGACCATGTTAATAGATTAGTGAGTTAATATTAACAGAACAATAAAATCGATCAGCCGACGTATTTGCCCTACTACTTGTCGAAAGCGACAAGAGTACATTCCCGACCATTTCATCGACCCTTTCGCCGATAGCTGTAATTAGCATTTTAAGCACGCCTGCAAATAAGTTATTAGGTGAAACAAGCTACCCGCTTCGCGAGTGCTGTTGTCGGCTAAGAAAATTAACAAGTTCTTTGTCGGCTGTAGAATAGAAAGAATGCTTAATGAATTTCTTTTATGTTATCGGTGTGTTACAACAAATTGGTTATTTTTCAATAGCACGCGTAGCATGACAACCTTGGATACGGGTTTTTTACGGGTTTTGTCGACGGAAGAATAGACAAAATGACCGATTGTGATTGTTTATCTGTCATTTTGTCTATTCTTCCGTCGACAAAGCCCGTTTCTATTGTATCTCCTCAAATGCTGTTTTTTTCCAAAATCGAACATTTGGTTCTTTTAACTATTTAACTCTAATCATAGTTTCGGTTCTCAAATCACAACAAAAAAATATACAATGCCGCCCATAGGCATGTGATCGCCCCTATTTTTCTGATATTCATGAAAAATTATGTAAAATAAACTTCAAAAGGGGTCTATCTTTTTTTTTTGTAATTTTTTCTTATATTTTTTTTTCAGAGACTATGTATTTATGGACTTACACTTACTTTTAAATAAATACCGATTTTTTTTGGAATAAAATCTCTTCACTTCTGTTTTTCTTTCATAGACGACAAATTTTACTTTTTTGAAAGAAAGAAAGAAAGAAAGAAAATACGTTTATTTGCGGTACACATGACGTAAAGAAAGAACAAAACACAAAAATAAACAATTTGGGGGAAAATATGCGTCACATCCACGCAAAACGGCCATCGCTCAGCTTAATGCTGCGACCCTATGCGAGACAGGGCCCCAACGCTGGTTTTCAGCCATTTTTCTGATTAAAGAAACTCAAGTTATTGAAATAATAAACAGAAACCAAATCGAGCCAATAACATCGAAATATAGAAAACGCTACTCAAAAAAAAAATAGAATAACATGAAAATGATTAAAGATAGACCCTTTTAAAGTTAATTTTCGAGAATTATTCATGCATAATCAGAAAATCATGGGCGGTCACATGCCCATGGGCGATATATTGCATAATAATAGTCATCCACAGTGTCCCCTAGGACTAAGGTTAAAGAAATCTCAATCCTATACTATTAAACGAGCAATATTTGTATATACATATATATATTTGTAATCACATTCTCGAAAACGGCTCTAACGATTTCGATGAAAGTTACAATATAGGGGTTTACGGGGGCGAAAAATATATCTAGCTAGGTCTCATATCTGGGAAAATTCGTTTTCTCCGTATTTTCACCCGAGCAGAGCTCGGTTAGCTCGGTCGCCTAAAGTTTAGAACAAGATTACTGCTTCAGACTATCTGACATTTGACAATTTACAATAATTGACAGACATGGAATTAGTAAATACCTACTATCATGGCAGTATGGAATTAGTATGTAGACATAACTATACATGGAATTAGTATGAACTATACTATTAAATGAGCATTCTCTATTTTCACCACAGCAGAGCTCGGTCGCCCAGGTACTAATCTATTGTATGAGAAGAAATTACTATCATATGCGGACAATGAACCTTTACCATCAGGGACTCGATGATAACTTAATTACCCAATAATGAGTCCTAAGAACCCACCGATAAGGCAGGAATTACCAGTTGAAGAAACTTAGATAATAAAACTAGCAAATATTGATGCTTATTCAAAACCATCCCATGCATATTCATAACGAATTATTATAATATAATTTGCTTATAACCACATAATAACGAAGAACTTTCTATCAATTGTAATTGCTATCTTTAAAACTCTATTACTATCTAATGAAATATTTAAACCTCATACGAAGGTAATGTGTAAAATTGTTGTCATAGAATATTAATTCGAACACACTGAACCCGCTTCAGTGGCATTTTATATCTTCTAAGCCCAGGACAACATCGTTAACATATAAAATCAATCAGATTTCCAGTTTACACTGACACCTGCGTGACTCCAACTTGTTACTAAGTAAGGGTCAAGTTACCCTGGATGTTTTCTTAACCTGAATTAACTTGGTAGCTGACTGCCCGGATGCGTCTACTTATGTGGATGACAGCCATCTTTCGCCGTTGGGTGCGATTGTTTTTTTATTAACATACTCTGTCTTTAATATTGGGATGAGTCGAATAGGTGATTAAAAGTTGCGTGTGAAAATAATTAAAGAATGCTTTGTCATGTTCAAGGAAAAATATAAAATAATTGTAGACAATGTGGATGCGTCAGATACATACTCAGTCATCATTTTTAATATATTTACTACTCTTTCTTCAATTCATCTTAAATTCACTGACAGACAACACCTCCGCCTTTGTGGTCTTGTGGTTAGACCACCTGTCTCAGAGACTCGGTTTCGATTCCCAGTGGGTTCAAAATTTTCTGCTCGGTTTGGTTGGTGTTAGGGGTTGTTCTAAGTCTGCTTGGCTAGCTACCACCAGTCTACCATCCTAAGTCTGTCGCCATAACAACAATGTTAACACCATTAATGTGTTTTGAGGATTCCGGATGAAGCTCGCTTCCACCTTAGGCCTGATCATCACTTACCATCAGGTGAGATGCAGGCCAAGAGCTTCCCAGTTGTGGATAAAATAAAAACAACCCAAACTAACTGTAACAAAATGAACGCTGTCTAAGCATGAAATTTTATAATAATGGAGGTGAGCATTAAGGAACGATTTTAGAAAATTCACCCCCTTAAGAGGGCGCCTAAAGGTCCACTAGCGCCACTCTTTAAAAAAAATATTATCTCGTGACTGAGAAGGAATTATGAATAACGGCTAATAAGGACCCTCGGTAAGTGTGTCTAGAATTTTCTAATACCTTTTATAAAGCTTTATATTGAGACACGAAGCAACAAAATACGATCTAAAGAAAAGCGGCCACATTCCTCTAGATCGTATTTTGTTGCTCCGTGTCTCAATATGAAACTTTATAAAAGGTATTAGAAAATTCTAGACACACTTACCCAGGGTCCTTACTAGCCGTTATTCATAATTCCTTCTCAGTCACGAGATAATATTTTTTTTAAAGAGTGGCGCTAGTGGACCTTTAGGCGCCCTCTTAAGGGTTTATATAGGGGATGAAAGTATGTATGGAAGTTCGTCGTTTTAGCCGATGTGAAATCCCATCGGGCTCACTAATTGTAATAAACCAGAATACCTGCGAAATTCTGCGTTGTTGCATAAGTTTTTAATTAGTCGAGATTTTTAATTCATACTCTGTATGGCACCTCTTGCCTCTTGTGGTGCCGGACGTAAAGAATAGTACCATCCCATTTCTTCCCGTGGGTGTCGTAAAAGGCGACTAAGGGACTCACTAGAGAACGGGCAGCAGCGTTCTCTATGCATTTTAACACCATACTGCGATCGCAAACCCGCCTGCCAAGCGTGGCTATTATGGCAAACCCCATTTCGGGGAGGCTTATGTCCAGCAGTGGACGTCTTTTGGCTGAAATGATGATGATGATGGCACCTCTTTAGGTTATGAGCTATCCGAATATCAAATAATATTTGGCCTAGGTCATGAGGGGGAGGCGTGAAAATTGATTCGCTGTTACAATGTAGATATACAGCATATGATAGAGTCACGCCGAATCTAACAAATGCTTTAAAATAATTACTTGGCTAAAAAAATATTAAAATATTTTTCATCACACCAACCAGCGTTTACTTATTTTTCCATATCTTAACTTAATTATCTGCATAATTAAATAGCATTATTTCTTAAAGAATGCACCCTACATTCTGAAAGTTGGGAACCTCTCAAACAGCTTTCAAATATTTAGCTGTTTTGTATTAATAAATAGAAAAAGGTCGTGGCTAAGTAATGACAGCCACACGAGTCGATCCATCAGGTTACGCTTACGGTCCGTGGATGGGTGACCATCTTTACGTATCCGTACCTCCGAAAGCACGTTAAGCCATTGATCCTGGCTGTCGTGGATCTGTGACAGTCGTAACGGGTCGTCAGAAGCCCGAAGTCTATGACAACCAGTCTTACCATCAGGTATCGTATTACCCGAACGAATAAACCATATATCTATCTATCCATCTATCTACCCAGGTACTGGGTTGTGGAGGTCCGATAGGCAGTCGCCCCATGTAAAATACTGGTATTCAGCTGCATCCGGTTAGACTGGAAGCCGACCCCAACATAGTTGGGAGAAGGCTAGGCAGATATATAACAGAAAAAGCGAATATTAGGCAGCGCATCGCAAAAGTACCCCAGTACCCACTTCTAGAAAGTACCCTCTTAATTTTTACTTCATACATTCCGGAAACACTCGAAAAAATGCTCTAAAAGTGTCATTCGGCCTTGTACTACTAATTCTGAATTCACTCTCGGCCTGACCCACTAGTTTATACATTTGAATGTATATGAGATCGTTTATATGCCTAGAGTCGAATTAAATTATTGGACTGGTTAATGTGGCTTTAAAAGGCTTTCGCTTATGACCAAGATTATTATAGGCTTAGTTTATTCTTCTTATGTTCATTGCTAATAATTTAATTACGTGTAATATTGCTAAACAAGTTCTGTACCTAATAAAAACGATTCGACTTCAAAGTCAAAGTAAAAGTCAAGTAATTTATTTCAATTAGGCACATAAAAGGCACTTTTGAACGTCAAGACAGAAAATAGAATTGATTCTAGTCGCCCTTTTAAAAATTTAGTTTTCGTATGGAGAAGAATGGGCAAGAAACTACACCGTTACTCTTTTAAAATGTTTAACAATATTTTGTACACATTAACTAAATTTGGAGACGATGCACCTGGAATAAAATTACTATACCACAATAGATAAAAAGAATTAAAAATGAAGCAATGACAGATAAATTAATCATGTGATAGATACATGGTACACCTTTACAATGTTTCTAAATAAGTATGTGAGCCATACTTATTTAGAAACATTGTAAAGGTATATCTAAGATATTCCTAAAATTTGAACAAGTAATGCTAATAAGTTAATGAGTGAGTTCAAGTAATCACAGAATGTAAAATCAATGATAAAAAAATAATGAATTAGCAACCAGTTTGATTTTGTCTAGACTCTAAATTCATCACTTTTATCATAAAATCAGATAAAAAAATACCACTCTTAAACACGGCCTATCCCATCTATCTGCCGTATACAAAATATAGACATTGGTCACTTAAAAGACTTTTTTTCTTAGCTGCAAAACGAATACTTCGATTAAAATTCCCGAAGGCAATATTTTGTGTCCCCGACCTTTATCGCCGACGACCCGATTTTCCAATCGAATCTCTACCAAGTGAGGTGTGAAATTAGGATGCCGACAATTTCCCTAACGTCGATGCAATTAGACCCACTACCTTGTATACCAATACACCTACCTTCAAAGCTGATAACCCCTAAATGACTATAAATGGAAACCGTTAATAGCCAATAACTACTTGTAGGAACAATATAAGAGATATTACCAAGATCAGTACGTTTAGCAGACAGATCCGTGGTATGTTTTTCATGTAAAAAGATCCTACTACCTACCTTCTTAGATAAAGAAGAAAGGAAGAAAAAGTATTTATTGAGACAGGAAATCATAAATTAAACTAAAAAAACACTAAACATAAATAAAAAATAAAAAACATTAAGAAACAAAGTAAAATTTAAATTTTAAAAAGTCCTGTACGAGGCCAAAAGGCTCCTATCTCCTCCAAATATAAACTTCGACCCAAATAACTGATAAAGTCAAGGTGAGGTGAGACTCAGCTTATAAAAACCCAAGAGTATTTCTAACCTTGAAAATAAATCGAACACACTCCACCAAAAAGCTAGTATCTCTTCATCAACGTCTTCCCCAATAAATAACTCAAAAGCCAATCTCAATTACTATTGGAAACACCTAAAGAGGTAAGTCTCCCGTACTGAGGAATGCTAGGAAAGTGTGCAAGTAACCCCGGAACGTGATCTGGTTACTATGGGAAGGTACAAAAACTTTGCGATTGTGATTCCTTGCGCGCAAACTAATTTAGATTCGCCGGGGATTCTGCGGCCGTGTTGATTCGAGACTTAGTTCGTACAGAGGTGGCAGGTTTGGTAATATTAAGGTGTTAATAATGTGTTTTAGTACCTATTAGTTCATTCAAATAAGACCTATAGTGATGAACCAGCTGATATGACACAGGCTACAGAAGTTTTGATGTACTTTGACAAGAGTACACTTTGATATGGTACTGAGTTTCGGTATATTTTAAACTAGTTTCCACCAGCGGCTTCGCCCTCGAGATATCTTTATAAATTATAGCCTATGTTACTTAGTGATAATATAGCATTCTACTGGTAAAAGAATTTTTAAATTCGGTCCCGTAGTTTTTGAGTTTTTTCATTACAAACAAGATAGTTAATTGACTCAAGCGTGACTTTGCGGAAATTCATTATCAAACACAATAGACGACGTATATTTAGTAACCTAATCCGCTTAACTAATTAAAGCGGATAGTATTAGTAAGCGTATAGTAGTAATAAGCGGATAGACTACCTACTACTACCCGCTTACTACTACTATACGCTGTAAGCGGCGCTTACTATTACTACTACTATACGCTGTAAGCGGCGCTTACTACTACTACTACTACCCGCTTACTACTACTATACGCTGTAAGCGGCGCTTACTACTACTACTACTACCCGCTTACTACTACTATCCGCTTTACTTAGTTAAGCGGATTAGGTTTCTAAATATATGACGTCTATTGTATTTAATTCAAACAAACAAACAAACAAACATACAAAAAATCAAATCTTTTCTTTTTATAATATTAGTTTAGACAAATGGTTTGATACAAACTGAACGTGAAACCATGCAAACCTTGTTATTTTAAGAGAAAATACCTGGCCCATAAGTCCCTTATTGTACCCACATGGGTACAATAAGGGACTTATGGGCCAGGTCAGGTCAGTTGGCTAAGGTTCGATGGAAAATTTTGAGTACATCTTAGTATTTTGTCAAAATTTAAAATAAACGGTTAGGTACAAACATTACATAAAAGACAAAAGATAACTTCTTTGAGACAAACTTAGAACCAGAAAATATTTATGTAAATTCTTCATCTGTTCAACATAAACATAGAAAATATTTAAAAACTTCTTCTATTCTATTAAACTACAAAAACAATCAATGAACTGTTAGCCATAACTGTGCATTCATCGTTCACGCGTGAACTTTGCCGCAGAGAATCACATTTGTAACCCAAAAACTAAACAATTTACGAGCTTTGCCAGTTCTAAACCTTCCCATAACGACACAGGCAGAGCTACAAATGTGCATGTTGAAGTACCATCATGAATAACAAAATCAACGCTCCCCTGACCGCTTTGTGATAAGGAGACAAATCGGTGAAAACTTGTACCTACAATGACCGAAAAAAGTAAAAACACTTTCTGTATATACCTACACGTATTATTTAGTAGGCCATGTCTTTCCGGATTCTGACGGAACTTGAAACATGTCCGGAGTCATGTTATGCCTTTGAGAAAGATTAACGAGCATACGAAGTTGAAAGCTAACATGAAAATTCGGGGGCATCTTTGATTTTATTTGCTGTTATCGTAAAGCTAAGAGGAAATTGTTGCCAGAAGCTAAATAGATGTAAATTTTATACTTATTTTTCATCATTTTGTATCCAAACGAGAAATCCGAACTTGCATCATACATAGCTTAAGTATTCTAAGTTTATCAACGATAAAAAAGAAATGAACATTTTGCATAGAACATCTAAATTTTTAAGCCGACAGCTACACCAAAATAGTCGAAGAATTTTGCAACATAGGTACGGTATGCGTGGTATGCAAAGAAGCGATAGGTCCGGTCGAGGAACATGTGAGTCACAGTTCCGACTAGCTTATTTTATAGGTCTGTGACAGTAAGCCGTTAACATGACACATCTGCTTAAAGTTTCTAATTCAACATACCATCACGGCTGTAGTCTCTGATTATAAGGTGAGCAGCCACCCACATTTCGCCAGTTACGTCATAAATCCTATGTAAGTTGTAGGGAGCCAACCTATTGCCATAAATATAAATGCAGACTCCGTGCGGCTACTACAAATTTCCTAATGGATAAAACCAATACCACTGGACTGAGGATCTTTTGAAGGCCGCAAGAATCCGGTGGATGCGAGAAGAAGGTACAGAACCGGTCGATGTGGCAACTCTTGGAGGACGCCTATGTCCAACAGCGGACATCTTTCGGCTGAAATGATGATGATGATGATAAAAACAAAATATCATCCTGTAACTCTCCCACTGCAGGGCAATGGCCTCTTCTCATACAGAGAAGTAATGAGCATTGATCACTCAACACGGGTTGATAATTTCAGACTTATATTAACTATACAAAGTTCGGGTTTCCTCACGATGTCTTCCTCCACCGATGTCAGTAACGTCCAAGATAAACTCAGAAAGTGCTTATGAATTGAAAATGTCACATTAGTACTTGCCCAGATTTGAAAACTTCGTGCATGAGAGGCGAGGCTTTAACCACTAGGCCATCACGACATAACGATGATGATGCCCAATAACACTTTTGGACCCGGCGAGACTAGTGAAACTCAGGATCACGCAAAGCAGTAGCGCTTACGACCCCTAAACAAACAAAACAGTAACTTAATACCAATTTGAATTTTCACAAATAAGTCTATCCCATAATGTGTGATAAATAAAATTTGGTGCTCAACCTTTCGGATGCATTCCAGCGAGCTTCTGGTGTTAAGTCTATCTAGGTAAGGAGGCAGACAGGCCAATGAACCCAATGACAGAACCTGTGCCTAATTTGAATGCGCACCTCGTCGGGCTAGGGCTCGTAGGTCACGTCCAATAAGGACCTGCCCTACTGCCATTACATGCGCATATCATGCGAAGACTAACTTCAAAAGTTTACAGAGAAATATGGGTATAAAAACCCATATTTTTCTTCTTCTGAATAGTCAATTATATGAACCATGTGTATCAAAAGTCCAGTCACATGCTCTAATAGTTCTTCGAAGACGCATTGCGTCCAGACTATTAAATAAATAAAATATTGCACTATTTGTTCACATTTTATTCTTGACATGTTTAGTTATAAACCTTTAGGAGATACTGAACGTATCTGAACGACTTAGATATACTTAAACTACATCTAATCTGATCATCCAACTCTTACCTATCTATAAAAACTATTCGAAGGTGAATAATCTTAAATATACATATACTAAATTATTAACTCACTAACACAGTTATTGGCGAGATTTGCATACGACCTACATGTACTCGGTCAGTAACATTTGAAAAATACATAAATCACTTCTCAATGTCACAAATCACGGTAAATGAATTTTAATAAGAGGACGATCTTTGGCCTATGCACAGATTTTATTCAAAATTATCTTTAGCCAAACTTATTTGAAAACAATGTTGGCAAACACACTTGTGACCAAACAATTATAATCAATGTTGATTCTATTTGCAATCTATAGGAAATATTGTTTTGAACCAAAACAAATCTTTTTTTGCAACAGACAAAACTGATTTCGACTCTTGTGTGCTGTCTTTTTTTTTTTTTTTGAGGTTGGGAAATTTTCAAATAACTTCTCCCGCTCTGGGCGGACCGGGAGGGCGTGTCAGACTCTTACTGACTAAAACCCACCCGTGTTCCTTCAGTTGCCTGTACATTGCCAGGGTCACGGTATCCCTTTCGGACTGTGCTGTCTTAGAATTATTCTGAAGTTGATCCAGATTTGACACTCATTCCATGCATATTCATTAATTTATAAACATATTGGAATAATAATGAATGATGGCCGAAAGCTTCGGGCAATGTCTTCTTGGCTCTTGTAAGGCGGTTCGATCTAAGGTTAGAGAAAGCAGACCTCCTTGAAATGGCAATCAATATATTAACCAACCAACCTACCTACCAACCTATCCACCAACGAACCTATCCACCAACCAACCAACCAACCTATTAACCAACCTACCTACCAACGTATCCACTCACCAGCCTATCCACCAACCATCCTATCTACCAACCTACCCACCAACCTATCCACCAACCTATCCACCAACCTATCCACCAACCTATCCACCAATCTATCCACCAACCTATCCACCAACCTATCCACCAACCTATCCACCAACCTATCCACCAACCTATCCACCAACCTATCCACCAACCTATCCACCAACCTATCCACCAACCTATCCACCAAGCTATCCACCAACCTATCCACCAACCTATCCACCAACCAACCAACCTATCCACTAACCAACCAATCAACCTATCCACCAACCAACCAATCAACCTATCCACCAACCAACCTACCCACCCACCATCCTAACCACCAACCAACCTATCCACCAACCAACCAACCTATTAACCAACCTATCCACCAACCAACCTATCCACCAACCAACCTACCAACCTATCCACCAACCAACCCACCAACCTATCCAATTAAAAAATATGGGTGTGTTTGCGAAAACCATTTTAGGATTCAGGATCCCTCTTTTTGAGTTAAAACTGAACATTTTAGAGTCTAGTGTGTCCCTCCGTGCCAGCTAAATGGTTGTTCTTGGATTTGTGAAAAAAAAATCACAGCAGTAGTAACGAAACGAAAAAGAAAACTATCACAGCTAAGTTGGCTGTACAGGTTAACGAGTAATAATTGACCAACTTAAATTTGCAGTTTAAAAACATGTTCTCCCATACATTTCGTATGGGAGAGCATGTTTTTCAAACTACAATATTAAGTTTGTTCTTGGGATAAATTCATCCCAACTACGGAACCCTTCATTCTGCGTGGTCCGACATGCACTTGGCCGGTTTTTATTTCTTTTCCCAGGCAACATCCCTAATAAAGATTCCGTTTTCACGTACGTACCTATTTAGCTGAAGTCTTTTATTGTATTCAATGAACGACTGTTCCGGAAATGAAGTGTTATTTCATAAGCCATTTCTTGAATAACACTTTATTTAAATATCTACGCTTTGTTCTCGCGTACCGCTACAAAATACAATTGGTATTTTAATTTATGTATTCCGACTCGGAATATATTATATGGGTCATACAAACTTTTCCGGTGTTGGTGAGGAAACCCAACCCGAGTCCGGAAGCGGTTGCTCAAACGGTGCTATCGAAAATTAACGTATTAAGTACTTACAATTTCATGTACTTACTTACTATGTATAAACCTTTTGTTAAACTCGGAATTTAAGGGTACGCTAGTCGGTAATTCTTCCATAAAAAGGTAGTATGGTGATTACTTGTCTGTTTTACGCCGTACTTTCAAAACTAAAATTATAAAAAAAAATCTTTTCATAGATAATGAGCCCTGTATGGAAATATAATTGGGAAAAAAAATTTGGTTTGCATGTTAAAGCCTCGATATCTCATCACTAATTTTAAATCGTCTTTGGGCGTAAATAAATAACTTATGTAGTAAAAAAATTGCAAAATAGAAACCGCACAGGGATAGATAATTTATTCAAAAGTTCAAATAATTTTATTTTGGGTAAATACATCTAGTAGTTTTCCATAATATCTATACGCCCAAAGGTCTGTTCCTGAAATGTTACGCGCTCGTTTTCTTTATAAATCATCGTCTATTTCACTAAATAAATTAGTAAATAAATAAATTAAAACTAAATAAATAAATAAAACCAAATAAATAGATAATTCAAATTAATTAACATGCATATTAGTCACGACCACCAACGAGTTCGATCCATGGACTAGTACACCCTTAATTTATGAATGAAGTATTTCAATTTGAATTTGGTAGAGTTAAAGACGTCTCCAAAAATAGGTGGGTCGGTGAAAGAAAAAGCTCTCATTTTTAAGTAAAACCAGACTCTTCAATCCAGGAAGCGGGATTAACAATTAACTATCTACGCAATAACTAATAAAATAATGAACATCTTGGCCTCTTTTGTAGATGAACCCCACTCAGAAATAAATTAGTTATGGATGCATCCTATCATGAACTGGATTTCCTGTTTCCGCAAAAATCCGATCGAAGCACGTAAGTACTTATCTCAAAATTGCATCGTTGTTTCCCAGAAAATTGCTATTCTACTAAAATAACATTTTAAACATGACTGCAAACTCTACAACGTAAAATCAAATCTCGGTTACAGAAACAAGAAACAAGTTATAAGTTGTTATAACGGTCCGAATTTCGCTAATGCCTATATATAACCAGTCTTAAGTCACACCTGTACTATGTGGCTCAGATAAATAATTAAAACATGTTTTTTGGGGTCCATATATCATTATTGAAACGATACAAAATTATTTCAATCATGGCGGCTGGCACGTTGGCCTGGCATGGTTTAAAAATGGAACACTTTTCTTATTAGCTTTTAATTTTGCCCATCAATCATTTATGATGGAAAATCGAGTTTAACTGCCTGATAAATAATTTCCATGTCGGAGTAGGAACGCCTCTTGGTGGTCTTGTCATTCTGCACTACTTCAAATTTTCATCGTCATAATTACGTTTTATCCTTACACCAGCTTCTACCAGCGTCCGTGTAAAATTTCTAGTTCCCCCGACCCATCCCGTTGCATCGCATCGCCCGCCCGCGCTATTACTTTTTTTTTTTTTTTGCTCGTCTCCTAAGGTTTCAAGCGTGATGATAAATACCATATAGTCTTCTGCCTAGCCTTTTCCCAACTACTAGTATTTTACATGGAGTGACAGCCTATCTGACCTCCACAACCCAGTAACTGGGTAATACGATACGCCTTAGTAAGACTGGTTGTCAGACTTTCGAGCTTCTGACGACCCGTAATGACTGTCAAAGATCCACGAATGACAGCCACACACAGCGGCTTAACGTACTTTCCGAGGCACGGGGGAGTCTCGGTATGTAAAGATGGTTACCCATCCACGGATCAACCCCGGCAAGCGTAGGTTAACCTGATGGATTGACCCGTGCGGCGGTTACTACTTAGCCACGACCTCCTCCTCCTACAATTGGACTATAATGTAACAATAAAATGTAAAAATAATTTTTAATTCCGTCTGGCAGTTCCAGAGATTAGCCCGTTCAAACAAAAAAAAAATACAAATTCTTCAGCTTTATTATATTCTTAAAACTGTTTATTTATTTATTTATCCTACATCTACCATTACAGGTTTTTTTTAACATATTGGGCAACGCTGACGATGAACTTCTACTAACAAATGTTTTCGTTACTTAAGGCAACGATAACCGACTTTTAATGATTTTATACTGAAGATCACGTCTAAACGAGTTGTGTTAATGATTTGGAAAAAATATATGTTAAATAAGAGCATTTTCTTAATAACTTACTATAGGAATATTTTATTTTACATAGTGAAATTAATTTGTAAAATGATGTCTAACGCGGATAAAAACTGAGAATCACGCAAAATCTATCACGCGTATTTTTCTGAAACCTTCACTATTTTAAAGATAATTTAATTATTAATCTTTTAGTATACGTGTTTTATTAAAATATCTTTTGTTTTATGTATAATAAATTAATAATGATATAAATAATGAAATACTTAAAAGTGCGCCGTCCGCTGCGTAAGGCCGGGTCCTAACCAATAGAGCATCGTCTCGCGAGTACGCGATCATCGCGTTCTTTTAAATGAATATGACATCCTACTCGCGCGATCAATCAAGTCGCGTATGTACGTAATTTTTCAGGTAAACGATCGCGTGTATTCGCGCGACGCTTTCGTTTAGGACGCAGGGTTAGGCCTCGTTTGCTCAACAAGGGTGAAATTGATACCTACCTATTATTACGCACATTTGACCTAAATTTGATATTAGCCATGGACAATAGTAGTACAGCTCTACTTTCAAAGGTCATAGGCGAGCGATTATAGCTCTACATAACCTACTATACGTATAGAAATGTTCGATACATAGTGCTCTCTCTACCACGCCTGTTTTTAGAACGTTTGGCCCATGGTATAATAATATACTTCGCCAGGTATAGCATTCCGAAACACAGTGGTCACGTGGGTAACACAAGTCTACGTCATCACTGTCTGTGTTACCAGAAGTTTGTAATAATAACTCCCCAACCACCTTTATTACCAGTGAGAATCCGATAAAACAATAAGGTTATTAAAAATTAAGAAAGAAAATAAAGAAAGAAAAATAAGTTTATTTGTCACAGAAACACGTGCATAAAAAAAAAAGATAATAAACTCGAGCAGAAAATAAGAAAATAAAACACAATAGCTTTATTATATATATATATATATATTTGTTTATAGAATTACGTTGGTTTATACACGAAACGACAATTTAAATGCTTTGTACATATTTTTTAACAGAATGGTGGCTGAAAATCTTTCCTTAATCGTGTTTTGTTGCAATAAAGTGGCAACTGGACAGTGACGTAAGCATGTGTTAGTCCCGGAATGCCAGACCTTGTTTTATTAGACCATGTTTTGGCCTATACTTGTCACCGCTTAATAGATTTTCAACGTTATACAGAAAATAGCTATTTCAATAATCGATACTTAGCTAATATTGTGGTTTTGACTAAGATTTAATGGTTTGGGTTTTACGGTAAACCGCAAATGAGGACTTTGAATCTCACAGACTTATGTGTGCCTACACGAGAATTTGTTATGTGAATACTTACACAAAGCAATCGCATACATTCGAAAAACAGCACACTACTTTTCACTATATGCTGCACCGGTTGACGTCATCACGTCACCGCCGGCTGTCGCTGAAAACCAGCGTTGGGGCTCTGTCTCGCATAGGGTCGCAGCATTAAGCTGAGCGATGGCCGTTTTGCGTGGATGTGACGCATATTTCCCCCCAAATTGTTTATTTTTGTGTTTTGTTCTTTCTTTGCGTCATGTGTACCGCAAATAAACGTATTTTCTCTCTTTCTTTCTTAAAAAGAAAAAAAAACGTGTTAAAAATATTTAAATAAATAATGCGGTAAGTACGTGTTGGATTTTTCCTGGTACAGAATTTATATAAAGCATCTTTAACGGAAATTCAATAGTGCAGGCTGTGAACTAGAAATTGCTTAACTTTCAGTTCCTTTTACGTGGTTGAATTTACTGAAATTCTGAAAGCAAAAATAAAATGTATTATTTTTAGAATACTGTTTTTATATGGAAGCTAAGCTAGGTATTTATTTATTGAGATAAAAGGCGAGGTCATTCAATAGCAGTGCGGTAGTTAGCTTGATAGTATTTGTACCAACTACTACTGTTTATGTAAACGCAAATGTGATAATTAAGACTAATGGGTTCATAGATCACGATATAATGTCACCATTATGTATATTTTGTGAAATGTTAATTTATTATAATCATGATTAAATAATCAGAACTTTTATAATATTGTTTATTTAACCATTTATGTACACACATATATAAACAGACAAGAAGAAAATAACAGAAAAATACGTACAAAGGTGATGCTTATTTCTAAAGAAATCTCTTCCAGCATACCTGCGATAGGACAGAGGATAAAAAGAGATGTAGACACCGTGAGTAAGAGTAGAGAGAAAGTAAAATAAAATAAAATACATAAAATCAAAACAATTCACTTAATAAAATAAAACAAATTATATGAGAATATACTTACATACAAACATACATACTTCTAAAATAAATATCACTAAGAATTTATTAATTATAATGCAAGATGCAACCTGCAAGGCGTATCAGAAGGACGGGCGTAGGAAAAGCGCTAACGTAGATAGGACGGAGTTTTAAGATTATAAAGGAGTTTCAATAGCAGACACAATATCCGAGAGTTCCTGCGAAGTCGAATAGGGAGCCACTTGAGTATCTTGCGAAAGTTAGAAACGTGATCATACTCTTTAACCTAAAAAACAACACGAATAGTACAGATATTTTGCAAAAGCTCAAGTCAAAGTCAAATCATTTATTTCAAATAGGCCCTTGTAAGGCACTTTTGAACGTCAAAGTTTATAAAAAATTGAATTGATTCTAGTCGCCCCTTCCAAAAGGTAGTTTTCGTATGGAGAAGAATGGGCAAGAAACTCCACCATTACTCTTTTAAAAAGTGTTACAATATTTTGTATATGTAGGTACATTAGTTACATAATTATATATGAAGACGATGCACCAAAAAAAAAAAAAAAAATACGTTACCACAATAGGTAAAAAGAAGAATTAATAAAAATGAAGGAACGAAAGATAAATTAATTACTTATGTGATAGATGCATGGTTCTCACATATTTACAAACATTGTAAAAGTAGACGATTTCCTTAAAATTTTACAATTAATAAGTCAGTGTGTGAGGAAGTTATCACAGAATGTAAAATTTATGTCATCAAGTTTATATTTACCAGAATCGCGTGCCTCCTTTATTGGCAACATCTATGAACTTACTAAAACGGGTAGGGAATGTTTTGTTACTTACTATGCAATGCTATGCTATATAGGCATAATTGTTTTGCTTTCAACAGCTACACAACATACGGTTCCTAGTTAAAAATTTTAGAAAAAAATGGCAAAAAAATAAACTTTCATCTCATTTGTCAATTCTGAGCCATAATAAACTTCTTTAATCTTATTGATATTTGGTGACTTATAGTTGACGATTTTAAATCAAGACTGGAATAAAATTTAAATTCTAGTCTTTATTTCCAGTCCATATCTATATCATTTCCATATCTATTCTATACAAATAAATAAAATTGAAGTGTCTGTTTGTAATGTTAAAATAACAGCTTTTAACTCAATTCTGTGTTTTACTCTGTCTGTTTGTTATGGCTAATCTCCGAAACGGCTGGACCGATTTTGACGGGACTGTCACTGGCAGATAGCAGATATTATATATAAGAAGTAACTTAGGCGTACTTTTATTTTAGAAAAAAGTATTTGGGTTCACGTGGGCGTCGCCGCGGGCACAACTAGTTCTGGATAAATATTATTATTATGTATATAACAGGCTGGTTCATTAATGTGTTTTCGACGTGTTTTGAATTAACGTCATTAATAATCTCTTCATTTTTGCGATCTATGGCATCCTAGATTGATGACAGCTGTAATAATAATTCTTCTTTTAGACAGTTGACATCATTTTTGCATTTATTTGAAGGATCCTAGATTGTTTTCGAGTGTTGAGTACCGTAAGATGAAATAGACATGCTAGCTGGGTGACTGTCCACTGGAGCGGACAGGAGAGGAGCAGAGCGGAGCTGTGCCAATATTAACCAATGGAATTGCATAAAATCTCCGCTCCGATTCAGTGGACAGGGATTTGCAAACTAGTTTAAAAATTGATACAAGACCGGGAAGCGGAGCGGGGAAGCGGAAAACCCCGGCCGCGGGGTATTGCAGCCCCCTCAAATTACTCGTCGCGTGAAATCGTCCTTGATCCGCACAGTCCGCAACTCCGCTCCGCACCACCTCGCACCGCATCAATGGACAGATACAGTCTGCGACTCCGCTCCGTATTACTCCCTCGCTCCGCTCCGCTGCCTCGCTCCGCATCAATGGACAGGCAGCCTTACTATCACTTTATTTGCTCGAAGCTCTGAAAGCAAATGTCATCACTACATCCTAACTAATATTATAAATGCAAAAGTAAGTTTGTTTGTTACGCTTTAACGCTAAAACGGCCAAACGGATTAAGATGAAATTTGGCACATGGGTAGACCATGACCTGGACCGGAATTAATACATTGTTTACCTGGATTAACAAAGAGGGTACGTTTGATCCCGGTCGAACGTTCCCATGGGATATAAGCCACGGGCAAAAGCTAGTAATGACATAAAAACCGGGTATGAACATTCCTCACGCTTCTTGCACGTAAACCACTTTTGGAAAGGATTCCCTTGAAATATCACTGAAATCACTCAACTTTACAGCAGAATTTAGTCTAGATTTATATATATCCCTCTAAGCTCGTCATCTATTTTAATACCCTTCTGTCGGATCTTATCGTCTTACAGCATTGGTTCGAAAGTGATACTTATAATGGTCAATAACAAACTAAAAATACGACCCATAAAAATCACTGATATCGATATTCTGAACACACATCCCGTTTCCTTAACAACCGGAATTCCAATCTCATATTATTAACGAAACTACTTAAATCTAAAAAAAAACGAAAAACAAGATGGTCGCCATTAAATATTTATAACAAAACAATAAGTGAGTCATAGCGATAATGGTATGCTGCCAGCATTCCCATTTACTTGTGTCCCATACAAAATGATAACAATTCCCATTTTGTTAGTGCGATACCAACACTCGCTACACTAATACGTTTTAACGAAATTCCGTTATTTAAAACTTAAATAGATTATTGAAGGAGTTCAATAAATAAATCAA
Organism: Agrochola circellaris; assembly: GCA_914767755.1. Taxonomy (NCBI): domain Eukaryota; kingdom Metazoa; phylum Arthropoda; class Insecta; order Lepidoptera; family Noctuidae; genus Agrochola; species Agrochola circellaris. Next base: position 13,092,315 of record OU611859.1, read on the forward strand.
CAAAAGTTAGATTAATTATTAAGTTAATAATTTTGTCATAAAAAGTTTTTAAAAATCATGGCGAAAGTGTTCTATTTAGTGATGTGCTTAGTACTGTTGCATGTGATATCGGCAAAGTATATCGATAAAAGAAAGTGTCCTGAAGTGAGAGCAGCGCCTCATTTTGATTTGCCACAGGTTTGTAATTCTACCTGAAAGAACTTAAAAGCATATTCGATCTTTTAGGGTCATAAAAACGGCCCTTGCTTTATATTCCCAGATGACATCATTTTGTGATCACCAATCGTCTGCCAAGCATAGTGATTTTGATTCGGGTTATTCCCTAGGATTGTTATTTGTAGTTTCCTGTTGTAATCAACGATTGATTTAAATATTGATTCTACTTTTAGCCAATATTCAAGCTATTTCGTGACATTTGAGACGATAAAAAGCCGCCACCTACATACATAGGAAAACGCTAGGCTTTTTTTATTGCAAATTCCTAAGTATAACAAAAAAAAATAACACGAATCAAATCAAAAGCTAGTTTTTAATTATGGAAACATAAATATTCATTATGTTCTTATTATCGACATTTTATTGATATTGGTTTGATTAATTTCGTGTGGAAACTAGTTATTGCAAAGTAGGACATTCTAGTAGTAATAATTAGTAGTATACGGTTGCTTAAAATAACACATGGTATGTGGTTCCTCACTCACGGTAAAATGCCCCTTGTAACGTAAGGGGTTTAATGAGAAAACATTATGGATACGGCCACGTATGGGTGAACAACTTAACTAGTTTCATACTGCAAGGGGCAGAAATTTCCGTGACCTAAGTTATAGTTCGAAATTAGTCCTTAAATTAGCTACAACAGTCGGTAACATTGCGAACTTTGCAACTACTTGATTGTAACAGTTTAGTTAATAAAATAAGACGCTTCAATTTTGTCAGCTTTTTTCGTATTACATTGCTAAGACACAAAGTTATGTAGGTAATAAAGGTACTTGAAATGATGAAAGACCTTCTTACAAAATTGTATTTACCCATCAAGTTTTAGCTGTTAAACTTGCTTAACAAATGTGAGCTCATGCAACTCCTTAACCACCACAAAACCATATTTGCTCTTACAGATTACTTTGTTCTGCAATAAAGAGCGTAAACTTGAATGTAAAGTAACTGAAAGTCACCATTTACTTTATTGTCCTGTTCAGAAATACGAGCGCGATAATATGCCTGGTCCTGTTTCTGTGAAAATTAAAGTGAAAACCGGATCAAATAGAAACTTTGTTTCGTGCACTTGCGTGGAGAGAGTAAATGAGAGGTTCATATGTTATGAGTAAAACAAATAAATGTTATGGATTAGACATAAACCAGCTTGATTTCAGATTACTATCAGTTTTTAAACACGAGCTTTTCAATTCAAATACATTTTATAAGTCAAAGTTCTCATTGTAGAGCGCCATTGTCGATGTTAAGATAGGTATCAGTCATGCTGATGTACAACTTGAATATTGAAAAACTTTGTTGTTTAATTATAACAGGGCGAAATCTCGCCTCTGTTTACCAACATGTAATTTAGAAACGGCCATAGTATGCGTCCCTGTAGCACACCTCTAAATATTGGTATTTTTCACATAGGTATGCTTATTTTAGATTATTTCGGATGGACTTAAAAATGAACTTGATTTCGGCTTGATATCCGCATAGAACACTCACGTATTCTTACGATGAAAACATATAGCATAATCGATATGCTTTTGTGACCAACGCGATCAAAGGTTTTTTTACAATCAACTGTGTAAAGATCCATGCTTACAAAGCCCCTACGTTTAAGAACAAGAAAGTTAATCCGGGATAAACCGTACTTAGTATTGACAAAAGGCTTTGCAAGAGGAATGCGACAAGTGAGCGAAAGTATCTATAAATAAAACTGGGCTCGATAGAGAAATCGCTTTAGCGTAAAAAAGTGAGGTATTTTTGGTCGTGCAAATGCCTTAATGCTTTGTCACATTTTGTAAGTCCCTGATAACCATTACGTAGTCATTAGAACAACCACCCGTGTTCCTTACGTGCTTATAGTAAATAAAGATTCTTTCACAAATAATGAAGGTATTCATTTTTACCATTAGTAGTAACATAATCTATCTTTTCATAGATTTATGGTCAGTTAGTATGGTTACCGACAAAATTCTATTCAAAGGATGGAAGGGATGTATGAAAAGAATACCTACAAAACAACAATACTTCCATACAATCGACATAGAGCGATATGGTCGGTCAGCTCCGCATGCTCGCAAATACGTAGGAGGCGGAAATGGGCAGATAAACAAACGCCGTTAATTTACTCAATGAGCTACGAACTTGAATCACAATTTATTATTGAATTTATTGTCACACACACACGCTGTAATAATTCCAAAATTAATATTATACCACAATGTATGGGTTCAATACAATTAGGGTTTGTTTGGTGTCCATTCATCCGCAATTTATGCCTCAATAAATTTTCAATTCGTTTAGGTAGGCATAAATTCGTAATTGAAATATGAATCAGTGATATTGTTGGATGTGTAATTTTTCAAACATTTATTGTCTGGATTTCCATATACCTACACGATAATTTTAATAGATTATTTGTTTGTTTCACTCTCGTCCCCGCAGAATATAAATTGTTCATCGGATTTCACCCGTTTTCCATACTTCAGATTACTTTCCTCAAAAGCATTAAATAAATCATTCACTTTGATTTATTATACGTTATTCGGACTCCGATATATTTGAAGTGCCTTGATACCTTCTTAAAAACATTTAGTATAGTTTTCGTGGAAAGGTAAAATCAAGAATGGTTTATAACGAAGGACTTGTTTGAGAGTGAAGTTGACGTAAAAAAAGGACCCGTTGATTCGAGTAGAGCTATTCATCAAAGTAAGCAAAGAAAGTTTTGGGCTTAATTTGATTTTTGTACCTTTTTCGGCACCCTCATTCTTTCCAAGATTTATAAAAAGGGAATAAAGATAAACGAAATCCAAAATTGACTGCTCTGATTTTAACAATTGTATCCCATATTCAACAATGGATCGAACTCAACTTTATCAATAATTTGTATACCCTTTCATATAAGTTATTTTATCTACTCTCACATCGTAATATTCAAATTATAAACTTCAAAACGAGTTTATATTGACATACTTTATAAACATAATACCGAAATTTAAAAATAGAATCATATTATAACACTTTTTCTCTAACAAAATAATGCTATAAAACTATTTTTTTTCTATTACGATACAAGTCTTATCCAAGAAGTTAATATCACCAAGGAGTTTCCATCAACTTTTGTAATGGAACGTTAGCGGGGGACAGCAGTACCGCTCTGTTTAAGTCCCATATAATAGGAGGCGAGCCTATTGCCATCAACCGGGCAGAAATCCGGACACCAGGCTGCTACTGAGAAGTTCGAGATGGAAAATCCCAATAATACTTTGCCCGACCCGGGAATCGAACCCCGACCCGGACAGGGTCTAATAGGTACCCTAAATATTGTACCCAAAGAATAAACACCTATACTCCATTTGGAATAAGATAAGACATTTAAATAAACCTTTTTTACAGTACGTTGAACCGAATTTGACTTCTATTGCGTTGATGGCATGACAAATGGCAGCTGCAGTAAACAGTTGGTATTGTAACCACTTTTTTTGGTTTCAATGCCATCCTTATGACTACATTATAGAAGTCGAAATCGGTTGAATAGACTGTAACAAAGGTTTATTTAAATATCTAATCTTTATTTATACAAGTGCTTTATTTTTTTTGAGGGTGGGAAATTATCAAATAACTTCTCCCGCTCTGGGCGGAGCGGGAGGGCGTGCGTGTCAGACTTTTACTGACCAAAACCCAACCGTGTTCCTTCCGTTGCCTGTGTGCCGGGGTCGCGATATCCCTTTCGGACAAACTCGCAACCCCGGCAGGCATTAGCCCTTACGGACCCCGTCAGTTGGTGCTGACATCTCTTTGAGGCGCGCGTGGAACACAACGCGCCGTTGACCCGGGCCTAGTCCCTATCGGACGGCGAGCTACCCATTGCTCACCTTCCGCAAGCCCGTGCCTACGGTGGCCGGAAGTCGGCTGTCGACTCCCGACGCCCGGGGCGTCTCCTGCAGCGACTAGGGGCGCGAGGGCGCGACTCTTGCCTCTCCCTCGCGCGCTCCGCCTCCGCCTTCGCGAGCATTACTGCTTCGCAGAAGGAGGTGACGGCCTCCCATGCACTCTTGCTCCGGACCATGGCCTGAACCAGGGCCGGACGCGAGAGATCGCCGCCGCCGATCGCCTCCGTGAGGACACGGCGGTGCCCCACCCAAGCCGGGCGGAACTCCACCGTATGCTCCACCGTGTCCTCCGGGCGATCCACACAGTGGTGACACCCGGGCGTTTCCTCCCGCTTTATCCTGAACAGGAACCTCCCGAAACAACCATGTCCGGTGAGGACCTGCGTCAGGCGGAAGGTGAGGACGCCGTGGCGCCTCTCTAGCCACTCCTCAAAGAGGGAACTTATCGCCACAATTGTAGCGTGCCCAGCGCTGGGTTGCGACATCTCGCGCGATTTCTCGCGGCAGCGGAGTTACGCCCCGGCGTTTCGCCTCCTCGCGCAACTCCCACGTGTGCGCGAGGACTTTCGCCTCCAGATCCCATAGCGGTAGTCCGGCAAGGAGGCTCGCCGCCTCACGGGAGACCGTGCGGTATCCTCGTACCCTCGTAGTTATAAGTGCTGTGTTACGAGTACAATTTTGGTGTAGGTAAGGAAGAAAGAAAGAAAAAGTGTTTATTCTGCACAAACTAAACGCACATTACAAAAAAAAAAAATACAATACCACTTCACTAATTAGCCAAAAGCCTCGTATCCATTATTAACACATAAAAGTTTGACACATTTTGTCTATTGCTTGCTGTCAGGGCCAGAGGCCAAAGACAATTTACTATAATTAGATACAATAAAGTATCTATCTCTGTCTAAATCACATTTCCTCTGTACCATAAGAAGATTACCTCCATTATGTCTACCGGTAAAAAGACGTATTGTAACTTGAACAAGATCTGTAATCTCAGCAAGTGTAACTGAACCGTCATCTCAATAGGCATTAGCATAAGAATACAATACCATTATACTTTGAAAGTCAATATTTGATGACTCAATGATGCTACTTATACAATTTCACTTTCTATTTGAAAAGGATAATGTTTTCTAATGAATTCATAACGTCTTTTATATAATAGTATTGTTTGGACTTTGATATTTTAGGTTGAGATGTGCACTTTCTTTGATGATATAGGTGGTTTGATGGTCAGTCGCGGTTGGGGGTTAAAAGCTATGGTAATTCATAATTGTCTTGATTTGACGACGGAAGACGTTTTTTAAAACGCACTGACCTCACTATCAGGTATACACTACTGTATCTCACTATCACTATCTATATCTTTCTGGCATACTTACATACTACTTAGATTACTTCCTTTGGCGACAGGTTAGAAAAACGTACCGGTTATACGTTTTCTGGAACGATTCAGGATTCACTTATTATCATTTTTATACTAAAGGAAAAGCAATACCCAATACTCAATTCTTTATTGCATTCCATAATTATGTATAACATACATAGTATAACAAAGTAAAAGATCAATATGACCCTGTCGGGCACAGCAAAATGAGGAGAGAGGAAGAACTGAGTAGCAATTCAACCAATTCAATATTATTTTAATTATTAGATGTGTGTTAGGTGTTTAATTATGTATATATTGGAGGATGATATGTGTCTCTTTCGTTATCATATATTTTAACTACTGTGGGCGTACTAATGGGTAGTGTTGGTTATTGAGCAATAGAAAAACCGCTGCAGTTCAGATCAAATTATATTTACGATAACAATAATCACACTAGCATTTCACACACTGTAGGTACACGACACAATTTTTCTAAAGGCGCGACAGTTTCTAAACGTCTTCAACGCTTGACCGCCACCCATGAAGTCCGCTCTGCTGAGCCCCGGCCGTCGGCCGGTCCAAGCGTTATGCTGTAGACTCTGTCGAGCGTCCCGATTATTCAACTCAGTAACGTATTTCCGACATATATATACATATATTATTAGGTTTGTGTATATAAGTAGGTATAGTATATTATGTAGTGATTTTTATTTTATGTAGGTATTGCATAAAAATAATGTATGCCTTATTACGACGGAAATTTTTGACCTTTATATGGTTTCGAACAATTTTTGGCACCTAGGCCTACCATGAGCTTAATTAAACCTTAGTTAATTCGAATAGCAACGCTTTATGTAACTGCGAATTAACCATCAGCGTGAGTAGGAGGCACATGCCTACCTAAATTATTATCATACTGTGCAGCAATTAAATCTAGGCTACATACTTTTACTCATAAAACAGTGGTGGAGAAATATTTTATACCTTTCAAGATAAAAACACTCAATCGTTATCTGAAAATGATAAAGAAACCAGATAAAGCAACTTTTCCTTTTCCAAAACTTTATACGCCTAACTTCAAACTAATAGCAAAATCACGCAACACCAATGTAGTAATAAGTTAAGGGTAGGCGCAAAATTACGTGGACACCACTCGTAGCAAATTCAAATTTACAACGTTAGAAATAAAGCTCAATTTTTTTCGCAGATGCTGGGTGACTGGTACGTAGTGGAATATTATGCGAGTGCTGAAGAGGCTCTTTCGTACAGCTGTATGAAAGCAGTTTTCACTCAAGACGACCACGTTCCCACCGCTGGTATATAAAATAGCATTTTTTCTTTGAAATTTGTATACATTATTGCCACCATTAGCTATGGACGTTCCGGTTGTTATAACGACTCATTCATTCATTCATTCATTTACATTTTATTTTCGTCAATGTCAACCTGAGACTTCACTTGCATTGTTCTGAGAAGAGTCTCAATATCAGAAAAACTGTTTTCGGATATTTACTAAAGAACTTGTCATTGCTTCAACAAACATATTGATTCATAGGTACTTGTCTAATTAGTCAATATTCACGAGCTAGGCCGGTTTAATGATTCTGTTATCTTTCTAAAATAAAACTGATGTGTAGTGATGCAGCGGTGACGCTATCCGCAAATTATCTTCATCATATTTTGGGCACTTATTCTCTTCAGATATTTATTCACAAGTTGCACCGATGATCTGGTGAAGGCTATGTCCAGCAGTGAACGTCTATCGGCTTAAATGATGATGAATCACTCGTTATACCTTTTAATTACTATTTCAGATGGCTCAGTCGAATTTACTCCAGGAGTAACAATGAACTTCACGTACCGTTTCGCTGATGATCCTCTTGGGGAGAATCTACTTGGCAATATAACCTGGAGAGTGGACTTGAATGAACCAGCTCACTGGACACACGCTGAGAGGACATGTGAGAATATTAATTTAAATAACATACCTTCAAAAAAACTATATTTTCATTTAGGAGTAAAGATGTTTTTTTTACATTCAAACCTGCTTAAAAAGTTATGAAAATCAATAAGAGACAAATCATTTGATACTCCAAATGATTGATTATTTTTCAGGTTTCAGACCAAAAGACTTAACGTAGAGACGATATATTTAGGAATAATTCGTTGCTCCGTCAAATAAAAGAAGCGAGTGTTTAGAAATATAAGCCCTTTCATGAATTAAATGTATTTACATTTTATGAACGTAAATCATGCCATCTGTATACCCTTAAGGATAATACGGTACCCCAGGGATCATCGTACGGACAGTTTTCCTGTTCGTCCTCTTAATATAATCCCTGGGTAGCCTCGTACGACACGACGCTCATTATTCTTAGCTACCACGTGACAATTAATTAAGATAAGTCCCTCCGTGGTCGTGGCCTTTCTTGAAGACATACATATCTGTATAATGTGGCGACATCATGTTAGTCAATATCCTTTGTTGGAATTAACTAGCGTGAAGTTGGGAGTTAGTGGTTCTACCCTTGCCGTATAGGAATAAAGATCCCATAGCCATGTTTTGTTATAAGCAAATGTGTTACTAGTTGTAATAGCGCGTACCTACTGTGATAATAAAGCTATGGCTATCTTGCGTAAAAAAAAAAAGTGCTTTTATATGTATCTGATACATATCTATACTCCATAGGTTTAGGCAGTTAAATAAAGGTAAACAAATCATAAAAAGGGTTTTTATAGTTGACACTTTCCAGATTCAAATACGATAAACCAAACTAAATTTATTTTAGAATTTTACAATAGTTTCCTCTTTTATTTATCTATGTTAAACTTTATCATTTATTCTTAAACTACTCTTCGTAGATGTTACTGCTTTAGCACAATTTTTATGTAAGATTTATAATATTAATATAATATTTTGCAATCTGTCTATTGTAAAGAGCCCAAACTCTAAACGTCAACGAATTATAACGTTGCTAAATTGAAGAGTACAACTGTGACGTAGCACGACAACTGAAGTGACAGGTATTACGTTTAGTCGGTTACCGGACAGCTGTCTCGTCACGTGGTTTTTTGTGTTTACCTTTATTTAATTACCTAAACCTATGGAGTATAGTTAGTCTAGTTTAGAGGCATTTGTGACAAGAGAATCGGCACCATTATCTATACTAATACTATAGAGTTTAAGAGAGAGCGAATTTTGTGAGTTTGTGTGTATGTGGAGGGTAATCTCCGGAACTAAAGCCCCTATTTAAATATTTTTTTCACTATTTGAAAGGTACGTTATTTCAGATGGACATAGGCTATATATTATGTAAAAATAAACAACAAAAAGGTACTTAATAATAATAATGGGGATGGGATTTTGAGATCCGATCGGAATAAGCCTGCAATAATATCTTGAATTCATGAAAACCTAGTACTTTTTCTTTGGATACTGCGCAGATTTCGTAAACAGAATACCGCCCGTCTTCACATATAAATTGCGAAGCTGGGGCGAGTCAGTTATTATTATAAGACTATGATGTCAATTCATCCATGCTCCTGTTGGAATAATAATAGAAAGGGAATTGTTACATGTTTAATACTTTCGTCTTTGCAATATTCGTGAAATTCGTGACTTGTAAACGCTGTTCCCATACATAATTATTTTTCATTTTAGACCTTATCATAACTTACATTTCCTGTTCCAGACGATGGCATATACAATACATACGTGCTAGACACGGAGTACAAAACCTGGGCTCTCCTCCTCCATTGTGCAGAACAGATGGAGGGCGCGAGGTACTTGAGTGCGTTCGTCCTCTCAAGGACCACGGCGCTGCCTAAGAACGTAATGGCTTACTTACGGGATAAGCTGCCGAGGTAAGAGGATTAGGTATCTGGTTGTTTATTTATGTATTTAAGTAATTAAATAGCCTAGTGACCGTCAGAAAGCAACATGGCGACGATTGAGCAATACCTTTACCTCTAATTTTTTTTCAAATTATGTGCCTATTCGAGATGCAGTCATTCGTGAATCTTTGACAGTCGTTACGGGTCGTCAAAAGCCCGAAAGTCTGACAACCAGTCTTACCAACGGGTATCGTATTACCCAGTTACTGTGTTGTGGAGGTCAGATTGGTCAGTCGCGCCATGTAAAATACTGGTATTTACCTGCATCCGGTTAGACTGGATGCCGACCCAATAAAGTTGGGAAAAGGCTAAACAGATTGATGGATGTACCAATTCGACATCAAATTAAAATCTATCCAATAATCAACTTTTTTCAAGTAATAATATGATAATGTAATCAGCTGTTTCACTGGATTTGTAAGATTTTATTCGTTTAATAAAATTCAAGGACCGTTTTCAGGGATTTGCACAGCTGTCTACCAAAAGAGAAGTGCCAACTTTTAAATAGAAATCTACTCAATCCTCAATCGGTACCGGCTGTAGCAAATGGCCAATATATCCCGTTTATTTCGCAAACTTTTTAACCTTTATTTATTGGCAATCACGTCCTAGTTTCCAAAAAGCTCTCCTTTCAAATTAACTGTATTGAGCCCTTATGTAGCTCCGATCTTAAGGCTATAACTTAGACTCGCTTAGACTGAAGATTGAGAACTGAGGCTTTAGTAAAGAAAACTTGTGGCAAAGCCTTTAATCTATCTCACGTAGGGCAAAACAAATGTTTATTTATTTATTAGGGACAAAACCCAATTACACGCTAAAGATTTTTTTTTTTTTTTTAAACTATAATAACAAACATGTAGGTAACCCACACCATTGACCACGTAATAACAAAAGAATCAAAGAAGTGAAGGACTGTGATTTGAGTATACAAAAATAAAGTATCTGTGACAGCTTAGTTTAACTGGATACTTTATATTTACAAATATATCTATAGCCTTTTTCCTGAACAGTTTGCAGACAGCAAACATGTAGTTTCTGGAAAGGTTTCTCGTAAAGAAAAGAAATTAAGAAATTATATTTATTTGACCCAGGTTAAAGCAGAAATATTCACACAAAAACAAGAAAACAGAAAAAGCTTAAAACAGTATTATGTGCCTAGCGGCAAGAAAAGAAAAACGAAAAAAGAAAAAATAAATAAACGTGTTTATTTTATTGTCCAGCATGAATTTTATATTCTGCTTATGTAGAGTATTGGGTCGGAAATGCATATCTCACAAATAAGGTTATTGTTCACGAATACCTTTGTATTTATAAAGATTCATTGTAACACGTTAATTGTAACGAAATTGCATGTTTCTTTTGTTATTATGCTGATTTTGTAATGTATTTGTACATGTTTTGCCTATCATAATTAAAACTCCGGCCAAGGCTGACAGAAAACGTTTCTAGGGTTAAAGTCGAAAAAAAATGCTACGAATTAAAGCCAACAAAAAACGAAAAAGCAAGATTTTTTTTTTCTCCTGAAAAATGCAAGCTTAGCTCCGAGCGATAGTGTATTCAGCAAAAGGGGTCCTAATCTCAAACCATAACCATTTTCCCATCTTGAGAAAACTAAACGGGATAAAGCAAGGGATTTATGAGACCATAGAGCATTCTCAAAAGACAAATATGTCTATAGATTTGGGAAGCGAATGTATGAAAAGGTTTTATCATTGCCACAAAACTTTCGGGAATTATCAGCTGTGTGAACGTCAGCGTCGTCACTTCGAAAGAAAATAAAATATTGTTTGTTTACCATGTTTAAAAATTAAAAGTATTGACGGTAAACTGATTTAGGTACCTACAAAATTAAGACCTTTATTTCATAAACGCTGTGTGCGAAGAACTGTAAAATACAATAAGTACTAATTAACGACCAATCAGCAATACTAAACTTAAGATCATACTTTCATTAACACGTATTCCCACGACCAAGCGGTACAATATGTTAATCTTACATGTAACAGTTAGTTAACTAGTATGTTTTACCTTGTATTCAGGGAATCAGGAACAAGAATATACTCGATTGCTAGTATTGAGAAGCTCCTGCTTTATAAAGTAGTAAATAAATAAGCGTGAGCAGTGGTGGCCCAGTCGTAACGACCGCGACTTACGAGTTGTAGATCGTAGGTTCGAACCCTGACAGGCGCTTTACTTTGTGTAAATTATTTCATCACCAATGCTCTCAAAACGGTGAAGGAAAACATCGTGAGGAAACCGGCATGTCCTAGAACCATGAAATCGAAGACGTGACATATCAACCCGCACTGGGGCTGCATGGTGGATTGCAGCCCGTTCCCTCTCAAAGAGAGGAGGCCTGTGTCCCAGCAGTGAGAATATTATAGGCTGATCATATCATGCTAAATAAATAAACATATATTTGCCTTCACTACATGTGTTACAGATCTTTTTTGGCGCTGACTATCCTCTTTTTACAAGCTATGTGAGTGGGAAAAGAGTGGCATTTTCTTTTTCAAAACCCATTCTTGACCACATCTTTCCCGATGTAAATAATATTCAAATATATTTCATTTCCAGATACGATGTTGACGTCAACTACGTGTTCCCGATTCCACACAAGGATTGTTCCATCAAACCGGCTAGATTCGACTACACACCGATCTTGGTGGAAGTCGGCAGCAAAGTACCGAAGAAGCCGGGTGTGAGCTACAAAGTGGCTTTTGGACATTAAGCACTACAAAATAAAGAGCAAAGATTTTAGCATTAGATGACAACGATGGAAAGAAAATTGCGTCCAAAAGACGTGGCAAAGCCTGATACAGATTTGGAAACACGCGTCAGAAAATAGCTATCGCTTGTCATATGATGTTAGCGTTACTAACATATACCTATTATTTAAAATAAAAATTATAATACCATAACGTGCCATAAAAGCTTCATTACCGATGAATGAACGTCTTGAGAAATTGCATATATTACACGGTATTTAAAGTAAAGCAAGGTTTCTGAGTGATGAAACAATAAAGTATCTTTTTTGGACATGGGTTTTTCTTTTACTTTTAACACCTGCTCTAATATTTAACCATTCTATTCTTACAGAACATTTTCCACTACCTAATAGTTTTACAGGGTTATTGTACTATTTTCGAGTAATCCTACATTTTATATTTTAAAATATATGAAACAAAAATATAAAATGTCAAATGACTCGAAAACTCGGGGTGATTTGGTTGTAAATGATTTCTCCTACATCCCTTTAATGGATTGCCAACCTAACCATAATAACCCTGTATATCTCACGTAATATTATAATCAGCTTATCTTCCATACAACCGTGTCATCGTACCAAGATAAACAAGAATGTAAATATTCCCTCCTCCAAGGCACAGAGTGTCACTTAAGCTTAAGTCATACATAACAAAGTATCGATTTAAAAAAAAACTGACCATGAAACAAATACAACAACGCAAAGTGGAGCACCTAAGCCGATAATTAATAATTTTTAATATACCAATAAAAAAAGGGATAAAGATTGTATAGTTTCGCAGTTAAATGATTATTGCAAACTCAATGTTGAGAATGCCTTCAAAGAACTGATAGGGCATGCACATTGTTCTAAAGAGCAATTAGTATGCAGCGGACGAAACGTCTATACACAGGACAATAAACGGGCAGTCATGTTATGACATTCAAACTTGACCGTGTCTAATAGAGCTGATAAATAGCCAAGCAAAATTAAAACAGTCGTATGAGTAGAACGTCATTGTAGTTGTTAAGTAAGAATTTCCACAAACGAAGGCTAAGATCGTCGATTTGAAAATCTAGAATACGAGAATAATGATCTGGTAACAGTGGCCACATGAATTTCTTAGTGGGAAATGTATAGATGTTTATAATTATTACTATTTTGGCTAATTAGATAGAGATAGTTTGACCAAACTTAATGTGTAAATACAACGATGAGAATTTGTCGGATACATGGATGTACGAGAAATTTAAATATGCAAAATAGTGGATACGGTTTACGTTACATACGTACTTAATAAGTACTACTGAAAGTTTTTAATTTATTATAACTATATACATTGTAACAGCGAATCAATTTTCACGCCTCCTTCGTACGACCTTGGCCAAATATAAATTAAAAATCTCGACTAATTAAAAAGTTATGCAAAAACCCGCGAAATTTTTGGTAACTATACAATCAAGTTCTGATCTCCTACTAACCACTGTTAAGAGAAAATCCTATAGGAACCACCTTTGAACTTGAAAGTTGAGCTTGACATATCTCGATGACACAGAATGAAGATGTTAGTCCTGGCTGTAACTGTTCTTCCTCTATTACAAAGTCGCTCGTAGTTTTGTTTAGACTATCTATAGCCTTTGTGTACAATATGATTTTGATTTTAAGTCTTGCAACTATATCTTGATTTTCAGAGGATCAGCTAGTGATACTTTTATTGATAGCGATAGCTACTGTAATAATAACAATTATTATAACAACAGTCCCTGGACCTGTCTACTGCTGAATATGGATCTGGATCGTGAGAGGTAAATAAAGAGGAAGAACGGTGTCTTGATGTCTAAGAACATGGTATAATCGCTGAATATTTTATAGCGAACTTTCAATTGAAAGATGCAAAACTTAATGTTTTTAAACCAATGACGGAAACATCTTCGGCCCTAAACAAATCAGTATCGTCCTTATCGCATATCCGCTGAAAATAATGCATATATTCTGTGGCAATGTATTAGTAATTCAGGCGTCTTGCGCAAAGCCTTCGTTATAAGTATGAAAGGAACTGAGCGCCATTTTTTTCATGATAACATCACAAACATGGGTGAGGTGCGAGCGTGTGTCTATTTTTCTGTGATTTTCTTGTGCTTCCAAATCTCTGCTGCTAAGGTTAGTATTAATCACAAATCTGTTTATTATCATTAGCACTGTTTTACATATTGATTCTAACGATAATCAATACGTAATATTTATTTTTAAAGTTATTTTCATGTATTTTAAAATAATATGCGAAATTTTATCTAAGTATTGAAATTTTTCTGATTATTGTGTTAGGGTCAAGTTGTTATAATCATCTAAATTCGATTTGATTTCCGATCAACTTTTTTTACAACAAGGATTTTTGTGTTAATTTTAAATCCGCCAATTTTCTCCAGCCCTTCTTCGGGGACCGATTCTGGTGCGACCTATTATGTGACGACGACGATGGTTCAACGACTACCGTCAGCTCGGAGGACTACTTCGACTCTTGGTGTAACGACTGCCCCACTCGTCGGCCCAGACCTGTAACCACTCCGATGCCACCAGCCTTCCCTAACCCTGGGTTGCCTGGATTTCCTGGATTTCCTGGAATGCAACCGGGACCAGTTAATTATATTATGATGGGCCGTAAGTGTAACTTATACTATTTATTAACTTCTTCGCTGTTTCTTAAGTACTCGGCTAATCTTCTAACTACACCGTTATTTAACGTAATATCATTATTATTGTTATAGAAAGATCAGTAGTAAGACGGACACACTTTTGGTCTTTCAATTGCGAGCAAACAGTTCCAACATGGTTCATTATAGTGATCGCATAACCCTGCTTTTCAATTGACAGCTGTGAATTTAAAGCCATTTGCTTTTCAATTCAAAATATGACCCAGCTAGTTTGGAGATACGTCGATGAGGGTGTTCCTTATTTCGCGCGGCCGGCAATGCTTGCACCGTTTTATGGAACACACTTCAATGAAGATGCGTTGTACCATGTCCTAAATCCATTAAGTAGTACTTATAAATCGTTATTTAGCTTTCGGACGTCTAGGATCAGTCATGTTTCAAGAAGAAATTGATATCTAGATTAGTTAGATTAGTTAGTTACTTGGGGTCGGAAACACTCGTTTGTTTTCTCCATTCTCCCTTGTCAGCCGTCCCTCTATTATTTACTCCTTTTTAGGGTTCCGTACGTCCGAATGAAAAAACGGAATCCTTCTAGAATCATTCATGTGATTGGGAGCAAATTGGCTGTGACTGACAGACATGTCTGTCACAGCCAATTTGCTCCGAATGTAGTGGACTGATTGAGTTGAAATTTGGTACACATTTGAATTTCTGTGGCCAAAACACGGACGTGGAACGTAAATAAATGAATTTGGAATATGGGGTTACTTTTGTGGGCAAATAAGAAAATTTAAAAACAAGTTTTGCCGACTGTACCGTTAAGTAATCGGTTGGCTGCGAATTCAGTCATGACTTGTTCTGGAACTTTGAACACGGTAAATTTGCGGACCGCCTATTTCTACAACATGTAAAAAAAACCTGTCCGATCCCGTGAGGGTGTTGTTAGGTATCGTACTGAGAGTCTATTTATGTGGTAATTTTCAGGAAAAAGAAAAAAATAAATAGACAAATTGTTTTTCAATGGGGAGTATTACCGGGTTAGTACATGGGGCGCGGGCGGCCGTCGTTTAGTGGGTGTCTACAAGTCATGACTTTAGGACCCCTGTTGAAAATTTTCAATTTTTTTATGGTTTTGGGGTAATGTTGGTATTAAAAATGTGTATTTTAAATAAAGCAATAACTTTTTTATTTTCAATAATAATAATATTTTGTATTACTTTTTGGTAATTTTATTGCAGTACCTATGTGCCCCTTTTGGATCGGAAAGGGTTTTTTTTACATATTGTTTAAGGCCAGTATAATGCAAAAAAATATCAAGCTTGAGTGATTGATGAATTGCTGGTAATAAACGTTACACATACTTGTCGGCAATTTATAGCAGTTTGCACGCTCGCATTTTAAACGAAAATCATTGCTAGTAGTACTTCCTTTTCTTTATTTTAGTATTGTGTGTTAGAAACGTAAAGAAAATTACGGACGGAATTAATAAATTACTGAAGGAAAAGTTTTAAAAACTTATAAATAATAATCATTGCAAGTAGATACGCTTCCACTTCATGCTAGAATACTACTTAATAATAATAATCTTTATTACACAAGAAAACTAACTACTAACAGCATTTGAACAGGCAGTAGATACTAAGTTATTCTTAAGTCTTGGTAAAGGTTATTTTTCAATAATAGAGTAACAATCTAGTCAACCGCCACGGTTGTATCACTGCGTCTTTGCATTTCCCGAAAATTTAGTCCAGATTTTCCTATATTGTTTTCATTATCGGCATCGTTATAGCAGATTTCGGGTCGAAAATTAACCAAGAATAATTTCCTTAACATAATTGTTAATTTTGTTATAAGTAAATCAGTAATAGGCATATACGTACCTAGAAACAGCACAAAGTTTCGAACAATGACTGTTTTCCAAGTTATATTATTTAGCCTTGGTCTTATCTATTCACACAGCTCAAGTTTAATGATTGACAAGCATAAAAATTTTAATGCAATTTATTCTAATGGCATTATTATCATTTAAATTTTCTTCGTCTGTAATATAATCATCTGCCGTGTGATCTGAGTCTCGTTTATCTATTCAAGGACCATCTCAATTCATATTATTACAAGACATGTAGTTAAAAAAGAGTGGGTGATTTCATTAGCAGTATCATTGTGATCAACAAACCAACTTCCAAGGGTTTATAAAGACAAGGTTGTTCTTGACACATTCAGCAATGTTCAGCAGTGGACTTTTTCGTGTTCATAGAGCATCGTAGAGGTCTAGGTAATAATTGCAGCTATAAGTTGAGTAATAATATTATAGATATTTGTATGACTGTTATTGAAATATATTACAATTTCAGCTCCCCAAACCGGAGGTGGCTTCAGCATGGTTCCGAATCCAAGTGGCGCGTGGAGCTTCTTCTGGAACCCATTCGGTGGTCCAGGTAGTTCGTCACCACCTAACGCCACACCAGCGCCTGTTTCACCACCTCCTGCGGGAGCCCCTGCCGCTGCCGCAACCACTGCAGCACCAGCAGCAGCAGCACCAGCTGCCCCAGGCGCCCCAGGCGCCGCAGCAGCTCCAGCCGCCCCAGGCGCCGCAGCAGCCCCAGCAACAACAGCCGCCCCTGCTGCAGGCAGGAAATAATTTTCTATAAAGTCTATCCGCTCAATTAGTGACTGATGATGCACTGAATTTAATGTAATAAAAATAAAGACGCTTGCTGAAAGTCCGAGCACAAATGTGAGCATTGGTTGTAGCATGTTCTGTTGTTGATGGACCTTTCTTGATGCTTTTGTTACCACAAAAGGATTCTCCCCAATGGTGCTAGAGAATGTCGTGAATTTAACGTTTCAATTAAAATTTCACGTTGATGCACCGGTATGAGATGGTAACATTTCTGGGATGTACGTCGGTGGTAATTCGTCGGCAAGCGCCATGCAGTAATTTTCAAAGGGCACTATATAAGCGGATGGACTTTATCCTTAATATTCGAGATTGTGCCTTTCTTAGCTCATAAGATTAGCTTTAGTTTACTATTATTGAAGGATAATTCGTTGTTTGTTTTATCATAAAAATCATTTTGAATTTATCTGTTTGATGGAGATGTGAAATTGTTGAGATAAGTTATTAGTTAAGAAATAAATCTGCCACTCAGATGTTGGTGGTTGAAATAACCAAAAAGAAAGTAAACTAGTAAGCTTTACCTTTGATTAAGCAAAATTGCAATGTGCATTTTACTTGCATGTTGAAATGATACATTGCAATCAGTATTCGATGGAAAATAAACTTTCTCATAGATTTCACAGAACTAAACAAGTGAAAAAAATGATGAAATGAATGAATAAGAGTGATGTTACCATAATTATAATTTGTTTGTTTTACGTTTTGTGTATGACAATCGATTTAAAAATACCTAGCTATTATGGTGTTTTAAAATAAAATAAAAATCAAAAGATTGATGGTGAATTAGTGTCTATATAATTATTTCATTATTTTAATAGGATTTATGGCCACCCAGTAGGTACTTGCATAATGCCTATAATGTTCCCACTGCTGGGACACAGGCCTCCTATTTTCGAGAGGGAGTGGGCTGTAATCTACCACGTCTACCAAATCTACCACGCGGGCCCAGTGCATATTGGTAGATGTCACATGTCTTAGAATTTTTGGTTTTAGAACATGCCGGTTTCCTTACGATGTTTTTCTTCACCGTTTTGAGAGCAGTGGTGATGATAACATTTACACAAAATAGCGCCTGTCTGGGTTCATACCCACTCGTAGGTCGGGGCCGTTACCACTGGGTCACCAGTCGGGTCCAGGTATTTGCCATAACTAGATAAACGTAAGTAGGTAAATTAAATTGTGATTGTGATAGCTCGAAAAAAAAAAAAAATTTTGCTGTTTTACTAAATTGATGTAAATGAGTAGGTAATAAACATTTTGTAAATAATAGTGTTTTATTAAAAAATAAAAATTTAAAAATTTTCGTGGCCCACCGTGTCCACAAAAAATATGAGATCAGCAGAACTGCTAGC
Organism: Agrochola circellaris; assembly: GCA_914767755.1. Lineage (NCBI taxonomy): Eukaryota > Metazoa > Arthropoda > Insecta > Lepidoptera > Noctuidae > Agrochola > Agrochola circellaris. Next base: position 13,111,101 of record OU611859.1, read on the forward strand.
AGACTAATAGCACAAACTGAACACAATCTGAACACAATCTGATCCCAGTCATTCAATTTATTACTGTTGACTAAACGTAGCTTATTGTCACACTATGTAGCTAAGTATTCACAAAAATTTGACAACAACTGTCATACAAAAGAGTTGTCAAACTTAAGTGGCAATGGGCAGGCACATTGCTCGCAGAACAGATGGCCGATGGGGCCGAAAAGTTCTGGAGTGGCGACCGCGTACCGGAAGACGTAGCGTTGGAAAGCATCGCACAAGGTAGACCTATGACCTTGTGAAGGTTGAAGGAATCCGCTGAATGCGGCAAGCACAGAACCGGTTGAAGTGGCGGTGCTTGGGGGAGACCTATGTCCAGCAGTGGACGTCTTTCGGCTGAAATGATGATGATGATGAGGTCTTCACTGCATCCATCAAATGCCCCTACCCCATTTTATTTGGGTTCGGTTTTGTTTATCATGTTGTTTTTCCTTCTATATCTGTCAGTCGTCATCTCAGTTCACTGACTTTCTATCCATATCATCTTCCACGCAATCCATTATTTTTAGGGTTCCGTACCTCAAAATGAACAAAACAGAACCTAGGGTTACTTTGTTTGGGCACGCCACAATTGTGGCGATAAGTCCCCTCTTTGAGGAGTGGCTAGAGAGGCGCCACGGCGTCCTCACCTTCCGCCTGACACAGGTCCTCACCGGACATGGTTGTTTCGGGAGGTTCCTGTTCAGGATAAAGCGGGAGGAAACGCCCGGGTGTCACCACTGTGTGGATCGCCCGGAGGACACGGTGGAGCATACGGTGGAGGTCTGCCCAGCTTGGGCGGAGCACCGCCGTGTCCTCACGGAGGCGATCGGCGGCGGCGATCTCTCGCGTCCGGCCCTGGTTCAGGCCATGGTCCGGAGCGAGAGTGCATGGGAGGCCGTCACCTCCTTCTGCGAAGCAGTAATGCTCGCGAAGGAGGAGGCGGAGCGCGCGAGGGAGAGGCAACATGCGCCCCCTCGCGCCCCTAGTCGCCGCAGGAGACGCCCCGGGCGTCGGGAGTCGCGAGCCGACTTCCGGCCACCGTAGGCGCGGGCTTGCGGACGGTGAGCAATGGGTAGCTCGCCGTCCGATAGGGACCAGGCCCGGGTCGACGGCGCGTTGTGTTCCACGCGCGCCTCAAAGAGATGTCAGCACCAACTGACGGGGTCCGGAAGGGCCAATGCCTGCCGGGGTTGCGGGTTTGTCTGAAAGGGATATCGCGACCTCGGCACACAGGCAACGGAAGGAACACGGGTGGGTTTTAGTCAGTAAAAGTCTGACACGCCCTCCCGCTCCACCCAGAGCGGGAGAAGTTATTTGATAATTTCCCATCCAAAAAAAAAAAAAAAAAAAAAAGGGTTACTTTGTTCCTGCCGGGGTTGCGAGTTTGTCCGAGAGGGATATCGCGACCCCAGCACACAGGCAACGGAAGGAACACGGGTGGGTTTTAGTCAGTAAAAGTCTGACACGCCCTCCCGCTCCGCCCAGAGCGGGAGAAGTTATTTGATAATTTCCCACACGCAAAACGAAAAAAAAAAGGGTCTCTTTGTTGTCCATCTGTCTGTCTGTCTGTCTGTTTGTCAGTCTGTCAGTCTGTCAAGACCCTTTTTCTCAGGAACGCGTGGAGATATTAGGGTACCTACTTCCCGTTGACTTTACTGTTATCATTAAAAAATTCTATCATTATTTAAATTGCGGGTATACCTACTTACCTACGTAATTTCATTCTGCACATTTCACTTTTCACAACACCAATAATTCGCTTATTTATCATTACATCTGCTCGACGTCCGTATGTCACTGCAGGGATCCAGCAGAATATCAGCGTCAGGTATATTTGCCTGACACATGCTGAGTTGGACTCCCATTTGGTGCAACCTTGAGACGCACACCGCCCTTTGTATGTTTCACAATTTTAAAGTGTGTTAGCCAATAGTCATCACAATGTCTTTATTTTCTTCTTTATTTTATTTTTTTATATATTGGCACCTTATATTCATGTATTTAGTTATTATTTAATCGTGTTTTTGTATTTTATGCTGTCTTTTGTGTGCACCAAATAAACGATTTATCTATCTATCTACCTAGAATTATGAAAGGCAAGAAGCAAGGTCTCACAGCACAAGCAAAGGAAAAAATCCGAAAATCGTTAATTTGTAGATTTATCACATTTTTTTTGCGGTCACACAACTTTCATTTGTAGTTGAAGAATTGACCGTGGCGTATATCGATGTATGGGAGAACATGTTTTTCCACTACAATGTTAAGTTTTTTTTGGGGATAAATTCATCCCAACTACGGACCCGGTTTTTTTTCTTTGGCCTGTGTCTTTTCTAATAGCAACCAAACGTACGACCATCTCAGTCTACAGTTTTAAACTTGCTTCCAACGTATGGAGAGATCTCCACGTGTTTGAATCTTTGCCTAAATTTAAGCAAGTCAATCAATCCGCCAAGACTTTTCCCAACTATGTTGGGGTCTGCTTCCAGTCTAATTGGATGCAGCTGAATACCAGTATTTTACATGGAAACACTGCCCATCTGACCTCCACACCCCAGTACTGGGCTACTGGGTAAGCCGATTTTTCTTGGTAAGAGTGGTTGTCAAACTTTTGGGCTTCTTGGGACTACCCGTAACGACTGTCAAAGGTCTACGAATGACAGCCGGGACCAACAGCTTTACGTGCATTCTGAGGCACTGAGGTGTCTCTATATGTAATGAATGCTCCATCCATCCACAGGCCGACCTCAGCAAGCGTAGCTTAACCATCGATCGACCCGTGCAGCTGTTATTATTTAGGCACGGAGCCCTCGCCTAAAGGATTTCAAATCGCAAACAATTAAAGCTCAATCCAGGTAAGTTGTGTTTCCATAATGTAAAAGGCTACCTACCAACTCACTTGCTCTGCGTAATGATAGCTGGATAGTAAATAAAAAACCGGCCAAGTGCGTGTCGGACCACGCATAATGAAGGTTTCCGTAGTTGGGATAAAGAAAGAAAGAAAGAAAGAATAAGTATTTATTGAGATTCGCACAGGAAATCACGCATTAAACTAAAAACACACTAAACAAAATTAAAAAACAAACAAACATTGTTTTTGGGATGAATTTATCCCAAAAACAAAGTTCTGTGCACAAGAACAAACTTACCATTGTAGTTGAAAAACATCTCCGACACGGAATGTATGGGAAAACACGTTTTTGCAACTGCAAATGTAAGTTGGTCGATTATTACTCGTTAACTTGTAGAGCCTACTTAGCTGTGATAGTTTTCGTTTTAATTTAGTTTTAAATACTACTGTCGTGATTTTTTTCACATATCCAAAACCAACCATTTAGCTGGCAGGGAGCTAAATGAAGCTAAAAACACCTACCATCCAAATGGTTTGTTTTGGATACTTGACTCTAACAAAAATGAGCACTTTAAAGGTTAATATTTCGCAAACGGATCCCATAATCCAAAAATGATTCACGAACAGTTTAATTTTTTAACGACCTTTCCAAAGACACCCCACAGTATAGGATAGACGAGAGGAAAAATCCCCATTTTACGTGTAGGCCTACAAAAAATTGTTTTCATGATATTGTTGTTGTTGTTACTACTTTATCGGCGTGATTGATATGTATACCCATGCCAAATTATAGCTATCTAGTACTGAGAGTCTCTGAGCTAAGCCCTGGACAAACAGACAGACGAACAAACGGACTTGGCGAAACTCTAAGTTAATATGTTTGCATGAAGTTTTTTACCTAAATGTTGTTGTTGGCTTGCTGCGCGCTTTGGTGTTTACTACAGCAAGCAATTGTTACTCGTATATAAATACATAAATAAGGGTTCCTTGTTGACTACGGAACCCTAAAAAGGATGCTAAGTCAGTGTTAAAAAAGCAAAGCTAATAACCTGCCATAAAAACGTTCATATGCGTTTGCAAATTGGCACAGGAAGTGATATATCATAACGCAACAGTTAGCATTGTCGATAGCATTGCTGAAGCATTTACAGTTTTTTTCTGTAATTAGTACATTTGTTAAGGCATTATTAAATACCAGCTTAATGGTAAGGCCGTACAAATGCAATATCCAATAGCTGCATGCAACAATAGATCCACAGGTAGATTAGCCGTTTCCTTTGTCGCTTAGGTAATTAATTCTGCTGCATACGGACTGTGGTGCTTCGAATTGTTTATATGAAGTACGTTCCCACGTTATGGACTGAACTATTTCATTGGTATTTGGTGATGTTACAATTGGTTGCGGTATCCTTGGATCTATATAATTATAACTTTAACTTCTACTTTGTCTACAAATGTCAACTGACAAAATTACTCTTTTTTATTGACAGATTAGTTTAGTTAAATTGTTCTTAGGACATAGGAGGTTGATACTGCCCATGCTATCGACACTATTATATTTTTGTCCGGCCTTGGGCTCAAGTTTTTGCCGGGTACCACATCTTACTTAACCAAAATGTAAGTATGGGTAATTCCAAAATGATGACAGTACCAAAACATTGTTTATACATTAAAACAAATGCAGTAGGTACCTATCTATGTCATGAGCCATTTAAAAGTAAAAAAACTGTGTATGAGTCCATTTGGAATGCTGATCACGTATGGCAAGCGCCGTATCTGGGCCTCTTGCCCAGATGGCACGGCGAATTGCTGTATCGGTTGTTTCAAATGAATAAGTACACAATACTAAATACTTTATGCTGGTTATCGTTCAAGGTTGACGATGCATTTGTTTCGTTGGATGGCATTTATTTCGACGTTCTTTTGTTTTGGGTCTGTTGATTTTTTTAATCCAAAATGTAATTTAATGTTGATGTAGGACTTGCTCAGACTTGCTGGTTCCACATAGCCATCATTGAGTATATGTCTACTTTTTGATATGCAAAAACGGTAAACTTTATGTTATGTGACTATCCGATGGCTGGTGATTTATCTTATACATATAGGTCATATCCTAGGGCTAATAAAATCATTCTAAGATTTATGAGATAAAGAGACATTTATTATGCAACGTAAAAACTTCGTTCGCTATTCACAGCAGTTAACCAATAAAATTTGATAAATGCATCGTTCAACAGCAGCAGGTAATACAGGATCAATAATTACGTGTATAGTTTTCAAATTAAGGGCAAGGAATAATAGTTGCACATGCATAATATTACCTGTTCCATGCAAAATATAGTGTAACAAGTAACACTGGTGTCAAAACTAGTTTGCCTTCCAAGAGACCGTGACGAAAGTCTCGGGTTACCTCTCCAGTGCTCTGATTGTTGCGTTGCATCAGACAGGAATATACAACGTCATTGTTAGTATAAAAAAAAAACTAAAACACTTCTGAAAGGTTTTTATACAATAAGACTTAATGCAAAGAACATTGAAAAACAAATATTGAAAACTAAAAAAGAATAGGTACTGTAAACTGTAAGTCCATTGGCATTTAAGTTCGAATTCAAATTATCGATGATACTTTGATTCACAGAAAAATTACTGAAACAAAGGGAAAATATTGGTTACGTAAAAGAACGTTCAGCGGGCCTAGTCTCTAAGCGAAATCCGTAGTTTCGGCCGTCGTTACGGGCGCTTCGCTCTCCTCACTTACGGTATGTCTGTAAGGGAGACGGAGAACGAAGCGCCCGGGCCGAAACTACGGATTTCGCTTAGGGAGTAGGCCCCCAGGTTCGACAGCTTAATTCGTAGAAAATCTCGGAAATGAGGAAAATAATAATTGAGTTGATTCCTAGTCATTTTAGTTCGACAGTCTAGGTAGAAGACTTGTGGTTAAATAATAACAGCCGTACGGGGCGATCGAAGTTTTAGCTACCCTTGCTGCGGTCGGTTTGTGGATGGGTGAGCATCCATTACATAATGAGACCTCTCCGTCCCTCGGACAGCACGTAAAGCTGTTGTGTGTGGCTGCCATTCGTAGATCTGTGACAGGCGTTACGCGTCAGAAGCCCAAAAGTCTGACAACCAGTCTCTACCAAGGGGTATGGTGTTACCCAGTTACTGGGTTGTGGAAGTCAGATAGGCAGTCGCTCCATGTAAAATACTGGTATTCAGCTGCATCCGGTTAGACTGGAAGCCGATCCCAATATAGTTGGGAAAAGGCTAGGCAGATGATGAGTCTAGGTTGCAAAATTGGTTACGTATAAAAGGCTTAGTGTGTGTAGGGTATTAACTCCTAGTCTAACATTAAGTAACGGTGTCCTCTTAGCGAGTAATAATTAGCATACGGCCGCCATATTTAGGTAAAGTCTATTATGGTACTATTAACATCTTGATAATTAGATGAAATTAACAGAATATTTAACCAAAACCGAAAACTGTTCCAGCACACTCATGAGGCGCGGGCTTGCGGACGGTGAGCAATGGGTAGCTCGCCGTCCGATAGGGACCAGGCCCGGGTCGACGGCGCGTTGTGTTCCACGCGCGCCTCAAAGAGATGTCAGCACCAACTGACGGGGTCCGGAAGGGCCAATGCGACCCCGGCACACAGGCAACGGAAGGAACACGGGTGGGTTTTAGTCAGTAAAAGTCTAACGCACAAAAAAAAACAAAAAAATAGCACTCTCACGAAAGTAATTTTTACTGGATTCATATTAGCCGATGTAACGAGATTACCTACATAAATAATTTAAAATTTCCAATATTCTGTATCCCAAATTTTGACGTTTTAATTTCCGATTTAAGCACTGACCTTTACAGAATACTAATTTATCACAAAGAATTGGACGTATCTTTATAAAATATGGATGGTTGTTCGACCGTCATTAATTAACGTGTTTGTTTTTTAAATTGAAACAATATCACTTCATACATCGTGTAACCATTTACCGTCATGCAACTAACACCGTTTTTGTCATTTACATCAGGTTTACCACAGATTAGTACAGAATGGTTCCACCGCAAAATCATTTAAATAAAAAGCAACTCTTACTACGACAAAATAAAGTGCAATTCAGCTATCTAATTACGCAACACATTTTCGTAAACGATTACGACTAATCTGTTTCATTTTGACAGTTCAACAACATTCATTGCGTTATTCACATTGTTGAACAGATTTTTTTTCGAACTTATGAAGCAATGGATTAGCAATCTGTCCAAAACGATTCAGATTCTGATTGATCGTGTATTACGAAATTATGGTACAGGTCGCACAGCGCTAATTACCGACAGTTATATTCACCTAGAAGTTGCCTCTTTCTATCACGTAACTTTTATAACTTCTTCTTCTTAACTGACTACGTTACGCCCACTGAATTCGACAAGTCGAGCCAGTCGCGTACTTGTATCTTCATACCTAAAATGCGGAGTGTCCCTTCTGTATTCATCTGTGGTTATACATACTTTGTAATTACAGAGTTTCACACTTCAACCTACTTACTTACATGTTCCTGGTTTTAAACACAGAATAAACATGAAAACGACCATACGAATTAACATAAACAAAGAGTAATTACTTCGCTTTATCAAAACCTCGTAATTAAGGAGAAAACATAACACATATGATCACGCCCATGTTCCCCGATGGGTTAGAGCAGAGGTTTAGCTATAGCACACTCAAATTTCGCTAGTTAAGAAGAAAGTGTTTGAAATTTATACATATTTTGGAACATGTGAAAAATTTACTTACCATTTTATTGTATGGAATATACACTAGAAATTAAAAGTCACACGAAAGGAAACATGGGAAATAAAGGGGAGTTTCTAATGAAAATTAATAAAACTTGGATGAAGAGAAAACAATAAGTATTCTGGACGCTGTAACTAAACTCAAATTATTTAGTGGGACCAACGCGAATTTAAAATAAAATAACAATTTATTTATTTTTTGCTCGTTCGTCCCACCATTGGTACGACGGCAGTGGGATGAACGTGGATGTATTTGCTTTGACTGTCTACTAGATATACATGTTTATATCTTTGGGTATAACATTATAAACACGTTTTTATTTTGTTGATTGTATTTTGTGTTTCACGAAATGTGTCCAAATAAACGTTATTCTTTCAATTTTTTTAAATTAAAATTGGCTTTCTATTTTATCTAACTTACAAACATTATAAAGATTAAAAATTAACTTATCTCACAATGTAACGACGTTTCTGTGTTCCATTCCATGATTTATTTGAGTGTGGTGAGATAAAAAACCAGTTCCATGAACAAGGAGAGTCTTAGTCGAGTCTTTATTTTTATTATTTCACTATCTTAGCATATTTCATAATTATCTTTGTTACTCCTGCAACATTTGAATACCATTAAATTGTGAGGTTACTGCACGTTTATCTTTTATTCAGAAGTCTTTTTCGTATCTATAGTACCTAATTAATTGTACGATATGTCCAAGATTTAATTTAATATTTGCAAATGATTTTGATCCACTCAATAAATTCTTGGACTGTCTAGTACTTTTATAATTTGAATGAATCAGAATCCTGTTTGTATGTTTATAAAAGGCGTAAGCATCATTGTATCTGTATATACTATTATACTCAATTTAAGCTGGAATACTTATAACCATCCCTCTCGAGGAGAGGAGGCCTGTGTCCAGCAGTGGGAGGGAACATTATAGGCTGATTATGTACCTATAACCAAGACTAGATGATACAGGTTTCAGGGCAAAAATACCCGGTAATAAAGTTTTAATTGACCTTAATTTCTTTCAGATTTTCAGCGTTACATATTGTCGTAGGGTATATGCCGTACCATTTTCTAGTTATCCGTGTTTTCGCAATATCACTAGGATTTTCGCGAATATTCGAATTATGAAATCATCCTACGACACATAAGTATAAGTCAATACAAAATTAAACATGAACATAAAAACCGACTTCAAAAAAAGGAGGAGATTAACAGTTCTTCGGAATTTTTATTTTTGATAGAAGGAGAAGGAGCGTTGGCAGACTAACAGCCAGGTCGGTGGATGACTTACAGAAGATCGCGGGGAAGTCCTGGATGAGACTAGCACAGACCAGGGAAGCATGGCACAAAAAGAAAGAGGTCTGTACCCCGCAGTGGGTGGAACAAGGGTGCCAATAATGATGATAATATTTTGTAAGTTGGTCGTGCTATAATTTTCACAAATTGCAATCGAAAATTCCTTTAAACAAGCTTTCTTTTCAACCACAGGGAAATGGTTCAAGAAATGTAGGAACGTAGATTTATAGCCACTAAAAGCTTGAAAATTCTACCAAAAAGTTAAGGCCACATTCAAACAGCATATTAGACCACAATTACACCGTTATTGCTTCGGCGGTGGTTTCGTGAGCGCTACGGATTTTGTTGGTAAGCCTTAGTTATGAGCGCTAGCGATGCGAAGCTGCGAAAAGTTCCAAATGGACCGTAAGCCTTGCTGATTTGTTGTTTGCTTTTAATTTGGAAAGCTTATCAGATGATGAACTTTGGGTACTGACATGATGTTTGTAAGGTTAAACAAATTATACTTTTGACGTGAATTATGGTGAAACAGCTCTAGTACGAGTTTTTCGAAACGAATTGGTGGTTTTTATTTTGTTTTCTATATTCAGGTCCAACCAATTTGCAGATTTATTTTTTATTTTTACCAATATTTAATTGCCAATAACACTATAAAATGAATAAAAAAAACAATATTAATTATACATCACGGTAATTTTAAGGTGATGCAGGATTAATTAGTCCATTCGAAATCTATTTTACGGTCCATTAAAAAACCCCTAAAATAAACAGAACATACATTCAAGGAATTTAAAATTGATGAGTTTCGCTTTTAATTTTCTATTATAACAAGCTCTTAACAAATTGCATGGTCACGCTTAGTAAACATCTTAAATTACCTAAAGAACAAAGGATTCTCAAAGTAAGTGATAGCTACTTGGAGAAGCTTTTGTACTTACGAATTAATTAATGGCCGAGTGCCTGGTAATTATGTAACAGGTATCTAATGAAAATTCGGTTTAGAAAACTAAACAATTTTTTTAACGAGTACCATAATTAACTTACATGCACAGTCACGAGCATAATGTCATATGGACAGCTCGGCAATAATATCTGATTTCATAATTCATCCATTAAAATCTGTCGTCAAGATGCGAAGTTGAATGTCACGTTTTCTTGCAATATGGCGGTACTGATTGCGATAAAGAAGAAAACTCGAAACATTATACTAGGCTTTTCTGTTGCCAAAGTGATGTCAGATATTTTGGATCACAACAAGGTATCACATTCTTCTGATTTTAGCTGAGTAGGCAGATATTTATAACGCAAGATATGTCCAATATTATTACATTCTAAGAGGTGACATCTTTTTGAAGCTGATCCTAAACTTTGGCGTCGTTTTCTCGTCAGATAATTTTGGCGTTCCTTCGATGTCACATATTTGTGCTGCCAATTGTACTTATATGCCTTCCACAAATAAACACATGTATATGTTAATATTAATGGATGAATCATGAAATCAGATATTATTGTCGAGCTGCCCATGGTAATATATTTATGCTCGTGACTGTAAAATTGATCTGATACTATCAAATAAAATACTTAGATTTAAATGTTAATAGTAGGTACATAATCTTGTTTTGAAACAGGAAAAATTGGTCCGTTAAACGATTTTGCACACATCTACCTACTATGCATAGATAACTGATACAAATTAAAACAGTTAATCTAATTTTCGTTGTTATATAATCGCCTGCGCAATGCTTCAGTGCTGTTTCGTGTTTAATAGTCGTAACTGTTATAACCGAATCTTATATAAGACAGGGAAATTAATTGATAAACAAAGTGACTACCACCTTAAATTGTCCATATATTCAAATCTCAACTGTCATTCTTTAACAGTTGTATGAAATGGCTATAACACAGCAAATTGAATTGGTAAATTTGCTTAGCAATTAATTTCCCTGATTGTACTAGTAGATTAACAACTAGGTTTAATTATTAGGTTACACAAGAAGTAGAGTTTTTTTCTACCTGGTTGAATAATTGAATATCTATGGTTTTCGCTAATTGAGCTCAGAGCTAAGCTCGTTTATCTAATCCTAAAGCTACGCAAAACGTTAGGCAGGACTGAAACAGAATTTTAATTGGAAACCGTTCGATAACAGATAAATGCATGGTACCTACAGTCCGGCCGTCGAGAGAATGCGTTCCTGACACATGTCAGTTGGACAATTTCTATTGGTAATAAGGATCAAATTCGCAAAACACATATTCGTTAGTATGAAACTGACAGGTGTCAAGAACGGATTCTTTTGACAGTCAGACTGTAGATATCTTTTTTAAATTTTAGAGCCGCCAGAAGATAATGCGAAATATAGCTTTTGCAGCTTTTGTTTTAACTTACCTTCTCTGATTAAGTATCAGAGATTTAAGATCTCTGATGTATCAGAGATCTTCAGAAAAGGATCATCATGGAATTTATAAGGAATTTGATCCTGTCGATCTATTTGGTAAAAATCTCACAAAGAAAACTGAGGTGAAGTGAGCTGTAATTCCACCTGAAGCTAAGGATTGACACTGACAATTGACACTATTGACAGCTCACTTCACCTAAGTTTTCTTTGTGAGTTTTTTACAGAATTAACCAGCTATTCATACTAATAAAATAAAGTTATTGTGTATTTTTAAATCTCAAAATTCACAACCAATCTGAATAATTGATCACCCGTAGCGAAAAACAAAATTCGCTATCGCGACACTAATAAAGTCTCACATTTCACAGTTTTTATCACCAGCCATTTATTCCATATTTAAAACGTAGTTTCCAATTGATTTTATTTCCACTTAAACAAATTTCAACTTTATTCCAGTGCAAATTAAGTTGATTTCAGAATGGCCAGAACTATTAAAAAAGTCATAAAAATGTTTGTGTTTAAAGTTGTAACGCAAACTGAACTTTATGTGTAGGAATTACAGTAATTTTTCGAAAAACACACATTTGCTTACATTTTTGGAAATTATATTGCGAACGTAGGATAAGTGAAACATAAAAAAAAATGATTTTAAAGACTTTCAAATTATCTCCCGTAAGTTTATGGCGGCCATAACATTATCTTTACTGCGTAAATGGCGAAGAACCGTTTTAATAAATAAATATCAGCATTTTATTACCTTTTCACGTTAAAATTGAGCCACTGAACGTTATTTGCACATTTAGCTATAAAAAGACCTTTATGTAGTTATAGGTACTTTTAATGTCAGTTAACTTTACAAGCAAGTCGTTTCAGTAATTATTTTAATTAAGTACTTTGAGCTTGCTCTGAATGAAATATGAGTACAATACTCCGTCCAATCATATTTTTTAATGTTTTTAGTGTCTTAGCAATGTCATGTTCTGTTGTAATATGATCGTAATATCATAAAATATATATCAATATTTTAGGAGAAAATCGCTTTTGAATCTTGCGTAAGTGCTCGTGGTGACTGTACATGCTAGTGATGTTCCTAGAGCATTAAGAGCGCTTAATTTAAAAGTTGGCAACGTCGCAAATAGCTGTCAAATATTTACCTGTTTTTATTAATTTGGCAATAATACTTTAGGGGTATGAGGAACAGGGTGTAAAATCAACAAAGTTGAACAATTTCTAGTAGTAATAAGAATCAAATTAGCAAAACACTTATTCGTTAGTATGAAACTGACAGATGTCAAGAACGCATTCAATCGACGGCTGGACTGTACTAGTGACTAAAACCTATAAACATTTAGGTATACCTAGTTCCATGTAAAACCTGAGTCATACTGGTAGGCATAAACATCTTGAATTTCCATATTCTCCTGGAATGAAAGTATCTGTGAGTCGTCATTATTACTCATGCTGGTCAAGTAGCAAGTCACCTTTGATTAACAGTGTTCATGTTGATACCTAACACGTATTGTATCATTATTCACGGTTCGAAAATTATAATAAAACAAACACTATTGGGCATGTTTCATATTAATATCCGGTAAAGGAAAAATGAAGAGGAAATTGAGAGGAGGGGTGGGATGGGGGGAGGTGTAATTTTGGAAATCGATGTCTTTGGTTTTGTATTTTCGTTTTTACCACCGACTTCCGAAATTAAAGTTATTTTAGGGTTCCGTACCCGAAGGGTTCCAAACGGGACCCTCCCACTAAGCCTCCGCATATCCGTCCGTCCGTGTGTCTGTCAGCGGGCTGTATCACATAAACCATAATAGGTGGACAGTTGAAATTTTCACAGATTGTGTATTAATTTTCTATTGCCGCTAAATAAACAACAACAAAAAAATATTTCAAGAAACGTGTTTTTTTTTTCATCGTTTTAATGCGCGATCTTAAGAGGCTTACAACAGCTAAAGCGCGGTCACTGTCGGACTGCATAGAAATGAAAGAGAAGCGCGAGGACACGACGCAGGTAATTTATTGCAAAATATGAAGCAGTTAGCGATTTACAAAAAATCTATTGATTTGACTGGAAAATTAAAACACTATTATGCTAATATGTAGCTTGTTGAATAATCTGACAAAAATCAGAATGATTGCATGTAAATTAATATGATTTTTAATCGTTAAAAGAATTTTTTAGAGGTATCTTCATGATTTTTTTCTATCGTATCAAATTAGTTGTATTATGTTTTCAACACACTATCATACTAGCATATATCCTGAAGAATATCATATATTTTTCTGATTTTGTTTACAGCAGTGGATCATATTCTTTTACGCATTATAAAACTTGCGTTTAGGCACGTTTAGGTCCTGTAGTCCCCTTAATACGGTACGGGACCCTTCGTTTGCGAGGCCTAGTAGCATTTGGCCGGTTTTTACTACCTAAAAGCTAACAAATATAACCCAAGTTTTTCTCTCCGTTCCGTTTCTTGTCCTGAAATAGAAATCTCCACAGTTTGATTTACGGCCTATGAACTGTTTCTGTTCCTCGTTATCTTACTTAACTACCATGCATCTATCTAAGAGAACGTTTTAATCTCAGAACCTTTATCTAAAAGTATCGTGTACAGTTGAACAAGTTATTTGGTACACAGGCTAAAATACTCATCTTTTGACTACCCTGCTAAACATAATTATATTTACTTAAATTATTTTATTTTATTAAAGAGGTTTTTCGCGATTGTTTAGCTTCATCTGATACTGGAAAAGCAAGGATGGTCATCCAAATTCAAATGCAAACCATTTATTCAATTAAACCAATTACAGGCACTTTTGAATTGTCAAAGAGTCGGTCTGTTAGTCAGAAAGTTTAAGCTAGTTGCCCATTCCAAAACGTAGACCTCTATAGAGAAGAATAGGCAAGAAACTCCAAGGTCTTTTAAATCCAGATATAAGAAAATCCTGGGTGCATTATTCTTGTTGCATGTGAAAACAAAGTAAAAAAAAATACTATTTTCGTATTTATTAGTTTGTTGTTTTTGTTTTGTTGTGTTCGAACCCAGACAGGCGCTTTACTTTGTGTAAATTATTTCATCACCACTGCTCTTGAAACAGTGAAGGAAAACATCGTGAGGAAACCGGCATGTTCTAGAACCAAAAATTTGAAGACATGTGACATCTGCCAACACGCACTGGGCCCGCGTGATGGATTACGGTCCACTCCCTCTAATCGAGAGGAGGCCTTTGTTCCAGCAGTAGGAACATTATAGGCTGATTATGCATTTATGTTAGTTTTAGGATTAAAAATTAGCCCTGGCAGTTAAGAGATGACCAGTCTTACTTGATGGCGCTCGTTTATGAACATGACACGTGGATCAGCTCCATCCATCTCAACCAAATTTTAGGGAACCGGATGATCCAACACACGCGCCACCATCAACGACAACGAGACATTTAAATGTGCATGTGAAATGCCAATATCATACATTTTATATCGCCCAAAAACATTGATTATAGTATTAAACAGTCATCACAATTTGGAGACGAAACTTTCTTCATTAATAATAAAACTTATTGGATGGAATATGTCCAGAACGAAGTCTTAAGGCAATTAAGATTTTATTTAGGTCAAAAAATTTAGAGTATACTCTCTTGTACGCCATAAGCTTTAAAGCTTTTAAATACTAGTAACTCAATTATTTTACATTATACATATAATTTTACATTATAATGTAAAATAATTGAGTTACTGGTAAGTATTTAAAAGTAGTTGTAAGTCAGCTGCCTGTATACTAAATATGTTGTTCAACTGTACCTACATATAGATATACTGCAGCTCTAATTAAGCTCTTGAAGGGCATCCGGCGCAAACGCACCGAGCAATCAACCGGTCGTTGATTCCTCAGCTTCTTTGTGAACGATTTATCTTCACCATTTTGTTTTATTAGCTTTTTAAAGACGAACGCCTAATTAAATCGATTGTTTGGTTCAATTCGGTGAAGTCGCCTGAATCGGGGTTCTTAGAAACCGGAGATTATGCAGGGTAAGGTTGCCTCAGGAGAGATGAGAATTATACTTGGAGTTTTATTTATAGAAATGGTTACCACTAAATTATTCTTAATCTTAGCATCTTCATTAATTAACTAGATCTTTCTTAAAAACACGTGTAAATATTGGTATAACGAGGGTTAATTGTACGTTTTATTGCTGGTGCAAAAATATGAATGAATAAGTAAGTAGGTAATTAATTTTTACTCTGAATTAAAACAGTCGTAAATATCACTAAGTTAAAGACTATCATAACATCACCATTCATCACCCCAATTTAGCCTAATATAGGCGCTATTTAGAATACTTTAAAGGCGAATATTGCGTGCAAGTTTTTTCCGAACTTAACATTCAATTAGATGCACGTGCAATTAAAGCACAAAATGTTTACAATTCACGAAACAGACGCAGACTTAATGACGACGATCGAATAGCAAACTGCGTACTCCAGGAAGACGCCGTACATTTTTTAAATTAGGAAACCGGCTCGGTAAAAGCAGCCTTCCGTCATCGACGTACAGACACAGGAAAGCATCATCGATGTGTATTAATGAAGCCGAGGCACGGATCGGCTGGGTATGCGCGCGCGCACCGCCAGTGTTACCGCGCATTTCAAACGATACACTCGCGAACTGCAAATGTATTTTCCAAAAACCCCCGAGGTCGATGACACAAGTTCGGAAGGTCTCGACATGTTACGGTTCTAATCGATTCTCGTATTGACGATTGATCGGTTGAGGTGGATATCGATATTGTAGTGCTTTGTTTTGTTTTAGCGAAGGTAATTCGATGGGAACAGCTCGATTGTTTAATCCATTTACTTTTACTTGTTTGTTAAACAGTTAGTGCTTTGTTTAGTTAAACTATCATGGGAATAGACTTTAGTATATAAACAAGGGTGATTGAAAAGAAAACTATTAGGTAGCTCAAGTTTTATTGTAGCTGTCAGTTAGCTTGCATATTATAAACTTTAAAACGGTTGTGTGTACGGTTAACAGTTACCGCTTTAGATTATATTCATTAAAGAACATGCTTTACCCATTACCAGAATATTTTTCTAAAGAATAAGCTTACTGTTTAATATTCATTTTTTTAAACCAGATTATGCATCTATCACAGCTATATATCTAATGGATGTCAAATGTTAATAACGTTTTTTCCAAAAACAAGGAACAAAATTGTTCACGAAATATAATTAGTTGAATCATAAAGGATTTCATTAATAACTTTTAATTGACTCACGAGGTTCTATATAAACAACGAAATCTACGTCTTACATACACGCCCAATTTAGTCAAGAAAAAGTAAATTCCATCTAAGTTTGGGCGGAGCAGAAGCCATTTTAAAGAACTTAATTGTTTCCGGTGAACAAAAAACTTAACTTCATTCATAAATTTTTTTGGGTAACCGAAAATGCAACTAACGATACAAATAGATTAAACAAAGCACTCAAAGTTTGACATTAATCAAAGATTGATTTTAAAGTAAACAATAATACAATGGATAGAGAAGTGAGAGGAGAATAGGGAAGGCTTTCTCCTTGCATTAGAAAACAAAGGCTTAATAATAATAAAAAAATCATACGTAATTTTTAGATGTTAAACGCATAATCAACACAACTATATGACCAATAGTGATAAAAACAAGACAGTAAAGATGTATACAAAAGTGTTAGTGGTATTGATGGCAGTGTCGCTGATGCCCATGGTCCTGTCGAGGACCCGAAGGTATTCCAAATTGCAGTCGAACACATTGTACAAGATCAGATGCGATCTGAAGTGTATTGATATCAGTAAGGAGGCTAAACCTGTGGTAAGTCTAAAACTTTTTCCTAATTGTAACAAAGTTATAAATACTGAAGAAATTACTAAACTGCATCATCAAAGCTAACCGGTTGTTTGGAAAGTAAATTACGAAAACCTTGAGGAAAGAAAATAAGGCTGATGAGGATTGAAAGATCCCGTGGCGAAGTAAGTATGATGCGAATATCTTCTAACATAACAGGAAGTCTCAAAGTAACTGGACTACTTAAATTACAAGAGTTCAGAACTTATGGAGCAGTTCTTTACTCCTTTAGTTATTATTTTTTTCATTAAAACTTACCTACGTAAACAATAATAAAGGCATTTAATACAAAAAGTATTCAGCTTGCTTGAATATTTAATCAATTAACAAAATCACATGCGAGTACTACAACAATCCACCAAGTACATAGCTATTCTTGTTAATAAATAGTACCTACTCAAACTTGATTCAATCCATTAGGTAAGCTACTAATTAGAATTTCATTGAATTTGCACGAATCTAGAGCAATCGATAAACACCACAATGAGGAAATCGGCAGTAAACAATCAGTATAATAACTTAAGAGGCAGGGAAACCCCAGTTTGACTCGAAGCTACTAAGAAATAAACACTTGAAAATGTCGTAGGTACACTAACTGTGAAGTTCAATGTGCCCAGCTGATGAAAGAAGTCTTAAAACCCACGATTGCATGCTTAAGTTAAGCTACAAAAACTACGCTACACGTGGAGCTGACAATGGTTTACGCTACAACCAAATAAAATAAAAAAGTTTAAGATAGCTGTCACAGCGATCACGATTTAACAAGTTAGCAGAACAGACATATACACGATACAAAAAAAGTAAACGAACGTAAAACGAAATACAATCAAGATAGTAGCGAGTGTAGTTAGCAAAAATAATTCTGCGGCTCCGGAGTTAGTTATATAACTTGAGCACAACAGGCTCTGGCCCAAAAAGGGCACATTGTGCTAATTTGTGAAACGCAAAAAGGAAATAAACGGGCTCGTGTCAGGGCAAAAAATAGCGTGCTCCAAGATGTAGTGACAGAGGACAATCGCATTTTGATCGCGTCGTATGTCGGGAGTTAACGAGCTGGAATCCTAAGCTAGATTTTTTCTTATGTCACCAGCAGTTAACCCGAGGCTATTTTTAATTCATTTTTACCAAGCATCTTTACGACTTAACATAAAACTATAAGAAAAAAATAGAAACCTCGAGATTTCATCAGATTCATCAAAAAATCAGACAATTCCTGAGAACATAACATGAACATGAAATGAGCTTCCAAGGTAACACTTAAGCATTAAAATGAAAGCCGAACTCATTACTCAGGCATGGTCTTGCTGATGACTTCCTCTTTCTGACTGAAGATAATAATAAATTATTCTATTTTAGAAAGCACTCCAGAACTTTCCGTTTTGATTACCTACAGTTAGGATTGACAGACGATTTTCGTCCTTAAGGTGAAAAATCTGCATAACTACGATAAAAATTAACATCCAAGCCATGAATCACTGCACTTCAAAGGAATTGTTATTTTGTAACTATGGTGTACTCGCTAATTACCTGAAGCTACTAATGAGTCCGAAGTAACAGAACTTTACTAAATGAATGCCTCTATTCACAATACGGCACGACCTGTGTCTGCACTACAAGTATTTTAATTCTCCCAGACAGGGCAGAAAAAACTGAACAAATGTCTGCCTTCCTTCTTGTCAGACAATACTGTCTGGTCTAGACATACCTAAAACTAAATAAACTTTTAGATATACTGTTACAATTCAATGAAAATCATAATATGTAAATGTCGCTAACATAAAATCGGCCACACCTACATGCGTTACATTTTTCATGAAGTGTAATTGACTTTTTGTGTGTTATAATCAACTAGTCCTTATTCCTATATGCAGCAATGTCCAAAATATGATTAAACATAATATCTTGTATTGTCCTCTTCTGCTATAAAGAGAAGTCTTTATAGCAGCCATGCTATTCTGTAAACATCTCACCGTGAAAATTTGGGTGAAGTGAGCTGTCAATAGTGTCAATCCCTGTGGAATGACAACTCACTCCACGCTCACTTCACCTAAGTTTTCACGGTGAGATGGTTACAGAATAGCACTGCAGAAGCCACAATATCAGCATCACCCGCGTCGTCTTTTAACAAAGTCCGTAAATTGTTAATTTGATCTATTTCTTTTTGATTTTCTTCTTGTTCTTAATTTAAATTAAAATTTTTATAGGTATTAATTTCTTCTTTCTTCTTTTTTTCGTTGTTACCCGTCTTATTTACCTTAGTCAATTTTAGTTTATTTTATTTAAGGTTTAGTTTAGTATATTAAATTGCAAGGCAAAAAGATATTATTATCAATGCTATGTCTGCCATAATAAATTGTCTTGTACATAAGTCCTTTACTTATTAAGATTATTTCTAGCATAAGTTTAATGTAGGTATGTGGCTGTGCTTTTTTAAAATCAATAAATAAACGTTTTCATAAAGACATGTCCTTTCCGACACGTTTTCTCTACATCACATACTTATGCAACCGATTACGATGATGTTATAAGTGATAAAATTTCAATTGCTTCACTTCATCCCCCTAATAAAAATCTTATTCACAGTGCAAATCCCAATGCCGTACAAACGAGAAGAAACCAGGGACGTGTCCTCTAACAGACTCGCCGAAGTGGGAAGCGGCGTGTGTGGAGGCATGCAACTCCGACTCGCAATGTGACGGCACGCAACGGTGCTGCCGCCATGCTTGTGGGTCGACGTGCAGCGAGCCTGTCGATCTTTTGACTATATCAGGTAAATCTAATTGAAATATAAAACAAGAATCTTCATCTAAATAATTATGTTTGCAGACTGTTAAACTGTGATTTCAGATACTAAGCCGAGATCTTTTAACATTCGAATTAGGCGAGTGAGATTTTTTGACCGCCTGGATAAGTTAATCTTCCTCGGAGAACTCGGATAGAAAACATCGACCTCATCTAGTTTTAAAAATATTATTGAAGTGTATTACAAATTATGTGTATTATTATTATTGTGTGTGTGTGTATTAGTGTGTGTGTTTATTTAGTGTATTTGTGTACCTATACTTACTTATGTACAGAAATAAATATACCAAATTTATCATTTTCCTATGGATACAAAGATGGTGTAATAAAAGAAATTACAAATTTTGTAGTCAGTGTAGATACGAGTATCTCATGATATCTACACTGACTACAAAATTTGTAATTTCTTTTTAGTTATTATTAAGTATATTCATATTAGCGAAACAAGATGTAGTTATGCATCTTACTGTGATGTACAAGGGTCTTATGTAAGAAAATAATCAACCATGCCTAAAAGACAAGATAACAAACTGTCTAAATAATGACTAGTTGCAGATAATAATTCTTCAACAATGTAAAATTGTTACAACAGCAACTGTACTAATTCATGCAATCTGAATCTAATGAACTCAAGGCCTGAATAACAATGCACTAAGTGCTTCAATTTTATTACTGATAAGTAAATACTCGTAATCTTTGACAGCTCAATGATTTTGAGTTAAGGTACAATTCCGAAGGCAAACCGCAGCTGAACCGTTTCCATAGACTTACATAGAAATGTAGTAGTGTCGATGCGGTCAATCATTACGATTGACTTTACCGCTGCGGCTTTCAATCTGTTGCTTCGGAATTGTACCTTTAGATTTGCAGGCATTCGGTCAAAAGGCTGAATCATTCTAAAAATAGAACAGCTCTAGGGATTTAAAAAACGCAAACACGCCACAAAAATCATAACAAACATGAAGAGGAAGAGAAGACAGGTTTTTGATAAACTCTATTAGCAACATTATAAGGGTCCTTTTTCGATGTAGGCTTTCTTCTTGTTATTTATTACAGGTAAGTTATATGTCGTGATGGCCCAGTGGTTAAGGCCTCACCTCTCATGCACGAGGTTGTGGGTTCAAATCCGGGCAAGTACCAATGTGACTTTTTCAATTCATACGCACTTTCTGAGTTTATCTTGGACATTACTGACATCCGTGATGGAAAACACCGTGAGGAAACCTGCACTTATAGTTAATATAAGTCTCAAATCGCCAACCCGTCTTGAGCAAGCGTGGTGATCAATGCTCGTGCCTTCTTTGTATGTGAAGAGGCCTTTGCCCTGCAGTGAGACAGGAACAGAATCGGTCGAAAGACGTCTTTTGGCTGAAATGATGATGATGATGATGATGAAGTTATATACAGGAACTTTATGTGTCAATTCAATAAAACATGACATAATGGGTTGCTACCTTCTTTGAAATGTTGATACACACATGGAAAAACCTTTGATTATTTTTATGTCTAGATAGAGTGTTGTGCTTCAAAAGAACTAAAACAAACAAGCCAACTTTTTTATGCTGGTGTGCGTGACAGCTCCGTCTTTTGCCTCGTGCAGACTGGCGCGATACGACAATATTCATTGTTCTACCGTGAAGTTTTCTTAGAAATTATTTTATTTGAGTGAGGTTCCGTAATACAGAACCTCACTCAAAACTCAAGCATTACTTAAAACTCGTTTAGAGCCTTTTGACTGATTGAAACTAGTTCTAAGTAATGCTTGAGTCTTGAGTGAGGTTCTATAATACGGGCCTTAGAGTCGCGTCGCGCCAGTCTGCATGAAGCTTTACACTCGTGCCACGTCATTGTGCTGTCATTGTGCTTTTCTAGTTTGCGTGCGTTTAGCGGCCAACAGTTGGACGCAATTTTTTTCAAAGTATTTTTTTTGTGGTTTTTTTTTTTTGGAATAGAGTCCATGTTTTCAGTACTTATCCATACAAGTATCATTATAAATTAAACAAGTTAGGTACTAGAAATGACCATTGATGAGGTTCTTAGTAATTGTTTTCCAATACGGGGTCCATTAGCATTTCGTAAATGAAACATTCCAAAAATATTTTTAAATGGTGTTCATTTCTCAGGTCTCCCAGCCTTGCCAACGATTGAAGAGCCAAAAGAAAGGAAGCGATCAGTAGTGATAAGATGGTCTGACGGCGTGGGAGACGCAGCGAGAGCGGTTCCTGGTCCAGTCTTCTACGTGTTAGAGGAACAACACCATCTGGGACCCAAGTATGAGGAAATGAGATTAGGGGACTGGAATTTACTGTTGAGGACGAATAAGTAAGTACAGAAGAATATATTTTTCCTCAGTTACATTGGCGAGTCGTGTTTCTGGCAATAAAATCAGAAGAACAATTCATTTAATAATTAAAAACGTTCAAAATCAAGTCACAATCTCATTTCAGCAAGAATTAATGTCCAAAAATAGACACTTGAGGTAGGTATTTTTGACAAATTGAGACTGAGATTTACAGCCCATCGTCAGTCTTCTTTGAGTGATGCATTCCTGAGTAGACCCTCAGGAATGCATCACTCAAAGAAGATTGATGATATTGGCCCATCACCAGTGAAGGCCAGTGAAGGGCCAATCAGAGCGCCGAACGCGGTCTATGCGTAAAATCGAGATGGTTAAACAAAACTCACACTAGACCCTCAGGTATGTAGGTTCAAACAATTGCGTATGTGACTAGAAGATTAATCACCAATAACTTTTATCGTTGACAAATCCAGAATCTTGCAGGTTGCAAGTCAAGCAGGCTCATCAGCCCAAAATCCTAAATACTTAATCCTAATGCGGAAGTGAGTTAGTTTGTTTATTCGTTTAATTTAATTTTCTTTATTTACACTTCAAAGTCACAAACATCTGTGTAGTCCTGGGTCTTTGTACTAGGAGTTCCTGTATCACAAGAGGCAGTTGTTTTTCTGTTACGCTTTCATGTACCTATTAACTACTCATCCGATCATCATGAAATTTTGTGTAAATAACGTTTACACAAAATTTCATGATGATCAGGGGTACAGAAAAAAGGCATTGTGTGGTGTTATTTTAAGACCATAGACTTCTTTTAGGTTTTCCTGTAATCTATGAGTAAAGAACCATTCTCTGTATTTTTTTCGAAATTTTAGGCTCTGTAGTTTCGGTCATTTTCTTCCGATGCCTGCCGGGGTCGCGGGAAAGTCCGAAAGGGATATCGTGGCCCCTGGCAACGTATAGACACCTGAAGGAACACGGGTGGGTTTTAGCCAGTAAGAGTCGACACGCCCTCCCGCTCTGCCCAGAGCGGGAGAAGTTATTCGATAATTTCCCACCTAAAAAAAAAAAAAAAAGGGGGTACAGAAAAGAACACGTACGTTTCATCCAGAAAAAAGTACTGTTCCCAAGAGGAAAAACGTGAGCGAAGCCGCGGGCAAAACTAGGCATATTCCAAGATTTCTACAAAATTCTCTAAAATGTTTCACAATTTCGAATTTTATGTTGGAAGGAAGAAATTCGTGTTACGGTGGAATTAGTTATCCATTTCATTGTTATAACATAACGTCAGCACGAAGTAGAAAGTGGGTACTTAATCGAGTTCTCTATTAGGTATGCATGAACAAAATCTAGTATATCGCACCAAGTCACAATATATTACAATTTCAACGAAAATCTCAGTCACGTAACGATTATTATTAAAGTGTAACAGTTCAATAAATAAGACCAATTCTGCTATAAAAATGTTCCGCACTGTAGTTTTTTATATCGGCCCAATTACTACCTTCGTTCAGCTGTGACTTTGTGTTAATTAGTACTTACGCATAAATATTTACGACACTGGATGCCATTTCCGTCTACCCGAAAACAAAAAAATAAAGCAGCATAGAAATAACCTATTTTTTTTAAGAAGTGTTGTAAACATAGGTTCCCTAGCTCCCAAACTAGGTTTATACCTGTCTTTCAGTGATAGCCTAGTGGTGTGACCGTCAGACTGCCAAGTCTTAGGTGTCGAGTTCGAACCCAAGCCACGCACCTCTGACTTTTCGGACTCGACGGTGCGTATTGTATAATTATCACTCGCTTCAAAAACGGTGAAGGAAAACATCGTGAGGAAACCGGCTGCCTGAGAGATATTTCGCGACGGCATGTGAAGCCAAGTCAGAGTCCCATAGGCGGCTTTAAAACTCTGACAACATGTTAGTCACTAACCACACGAAAAGAAGAAGAAGCTGTTGACTTGGGCGTCAGTGTAATTATAAATACATATCTAAGAAAAAAGTTTGTTTTTTATAGAAATAATTTGTATAATGAGTATTATACGAATTCTTTTTGGGATTACCTTTGGTTAAGTGTAATTAACCAACATACGACGAAATACTAATTAATATTGTCCTTAAAAATATAACTGGCGAAGTGTGGAAATCTGTGCATTTCCATTTTCCCTAAAATATCTACGATCTTGACCACCGCAAGTCCACAAGTCCTCAACCCACTTACCTACCTACTGGGCAGTAGCGATTTAATAGGAATTAACTACTCATGCTAATTAAAAGTACCTATATTATCGTCCAAAGCAGGGCTCGAAAACCAGTTAATTTTTACAAACCGGTTTTGGTCATTGACCTTAAACTAGAGACGATTTCGGTTTAGGTTTCAGTTACCGGAATTTAACCGGGTAGTAGAAGACACCGTTTTTGCAGCGAAATTAACCGGTTAATTTGAGTTTCCTACTACTACGTAGTAGATATAACTACGCCCTCTCTGCGTAGTTATATCTACTACGCCCTCTCTCTTACACCTACAATAAAAAGCTTTCACTCTACGCCAACGAATACGCAAATGAATGTGACAAATGGCGGCGGCAGAGTGCGTCTGAGTAAAACCGGTTAATTCAGGTTATCGCGTGATTTAAAATTGTATTGTCTGTAATAACCGGTAACCAAAATTATTTAGGTTTACTCGAAACCGTTTTAGTAATTAACCGGTTAATCGTTGAACGGTATTGTAACGGTTTTATGAACAATATTAAACGGTATTTCAAAACCGGTTTCAAACCCTGGTCCAAAGTGAGATAAGTACCTAGAGCAATTTTCCATCCTAAGGTACGGGAAATTAAGTATAAAGGTATCGTATTACCCAGTTACTGGGTTGTGGAAGTCAGAAACTACTAGTATTCAGCTGCATCCGGTTAGACTGGAAGCCGACCCCAACATAGTTGGTGAAATGCTAGGCAGATCAATTATTAAGTGTAAGGTGTCAATTTGCTTAATAATTGATTTAAGAAGGGAAATCAATTATTAAGCAAATTGACACCTTATTTCGCCAACAAAATTATAGCCATCGAACAACTCAGCAGTAAAAACGTCTATAATTTCACTGCGACTTACGGCCATTTAATTGGTTCTCACGCGAAGACAGTAATAAATGTTCCGTCTCTTTGTGAGCACTTTTAGTACCGACAAGACAAAAACTAGAGAATATTGTTAATTGCTCAACAAAGAACTTTTTCATACAATACATTAATGAAAAACATTTTCCACGGCTTTCTATTTTATAAAGAAGGCTTTGTCTTTTTTCATGTTATGATGACATTCATTATAACCACATTCAATTGATTAGTTTTACAATAATCATTGGACAATGGAGTCTTACCTAAATATAACTACAATAATAACATCGGAAACTACAAGTTTTTATTGTGATGACCTACCGACTTGCGACTTCATCAAAAGATACGTCATTTCAACTTTAAAAAATCCAATTCATAAAAGCTCAGTCACTACGATAAAGGACAAAAACATTATTTCAATTTACAGAACCAAGGTATCTCTACGCAACGCTCTGAAACCGGGTCGGTTTTACCGGTTCCGGGTGGCTGCCGTCAGTTCTTCCGGCACGCGAGGGTTTTCCGCACCTAGTCCTGCTTTCACACCCCGCCGAGGACCTCGTCCTCCACCATCGCCGAAGAAACTTAAAGTTCGGCCTGTAAAAGAGAGTAACGGTAAGTGAAACTTCTCCCATTAAAAAATATCTTTAGATAAATAACAAATTTTGATAAACGATACAGAGATAGGCATGATAGCTGATTAGTCAAAGGGTACGAAGTTTGTAATCGCAGGTACTATACTTATACTTTAAGTTCAAAAGCACTTTGCATTTGTGAGAAAAGAGGCAGCCCTAGAAAGATAAGATGGATGGATCGAGAGGAAATAGTGAAGAAGGAAATGAATTGTACTGATGACGGCAGAGAGATAGGGATGGACGGAAACTAAAGACGCACTGTGTAGACCTAAGTAACTTAGGCCACTGAAGACCTAATAAATAAGGATATGGGTAATGGGATTCGTATAATACAAAAATAAATTAATCATATTCAAAATCACGGCTTATTGATTGATTCGGACGAATTTTCTCGCCCGAAACGGCCGAATTGATACTTTTAAATAATATTATTTTTACTTGAGGCGATTCGCACGAAATTCATTTATTTGTGGGCGAAACGACAACTCCAGAAATACTTAGGCATGGCAAATATTGCATTTTTATGCAGTAAAGTTTAACTTTATTGCATAAAATTCCAAATGTGTCAATACGTACGAAAAATAATAAGCCAAAATCACTTCAGGAATTCAAAACTTCAGTTAGGGGAACATACTATATTTTTGTAATTCGGTTATACTAGCGTAACTCCATGGCATTTAAAATTAAGGACTCCTTTCGCAAGAATGGATATTTAATAGACTGGAACAATGCACACGACGGTGACCCTAAATATGGACAAGATTTGACGTAAGAGGTCGAGACAAACTGACTTTTATGATCAAACACTTACTAACTTTAATATCTTTTTCAAAACAAAATCATCTTGCAATGGATGTTGTACTGACAATTTTACCTTCTTATTGACTTCATTTGTTTCTTTCGAATGCTAAGCGCCTTATTCACCATCCATCTTGCTGTACGTCCCGCCATGGCCATGCACGATGCACGACGAAAAACGACAGAACAGCAAACATTTGCTCGGAAAGAAATGTTCGACGGGAGGGTAGTAACAACGCGGCTTAATATATCTTTAATTGTTTCAGGTACGGTCACCGTGAAACTAGAATGGAAAGAGCCCCATTCAGACTTGCCAGTGATGAGATACAAAGTCTTCTGGAGTAGGCGTGTCAAAGGCTTAGGAGGAGAACTGGATTCAGTGCTCGTCAACCATCAAACGGTGCCCAAGGTACGGTAACGAATTTTAATGTATGAATTTCTATGAACCGGTGCTCCGATGCTTAGTAATTGTTATTATACTCATATTTATATATGATAATTATAATTATTAAATTATTTTTTTATTTCTTAGGATCAAAACTTCATCGAAATAAAGGACTTGCAGCCAAACTCGATGTATTTCCTGCAAGTGCAGACGATCAGTCAATTCGGTCTGGGCAAGCTTCGCAGTGATAAGGCGTCGATTTTCTATAACACCACGAGCACAGCAAGAATTGGTAACTACATTATATATTTCCATCCAAACGGACGGCCAAAAGGTAAAAATAATCGTCCTGGTTGACGCCTCCAGGCCGAATTTCGGCCATGGCGACTAATCGGCAGAATTCGGCGCGCGAGTTGCAAAAGTGTGTGCGCAGACAAAGGTGTACTGTTTCTTCCCTCACTCTCATAGATAACTAATTCTCTGGTACGAAGATAGGTACGAAGTGTGACATAACGGAAAATACTGGAATTTTTGAACTCCTTACGAGTTACTCAAGCGAATCAAAATACGAGTAAATAAACAGCTGTTCTATAGAATCATTCCTCTAATGCTTGAGATATATGAGGCTAGTTTTTCAAAGCTATAATAGCAAGCTAAAATCTCGGTATACCTACATATTATCCTGTCTTGGCACACGTAAGTGCTGTTTATAAGATGCCAGGTAATTTAAAGCCGGTAATTTACAGTGACTAAGGTACAGTACAGGTGGCCGGCCACATGAAGCTAGTACACAAGAATAGTAAAATCAGTAGCGGGGGTGCTACGAACTCACAAAATAGAACGCCATACTATTAAACTATCCTAGCTTTACACGTTAGATTACTAGCCTGGAAGTTACTAGCTTGCTAGCTTACTATCCTAGCTTGAGAAACTAGCCTCGGGTACCTCGGGCATTAGGAGGTCGTTCTGTCAGTAATTTTATTCTACTTCATTTCATTCAGATTGTTAAACCGTTCGTAAGTACCTACCAATCGAGTTCCCGCTAATTTTAAATCAATAAATTCCTAGAAAATCCGTTAAAAATGTGCCTTCTAGAAAATTGGTTAGACTTAGAAATTCAACCTGCAGCCTAATTACGTAATGCACGATCAATAATAAATTGAAACAGATTGCTAGTCCATTGCTTCATAAGTTCGAAAAAAAAATCTGCTCAATTTTTTTTTCGAACTTATAAATCAATGGACTAGAAATCTGTTTCAATTTATTATTGATCGTGCATTACGTAATTAGGCTGCTGATTCGTAGAACGCCTCAGCACCGACCTAGTTCCATGCTCCAATCGACATATAGTAGGTAACAAAGTGCTGTACCAGCGCGCCATTTAAATAATTTAGGCAGTCATTCCGCCGCCGAATTATAAATTGAAGAGGTTTAGGCGGAGAACGTAGCTATCGTATGAACATACAACAAACATAGGTTAGTAGCTAAAATCTGGTCGCTTTACCAAATTCTGAGCAGAGCCGACAACGGTCATAAAAATATTTTCTAAGTCTCTTGTGTAAAGACGAATTAGAGGTCAATGGGAGTGGCTGAGGACCAAATTCAATGGCGTGCTATTGGACAGGTCTTTATCCAGCCAGCAGTGGACAGCTACTGATCAAGACAATGATGACGATGTGTTAAGAAAGGAATAAAAGCATCAAATACCTATACAACAAGTTCAAATAAAATTAGCAAAACTTCACAGACAATAATTATGATGAAACAAAAAGAAGACTTTCTATATAGAACTATAGTTACTGATCAATCAATCTGCCTAGCTTTTTCCCAACTATATGAGTTTAATTCCAGTATTTTACATGGAGCGACTGCACAACCCAGTAATTGGGTAATACGATACCACTTGGTAAGACTGATTGTCAGACTTTCGGGCTTCTGACGACCCGTAACGACTATCAAAGATCCACGAATGACAGCCGGGATTAACGGCTTAACGTGCTTTCCGAGGCACGGAGGAGTCTTTGCATGTAAAGATGGTCACCCATCCACATACCAACTACGGCAAGCTTAGCTAAACCTTATGGATCGACCCGTGCGACTGTTATTACTTATCATAAACTCACTGATAATTTCTATTATCTATGCTACCCGCGGCCGTGGGCACCGTAATCGGCTGTGGTTAATTGAAATTATAAATTAAGAAAAACTTATTTACCCTCGATCATAAGACATCGATTTCCCATCATGAATAATTACTTTAGTTTCGCTAGCTAATTTATTTGACCTTGTATATCGTCGTTGCGCGTGCAAAAGTCGCTAAGTATGTGTTATTTTCGGTTTTATATGCAGTTTGAATCGTTATTTCAATACAGCAAGGTGATAAATGCAATATTTAAAGACTTACGAATACAAACACAATACATCGAAAGTTCCATATAAACACGCTAAATATTTGTATTAAAGTAAAAGTAATTTTTTTGAATACTCTGGATATTTGTTGAGAAAATCATTTTTTGCGTCTCCTGTAAAGTGTGTAAAAAACACATAGCGATTATGGAAAGCGCAGCGACTATATGATCTAAGACTCATTATAGACCTACTTCAAAGTAAGGTTCCTTGTAGATTGATCGCTCGGTCTACGTAAGTACCTATTTAGCGAAGGTATCCGACCCCCCTTTCTATCCTACTTGTTGTCAAAAATGCAAATATCAAACTTTTCAATACCTTTCAGAGCCCGCACCAGAGAAACTCCAAAGGCGTGAAAATAAAAAGATAAGAGGTCTCAGCCTACACAAAATTGTATGGTACAATCACAAATTAAAAGCCCGAATCGCATGGCAGCCTCTTCCTAACGTTTACGAGCAACCTGGAAGGTAAAGTTTTTATGAACTGAATATTTTTTCTTTCAGCTGGTATCTGTTCATCTAAATTAAGTATAATAAGGTACCTACTAATATCGAGATAGATACCTATTTAAGGCGACGATAACCGAGTTTTATTGATTTTGTACTGAAGATCACGTCTAAAAGAGTACCTAGTTTTAATTATTTGGAAAAAATAATATTTTCCAAATCATTAAGAATATATTAAATTAGAGCATTTTCTTAATAACTTAATATAGGAATATTTTAGATTATGTTTGTATTACATAGTGAAATTAATTTGTAAAGTTATGTCTAACACGGATGAAAAATTGAGAATTACGCAAAATCTATCAAGCGTATTTTTCTTAAACCTTCACCATCTTAAAGATAATTTAATTATTGATATTTTAGTATACTTGTTTTGTTGAAATACCTTTTTTAATATATAATAAATAAATAACGCGTCAAATGTGGGACAGTGTTCCTCGATGGGCGAATCCTATTACTGGCTGGAAGTACGACGCGTTGCGTGAGCTCAGTACAGAACGCGCAAGCTAACCACTCAAGGTCACTGGCATGTATCTGCGTCTTAAGTACTGCACTATTTTTTTTAAGTAATTAAAAAATCTCACAACCCATCGAGATAGACCTAAGTTAGGTCTATGTAGTTCTTATTGGGAATAGGAGATAGAATTTTGCTAACCTATCTGCAGGTCCCTAATAAGCATTTAAAAAAGAATAGAGAAATAGGCAAGCAAAAACATTACTTTCTCATCTCTAATTTATTACGTTGCAGATACTACGTCCACTGGAAGGCGACTAAATGTAACAATCCGAGAAAACTACGCAAGGAAGGCCTCACTGCTACTACTGAGGTAATATTGTGTCAATGAAACCTGAAAAATAATTAATTCAAGCAAACCACTGCCTAAAATATGTTTGTATTTTATGAATTTACGTTTACGCACATTATTTTAAAATTAGGAACAGTATGAAGTTAGACGCAAATAAAAAGTGCGGTAAAATTTAGTGTTGCCACACGAAACGGCTGAACGTTTTTAGTAAAAAATAATAGAAAACCTTTTTCTGTTTACAGCAAACTACGTTTGAAGTTTATGAGTTGGATTATCAATGCAGTTATAAGGTGAATGTCAATTCATTACCACGAGTAAAAACACCGGATTCAGAACTTACTTTGAATGTTCCTGGCTGTGAATATTTTAAACGAAAAGTTAATACTACTACAATAAACTGTGATTAAAACATTATTGGAAGTAGGAGTACCTACTGACTGAAAAGGAAATTGTTGGATGTATAATTATAAAACGTCACATTAGTATTATGAAAAAATTTGTAGAATGTTTTCCGAAACATGTTTTAGTTATTTCGTATTAGTAGATAGACATTCAAAAGTTCTTTAGTGTTTAGTATTGTAAGCAAAAATATATTAGGAAGTAGTACATATCTATGTAGAAGACGCATTCAGTATTTTTTTGGAAAGAAAATAAAAATGTTATTATGAGTGATATGGATGATTAAATACAAGACTATGATATTTTATTTATTAAAGATGTTATGTACCTAAGTAATAAAATTATTACCTCCGAAGGGTTTTATTTTTTTGTGAATTTGCAATAAACAATGTACAGACTGCACGTCAATGGTATCAAAGCAGGAAAATCCGTACTACGCTAGGCCAGCTCAAAATCAAAGACAAGTGTTAAATTACTAAAGGTCAACACTACATACTAGCCAAATTAACACAAAACACAACACTAATTATTTCCCTTCTGTTACACAGTAAAATGCACTCACTTCTTATACAAATAATTCCTGCAAACATTTGATTGATTCTCGACGACTGTTCAGACGAAACGCGGTAATTGTTTGAAACAAATCAGTCCTGCAGAAAAAGGACAAAATTATCAAGTGTACTTACACTTGATAATTATGACCTCGTTACCCATCACGTCTGCAAAGTTTCGCTAGCTAATTTAATTTGACCCTGTATAATATCCGGTAATGCATTGAAAAAATCTTTACTGACAAGATGTTATTATAACATATTATCATCAACATACATGTGGAAAAAATACTATTTACTGAAGCTAACACGCTCGCGAAGTGGTTTCCATTCGTGAGCTTCCTCTATCAACTGAAAAAAGAATCACCTAAACCGTAATCACCGTCACCCAACCCATAATCACCGAGAAATCGGTGCAATCAATGCATAACCTCTTCCTTTTATAAAAACACAACTAATTATTTACACTACGTACCAAATTAAAAGCCAAACTAACTTACTACACAAATATATACAAAAACAAAACGATACTTAGGCGTCGAAGTACTCGTCCGCATCGCTGTCATTCGGAAACGTGCCCAGAAGACTGGCAGCATTGCCACGTTGAATGGCAGTGCTAATTCTTTGGTCAAAGAATGAGTCAGCCCTCTGGTCACGCGCAGTGTTTATCCATACTATCATGGGCGCCGGCAGGTTTAATTTCAGAGGGGTGCATCTTCAGCTTCACGAAGGCAGCTCGCTTATTTTTGCAGTTCACCTCAGCTAAGTTAGATTATCGTTTGTCCATTCTTACAAGGAGTAACTTTGTCGACTTATGCAAAAAAGCTTAAAAAATAAAAGATTTTTCCATCTCGCCTCGAAGGTTTTATTTTGTCCA
The DNA here is from genome assembly GCA_914767755.1 of Agrochola circellaris. NCBI lineage: Eukaryota > Metazoa > Arthropoda > Insecta > Lepidoptera > Noctuidae > Agrochola > Agrochola circellaris. The sequence goes on from OU611859.1 coordinate 13,143,922, forward strand.
TTCATACAGAAAGAGGACTAACTGTGTCGACTTATACAAAGAAGCTTAAGAATTAAGATAAGAGTAGGATGCGATAATATTAGCACCCCGCCTATGGCCGATTCAATTTTCAGAAATAGGAGTTCCGTACTTTGTCGACAAATGCACAAAAGCTTTATAATTCAGAGAATGCAAGAGTGAGCGAAGCGACCCCAAAAATTTTAGGATGTCGCCTAGAATAGGTTAACTGCTCTATTATTGTGATAGGCGTTTTCAGATATTTCTTTAGTTCTGAATGTTTTTACACCTATATTTTATTCTGAAGCCAGGAAGGTGCGAGTGCACCCCCTCGCAACCCCCTTCTGGCGCCAATGGATACTATTAACCCTTTTTAAGGTAGAGGCAGTATACGTGCCACCAACAATTTTTAGAATCGACAATGAATGCCAGTGAAGAGCCTGAAACACAGCGACTTCTATAGAATTGACAGAAAATCTCATCTGTGTTCTAACTTCTTACCCACAATTCTGTTATTTGTCTGTCTATCTGTCTGAGAATTTGCCTCTTCTACGTAATTAATTATTCATAACAATAGTTCGTTATGAATAATTCATGCATTTATCGACTGTCATATTTAAAAAAAATATTTATGATTTTTATTTTTTTGTTCTGGCAACAATTTTTCTCCCGCAATTCGCCACTAATGACTAACTTCATTCAGGACATTTGCAACCCTCAGAATGTCAAAAGTAAATAAAAAGAATATTTTGTGAAATAAATTAGATTTATTACAATAATTACACTTTTTGCTAATATTTACTGACCTGCACCTATTGTGTTTCATTTACTATCTTTCACACCGTTAGTGTTTTTCAATAGTGTCGTTTACAAGTATTATTGGAAAATTTCGCGAATGAGATCATTTTACTGTGTAAAATGAACATTTTACGTCTGGGCTCAGATATTAATATCCAACTACAGTTTCAAATACAAGACTTCCTACTGAAATATCATTGGGTGTTCATTTAATATTTAGTGTTTTCATAAAACGTGCGATAGTCTCAGGGCGTAACCACGGCTCAGGCGGGTTGAAGTTGAAAGCTGTGTTTAAAATGATATTTTTTAATATTTTCTGAAACGTAGCTAACAGTGTTTGTGTGAAAAATGGCTGAGGACGAAGTGCTTTTCGACGATGTGTACGAGTTGTGCGAGGTTATTGGGAAGTAAGTAAATATTGCATTTAACTTCGTGTGTAAGTGAACTGTCGTGCGATGTGTATTCGCGCTCGCTCTGTAATCGTCTATTTTCCGCCTCAGGTGTACTTGACCTGGGAAACTGGGAACTTTTCCTGCATAAGTAAAACAAATATTGTAGAACTCAAACACCAGACTTTCCTACATTTTCCAGTTGAAATTTTCTTCTGGTTTCCATCAGAATGGATAATATCAGTTAGCAGAAACATTTAAACATTCTAATAAGAGTTAGTAATATTTTCAAATTAAATTAGAAAAAGTCACATGTTCAAAATTGTTTACTTCTGAGATTACATCCTCCTTTAGGTACTTAATTCATTTGAATTCTAAGGCAATAATTTCACCCAAAACACTAAATCAAGAAACATTCTTAACGGAATTAAATCCTTTAAAAATCTAATCCTTACTCTAATTTTATTTTATTTGCTGTTAAATGTTATGTTTACCTAAATTTTATTATGAATTGTTTGTCTAAATAATGAATAATCTATCATCTGGTGGTTAGTTTAACCAATACTACTAATGGTGTCTTATACATTCTTTAATCATTATGTTCTATGCTACAGTGCACTTCTGTAAGTGACAAATTGACAATACGTAAAACTATATGTGATTTTTGTTTATGTATGTTTTTGTGTGTAAGTTGTTGATGTGTATGGTACTGCAACAGATGAAACAACACTTCAATGAATAAATAAATAGTTTAAAAAAATTCAGAAGTAAAATATGTACACTTACAAAAGCGCTGCACACAGGCCATAAAATTGTTCTGATCAGGTTTAATCTAAACCATCAATACTGTTGAAGTTCTCAGGAGTTAGTTAAATCTAGAACAAATGTCAATTGCCCTTTATCATTCCAAAGCATGATAATTTTTCTATTACTTTACTCTATTTTACAAATAACTCAATAATTAATTTAATGTGAATAGTTTTACAAATTCAGTTTAAAGACTTTCCTGCATAGTTTTCCAATACATGTAGCTAGTTTTGTTTTATCTAAAATACATTGTTTACACTACGATAATCAACTTGCAATTAATCATAATTTAATGGAAATAGACAGTTGCAAGGCACATCAGTTCATGTTACATATTTTATTTACAATGCGCTTTTACCAAGTAATCACATTCAATTGCACTAACTTGATTGTAAATTTTTAAATTCATACCTCATTCATGACAGAACAAATGCATATTCATGTTGATAAATACTGGAGAGTGATAAACTGATAACAAACTAGTTTATTAAGTTTTTCAACTAGTAGGTATTATTTTAGTGCCTGAATTTCTACAGGCTAGTTGCCATAAATGGACTTATGTTTGCCTGAGGGCTAAGAAATTGACTTGTGTATTGCTAAAATTGTTGTAACTGGTTCATACGTAAATTTAATATTTATGGAGAATAATATGGTCTTCTTCTTTTCGTGTGGTTGTGTGAGTCGTGTGAGTAACCTGGTGTCAGAGTTTTAAAGCCCCCCATCGGCCTCGGGCCATGGACTTGGCTAAAATATGGTTGCTTGGAGAATATGGTTAAACATTCAACCAGTTGTTTCAAGAAAAATAAGCCAGGACAACTTGTAAAAATTTGCTAAATTAACAAGGCAAACACCAGACTATGTGTATGGTTTTAAATTACCATGCTCAACAGGAAAAACTATGAATTTTCTTGTTGACACTTTATGTTCTATTGTTTGCAAGGACTCCCTATTGTTTTAAAACGCATATTTGATATTCTTATGCCTTAGTGACAGCTAAAACATTGTTAGAACAAATGAGATGCCTTATTATTTCTGTGAAGAAGGCATTTTATTACATTTCTTAAAAACTAGAGAGATTAATGAGAAAACATACTATGTACTCGTTAGTTTCTCATACCTATTGAAAAAACCATCTAAATACTTGAATTTGTTTTCTGACTGAAGATCCTCTATATCCTTCTACTTCTCATAATACTGCAACTCTTAGCAAGTCTTAAAACTGATCCCAGATGCTACAAAAAAAACTTTGTGAAGGAAATAGTTTAACATATTAATGAATTGTTCCTAACATATCAATAAATTGTTTAATTCAAGGGGACCATTCAGCCTGGTCCGCCGCTGTATGCACCGGCAGACTGGCCAGCAGTTTGCTGTGAAGATTGTTGACGTGGCTCGCTTCACTGCCAGCCCTGGACTCAGTACTGCAGGTATGATTATGAAAATTTTTCTTCTTTACATTAGTATTATATAATGCAGAATATTGAAGTCCTGATGATAATAGTTATGTACTTATGTTATCTAAAAGGGTTTTTTGATACCAAGAGAAAAATAATAATGACTAGTCCAATGAAGAGACAATTCATGTATTGTCTCTTTATTGGACTAGTCATTAAAATAGGTACCTACTTATGTGTAAAATATGTTAGTGAATGTTAAAGACTGGGTGCTGGGTTTGATTCCTAAGTTGAGTGAACTTTGAGGGCACCATTCAAGCAGAAATAGTCTGTATTTATTTTGATTGTGATCCGATTATCACTTCTAGAATATCATTAATAGTTTTTATCTGTGCTTTCAGATTTAAAACGTGAAGCCACAATATGTCACATGCTGAAGCATCCTCATATTGTGGAGCTGCTGGAGACATACAGCTCCGAAGGAATGCTCTACATGGTGTTTGAATAGTAAGTTAGGGTGTAATACCCAAAGGGTGCCAACGAGACCCAATTGGTAATAACTAAGTGTCCGCTTTCCGTCCATCCGTCCTTCAGTCTTTCACAGGGCTGTATCTTTTGAACTGTAATAGCTACTATGAATATCTGATGAGGTATAAACGCCACAAAAAATTATATAAAAAAGTCCTCTAAACTCACATACATAACATGTTATTTATGACAATTCTTATCTTTTGTTGATTTGTCGTTGGCGATGTGTAAACATTTTTTTTTAACGACGTTTGTGTTTTTCCTGTATTATGTCATCACAAGTAAGTTTCCTTAGTATTCACTTACAAAAATAGACTAAACGGATTTCTTAATATTTTCAGTATGGATGGCTCTGATCTCTGCTTTGAGGTAGTCCGCAGAGCCACTGCTGGATTTGTCTACAGCGAAGCTGTTGCATGGTGAGTTGTTTTAGTATTTAATGATTATTTACTGTGTAACTTAGGGCCTTCTTCCTATCATGCGGATTTGTGTCCGCATGCGTGTTTGACCCGTATGCGCGCCGCCCGCATGCTATCGTCTTGTACATACTTTTCCTGTCATGCATGCCACACGCACGCGGGACGCGGGGAACTTGAAAAAGTCGATATTATATCAGAGGCATTTGAAAGAAAAAAATGTGATAACTTTTTTATTAATAAAGATAATTTATTGAAATGTTTGCGGTACATCACACGCGCTAAGCTCACGCCTGCGGGTGAGGCACGCTACGGGCGCAAACCCCAGGAAAAAGAAAAACTTTTGTTTGTTGTTTGTGTCAGGAAAAAGGCCGTAGGATGTGGTTTTCGGAGAAATTGTAGAATGATATTATAAACATATTAATTGCCAGAAAAAATAATAATTCCGTTGCATCCCACTCATATAAACAAATATTAGAAAGAAGTAACATTGTTTGTTTGTAGAAGGTAATCTCTGGAAGTACTGATCCTATTTAAAAAATTATTCACCGATAGAAAATTAACCTATTGAACTACTATTTTGTGAAGTAATGACACTAGACATTCTAACTTGGAGAGTTGTATTGAAGATTTTATCTAATGATTATAAATTCTGTGAATACATATTCATTACGGTCGCCAATCATATTTTTCTCAACATACAAACGGAAGAAAATTTGAATTTCGCGGGCTACTTTATCGTATCAAGGTCTTCGGGGTCTTAGTCGTCTTAAGGTATTCTTCTTCCTCTTTCCAGCCACTACATGCGTCAGATCCTGGAAGCTCTCCGCTACTGCCACGAGAATGACATCGTGCACCGTGACGTCAGACCGCACTGCGTCCTGCTGGCCGGTCGCGACAACTGCGCGCCGGTCAAGCTGGGAGGGTTCGGCGTCGCTGCCCAGTTGCCCGCGCCGATTGCCAATCGAGCTCCGCCTGGTAAGGAATCGTATTATTTTGAACTATTTCTTAGTTGGGTATCATGCTGCATTGTACAAAGTATTTTATCCAGTTTTAAAATCGGTTCGAATCGCCAAAGGTAACGAGAGCCACGTATTCCTTCCTGCCCCTTGTCAATAGACTGCTGCATTATTTGGATGTCACCCAGGCATACAAAAAAAATGGGTTACTAATTTTAAAAACAGCTACACTTGTCATGCACTTACAATTAACAATTAAAACGCAACTTGAGCTAGTGCGATGCGGCGTGATGACTCAAATAAGATCTTAATCAATTTTAATTCTGATTGCTAAAAGTCCATTCACTGCTGTACAAATGACAGACATGATAGTTGCCAGTATGTGTTGCGTAATAGCAGTACTTGCAACCATTTCTTGTTCGTTTGTAGGTCTAAGTTAATTCATCTATAAAACTTGGCGAACATGCAATGTAATCAGTGCATTGTAAATTTTACTTAAATTTACCAAATTATCTTTTTATATAAGGTCAAATTAAATTAGCTAGCTAAACTCCGCAGACGTTCTGGATATCGATATCTAAACATGATCAAATAAAATGAGTTTTTTTGGGGTCATCAACCGCAGTTAGTCCAGCCACCTGATATATCAATTTAAAAAAAAACTGTTTTTTTTTGTATACTTCACAGACGTGTTGGGTTTCAATAATATATGAAGAAGAATAAAAGGGAAAACAAAAGAAAGCAAATTTTCTCAACTCATACTTCAAGTAACAATGCTGCCAGCCATCGTTGACCACAAAATAAATCAGCAATTCTTCTTTTTGTCCTTTTTATATATCCATCACATCTGCGGAGTTTCGCTAGCAAATTTATTTTGACCCTGTATAAGTCATACACACATTGCGTATCTTTAATGTTTTGTCAGCCTATAGTGTCATACCGATGAATTGCAGCAGATTTACTCATCAGCACGCTTAGCATGACCACAATAGAAACTTGTCGACGGAAGAATAGACAAAATGACAGATAAACAATCATAATCTGTCATTTTGTCTATTCTTCCGTGGACAAAACCCGTGTCTATGGTTGTCATGCTACGCGTGCTGCACAGAAATATTAAAAGGGGTGAATTTGAAAATACACCCTGAAAAAAATTACCACTGATCACAGTGACAGCATGTTATTCAAGTCTGTTCTAATATTATATAAACATTCTATTACCTACCAAGTTGATGACAGTAGGTTGTATTATACAGAACTGGTGATGGACACTCGCCCGCTAATGGGTCCACTGGGCCAAGCGTATCTCAAATCTGACGAGTACGGTAAGACGTGGAGACCATGCCCTAACTGCATGGACATAATATGTGCCTCTACCATCAACACTGTGTCTTCATTATCATCACGGAATAGAGGGTCAGCAACAATGCGTGATAATAAGCTAACAAATTCTAAGTACAAAAACTCTAAAGTATCTCTTCAGCTGCGGATTCATTGGGGAACCAATTTGCGCAACATTGTTTGAGGATATTGCAGTGTTGCTGTCAACATGTTGACGTTCGGTATTCATGATTAACACACAATGAATGAAATAATGTTGCGCGATTGTTGCTTAATTCAAATGTTTCCGGTGTAAACGGGGCTTGAGTCTACAATTTGTTGAACTATTGCAAACTATATCTAAAGTAGTTTGAGAATGTAATTATTAAATTATTCCTTACATTTCGTAAGAGTCACACGACACACGTTTGTTAGTACTAAGATTTAATATGATACTGTCTGAATTTCACCACATTTTTCTTACCTGTAAAATATTTAATGAGTCTGGCGTTCCGCCAAAAAAAAAAACTGCACGCGAGTCTGCTGGCAGTTAAAAACTAGAAAAACGTCTGTCTTTCATTCGTAAAAGTATCGGGGATTTGAACTTGCCTTGCAAGTAATATACAAGTTTATTAGGTACTGAAGTTCAGCCATTAGACTTTTTTTTACATTGAGTACCTTATCTTCATTTTAGATTTATACCATACAGGGTGGCAGGGACATCGACGCGAATACTGTTAGAAGATAAACTACGATAACATGGCGCGCCCCTCCAAAATTCTACACGGTTGAAAGTATTTGTGAAATGTATTTACAAAGCGCCACCAAGACTCACAACGCATTGTGTGCGTACTGAGACGACCATCAAACAAAAATAAATCCGAGGAATCCGAGGATTTTGAGTCTAGTCACTAGACCCATTGAAACAGTAAAGTGGAGGGGCGCGCCATGTTATCGTAGTTTATCTCTACCATGGATTCATTACATGATTCTGAACACCCCTGCGTTGAAATTTAAATGCGGTTATTAAAAAAAAAAAACTGCTGTTTCATAGAAAAGTGCAATACCTACGCGGTCAAAATGTATGGAACAGCAGATTTCTTTTTTAATAACCGACGAAAATTTTTAAGGAAGGGTTTCAGATTCATGTACTGAATCCATGGTAACAGTTTTCGCGTCAATGTCCCTGCCACCCTGTATACGCTAGCACAAGTTCAGCCGGTCGATTCTGTAAAAATCTCTCCGTGAAAACTTAGGTGAAGTGAGCTTAAAGTGAACTGTCATATTACATGCCGTTCGATTCTGTTAACAATATCACCGTGAAACTTAGGTGAAGTGAGCGTGAAGTGAGCTGTCAATAGTGTTAATCCCTAGCATCCTGCCGGTCGATTTGTGACAGTGACAGCTCACTTCACCTAAGTTTCACGTTGATATTTTTACAGAATTAACCGACAGATGCTAGGGATTGACACTATTGACAGCTCACTTCACCTAAGTTTTCACGGTGAGATTTTTACAGAATAGCACTACAGGTTATAGCTATCAAGAAACAAAGCCTGGTCTATCTGGTAATATTAGTTAGGCTGCGTTCTAACTAATATTGCCGGATAGAACAGTTCACGCACAGTACAAAACTTATCGCGCATTGTTATAATTGACCTATACCTTCTAATTCTGTGATATCACCATGTCTCGTACGACAGACATGTCGCTTCCAATCACCGTATTAAACCGATTTTACGTATTGGCACTTTTTGTTCATAACACCTTGTTTTTCATCATCGTTCCCTGTTCCAATGTTGATGTTTCCCACTCGTAAATTAAAACTACTACCACAGTGTATCTACTAATTACAGCGGTTCATCGCACATACTTTTTTGTCAGTACTGAAAATTTATGACATCATAATTATCTAAATTATGTCCCAAACTGGAGTATGGCAGTTTGGGGCATAAGCTCCGCTCTTTTTCCCAGCAACCCTTCGCAAAATTGCTCTTCAAATCTCTGGCGTTGAATAATTATAAGGAGTTAGTAAGGTAGACTGTAACTTAACGTATTTGAAGCTGGTGACGTAATATCGATCATTCGTTGAGTATGGCGGTGAAGCTGTATCACTAGTACTACTTTCACTTAGTTTGTGGTAGCGTCATAAAATGACAAATGACGTCACTAACCCGTATAATGTCCTCGATGCTTAACACAACACAAGCTTTAAAGTAGCAATAAGATTCTTATAAAAATAAATAAGATTGTAAATAAAATAAATAAATCCATGTAATATTTTGTTCAATTGGTGATTTTGTGATAAAAAAACGCAGTAAAACACGCCGTCAATTAATTTCTGCACTTAACCCTGTATATAATAAATATTATTGATGCACTTATCACACTTGAAAATAAATTATTTTATTAAGTAAGTACTTGTTTCTTTTTTATTGTTTGGTGGCGGGAAACTTGCTACTGCGATGATTTTCATCTCCATTATTTGAGTTTGCTGTCATTATAATTTTCAAATTAAACTAGTATTAGTTTGTAACTCTAACTATTTTACTTCTTTTTTGACCGAGCGAGCGAAGCGTCTCTGCTTCAAGTCTGGCAAAATTTGCGTTTCTCTGGAGATCCGCTTTCGATGGTTCTTTTTTAATTTTAAAGGTAGTTAGTAACTTTAAGTTGGTCTCATAAAAAAATTGGTGAAGATCTGATGAGGATCTTCGGCGTGATGAGCAGAATAGCTCCTCAAATTGCAGTAAATTGCTCAGTTTTAAATTTCTACCAGTGGAATCTGCCCTTTGGCTTATTAGGTAGGGATTGATGGAGCACCTGGGACCACCTTCTTATCACAAAACTAGAGAATTCTGAAAAAAAAACTGAAATCTCTAAAACGAGGCTTTAAAACCAATATTAATGTTAGTTTTACAATAAGGTCACTAGTTGGCGGTACTGTGCACCGCTAGATCGCGCTGTCCTTGTAGCTCGCAAAATGGTAAGGCCCCGTCGTTCATTTTGTGACTGAGTTTTGTTAGGTGTAAAGTAGCTTCAAAAGTAAAGCCTCGATATAGATTTAAAACGCGATATTTACAATGTTTTAAAAAAGATAATAAAAAAAAAAACAATCTGCCTAGCCTTTTCATAACTATGTTGGGGTCGACATCCAGTCTAACCGGATGCAGCTGAATACCAGTATTTTACATGGAGCGACTGCCTATCTGACCTCCACAACCCAACGTCAGACTTTCGGGCTTCTGACGACTCTTTAACGACATTCGGGATCATTTTCATTTCGTTGCTTAGCCAAGAGCCATGTTTTTAAAAACAAAAAACATGTAAATATCCTATTTTAAATAACTTTAGTGGTAAATTAATTGGTGCATAAAAGTTTGTGCTGGCGAGTTCTACTGTTCGCAGAACTACAAATAATATTATAAAGAAGTAAAATTGTTTGTAAGAGGTAATCTCTGGAAGTCTAGAACTGATTACAAAAATTATTTCACTGTCGAAAGCTACCCTGTTGCCGAGTATGTTTTATGGTATAGTTGACTTCTACGTGGAACGAAGTCCGCGACATCATCCACTCCAAAAACTAGTTTCATATAGACATCAGTAATAGAGTTCATATATCTTTTACGAAGCCTATAAATAACTCTTTGTCCATAAAGAGAACATTGTCTGGGAACAACAACAAACATACTCGTTCTAATTATTTAAAAAATATAGAAATTAATTGAATTATCAGCCTATTTATAAGAACTATTCATCTAACTACTTTATCCTACTGTCATCAATTTTCGCAGTCGCAAGTAATTTTTTACATAAAAGAACAATAACTCTGTATCACATTATAAAGAAACGTTTTTTGTTTTACTAAATTTGTTTTAACCCTGTGAAATTTTGATGTTAACATACACACACCATTTACTTTATAAATCTGTTGGTACCCGTTTTAGGAAAGTAGGTTCAGTGATAAAAAAAAAAAATTGTTTATGATGAACAATATCATTTCTATTACAACCGCGTTGATGAGACTCAACACTTTGAATTTGTCTCCTCAGTAAAGCGTTAGTTTGGAAATGTATTTTAAACTTCGATCAACAATAGCATATCTCAATTCTCAATTCTTTATTGCGTACCATAATGTATACAGTTGGTGGGAAAAACAGTTACATCAGTCTCAATTATGGACCCTGTCGGGCACAGCATAGATAAAAGTAGGAGAGAGGAGGAAGAACGTTTGGCGTTTAATAAGTCAAACTATGAGTTCTATCTATACAAGGACTATTTTTGCTTGCCACCGTAAGGACTATTTCTGCTTGCAGCGCTCGGCAGCTATAGAACCGGGGCGATAACAGTTGTGGTCATTGTGTTCACGGGATTTTGTTTTCTAACTGCTTAGATATGAAGTTCTTCGATAGTACATTATACACACCTAAAAAGTCAGTCAGTTAAAATGAACTACTGCTACACTCACTAGTGAAGCACAGACAGCCAGTCTGCTGGTTGTTCTGCAGCGACGTGGTGAGTCGCAGCTCCTTCTGCTCTTTACTCTGCTCGTTGACGCACTTCTGGTAGTAGTCGAACTCTTTGACGTACCTTGAAACGGAAAAAAAACTTTGTTACAAGTCAAGACACGTCTTTGAGTCTTGTTTGACTCAAGAAATTAAATGAAATTGCTTATTCTGTGAATAGGACACCAGAATAACTTTTACACGTCATATTAAAAATAAGCTAGATGAGGTCAGCGTTCCCTATCTGACTACTCTGAGAAGAAAAATATTGAGATATTTACCATGTTTTTTTTAAGAGGAGGCAATAAAACGCTAGCCTGACGCCGCGTTATAGCGTCGAATTGTGTTGTACTAGATGACGTTTACTGTCAAACAGCGCCAGCGTTAGCAGTGCGTTACGCGCGTTAGCGTGGCGTCAGCGTAACACGCGCTAAGTACGCGTTCTATTTGGCGAAGCCTTGGATTAAGAACAAAAACATTGCGCAAGTGGCCATGATTGCATATAAGTCACTTGATTATAAACCTTAATACTCAACCATAAAGTTTATTATCGTTTGCAATATATTTACTTTTTCGATTGAAAAGTAAACGTATTTTTTTAATAGGAATAAAATTATTTATGGAACAAGTTTTTAAGCAATAAGGTTGAAAAAAACAATGTTGCAAAATAAGACCACAACATTATTTGTGGTCTAATTTTTCCGGCCGTTTTTGATGTGCTCATCGGAAATCTTGTACTATTGTTGATTAAAGATTGTAAAGCATAAAACATATTAAGCTTGACTTAAACAACTAAAATTGGTACCACCACATTTTTGTTACTCCTAATTGACCATAAAAAATGACTAAAATAAACCACCATACCTTAACTTAAAGATTTTCCAGGTCGCATCGGAACTCCTCACTACATGGCCCCGGAAGTGGTTTCCAGCCAGCTGTACGGCAAGCCGGTCGATGTGTGGGCTGCAGGCATTTTGTTGCACGTTCTGCTGGTCGGGTATCTGCCCTTCACTGGGACTAAGGAGCGACTGTTTGAGGCTATATGTCGAGGGCGTTTGAGGGTAAGATGATTTATTTATTTATTTATATATACTTTATTGTACACCACAAAAATACATAACAAGAAATAATAATTATGCACTACAAAATATACAATGGGCGACCTTATCGCTTTCTGCGATCTCTTCCAGGCAACCTTAGAATGGACAGTGATTTGCCTGGACATAAAATGGGGCTGTCGTGGGTGCAAATAATATGTATACAATATACTAGAATAGATACACAGATACATATCCTAAATAATAGATACATAAATACATACATACTAAATATATAAGCAACGAAAATAAATGAAGACTATAGATAATTACAGTTACGAGAACAAGATCACAACGACAAGTAATGTTCCTTCACGAGTCTCTTAAACACATGTAACGATTGCGAGCGCTTTATTTCAACTGGCAGTGCATTCCACAAACGAGCGGCCTGGACGGTGAAAGATTTGTCGAGGAAAGTTGTGGAATGCATAGGCATTCATTGATGATATTCATTTTTACAGATTTTTGTCGTTCACCTTATGTAATCTGTCCATGACTTTCTAACACACGATATCCTTGAGCTTTGCCATAGTGGTGATTATAACTTTATAAGATTGCTAAAGAAAACAGCACCTTAATTGCGTAACACACTTTCAATCAACAATTCGAAAGATTTTGAAGGAAATCGCTAATCCATTACTTCATAGGAATGAATGAAATACACCGACCCCAGCGTGGTTTAACCAGACTCGATAAATCGAACGTAAATGTTCTGATGACTTGTCAGCTAATCCATTGCTTCATATGTTTGAAAAAATCGTCTGCTCAACAACGTAAATAACGCAATGAATATTGATAAACTGTCAAAATGAAAGAAATTGCCATTGTTAGTCTTTTAGACAATTGCACCTCTGGTGGTGAGGAAATATTATCCTACATGTCCAAGTTTAGCAGACATTCGTTTTTCTCTGAATAATGAAAATATTTTTTTTGCCACAATATCTCGCTTACACCCGAATACTGAAACGCCACTCAAAACTTAAGCGTTACTTAAAACTAGTTTCAACCAATCAAAAGGCTTTAAACGAGTCATAAGTAACGCTTAAGTTTTGAGTGGCGTTTCAGTATTCGGGTGTTAGACGTGGAGTTGAGAATATCAACCCGTTATACCAATACTAATTTTGTATTAATTTCGTTTGGTAAACAATATCCATAAAAAGAAAAGATTTTTTTCATTGTTGAGAACGTCAACGCATTGATATTTTTTTAGTCATTTTTTTTTATATTTTTTGCAGTTCGATGCACCTCTCTGGGACGACGTCAGCGACGCTGCTAAGGATCTGGTGCAGCGAATGTTAACTGTGGATCATACTCAGAGAATCAACATACAGGAGGTCCTCAATCATCGCTGGATAAGGGTATGTTTTTATTGACCTCAGTCTTAGTGCAGACGGACAGGGTTTCTGAGTAGAGCATTTTTTTATGAGAATGAATAAATAACCTTAATATTAGTGGCGCAAAGTTCAAACAAGCCAGTCAGCACTAGTGCACCTGTAGATATTTATTATTTATGCGTTGTTGTTTGTAAAACTTTGGACTAAATATGCGAACCGAAAGATTGACAGATTTTTTAAGAGTCAAATAACTCTTATCTGAAGAATAAATATGACAGTTTGACATAATTATTTTCTATACTATACTCCATAGGTTTAAGTAATGAAATAAAGGTAAACAAAAAAAACTCGTGATGAGGCAGTTGTCCAGTAACTGACTAAACGTAATACCTGTCGCTTCAGTTGTCTTGCTACGTCACAGTTGTACTCTTTAATTTAGCAAGGTTATAATTTGTCGACGTTTATAGTTGGGCTCTTTACAATAGACAGATAACAAAATATTAATGTAAATCTATCAAAAAAAATTAGCTAAAGTACTATCTACGAAGAGTAGTTTATGAATAAATGATAATATATCAACATATTTATTTTTTATTATATTTATTTAATTCTGTATCTATCCGTGACATCATCATCATTATCAGAATACCAGTGCTGCGACAATATTTTTTTTGTCGCTGCATTATGCTGAGATAGAAGCCTTTTGGCCTCGTACGGGACTTAAATTTAATGTTACTTTGTTTTTTATTTATGTTTAGTGTGTTTTTAGTTTAATGTGTGATTTCCTGTGCGAGTCTCAATAAATACTTTTTCTTTCTTTCTTTATAAAGTTTAACATACATTAATAAAAGAGGAAACTATTGTAAAAATCTAAAATAAATTTAGTTTGGTCTATCGTATTTTTAAACGAGAAAGTGTCATCTATAAAAGCCTTGTTTTACCATTTATTTACCTTTATTTAACTACCTAAGCCAGAGCTAGAGTATAGATTAGCTTTCGAATTTACAGTAAGTAAAATGTATGAAAAATGTAGAGTAGGTAAGTAAACGAATAAAAAATGTTACGAAAGTATGTATAAACATAGTTTATACCATATTGTGGTATTTGTTACTACTCAATAATATTATACTCCCCAGGACCGTGAAAAGCAGCTCCGTAATCACCTAGCAGGCACAGTGGAAGAACTGAAGAAGTTCAACAGTCGTCGCCGGCTCCGCGGCGCGGTCCTGGCGTCAGCCACCGCTGATGACGAAGAGGACGAGGAGCAACAGCCCAGACGAGCTGTCATGTTGGAGGAGGCTTGTTCAGCTGGTAAGATAAAAGAAGGTAAGCGGGATGCGCTAAGGTAGCCCGCAAAATTCAAATTTTCAAACGTTTCTTGCAATTTGCAGTACAGTGTCAGCTTGTATGCTGATTAAAATATGATTCGCGACCGTAACAAATATGTATTTACAGAATTATAAGTAATTAGAATACAACAAGTAATAGAACTTCGCGGGCTACCCTGGCGCTTTCGCCCTAAAATTTTTCGTTGTGCGTAAAAGAGATGGAGGTATTATAGGACATATAGCACCATCCTTTTCTCTCAATGGAATATTGAATGCTTTTAGGGCTCCCGCAGACATACAATTGTAAGTTGGCTAACTATCGGATGACTAGTACAAAGTTAGTTGGACAAGATGTGCGGGCTGACATATGTCATTATACCTATTGGTATACTCTGCGATTTAGTCGGCCAACTTATAATTGTAAATCTGCGGTCTCTTACAGTTCATATTATGGCCCCTACTGGTATTCAGCTGCATCCGGTTAGACTGGAAGCCGACCCCAACATAGTTGGAAAAAGGCTTGGCAGATTCATTGCCCTTACGGCCTTGTCATTTTTGTTGCTGTATGAGAAAGGGATGGCGCTGTACATCCTGTATAACTCCATCTCTTTCTCAACAATAATAGCTTGGCAGTACCCCGTATCACAAGATTTTAAAGCCGCGACGATAAACTTGTTATTGTGTCGCCATCTAGGTCTGTTTCGAAAATTACGTAGCGCCATATGAGCGTATTCGGAACCAAACTCTCAGAATTTGTATTTACCAAAATTAGCCTCTAGATGGCGCTAAATTAAAGTCAACATTTAAGATAATGTGTAGTAAGCGCCATCTAGTAACACTTTATGAAACAACTAGATATAACGGTATCCTTCTAAAGATGGCATTAGTATCTCATTTATTTTAACAAAGAAATATGGCGTTTGATTTTCTTTTTCACAATTTTCATATAAAAAAACTCTCACTGACTATCTCGAACAAAAAAAAAACATGTTTTTCTTTAAATTTTGTAGGATATCCTGTAATATTAATTCCTATAAATAAATGTTTGTTACAGCTATAGGTCTGATCGTCGAATCCCTGGACGATGTGTCAGTGTTGCAAGACGGTCCCATGGTTATGGACCCGGATCTGTTCCATGGCGTACTTGATGACCTTCAGCTGCGAGCTTTCTTGGAGGTAAGCTAAACAAGAAAATATCTCTTGTAATGAAATTAATTGAAATTGTTTATCAAAATTTAAACGTCATAAAAAATAAAAAGGTAGATAGAGCCGACAGTTCCTATCTGACTGATCCCTGAACCTGAAAAAATATGGCGAAAAAAATTAGGGTTCAAAGTCTCTTCTAAAGTCCAGCCATAATTTTGGTCAGATCATGTGAACTATAAAGACTACGAATTGTTAAGCATCTAGTTATGTTTGTTCCTACGTCCATCATTGGCTATTTATTTATCTACCAATGGTAATATTTGATAGCTATCTGACCTTGGCTGACCTTGTTCTTTAAATTGCATTTTGTGGTGGGATATTCGCTGATTATAATGCGCTTTTATTCAAATTCAAATTCATATATTTTATTTGTAGAACATAGGTAAACAAAAATACAGATGTCAATATTAATAAATGTCTTGCCGTCAACGGCGTACAAATATTTCTAATTATAATTTCTAATGAATAATTGGTAAAAACATAATAAAAACTGTCAAATTAATAATGAACTCAACTATAACAATAATTAATTAATTAAAATAATAAATTTAAGCAGATAATAGTACATTAAAATTAAATAGATTAAATAAAACAATTAAGTTATTGACAAATAAAATGGAAATAAATAAAATGGAAATAAATAAAATGTCCTTAAATTACAATTTGTCTTCTAGGTACTCATTGACTGTGTAGTAAGCTTTTTGGCCTAATAAATTAAGAAGAGCCTTTTTGAAATGGTGTATGCTGTCAAGATCTTTTATACAATTGGGTAACTTATTATATAACTTGGGTGCCATTCCTAAAAAGCTTTTTGAGTAAAGCGCAGTCTTGTGTGGAATAGCACATATTTCTCTATTGCGACGTTTCGATCTAAGAGTTTGAAATAAATGCACGTTTGATAATACGCGAATACTGCTGTCTCGTAGATGTACATACAGGGCAAAGTAAGGAGTTTATATTGTCTGAATAATGGCCTACAACTATCAGTCTTTTTCAGTTTAAACACAGCACGCACACACTTCTTTTGAGCTTTGAACGCAGTGTTTTTTTCAGTGGAATTTCCCCAATACATTATTCCAAAACGTATCGTTGATGAGATGTACGCTTTGTATGCTATCAAAACTACATATTCATTTGAAATTTTCGCAAGATTGTAAAGCGCATACGAATACTGGTTTAGTTTTTTACACACAGTTTCTACATTATTGACTCCTACATTTGAATTCGGAAACTTATACAGGGTGGCAGGGGTGAGGAGCTCGTGGCTAAGTAATAATTGCCGCACGGGTTGATCCATCAGGTTAAGCTACACTTGCCGGGGTTGGTCTGTAGATGGGTGACCATCTTTACATACCGAGACTCCTCCGTGCATCGGATAGCATGTTAAGCCGTTGGTCTTGGCTGTCATTCGTAATTTTTTTAAAGTAACGACTTAAAAATAATTGGGCAGTCAGAAGCTCAAAAGTGTGACAACCAATCTTTCCAAGGGGTATCGTGTTACTGCTGGATTGTGGAGGTCAGATAGGCAGTGAAATACTGGTATGCAGCTGTATCCGGTTCGACTGAAAGCCAACCGCAACATAGTTGGGAAAAGGCTTGACAGATTGATTGATATAATTGATATTTATATTGCCGTTAGTCAACTAACTACTTTAGCGTTATGTATTCTAAGTTCATTTTCGGGTGACCATCTGAACTAATATAATAAAGAAAAATATTGTAAGAGATTTCAAAAATTCTTTTACTAATAGAAAGCTACTCTGTTGCCAAGTGCCGTAGGATGTTTATGGTATAGTAACTATACCATAAACTTCCTCTGGCACTTGCCTGCGACTTCGTGCGCGTGGAAGTCAACTATAGGCTATAGTCGACTTCGACGCTGACGAGGTCGCCGGCAGAAGCAAATCCTTACATATTATAAAACAAAAGTCCCCTGCCTCGTCTGTCTGTCTGAACGCGATAAACTCAAAAACTACCAAACCGACTTTCAAACGGTTTTCACCAATGGACGGAGTGATTTATGAGGAAGGTTTTTTGGTATAATTCATTAAGGTTTAGTGTAAATTGACTGAAATATGGCGATTATTGTTGAAGATGTCGGAAAAATCATGACTGAGAGTGTTCCGGCGTGCCCCGCCTAAACCGTGAGAGATAAATAAAAATTGTGTTATAACCATTTTTATCTTTTAGAATTTGATAAACAAAATATTGTTATTTCCGAAGCTATTTTGACCGGTATTATATTTATCCTTATTCAATAAAATATGTTATTTAAATTGGGCATTTTATTTAGTTAAAAATATGCATCATTTCATTAAAATGAATACTTTAAAAGATATCACAGATTTAAAATCACGCGTAATAAAACAATTATGGCGCAGCGGTAGGAGTCAATGACCTTTTTTTCCTCGGCTAATAGCCGAGGAAAAAAAGGTCATTGACTACCTAATAGGTATAGGTATAGGTTGTTTACCTAATAGGTATGTAATTCCGGTAGTACGTACCCGTGAGATATTTTCCAACATCAACGCGGGCGAAGCCGCAAAAGCAAAAGCTAGATGTAATAAAACGGTTCCAAAAAAAAATTGGTTGTTATGGAATTTTAACATTGTCATGTATGACATTGAGTTTTGTTACCAAAACTTGAAACATTACTCAGATTCTGAATTAAAAATCCTTTTTTTATCGCTAGATATACGACCGCATAGCAAGCACGGTAGTCGTCACCAGCGGCCGCGCGCCCGCCGCCGAGGGCCGCCAGCGCTGTCGCCAGGCGCTGGAGGCGGCCACGCGCCTGCGCCACGCCGGGCCCGGCCCCGCCGCCGCCACGCCCGCTACTGCGTCGGCCATACACGAGATCCGGAGACTGCTTGCTCTGCCTCATATCAAGGTAAGTGGCAGTAAAGAACGACTGACGCATTTGATAAGCCAGGGCCGCCAGCGATGTCGCCAGCGATGTCGCCAGCGATGTCGCCAGCGATGTCGCCAGCGATGTCGCCAGCGATGTCGCCAGCGATGTCGCCAGCGATGTCGCCAGCGATGTCGCCAACGATGTCGCCAGCGATGTGCCAACGATGTCGCCAGCGATGTCGCCAACGATGTCGCCAATCCTTGAAAGCGAATGCAACACACAGGACCGGAACCCGCTCCTGCTACACCTACTACGGCGTCAGCGATACATGAGATCAGGAGACTGGTTGCTCGTTGCATATCAAGGTAAAATTCAAATTCAAATTCAAATTCAAAAGTCAGTTATTCAAACTAGGCTGATAATCAGCACTTTTCGAACGTCAAAATTACATAAGACAGTCCCCCAAAACGCCCACCCTTCACCACTTCCTAGTGCGTTAGCTGGGAAGAAGAAGTGGCGCAACAAACTCCCCAGCAGCACAGCTGTCTGTTCAGTTAGAAAGAAAAAAAAATGACTCTATATAATAGTATTCAACATAATTTAACCTAATTTAAATTAGTATCCATATGTTAGCTAGCACACGCCAATATACCAAACAAAATCATCGAGAACTATACTCGGGCAGAAATAAAAACTAAACGTAAACAAAACTTAACGTCTTAATAAAAGCCTCCAGGCATAAAGGGCGTGCCCGCTTACATAAAGCTGTAACGGGAAGTTATAAATGATAAACTAGGACCATCGAGGTAAAAAAATAAAAAAATAGTTAATTAAAAAAATAAATTAATAATTTAAAAATAGGTAAGATTATGTTATATGTGTTGCAACGAGTAGCGATACCTCTGTGCTCTTTCGGCGCAACCCTAGCTGATCGTTCCACGTCATCCTTGCAAATCGGGGATATATTTATACAATAGCTTGATTTCACTGTCGTTTACCGATAGAAGAGAAGATAAAATACTTGCAAACTGTACCCGGTTCCACCATTGTGGACGAAGGACACGACATGTCTTTTTAGTTTGATACTTCTTGGTTATTAAGTACTTTATATTTGTTTCAGACTAAATAAACCTTTTAAATATAATGAAAGAGTATCGTACATCACAAAAACTATATTTTTATAAATTGATCTGTTTTAAAATCACAACAAAACAACTAGGTTATCCAATGTTCGACAAGCTCACAGCATCGCCAAATTACAGCTACCAAATAAATAAATGACAAGACAACGCACCCTCATAAGGATATCCAATACAAAGAATGTTTCCCGAAAAAAGTATACCCAACGTCAACCCAATAACCTCTCAAAGAGAAGTCCTGCTTACATCCTACCTTCAAATAAACGATAAATACCTTCGCAGAACTCACACTTTACCTCCACATCACGTCCACCGCAAAATCGCTGTACAAAGGCAACCAATTTTATCGACCTGACGTATATTTACAAAATATTTCATTCCCTTACAAAAGTTTTATTCGGGTGTTAACAGACTGCTACTTTTGGCAACGGCGATTTTACAATCAGTAATGGTGCATTACGTTTGGGTGACTATCTGCGTTCGGTCACAAGCCGCGATAGTATTACGGCGCATTTCAGCAAATACTTCGAAATCGCGTTTTGACGACTCGCTGCGTTCGAGCACGGTACCAAAATCGTTTCCTCCCTGTTTTCTGTATGTCAGTCGCCGTAACGAGCTTCTGAAAAGTGACTAAATCGATGATTGCTGATGCTAAAAGTGTGCTGGGGTTAAACTTTAACCCCAGCACACTTTTAAGAAGCTTGATACAAGACTTGAGCTTTAACCGTTAAAGCTCAAGTCTTGTATCAAGCTTCTTAAAATCGACTAAATCGCTGTCCAGCCGCGCGGATGCAAAAACAGCCGGTCTGCCCAGGCTCTTACAAAAGTTTTATTAGAACACACGTGTTCTGAATACGCAACAAGGTCTTATTCAAACAAAATTCAATATCCATATCCTTCATTGTTTATAACTTGAGGGCATAAACAACGAGTCCCGGAGGTAACTTTCCATAGACTAGATGATAGAGTTCTCTTTATTTTGTAAATAAATTTGATACACTGTGCACTGGTTTGTTGTAAAACTTTTATTTGTTTTCAGGTTTTGAAATTGAATGTCTTGCTTTTGGGAAAGCGATTTATTTGTTGTTATGTTAGGATCGTAAAGCATATTTATTGCGAACATCTTTCATTTTAGAATGTCTAGGAACACTTTTAGGAATCGCCTTGGAATATTATCAATGTTTCAATGACGTCGCTATTAAGACCAGGCACTCTAAAGACAATTTCCACGCAAGCTCCGCCCCCATACACCCCGCCACTCCACTATGTACTAAACGCTAACATATCAGTAATAAAGTTGAATATCGCGTGCGCTCTTTGATCGTGTTTGAGCACGGAACTAAATGGCGTAAGTCTCAATTCTTATTTCGTTTATAACTACTAGTAATAATTGATTTAGAGATAAAAATATCTTGTGGCTGGATAATAAACTATATTTTCTTATTGTGAATACTTATTTTAGGCATAAAAGCCGAGTAATTTTGATTTTATTTAAATAATTTTTAGAAAAAGACATGATTTTCGAATAAAAAATGAATCGAGCGAAAATGTTACAATTACGTAACTGTCTTGTACATGGAAAAAAAAAAGATCCAATTAATCATATACTAAAATTCCATTTTGATTGTATGCGTGACTGTTTCAGAATATTAATGCAAATTAACATACAATTAAGGGAGCCTCCTTAATGTGCATTATGTTAATTGGACCATTATTATTAGGCAAACTATCTACGTAACAACAAGGCAAAGAAATATCTTATTAAAAAATAACTGGAACCAATAAAGGTTTCCTAAACACCCAATAAATATCTGTTCTTCCCAAAAAAATAAACACGTGCAAAACGAATACGCATAATGGTATCAAATCATACCTTGTACGGTACAATATTTACTTACCCTTGTAAAAGTTTCATACTTATAGACTGTACCTCGTCATCTACATGTTTTAGTGGGGTCACCACGATAACTCACAACGACGGACAAGCTCCATAGGTGTCTTGTGTTACTTATTCACGATGAGACTACGAACAGTATTTTGTATGCATTGTACAATATTGGCGGATGGAGGAACTTTACGTTTATTTCGAGGGTTTTCGTATTTGTAGTTTTTCCCTTTATGGTGAACCTGGCCGTATTTTCTATAATCTTATGGAATGGTCGAGATTCGCGACAGATGGCGTTTTATTTATTTATTTATTTATATATACTGCGTTTCGTCACTGCTAGAGTAATGTTTCTTTCCTTAACAACACCTTTGATTTTATAATAAGAACGTTTTTGGTAAATAAATTCACCCTAATCATTATAAATTCTGAATGTTGCTGAAAAACTTAAACTGGAAACATCCTGTGCAATCTCACGAATGGCCGCATAGTGGCCTGTGATAACGTATGAGATCGAAATCGGGAGTGAAGAGAGTGTCGGGGTCATTAATGCGTTTTTCCATCTTTGTGTCGTCGTTTATCCCACTGCAAAGCTACACATGCTTCTAAGGGTATTACATGAAAATGCAACATTTAGATGGCTTGTGTTTAAATCCTTATCCCCACCAAGTAATAAATCCTATGTAATGGATCTGGTTTTCAGCATTTGTAACCCTGTTCTCGTACAAAATACAACAAAACTGGGAACGTGTTCTTCAAAATTCATGGTAGCACGACTGACTGCTACTGAAATGTAGATAAAAGTCTAGCTCGTGGCTCTGAATCTAAATATTGGTTCCTTTTTCTCTGTTGTGATAAAAGAACGTCGTGAAATTTTACACCAGTATCGAATATACTCGATACCTGTAAGATGTTGGATAATTTACGCAAAATCTATTGACTGCTTTGAAAGTATGGAGCGAAACGAGTTTCGTCTGCGTTTTTGCTTCATTATAAGGAGTGTGTTTGTCTCTTTGTCTTTAAGAAAACTGTAGACGTTCCGTGAATAGTCCTTGGAAATAGAAGCCAATTTAGTTGCTATGTTGAAATTATATTTACATATTTGCCTTTGTTCGTATAACTAAACAGAAGGTACGCAACTTTTCTGATAAACAACAAGCTTTACAAAATCGAGGACGATAAATTAATTTCCTTCGCTGGAACAGGCAAGCAGATAATAAACTATTGTTTTTCTGCACTCTGTTTATCAGGAAATTGGCTCATAAAAAAAACTTGAACTTAACTCTCAATTTCCGAGTCCTAGCATTTTAATAAAGCGATCGTACGCAACTGGGGCATGATCCAGGCACTCTCGAGCATGTTTTTTTTTAGTTTCTCCCGCGAATCCATTCAATTGACACCCCTATGCACTTACGGTCCCTTTGATTCGTCCGAATGCCGTCTGTATGCCTGTTTCGACTCAGTACATTCCTATCAGTCTAGATTTTATTGTGTAAAAGAGTATGTTTCCCCTGTGGCCAGTCCGTAACACTAAAAGCGAGAGGATGGATTTGGATATATTTGGATTTATAGCTGTAAATAGCAGAGGATTTTGCAGTGCAGAGCTACGGTCATTGAATAGTTTCTTGAACCTCGTTTTAGCTTCGTCCGGATCTATAGCCAGGGATTTCTTTACTTTAAAAACTGGTTGCGATATAAAAATAAATTTTGAGGTAAAAAAAAAATCAAAGATTTCGTGCTTTTATTTATACTCAGTGATAAAAATCGTGGAACAGCTGAGCGCTGGCGCCACTTCATAAACTCAAGCCAGTAAAAGTGTGGAGTTTCAGAGTATAATAAAGTAGTGCTATTCATTCTCTATTCCAAACTAAAATCGTATGCCAGAGTTGCAGCACTCTAAATAAAGCTCATTGTTTTTACAACTGAACATGTTTTTTTCACAACATATGATGAAATTCGATACTTGTCTCAACATGGTAGTGAATTGTATAATTCTGATTAGCTACTTCACTTACTGGCTCTAACTATAAGAAGTGACCTCGACGTGACCCAAAACTCTTGACTTTCAGCTTTTATTACATAAATAATTAATTTAATAGGAATTATTTCTTATTAATATGGATTTATAAGTCTTTTTTTAAGCAGAGAGATATGTCACTGTATAATAAAATTAGAAACAGTTATTTGTTAGTTAAAAATTGTGAACTGCAACAAACCATTTACAATTTAACGCATTATTTTTTGACAGTTTATAATCTATTTAAGGAAAACCGACAAATTGTGAACTGGTAGCAAACTTGCGACGTAACGCAACTTGCGCTAATACTAAATAGCCTGCCTAGCTGCGAGCAACTTGGAAGTAGCGCTCGCCGGCTGCTGCCGCGGCACCGCTCGCTCCGCTCGCGCGACTCGCGCGCCATTGTTCACAGTTCTAAACTAACCCATTTCACCCAGTTCACAAATTCTCGACAGTTTATAATCTAACGGAAATAATACCAATAGATTATAAACTACCGGTTCTCACGACTTTAACGGTGACAGATATATCAACAAGGAAAAACAAAAGTACAGAGGTACCCTATTTTTGCTACATAGAAATGACGTCATTCGTCCAAATACCGCCTTCTAGTTTCCAATAGTCCCTCCGTTCTTTGTAGTGGACACAGAAAATACAGGGATACATCCAATGGTTGTACATGGAATCTATTCTCCGTGCAGCTAAAGCTCCCTCAATCCTGCTTTGATAAAGTACCCAAATATATTACCGTGATATAATGTAATGTTAGTACATTATCTACGCCGTGTTGTAAAGCAGATGTTCGCACGAAATGGCTCATTCAATTGAATTACAATACGCGAACGAAATAATATTCGAGATTGTGATTTATGTGGGTACGAAGCTATTCTTCATTCGTTTTGCGGTCATACCTATTTAAGTAACTAGCTAGACAGTATAAAGTTAAGTTATGTATGTCGTTATCTTGAGTATAAAGTGTTTATGAAAGTTACTGGTTTTCTTTAAAGCAGATACGAGACCAGTAATGTGACAGTACAGTAAGGACCGTATTACAGAACCTCGCTCAAGACTCAAGCATTACTTAAAACTAGTTTCAACCAATCAAAAGGCTTTAAACGAGTTTCAAGTAATGATTGAGTTTTGTTTGAGGGAGGTTCTGTGATACGGACCAAAGTCAGTCCGACGCTGACTTGCAACTGGATTTGTGTAGACACTAGCTTCATCCCAATCCAGTGCTGAATTCGGGCCCTCAAATCAGTCGAGTTGCTAACCTACCCGTCTATTTTCGGGCCCAGTAGCTTCCTCCGCCTGACTTCCTGACTTACTGCCGATCTCGGTCTGCATGAACCCACTGACTGGGTCCGAAATTCCGAGTCACTGGGTCCAGTAACTGCCATCGTATAAACCAGGCATTAGATAAAATCCTTATCATTTTAATAATATGTATTAAGGGGGCGCCCAATGATCCACTAGCGCCACTCCCTTAAAAAAATATTATCTCGTGACTGAAAAGGAATTATAAATAATGGCTAGTAAGGACCTTCGGTACGTGTGTCTACAATTTTCTAATATCTTTTATAAAGTTTCATATTGAGACACGAAGCAACAAAATTCGATCTGAAGAATAGCAGTCTCATTCCTCTAGATCGTATTCTGTTGCTTCGTGTCTCAATATGAAACTTTACAAAAGGTATTAGAAAATTCTAGACACACCGAGGGTCCTTACTAGCCGTTATTCATTATTCATTCTCAGTCACGACATAATATTTTTTTAAATTTGTTTTCTCGTTAAACTACCAGACAGTATTGTTTAACTATAAAGCTTGCAATGCGATAAGAATCCCTGTAACAACATGTAGGTATGTATTCTAGTTATTTTCTTATAAGAAAATATTACATTACCCTTTATGAAAACAGTAATTTAATGTTATATACTCAACAAAATCTATAATAATGTGTGTAGCTTTTACTGACTAATAACCAAAAAATCTTATAACACGAGCCTCATTGTTTTTGTCCTATTCAACAAAAGATTGGCGGTTCCTACAAACTATCCAACACAACCCTTCCTATCCCCACATGCCGTGAAACTTAACACATTATTAATGAATACTGCACTCGTCGCCCGCAAATATAATTTATCTCGACAAACTTTCCGAAGTGTCAACCCTATTCATTTAATGAATGGGATCAAGTTTGGGAGCTTTATCATTTGATGTTATTAAATGTTTACTCGCCCCGTGTTCCAGGCATTTTGTGTGACGTTAGAACCGTATTTGAACAAGCGATTCGAAGTTTTTGGCAGTAATGTCTTTGAAACCGTATTTTGGAAGTTAGAACTTATTGATAGGAAGTATTGATACTATACGGGGTGGCAGGGCCATCGACGCGAAAACTGATACCATGGATTCAGTACATGATTCTGAAACCAATTGTTTATTTTATTTAAAAGAGTGTCCGTGGAGTTTCTTGCCCGTTCTTCTCCATACGTACCTACTACGCTTTGGAATGGGCAACTAGCTTCATATTATTGACTGACCGATTTCTTGACAATTCAAAAGTGCCTGTAATGGTTTAATTGTAATAAATGCTTTGAGTTTTTTTTTTACTGCGTTGAAATTTTTCGTTTTTAAATAACCGGCGAAAAATTTCAACGCAGGGGTGTTCAGAATCATGTACGAATCCATGGTATCAGTTTTCGGTTCGATGTCCCTGCCGCCCTGTATATTGAAAGAAGTGGTGGAGTGGTAACGGCCCCGACTTACGAGTTGTAAGGTCGTATGTTCGAACTCAGACAGACTCGTTAGGGTGCGTTTCCACTGAAGCGGAGACGTACGGAGCTGAGCGCAGACGTGCAGGAATCGTCCAATCACAGACGAGACGAGAGACGCGATGAAGATTTCAACCATTGTGATTGCACGTCTCCGCTCAGCTTCGCTCGTCTCCGCTTCAGTGGAAACGCACCCTTACTTGGTGTAAATAGGTAATTTCATCACCACTGCTCTCTAAAATGGTGAAGGAAAACATTGTGAGGAAACTGACATGTCCTAGAATAAAAAAATTGAAGACATGTGAGATCTACCAACCCGCACTGGGCCTGCGTCGGAGATTATGGCCCACTTCCTCTCGAAGTCAGGAGGCCTGTGTCCCAGCAGTGGGAACATTATAGGCTCTTTATTTATTTATTTATTTATTAACGGAAAAACAAACAGTAGCACAATAAGGTTAGACTTATACATGTGCATGCTATTGATGTTATTAATAGAATCTGTTTCGACCGGAACTATTGAGTGAATTTAGAAGCTAATTAGGTCCTAACTTTTGGTAATAAACCACTGCAGATATGAAGATATGATATTAGTTCATGACATAACATCAAGTCTGTAATCCCGAGGCTGAGGTGTACCTACATATAAGAAAGAAAGAAAGAAAGAATAATGTTTATTTGGACACAGTTCGTGAAACACAAAATACAAAAAATAAAAAAGTGAAAATAATATTTTAACAATAATAGTGTGTGCCTCACGGCTGCGCCAAAAAGGTTCATTTCAGCATTAATGCCAGACAGGTGCTGTTTGACGCTGGTTTTCTAATGAACCTATAAGTAGGGACAAGTGACGGTGAGTACAAAACAGTTTCAACATACCTAATACATAATTTGTATACTTCTAAATATAGTACACTCACATTTCGCCAATTATGTTATGTATTAGTTCCTAGACAGCAATATTGCGTAAATACATCCCCGAAATCTTCAGCAGGTTATAAACGATCGATCAATTAGAACGAACAAAAAATGGTGCAGTCTTGTGCGAATAGCACAGTTCCAGTTTTTCCTTACCCTAGTTCTATCCGGAAAATTAATGGGGCGTGTTTGTAGGTTTTTGTAGGAATTGAAAGGCGGCCAACAAGCTTTCGAAACGCTGGCTTTGAATAAGGTAATCATCCAATTTTCAAACGAAAGTAATCATGTTATTCTTGAAAATGAAAGGATAGCACAATTTTGTTCAGAACGCTGTTCAATATTTGATTTATATTCCTTCAATTCCAATACATTTTCTTCTCTTCAAATGTAGGTATTACATGATAGAACATGAAAGCATAGAGCCCTACTTTGCATTCTCACGAACTGTTTAAAGTTTGTCATACGGGCACGCGACGAAAGAATAGGACAGAGGGATGATGTTAAAAAATTCCAAGCAGCATCTGGTTGTAACACGTTTACGAGAAATATGTCTTAAAGTGCGTCATATGCTGGATTCTCATGTCTCCGATGCATTTAAGGAACGAGTTGAAAAATGTGCGCGGTACGTCCCGGTTCTAAACTACTTTTTTATTGTTTAAAATTTCAATTTTGCGAGTACGTGTGGTTGCGATAAATTTCAAGGATTTCCGCTTGTTATATTACAAGCTTTATATTAGGCTTGAGGCGTAAATGGCCTTCTTACTCTAAACTTATCTTCCAGTTTAGAGTAAGAAGGCCATTTACGCCTTTAGCCGCATTTAGCTTCAAGGTTTTAGAAAATATTAAAGTTTTATATGTACGTAAGTTTTATTTAGTACTTTTAAGTTCATTAAAAGGTTGTTTAAAAAAAAAAATTACCTACATTTTATTTTTTTAAGTTCTTTTATTGCTTTTGTGATGGCACATTAGTCCAGTCATTTAAGCTTAAATTAGGTAAGAATCTCGGAATTCGAGATACCCAGCTGTAAGTCTGTAAATACTTGTATATTGACACCCTAAAAGTTGTCTCAAAACCTACATATGGTAGGGTGTCCGCAACTATTAAATTTCAAGGTCAAAGGTCACAAAAATCGGTTTTTTGCGCTTTTTTTGTAAATATCTCATTTCCTATGGGTTTTTTGCTATTTGTATTCATTATCAATATTGTAGAATACAAAATTCTTTACAAATTTTGTTCAGAAAATTTTTTCATACGGTGAACCGTTTTCGAGATAGAGGGCGGAGAGCGCGCGGTCAAAGCATTACTTCAGGTCAACCGGTGCCTCCGGTCGAAAACGCGCCATATATAGTTGATGAACTATCGATAAATCAATCGATTATAAATATTTGTCAATTTTTATTAACTATTATATTATATTTTATCATTTTTTTCCTAACCTATCCACTTTTTATTCAGTATTTTCTCTTTATTTCAGTTTGAATCGTATCTTGGTAACTACGGACGTACAATTTTAAGAACTATGGCTGATTTGTGTTTTCTATGTAATAAGTCAGATTCGGGAGGTGAATCGCTTATTGAAGTAGTGCGCGGTATGAAATCTCTACGAACTGCAAGTGTCGAACGAAATGACGGAAAATTTGATTATTTAAAATCAGTAACCTCTGTTAAAGTGCATGAAAAGTGCCGAAGTGTTTATATTAGTAAAAACTGTATCAAAGCAGCAAAACGGAAACAAGAAGAAGGAGAAACTATAACTTCTTCATTAGTACTCCGTAAAAAACGAGGTGAAGTGTTTGATTTACTAATATAAACACTTCGGCACTTTTCATGCACTTTAACAGAGGTTACTGATTTTAAATAATCAAATTTTCCGTCATTTCGTTCGACACTTGCAGTTCGTAGAGATTTCATACCGCGCACTACTTCAATAAGCGATTCACCTCCCGAATCTGACTTATTACATAGAAAACACAAATCAGCCATAGTTCTTAAAATTGTACGTCCGTAGTTACCAAGATACGATTCAAACTGAAATAAAGAGAAAATACTGAATAAAAAGTGGATAGGTTAGGAAAAAAATGATAAAATATAATATAATAGTTAATAAAAATTGACAAATATTTATAATCGATTGATTTATCGATAGTTCATCAACTATATATGGCGCGTTTTCGACCGGAGGCACCGGTTGACCTGAAGTAATGCTTTGACCGCGCGCTCTCCGCCCTCTATCTCGAAAACGGTTCACCGTATGAAAAAAATTTCTGAACAAAATTTGTAAAGAATTTTGTATTCTACAATATTGATAATGAATACAAATAGCAAAAAACCCATAGGAAATGAGATATTTACAAAAAAAGCGCAAAAAACCGATTTTTGTGACCTTTGACCTTGAAATTTAATAGTTGCGGACACCCTACCATATGTAGGTTTTGAGACAACTTTTAGGGTGTCAATATACAAGTATTTACAGACTTACAGCTGGGTATCTCGAATTCCGAGGTCAACTTACTATAATGACTGGACTACATATCGTTTAACGCGTGAGGAATATATTCATTTGGACTGAATGAGGAAGTTTTCTGTCATTGTCAAAGATCCACTGTAGAAATTCTAGGTACCTTGGTATCCTGTTATTGGTTGCATAAAATTATTGATTTTACAATAGACTGACGTACCTTCATTGCAGTTTCTTCATTGACGTCAGTCCATTTAGGTCCAGACAAGTATCGACTAATTTCATCACTTAGTATAGCTTCTACAATTCTATTTTGATTCTACTATTACACGTCAGTCTATTTATTTAGACTGACGTACCTTCATTGCAGTTCCTTCATT
The DNA here is from genome assembly GCA_914767755.1 of Agrochola circellaris. Taxonomy (NCBI): domain Eukaryota; kingdom Metazoa; phylum Arthropoda; class Insecta; order Lepidoptera; family Noctuidae; genus Agrochola; species Agrochola circellaris. Next base: position 13,174,413 of record OU611859.1, read on the forward strand.
GACGTCAGTCCATTTAGGTCCAGACAAGTATCGACTAATTTCATCACTTATTAATATAGTTTCTACAATTCTATTTTGATCCTACTATTACACGTCAGTCTATTTATTTTGAAATCCAACTGAAGTAATTATTCAAACGTTTCCGACCGTTCTACAGCCTACGTTGTCTATCAATCAATTATTTTGAGCTTGTTTCCCCGGTTGTCGGTAAAAATATAATAAATATCGCGGAACTCTAGTGTCCAATTTAGACAAATTTTTTGTACAATTTTTTTTTGCTTTTATAGCAACGGCACTGGACATAAAAAAGTCCAACGTAAAGTCAAATAACTCTTCGTGAGAATTAAAAAGTACAACCACGTAAGTTTTATTACAGACGTAAAACAAACTTAATTCATTCTCAGAAGTTAATTTCAGATGTTTAATATTCAGCCAACACTCACCATCCGTAAATTAAGCATAGAGAACAAACTCTCAACTTTACCCGGGAATAAAATTTGAAAGTTTGAAAAAAGAACGACTTGGACGAAACGACGCTTATTTTCGTTTGAGATAGGATGTTTTTTTGCGGAATTAGCGCATAATCCCCACTCACCGACTCATTAATCAACCGCTAACGACTTTAGATTGTGGGCCACAAACGGGCTGAATGCTGACCTAAGCTCAGATACTGCGTTTGCCTTCGCCTCAAATGCACTTCGAGATTAGTTTGCCAGTTGGAATTGTGAAACTTCAATTGAAAGAGTTTCTTTGTGATCTCGGAAATCGTCACTGTTCCTTAGATTTTCACAAAAGACGGAGAACTTATCAAACACAAGTCAAGCCTTTTAAAGAAACAAGGCGACTTGGTACCTATAGTAGGTATTTTTTCAGAAAATGTAATCTTCTGGTGACCTCTGTCTTTCAAGAAGAATCACCAAAAATCTACGCTAGAGTAATTCAGTTAGATAAGGCGTTTGACAGTCAGCAACTGTAACTGGAGCGGGAGGGCGTGTCAGACTCTTACTGACTAAAACCCACCCGTGTTCCTTCCGTTGCCTGTGTGCCGGGGTCGCGATATCCCTTTCGGACAAACTCGCAACCCCGGCAGAACTGTACCCTTAATGCATAGACTAATTCAACATGCCTTCAGTTGCTGTCTAACTCACTCCAACTGCATAGTAATCCGAACTTGATTTCAACTGACATCTCCTTACGGAATCCTTTGGTAAAGTTCTGACCGTAAACTACGTAGACCCTTTCAATAATTGATTTGAATTTAACTTATGTAACAGAAGCAATAGGAAACTGCCATCTCTCATTTAATTGTTTCCTAGCAAACTAAAATCTAATTTTAATTGGATCACAGCCCAGTCATTGTTCCGAAGTAGATGAATTGAAACGCGATGGAATTTATATTCGATCCTACAGTTAAGCATTGTCTTCGTTAGGTATCCGTTACTGATTTGAAGGTTCAAGATTGGGGAGGTCTTATTGGATTTTTCGGGGTATCATTGGATTTCATTGATTGGAACATAAGATGATTGCTCTCCTCAAATTCTTTTCAGAGCTTCGATACTTTCTATCGGAAATACTTATCTCCGTGGTGTTGATGAGTTTTGGCTTCCAACGTCAAAACCTAAACTGAAAATGTCAGACTAAGTTAGATACACTAGTTCTATTTTCGTTGTTGCGCTGTTTACCGGGAAACGGGTTAATGTGGTGCTTCCTAGGCGATGGCCTCGTATCCTCATATGTAGCCTAGCCCCCCCCGCCTGCCTGGAACATAAACCTATCCCAGACTGCTACGGAAAGTAGATCTAAGCCATCAACGAAAACATACAAGTAAAAAATTAAAATTGTAAAATTTTCTAGCAAAGATATTTACATCACCTTTGTTACTAAGCTATAAAACTACAAAAAAGCTTTATTATTATGTATTAACAATGATCTTGAACTATAAAAAATAAGTAACAATACATAGGTTGTCATAACTCCCCCTAAAAGCTATAACTACTCGACCGGTTTTATTGTAATAAAAGGAAAATAGCACGAAGTAGCGCGGGTTATAGCTAGTCTTCAATAATACAGCGTCGTTAAATAAGAAGCTTTGTTCGCGGGACATGTCGGCAGTGGGACTTGGGCGCTAGATTCGACATGATAAATGTTGAGTACGAGTCTCTATACAAAGGCAATTTCAATGGTCATACATCAGAATTTAAGAGTTTTAGGGACAGCGACACCACGTTCTGCAGCTTTGCTGGTGAATGGTGATAGGAACTACGTTTTAATTGCAAAGGAAATTCGTCCTGCAAAGAACAATTTGCATGAGATCCTCGTTAAACGCAGGCTTGCGGTAATGAAGTGACTAAAGCAGACTTGCGCTGTTCATACTGCTGCTGATAATAAATAGTAAATCATAACAGATGGAGGAAGGCGAGTAAAGTTCAGCGCTATTATTTAGGGCAATAATCGTAGTTCTGATATACTTTTATTCGTACGTAAGAAAATAGGTTTTGGGAAAGAAGAACGTAAAACTGTCAGAAACTTTTATAACAAAGCTAATATATACGAAGATAGCATCAGGTATACTAGCCAAATAAGCGTTGAAATCGTTTGACTAAATAAAACTTGCGATATTATGACTGTTGTTTAACTTCAAGTGTTTCATCCTGTAGAATCAGCCTTCTGGGTTGTCTTTGGTTTTCAAGTTATCGTTCGATTTATTGTTGGTAATTGATTCAATCGCTGTTGTTTTCATAATAAAGTCTTGGCAAAGTTTTTATTTGTTTGTCAATTAGGCTTAGCTTATTTGTCTTTATGTAATATTATCACAAATATAGGTCGCTTATCTAGGACGAGGACGGCGTATGTATTAGCCATTTTGACATATTTTTGAAATATACCTACCATGTTATCTCGATTCCGCACACCGAAAATAATCTGCATGTTTCCCAGAAATTCCTTTTGACAATTCTCTGCGCTTGGATGATTGTGATATCTCGCATCCCTCTTAGCAAATTCATAATTTTACGGAAGAAGATTTCTTCCAATTGGCAACGTTACTTTTAACATGCAATCCGATTTGAACTACATTCAAACAAAATAAAATCGTAAGTAAATCGTTGTATTAAAGTTACAGATGAGATGAGGCACTCTAAAAATACGCTTGCAACTTTTTGAAAACATCACTCAGAAATTAGAAAAATCTGAAGGTAAATACTGTAAGTAGTACTAATTAATCATGCAAGCAGTTTAATTACAGACGAAGAAAACCCGGAAGAAGACGCGGTGGTATATGTGGGCATTGTTCCTCCACGAGACACTAACTAGGTTCGCCATGATAAATGTACGGCATGAGATACGCGCCGACCGCTAACAAGATTAACGTTGATTAACCGAACAATATGAACTGGGTCGGAGGCAAATTCAATTTTTAAAGTTGCCACCTATATGGCGGTGGTGGCGAATACAGGGACGGGTGAGTTAGATGGCTTGACTGCTCAACTCTGCAGTACAAGTTTTGTACTAGTTTAGCTGGTTATGGTTAATGTATTTGATAATAACTAAGTAGTCGAGTTTTGGTTGCTCGAATATAAGTTATCGCATATGGCGGTATTGGCGAATGCAGGCACGGGTGCGTTAGATGGCTTGAGTGCTCAACTCTGCAGTACAAGTTTTGTACTAGTTTAGCTGGTTATGGTTAATGTATTTGATAATAACTAAGTAGTCGAGTTTTGGTTGGTCGACTAAAAGTTATCGCATAATGGCGGTGGTGGGCGGCGAATGCAGGGACGGGTGAGTTAGATGGCTTGAGTGCTCAACTCTGCAGTATAAGTTTTGTACTAGTTTAGCTGGTTATGGTTAATGTATTTGATAATAACTAAGCAGTCGAGTTTTGATTGGTCGACTATAAGTTATCGCATATGGCGGTGGTGGGCGGCGAATGCAGAGACGGGTGAGTTAGATGGCTTGAGTGCTCAACTCTGCAGTATAAGTAACTAAATAGTCGAGTTTTGGTTGGTCGAATATAAGTTATCGCGGTATGCTCATGTGACCGAAAAGCGAAAAAGCCAAATAAAATATTTTTTCATTAATTTCACATCATTCCAAATAAAATAATTTTTCATTAATTTTACATTATTATAATGCCAAAAGGGTCTCAGCTCAGCATAATGTCAGAGGACAACACAAAGTGTACCACTGACGCTGATTTTCAGCTGCAACCCACTAGTGCCATACGCTAGAATAAAGAAAAAATATTCATAGATAAAATATTCTGTAATTTTTTATGATACTTTGCACCAAAAAAATGCACGTAATTTGGGTAGCGGGGGAGGGGTTAGTCTAAAACCTCACCACGTTTCACCAGAGGCATTGAAAAGTTGCAAAAAAAACATCACGTGATTAATGGACAACGCCTTTTTTTTTTTTTTTTGAGTGTGGGAAATTATCTAATAAGCATGTCAGACTTTTACTGACTAAAACCCACCCATGTTCCTTCCGTTGCCTGTGTGCCGGGGTCGCGATATCCCTTTCATGGACGACCCCTTTTTTTTTTGAGGGTGGGACATTATCAAATAACTTCTCCCGCTCTGGGCGGAGCGGGAGGGAGTGTCAGACTTTTACTGACTAAAACCCACCCGTGTTCCTTCCGTTGCCTGTGTGCCGGGGTCGCGATATCCCTTTCGGACAAACCCGCAACCCCGGCAGGCATTTCATGGACGAACCCTAACCTACGATTTGAAGCGCCTTGCTGTGTTGGTTTTAGACAAAGATAACATAACATTATGTACATCACGCCTGTATTCCCCGAAGGGTACGGCAGAGGAGTATCTATAGTTCACCCAAATTTCGCCAGTTATGCTTAAGTCCCATGTAATAGGAGGCGAGCCTATTGCCATCAATCCAACAAAGACAAAAATCTTTACAATATTTCCTATTTTTTTTTCAACATTAATCTTAAATTGAAAGTGCATTGGCACTAGCACGCAAACAATCGCAAACCCGCCATCTTGAAAAATCCAATCTCCAAAACAAAACTTTGTTCACGAACTAAAAATACATGTTTATTTCCAACTACTATCCATTTGAACGAACTCCTATAAATTTTAAAGTTCTTTGTCGATACAGTCACGTGTCGCAAACAGGAAAGCTTGTATAATCCTGGATGCAAAAGTTTCGCTTGTTAATCGGATTCACTTTTAACGTACAGATTTTTGCTGATTATACACTACGTTGGATTTTAACTCCTGCTTATATTTTGCTAGTTTTATATTCGGTTATTGACATAGTTTGTTGCTTGGCAATGCTTCTAAATTCATTTTGTCATTATGTCACTTTTCTGCTTCGTTAAATAAGATATTAGTCTCATGTGTAAGGTTCTTCTAACTACTATTAGTTTTTCCAATGTTGAGTCTTTTACTAAGTGTGCCTTGTGGTATTTAATAATAATGTCTCTATTCTACTTCGAATAAATTGGGAAGTTTTACATCAAACTGTTCTGATTTTAAAATATTCTATAGTTTGAAAAGAACCGGCTTACCTTGATTGGTAATGCATAGCCCGCTTTTTCAATTCCTTTGTTCATATGCCTTTGAAAACTGAGCCTTCATACGTAAAATTTTAATTACTAAGACCTTTAAAGGTCTCAAAGAGAATAATCCCGTAATTGAACCGTGAAAATAATTCCTCACACAACGGGTTCTTGTACCTATAGGTGCTTGTAAAACTTGATGGAAAAATGTGCTTGTTCGTTACGGAAACGATGAAAATATTTCTGACTTGGGATAGGATAAATCTGTGAATATGAGAAACTATAACGTACTTGGAATAACTTTCATGATTCTGTGTCGTAAGCTATGGTCACAACTCACAATGTTACAAAATACTTTGGGAAATAACGTCTCATAATCGATTATTCTACATTAAAAATGATTCTTGTAAGTAAATCCCTAGCTAATTTAAACCATCCCAGTGAAAAAAAACATTCTTCCGACCGTTTTGGCTGGAATCTGAAAATCCAGCGTATAAAACTTAACACACGGGGAACTAAATCGATTGGAAAGCATTACGAGTCTTACCCTTTTCACAAGTTTCGCCCACCTCCTTATGTTTTAAACCTTCAAGAAAAATTGTGTTACTTTGTCTCGGTATCGGTTTTTGTTTTAAGACCGCCGTAAAAGGTACTTTAGGCGATAAATTCTCGGGTCTTTAAGATAGTTTAACTGAAACCGGGAATTTAAAATACTGAAGTATTCTCAAAAATTCTTCGAAATTCTCTTTAAATTACTGGTGAACTGAGAAACATTACCTCTATTAATCTCAGATTATATCAAACCTAAGCTGTTTGGGACAAAATATTTGTTAATACAACGAAGCCTATTACCGTAACCTCAATCATCTGTCACAGACGATTGACTAATGTTAGAATCTGATTGGAATCCCATGTTCCATTTGCCACTATTGCATTATTAACCACACCTGATTTGAGAACAAAACCTGTCATCAAAGGTCTCTGTGGACAATCCCTGGAGGCATTGAGCTGGTGTTAGCTTAATTATATTAACGATTAATTAGCTGAACAGCTCCAAGGCCATTAGATGGCACAATACAGCACAACAATGAGGCCTAGACGCGGAATTCTAAGCTAAACAGCTTAGAATTCCGCGTCCAGGCCAAAAACACTGAATATACCTTGCGGAAAATAAAGGCTTGATAATAACAACACAATGAATACCTGATTCATTATAATTAGCGGAACAATACATTTGAATATTAAATTTGTATTTGATGTTAAATATTTTGATTAACATAGTTTAATTTCTATCTCGATTTTCATATTAGCAAATTATATTAACCTCGATACTCGCACCGCTCAATATTGTTTTGACCAATATTCTATCAGCAGATGCCAATATTAATATAATGTTTTCTACAACGCTCTCGCCCGGGTTACTTACAAAATATTAGCTATTACCATAAAACAGGCTCGGAGTTGCCAATATAACATTATTAGCTTTATATCAGGGATCGCCGACTCTTTCTTTGACACGAGATTATAGGCGTGTGAAGAGCAAATATAAACCATCGTTATTGATTCTCTAATACTGCTTCGTGTTTACATCAAAAGTATGTGTTTGGTAGATTGTGTAAATGAAACCAATTCTGTAAGTAATTACTAATAACCATTCCATATCTCGTCGTTAAGCAAGAGTACTCATCTTTCATGATATAATTATCTGATTTGGGGAGTAATATTACTCGGGCGAACATAATCTTTCAGAATGAGGTTAATTAGAATTTGAACGTTATAATAATACCCCTCAATGTTCCTTCATAGATTAAACGGGACCTAGCCGGAATTCCTAAAATTATATCTGATCCAATTTGCTTTCTTTTTATAATGTAAATAATTGTATTTTTACAAGCTTTTTTATTATTCCGACTATACTTTGTCCATAGCATTTTTTGAAATTCGTTAGTCCAAATCTCTTGTTTCATTTTTAAAATTTGAGCACAGGACAATCGTTGGTCGCATTTTTTCAAATGAAAAATACAATCGAGATTTTTTTCTCTACAGTACTGAATAAACTTGTTTAGGTTCGTACCCTTATTGGGTACGAGCACATAAACAGAGAAAAGAACCTAACCTCTGTAGTAACTGTATTTTTCCAAGTCATTCTCAGCTCAACTGTTTGCAAGGTGACAAAGCGAATCCTTTTGATTTTAACACGACTCCGTAAAAAGCTTATTCATAAAGACGGTGTTATTTTAAATTGTATTGTGGTCTGGAAACTCAGCTTTCTTCGCATTTCCTCTTTCTACTTTATTATCTCCAAGTTTACCATAATTTGAATGTAATTATACTCGTGAAAAGGTTTCTAAGTAGATTGTGATGTTTAATTATTTAGGAAAATTAATTTTGCCCTTCTCTTGTTATTTTGTTTCTTTCATAGATTTCATTGGTGATTTCAACATGAATTAATGTTTACTGTTATTGACCTTTCCTTAAATATTCACTTGCACTACACACATCTTCATTCACGAACCTCAATAAATAGTAGCCCCATTACGTTACTCGCTCTTTTAAAATATACGCAATATTCATTACGATAGTAGCCTGCAGGCCTTTCTTTGCCGCGTGAAAAGCAGCTTTTGCATCCAAAGCGCTATGAAGTATCCAGAATGTGTTCAGTCCCGACTAAAAAATATTGCGCCTCAAAGTAAAAAAGGCGTAGAAAAATAGCGCAATGAAACATGCTTAGCGGATTTCTCTTCGCAGTAATGCCGGTCCATTCAAAAGTCCCGTTCTCCTTTTGGAAAGTTTTATGTCCGGGCCGGTGGACAGTTTTCGAGGTTTCATTTGATTGGCCGGCTTTTTAATACTAGAGAAGATTGCCCTATTTTCCGCTTAGAACTTATCTTTAAAATAGTTTTTGAACTCAGGCATGTGTGCTCTTTTCCGAATATGTATAGGATTTAAAAAAATTGAACGGCTTTTTCTACAGTGTTTTGCCTAACACAGAGCAGAGTGTTTTGTTTTAAGTGAATTAAATATTCTCGGGTGGGTTGGTTCCAAAGGTCTTTTCGTGTTTAACCTTAAAACAAAAGATGTTAAAAGTGTGTAGGCATTGAAATTAAGCTGTGACCTTTACGTTAATATGCCTTCCAAAAACGTATTCTCTTTGAATTTTCACGATTTCATGTTCAGTTCCGCCCTATATTTTGTTATTTTCTGTCTTAATATAAAACCTTATTGTTGATTACAGGTAAGTTTTCCATCAGTCGCAGTTGGTGAGTACGACAATTTTATATTCATTATAGAGCTGCCGATCCACAATGAAACGTTAAAAGCAGACCATTACTTTAAATCACTCCCGTTATCAAAATCGATTTCGAGGATTTTATTATATTTTAACGACTTGATCGTTAACATACCCCTGGTCCGATTCGATTATTGACACTTACTCGGGGTATTTAACTATTACCAGACGTTAATTGAATCCAAAGAGTTACTGTTTCAACTCCAAATATACGGAATATATCTAATTTCCAGCCCAAGTCGTCCTACATTGCCGACGCGTTATAATTAAGGTACACCCACACCTAACAGTCGTATTTTGAGGGTTAGGTGTGTGTTGTGGATATGCGGGTGTGGGTGTTCGTCACAAAGCACTTTATCCTTCTCTTCATTAAATGCATACTCCATTTGCTATTTCAGACCTATTTATACAACAGAATCAACTTAATCATTTAAAATTATCCTGCCTTCGCTTCTGATGATTATGAATTAATATTTATGACGTCATAATGAAAAGGATTAGCCCGTCTCAGATACGGTGACATTAATTCTTCCGTTTATATTCCTTATAGCTACGTAAACGTGTTTAAACTAAATAGATTGAAAATTAAATACCGTTATAGCGCGGATTGGATATGCTGACAGGGGTTCGTACTCACTAAACATGGGGACATGAAGCCGTGACATAGATTGTGTAATCCTAATTGCTTGTTAGCATAGATTGTTAATTATACCCCTGAAGCAGAATAACGGAAGTACTTGGACTAGGAACTTGATTCTACCGGTATTATTTTTTACAATAAGTATAGGTATTGTAGTAATACTTCTCAAAATGTTATTAATATATTGACATTCAATTGGAAGTAACGATATATTGTTTGCAGAAATATATTATTTATTGTTTTCCCTCCTGTTCCGTCCCAATTTGTCGGCTAGAAGAAAAAAAAACATCGTCTACTAACACATAAAGAGTTCGCGTCCGCGGTTAACATAGACGACCTGGAGCTCGGGGCGCTCGCAATTCAGTCTCGACAAACATACGGGCCTCTATTCAGGCCTCCGAACTCAACGGCTACAGAAATATATCGATATTGCATGTTCTGGGGCGTCCTGGCGAAATGAGTCTTTTGTTTTACGATCTATTGTTCTTGTGGTCCTCTGCATGCTTTATTGTACCCCAAGACGCTCGTTTCCTTGTGTATTTTAATTTATTATGATGAAGTCGTCTATAGTTTATGTGGAAATACATTTCATTTTGATAATGGTGTTTGTCACTGTTGTTTACTTTAGGGATAGCAATTTACAATAGAACTATTTGACTGAAATAAAATTTATCAACAACATTATCAGTTTATCCTACTGAACATCATTTATTTTAAACTTTATATTTGGATACATGCTAATGATATTTGAACTTAGTCTGGAATCATGAACTGTGCGACTATGAAATCATCTATGTAGGTATATCGGCTGTCATCTAATCGAATTTGTGGTCATATTTAATCTAATTTTAAATAGAATCTATTTATTTTTCCAGTAACGCTAGATACCCACACTAATTATGTCACTACGCAGAATCATACTTTTTAAATCTTTAAAGTCAAAATATCGATACCTGGTAATATCCCGAGCAGAGATCCCACGTCCAACTCTTTAGGACTGACTGTAACACTCCGCTGCCCCCGTTTCTGCCGTGTGCAAGGGAAAGTGAAAGTCACTGTTAGTAAACGGTGTGATTGTGTTCCGGTCAGAAAAGTTATTGCTCCCACACAATGCATTAGATTGGCTTTTACGTTAATTGCGATATATGTTACTACTTAAAATGTTTTAAAAGTATTTTTGTTTGTAGTAGAACTATTGTGACGGGTAAAGAAAAGATATAAATTAAACCCTGGTCCGGTTCTTCTAAAAAGCTGACATTTTAATCAACATCTGAAAGGCTTAAATATTCTTCATCATTAGCTATCCTTTTTGTATTTACCGAGGCTGGTCTCATTTGCATCGTTGTTCTGTTTCAGTAACCCCAGGTTCTGCGCGCTTAGCTAAAATGTAACTTAATTTTTGCCCTCGCAAATATAGAACAAACGATTTTGTACGTGAAATTTTCCTTCCGCGAAATTTTGCGATGTTACCGCGCATGGTATGAAGCATACGTACATAAATATTCTTGTGTATAGGCCGTATGCTATCAGTGCACACGGCTGCGGCATGCCGGGTATAATGTACGATATGCCTGTGATTTGCACTAAAATCCGCTTCAGTATAACAACTTACATACCCACATATTTGTTCCATTTGAATTATTACCACTATAGAGACTTCAAAACGGTGGAATTAATTGGTTGCATATTTGCCCGTAGAGCAGTGGTATCGGCCCCGACTTACGAGTTGTAGATTGTGGGCTCGAACCCAAGCAGGCGCTTTGCTTTGTGTCATTTTTTTCTTCACCACAACTCTCAAAACGGTGAAGGAAGACGTCGTGAGGAAACCGGCATGTCCTAGAACGAAAAATTCGAAGACATGTGACATACACCAAACCGCACTGAGCCTGCGTGGTGGATTATGGAGTATTTCTTCTCACAAAGAGAGGAGGCCTGTGTCCCAGCAGTGGGAACATGAAGAGCTGATTATGCTATACTCGTATTTGCCTAATGGCGTTTAATACACGTGGTCATCATGGTTTTACGCATTTGTCATAAACCGGAATTTTGCTTCTGAAAAATAATTGTAACTTATCAGGTTATAAATAACCCGTCAGTCATTTGTTTATTCTTGTCATTCGAAGCTTTATGTATATTATGAATAAAAATCATAAATATTTGAAAAAGTTCACAAAAATGTCCAACTGCCAGAAAAGCAAGACCAGCCCGGAGCTATATTTCATGCTGCACTTTAGAACGTCTCTCTAGATTGCTTTGCTATTGTTTTTCTTTCACTATGATGTTTTAAATTGTATGGTATAGTTTATTTTAAAATATGGTAATGCAAAATAAAATAAAAAGTGTAGTGGTACATGATAGGTTAGTAGTTAAGGCTCTGTGTACGAAATAAAACCCTTTTTCGTCAATAACTTGTAAGAAAGCTTGAAATAATTGAAACATTAAGTCTCAGTTTTCGTGATGCTAAACCATTCGTGTCAGTCACAGCACCTGTTAATAGTTGCATCACTTTTTGGCTCTCAAAAATATGGTTATTTCGGCTTTGATTTACTTAATGAAGATATTGTGTAATCATAAAATTAAATGTTGATTTTATTTCAAGGATAGCTGAAAACTAATGTGTCATTTTTAAATTTCTTGATATAGTTTGCTAAATAATAGGAAAATATACATTGCTGACGGGGTTTTTTAATAAAATGGTTTGTTCTACATTTTTTTTGCTATATTTTGTAATAAAACGTGATCAAACGTCAGTCTCGCGTCATTTTTCGGAAAACTTGTTGCGAATATTTTTGATTTTGCATGGTAATTCACTTACCTATTTGAAAAATCCCTTTCAGCCCACATGCAAAAAAAAGAACTTGACTTTTCAAATCACAAATAGTTTTGTTTAAATTCTTTTTCTCTTTTTCACAACTAATGAACAAAATTGATCAAAATCAGTCGATTTCGTGCACGGCCTCTCGCACAAACCTCTTTGCGTAAATGTTATAGAAAATTAGATGACGAAAAACATAACATGTAAAGCTTACCTGCTACGAGAAACTAAGAGCTCAGCTTCTCCAATGACCCCATGGTGATTAGAGGCTGTGAGCTTTAGAGGTATTAATGGCCTCGCAAAGGTTCACTTGGTGATTAAAGGGGGCGTTAACATCGTAATTCGATCAACAGATTGATGAAACCGATTTGTTGGGACGCCCTTACATATTTGTCTCTTTCACATGTTGGTAAATCTTAATACCGTTGGTTTTACATCTAAAAGGTTTAGCCTTAGCAACACAATTCACTGTGTTTCTTTTATTTCACAAGTTTCATCTGATTATGTGTCTTAACATGCAGACTTACTTTAAGGGGATTACAGGACCTAAACTTGCCTAAACGCAAGTTTTATACCGCCTAAAAGAATATGATCCACTGTAGTAAACAAAATCAGAAAAAAATATGATATTCTTCAGGATATATGCTAGTAAGATACTGTGTTGAAAACATAATACAACTAATTTGATACCACAGAAAAAAATCACGAAGATACCTTTAAAAAATTCTTTTAACGATTAAAAATCATAATTATATACATGCAATCATTCTGATTTTTGTCAGATTGTTCTACAAGTCCAATCAATAGATTTTTGTAAATAGATAATTGCTTCAAATTTTGCAATAAATTACTTGCGTTGTGTCATCGCGCTTCTCTTTCTTTTCTATGCAGTCCGACAGTGACCGCGCTTTAGCTGTTGCAAGCCTCTTAACATTATAATATTATGTAACGAAGTAGTACGTGGAATTCTACTATAGAATGTTTTGCAAGATATTTTTCAGGAAAAACATGTGCAAATAAAAAACTACCACGTTTTCTACCGAGTTCTAATGGGAAAGCACTTCTCTTCTATTTTTTCATACTCTTCTCTCTTGCATTAAATGAAAAAGTACTTGTAATACTTTCAGAATTTACTGCTCCTAATGCATTCGCTGTAGCTCTGTCCTTTTCGCTCTCTAGTAATGAGTGAAGCAGTTGCGTTGCATCGCAATGTTCGCCTTTTGAGCGCTCGTGGTCCTTAGCCTGTAGAATATGGGTCGCAACTGCGGTTAGTTTACTTCTTAAAAATCTAATTTCTGTTTCCTCTTATAAGTTTATAAAATCCTTTGGCGTTTCGAATTGCATTTATAATTCATCAAAAAGTTGAAGTGGCTTCTGAATAAATCTATTGAGACAGCTCTTTGGGGATCTACCCTACTCGATTTTCACCAGTTTTCATAGAAGTTTATAAACCGATGTTTAGAAACTGTTTCGAGGCAAACGAATTTGAAGCTTATCTGATTTAGGAATTTTGGAAGGTAGTAGCTATATACCAACGACTACCTATCTGTTGAGATAGCATTAACATTGGAGTTATCCATATAGTGACGAGTATATTTCAATACTCGTACTGTTTAGTTAAAGCAGGCAAATTATAGAAAAAGTACAAAGGCTGTTTGAAAAGATATGATAAAAAATAACCTTGATCGAATATCGGCAGGTTGCATTAGCCAGCTGTCGCTTGACCCTCTTTTCAATTCGCGATTTTATTTTGCGAAGGTGGCTTAATTTGCGTCGGATTAAATATTTTTCAATGCCTTGATTTATGACGGCAAAATATCCTTTTTTAGTTAGCACGGGTGGGTATCTTAATGATTTATCCGAACAGATTTATACCCAGGTGTAGTAAAGTGCCGTGCCGGCTAGGTTATCCCGGGTATTTTCGTTGAGTTACTACGCTAGCTCTGACCAGGATTAGATTAATACAAACGGGAAGCGGAGACACTATTTCATTTTAAACGACCTGGCAGAGATGAACTCTTGCGCTTTTATTTATTTACGTTTGGAAATTAAGACAAAGATAAGGGACATTATACTGTAACATAAGTTATGGTAGAAAGCAGAAGTTATTTGAATAATCGATGGGTACTTTTCGGAAAATTCTACAAACAAATATGTACTTAAATGATTAAAATTATACATTAAAAAAAATATTCAAAATAAATAAAACGTGTCCTTATTACGGCGCTTATCATTGTTTTTAAAACATCTAATTTTAGACGTCTGTCAGCCTCATTTTCATGCATCATTCTTGTGACACGGAGGCGCAGCTTTGCATAATTAATCACCCAATTTTCCCCTATTTTAGACGTTTTTTTTATACTTTTCAATCAGGGTATCTCTTGGCTAAACACAGCTGCGGAAGGCTCGAAATCATCACGAATTTTGGTAACGAAGAATGATTGAATTTAGGTTAACATCGAAATGAGTTCGCGTTTTTTGTAACAAGACCGATGGGTCTGATTGCCAGAATCACATCCAATATCTAGAAAGAGGTTCGATTACTAGAATTGGTCGTTAAACATACAACAAGAACTGCTGAAGCATTCCCCAGGGTTTTATGATCATCACTTTGCCCTTTTTTACGGTAGTGCACTTAAAAAAAAAGGCTCCTTTTTGTTACGGGTACATATAAATACTTTTGTAATTAGATTAACATGGAAATGTTTACGTAATTTGCGAATGTCTGTTCGGTTGGAAAAAGCTATCAAATTTTAGGGTACGTCTGAAGTTTAAGGTGGCTTTCTAAAGTTCGTTCTTTTACGGTAGTTTTGTGCCGTTTTAGAAACGTCTTTGATTGAACAAAATAAAAATTTCAATTATTTTTTATAAGTTGGCATTAGGTTTATTATGCAGATAGTCCCTGAATTGCAGCGTTTCGATTTCTGCTTCTTCTGACTGCTTGTAGCACATCTACTGATTTCCCATTATCTATGGGAAATCAGTTCTATCGAACTTAAGCCACATCCTTTCCCATACTATTAAATGAGCATTCTCTATTTTCACTTGAGCAGAGCTCGGTCGACCAGGTTCTTTTCATGATGTAACCACTCTCATTCAAGTTCTCAAATTCAATATCTATTTGCTAATTATTAGGATACCTAGCAATAAAGTTAAAGTTATCAAATTTGTTGAATTAAATAACGTATTAAGCTAATTGCTTTCTTACTGGCTTCGTTTATAACACCTCTCTTTCCTTTACATTATGCAAATGAACAGCAAATGCAATAGAGATAAAGCTCACAACAGCGCTGTTTAGTAATAATGAGCAATGAACATTCAATTTTGCCCCTCGAAGTTTGTGCAGCGCTAGGAATAATTGATTAATGAATGACGTTATGTATGCAACACCGGTGCCGCCTATTAGTTTAGGGTCAGATTATCTAAAGGCGAAGTTGAGGTTTGAATAAATTAGATGGTAGTTTGTTGTTCACGGTCAAAATCGAATTATCGACAGCAGCTCTCGTAGTTGTGTCGCTAACAGTTGCTTGTTTGAACATCACCCCAATTGTGATGTAATATGAAAGTGAGTTTCATCTGAACTCTGCGTCATTTGCCGCAAGATAATTGAGAGATGTCTAGAATATTCATCCAAATTTGAAAATGACTTTAGTGCCCTAACTTCGCCTGGCGTCCTATGTTTGCCTATAGTGAAAAATATGTAATATCTTTTATATTTTACTTGTATGGAAATCGAAACTTTGAGTTTTCATAGAGAGCTTTAAGTTTGGATTGCTATACAAGTAAAATGAAAAAGATATTACATCTTTTTCCTTATAGGCAAACATAGGACGCCAGGCGAAGTTAGGGCAGTTGACCGGTAACGCAATCCGAGTCTTCGGTCCATCTAAACCTTTTCTCAGATTAGATCCCGCAAAACTGGAAGTACAGAATTCAAGAGTTTTAATTATGTTATAGCAGGTAATTTTATATTCGTAACTATTACTTTATTATTTATTGCTTTATTTACTTTTATTCTGTAATTACATTTAAACAGAAGCTGTTGGTAAACGTTTATACACGGGGTTATGGGTTATATGTCGGCAATCTATTAAGCGGAATTAGGAGAGGTCATATGCAACCAAATGACTCCTCATGACCCCTATGCCAATGTCAACTATTTTCGAATAACTTGACTAAAATGTCAAGTCATTTTAAAATGAATGAAATAAAAGATTAAAATGTCAACGACTCGAAAATTGTTGACATTTGCATAGGAGTCAAACGGGGTCATTTGGTTGCAAATGGCCTCTTCTACATCCCCTTAATGGAGTGCCGCCCTGTTTAAATAAATACTTTAACACTTTGTCGTAACTTGCCCTTGGACAGTGTTACTTTTGACAAAATAATCTTGTGAAAACACAAAGCAGTCTGCCAAGAATACATGCTGAGACGACAAAAAACAAATTAAATCATACCCTAACGATCTTGGCGTAGAATGTTGTAGCTGTAACTCAGAGATACGCTTTTATACGCCCGTCTGAAAATAAAAATCGTTGATGTGATTAATGAAAGTGCATTTATATAAAATTTTATTATAGCTAAGTCTATCGGTGCATTTACTTTAATAGTGTCGTTCTCTGAAGACTACACGTTTTTGTTTTGTGGTGCTTGTTAAGGACTAGATTATTGAGAGTAAATTGTCGAGCTCGTAGAATAGAGCTGAGATGATGATGACGTAGTTTCCTTTAACTGCTCAACCGCGTTTTACAGAATTTTAAAGAAGAGCACTTAAAAAGATTAGGAATGTTGGAGCTTACTTTTGAACTAAAGACCTTGAATAAAGTGTCATATAATTAATTGTTGTAAGTATATTTTTGAACAAATAAAATAATACCTACTTATACTTACTTACTTAATCAGGAGGAGGAGCACGTGGCTAAGTAATAACAGCCGTACGGTTCGATCCATCAGGTTAAGCTACGCTTGCCGGGGTTGGTCTGTGGATGGGTGACCATCTTAACATACCGAGATTCCTCCGTGCCTTGGAAAGCATGTTAAGCCGTTGGTCCCGGCTGTAATTTGTGGATCTTTGACAGTGGTTACGGGTCGTCAGAAGCCTGAGTCTGACAACCAGTCCTACCAAGGGGAATCGTATTACCCAGTTACTGGGTTGTACAGGTCAGATATGCAGTCGCTCCATGTAAAATACGGTATTCAGCTGCATCCGGTTAGACTGGAAGCCGACCCCAACATCGTTAGGAAAAGGCTAGGCAGATTGATTTTGACTTAAGTACTTACGTAAACACTTAGGTTACCTAGTATCAAGAGGGCATTGATTTTATTTGAAACGAAATAGGCAAAACTTCTGCTCTTTTCTCTGCTCATACTTATGTGTACCTAAACTATTTTGCTAAGTTGTTATTCGGTTTCACCTCCCCTTTTGACAAACCTGTCACACCTCTCCATATCTACGCAACAAAAACGCCAACCATACTTAGCAAAATAGCAACTTTTTCTTATTACATTACTACGTATCGCGTTAGCTATCGCTACTCGCGTTTCATTCGTCGAGGCGCCCCATGACATCCAAGAGAAACTGATGAGGGTCGCGAGTGTCGGGGACATGCCGCAAGCCCACAAAAGCACGTTGGTGTGAAATGTATACGACTAGGACCGTTTGACTTCTTAGACGAGACTGTAGTCTGTAGTTTTTATGTTTGAGAGACTTTTTGGGAAACAAAAAGGGGGTTTGGGGTTTTTTGGTTGACGTGATAGAGCATCGTTGTATCGCTATGATGATGTCAAGCA
Organism: Agrochola circellaris; assembly: GCA_914767755.1. Lineage (NCBI taxonomy): Eukaryota > Metazoa > Arthropoda > Insecta > Lepidoptera > Noctuidae > Agrochola > Agrochola circellaris. The sequence continues at coordinate 13,192,462 of OU611859.1, forward strand.
AATCATTATTGATTTTGAAACAATGCATCCTATAGCATCATGCTAACATGAATTAAAAAATAAATATACAAAAAAAGAACAACCGACTTCCAAAAAAAAACATCTTATTTATTATATTTTTCACGTTTTAGTTGTGGTTGACCAAGGAAGTGAGATGTTTTCCCTTTGACACCACATCCGTAGCTAGTATCAATAAGCCAGGTCATCCATATATTGAAAACTACTGAACCGATTATGATGAAACTTGCATTGTTCCCTAAGTTCGAGTAAAGGTAAGCCAAAAAAAAATGGTCACAATCCGATCCGATATATTTTAGACAAATACCTTCTTTGATGAATGAGATGTCGAGAATATTTCTGAAAATAATGTAATTATTGCTTCCTAAAAATTTAATTGCGCCCTTTACACAAGCGTAAATATTTGCGTCTAAATTTAAACCCAAATTGTTTTAATTAAAGGTCGCATCGGTATCGGGCCATTACAGTTTAAATTAAATCTAGTTTACGCTCGCAAGTGATTATTTTGGGTCTGGCTACCTGTAGTACCTACCTACTTTTAGTAAAAGCTCATATATTTTGTATTACAAGGTCTAGTGGTGCCCAAAGTCAAGAAATAATGCATGGATTTACGACCAACAATAAATATGATAATTCACCTGTTCGCGCCGCGCCGTCGAGTGAGTTTCCACGTGAAAAAACATCGTGAATATGAATTTCCCTTATGGGAATTTTATTTTAGGTAAATGTCTTATTTTGATATATATTTTTTCTTGGAACGTGGGTAATAAGTTAGTTCACTAGCCTTTGAGACTTGAATTTCCATTTCAATGAAGTAGCTTCTGCTGTATTTTGAGATACTACCACAGATAAATACAAATGGTTCACTCCACAAAAAAATATAAATAAAAAGCGACTCTTGCCACGACACAATAAAGTGCAATTCAGGACGCAGCGCTAATTACGTACAGGGGCCTTACTATGACGTGTTAAAACCATAACCTTTCTGTTGTGAAATAAGGATAGTGTTATTCGTCCTGTATAGCTTTATCTCTCTCTCACACTGGAACGATGATTGCTTTAACAAGTCATAGTATAGCCCCAGTTATATATTACCTATAAGTTGCCTCTCTATGTTACACTTACTGAATTGGCCCGACTAGAAGAGCTCGATCGTACTTGTACCTTCATACCTAAATTGCGTAGTGAAAACCATCTGTATTCATCCGTGATACTACGCAATAATGATCGTCAACGCCATAGCAAAAGACATGGGATATTGAGAGATAATGAACCATTCATATATTATCTAGTAACAGTGGCTGCCTAACGCTGCGTCCAGATATGTTCTTTTGTCCGTACCGTATCTCCGATTCGTATCAGAGCGTCGCGTTCCAAGAACGCTAGTTTGGACGCCCGTTCGGTACGGTACCGTGGTACGGCGTCTCAATACGAGTACAGGTACGCTCCGATCCATCGCGAGTCAGTTTTTCGCCCCGTTCAAAGGTGATACGATACGGCGTCCAGTTTTTGGATCGCGACGCTGATACGAAATGGAGGAACGGTCGAAAGAAAATACCTTTCTGGACGCAGCGTAAGTGTACGGCCTGAGTGCACGCTCTATTCGAGCGTCGGGCGGGGAGGGGCGTGCAGCGTTCATGTTAAACACGTGCTACCCGTAGTGGCCGTCCTGAGTGCCGGCCGAGCGGAGCGTGGGCAGCAGCGGGCTTGTTTGCGTCGAGCGGGGCGTCGCGTGCAAGTTCAAACCAGTTTGTGTTTTGCAGCGGTGATACGGGCGTTCTTGAAGGATGTGTGAAAATTAGTACTACTCAATTTTAATCTTGATTCAATTCTCTGTAATATGTAATCAAAAGTTGCCACTGTCATCCTTGTATACTCATGAAATTTATCTTCATTCACCCTTAATGTTTCAAATAACGTAGAAAACTCTCCAAATTGTTTTCTTTGCTTCACAATGTTACTAGGACCTTGTCTTGACTCATAATTAAATTTTTGCCACAAATTTTCTTCTAAATACATATCAATAATATCGTACGACGCAGACGCCATGATGAAAAATGTGACCGGCTCACACGAACGCTAAGCGTGCACTAAGGCCATTCGGCGAACGCTCTTTCGCCGCATGCACGCAACGCTGAACGCTCCGCTAGACGCTTCTTCACTCAGGCCGTACACTAAGTTGCAGAAACAATGGTATTTGAGCAATCGTAAATTCAATATAAGTGTAAATGAAGTATCTGCATAATAAATACCTTCCAATGCTAAAATGAAAATAAACAACAATAATCTAATCTTCCTTGCATTGAAACTGTCTAAATTCGAACATCTAATTGGCGTAATCAGCCTCATTCATCATATTGCGCTTAATGCTTTGTGAATGTTGATTAATTACCACTTTAATACGCTCGCCTCCAAAATTCAAATTTGCTAACTTTGTTCTAGACAGACTTTCTGTTGAGTTTGCCCCTAAATTATTTACGTTGCTAAAAATTCGATACAGAACAAAAATACGGTTGAATCCCATGTGATTTCGACACTGCTTTAGTTATTCTGAGAATGTTTTATAACATTTTGTGAAGTAAAAATCTTGCTGTAAGAATGTGTCTGCACATAAAGTCGCAGGAAATGGACAGTTTCTCAGCCAGTCCACCTTGTCTCTCCTACATTTATTAATCTCGCTACTTAGTAGTTTTTACTTCTTCTTCGTTATTAATTCTGCTCTCATAACGCTGCTAACGGTAAGCGACATTAGTAACAACTTTTTACCGACGTCGACCGAGCAAAAAAGCCGAACGAAAATGTAATGAACTTAGGTATCTGGCCATCATGATACGTAGGTACTGGATCTGAAAAAAAAAAGGTGTTGGGAGCTGCAGCCGTGGTCGGGGTTGACCGCAGTAAACCGAGCAAGCGGAAAGAAATTTTCATTTGATATTCCGTTTTTATGGGGCAAGTTGGTTGTTGAACCGCCAACATCGTTAGCGGTCGTGGTGTGTCTGTGAGCGGACACTGAATTCAGTGTCCGACTTGTACGTCCATGAATTAATTGTGATTGAGTAATTCAGTGATATGGAACCAATTGCTATCATTACTGAGTGCCGATTAGAATATCTTTGCCTCCGTATTGATTTCGGAGGAGGCGTTGTTCGTTAGTCAATCTAACTATATATTAATACGTGAAGCAAAAACTTTGTATCCCTCTTTATGAAAATTACGAGGACGGAGGAGTTTCAAATTTGGTACAGTTAAGGTTTATATGGAGAAGGGTCGCAGACAGTTAATATTTTTATATAATAATCATTATAAATTAATTAAATTCATAAAACATTCCACACACTACTATGCATTTGACACACACTCTTTTGTTTACGGTAAACATGGCTACCATAGAATAGTGACATGGCAGCATGGAATTAGATGTACTATACATGAAATTAGTTTGAACTATCCTATCAAACTTAATATTTTAATGAATTATGGTCGAATTTCGACCACTAGTAATGTTAATTATGACATTGACTTAAAGTCCGATTATAGTAAAGAGCGTTATACATATAAGGCACGTAAACAGCTGCTGTCTTTGATCGATATCCGAAGTTAACATGAGCGAGTATTTTGAGGTAGGTATTACCTGTCAGGTAGTGTAGGTACATATTTACAAGATTCCACATCACACCACCGGTTGGTATTTGCCCTTTCCTTAATTCGAAGCTAATTTTACATTTCCTACTGTACATTTCATGCATCGCCTACAAACACGCCCCTGCCTTACGGTATTCAGTCCCTGTAGTAATGTTGAAAGATTCCGCTAATGTTGCCGTATTTTGAACACCACATATGTTATGCAATACTATTATCGCAGGCACGTGACGTATAATATACCCACGTCAGAACGTGAAGGAAACAATTTTGTAAGCTCTGGCTGTGTCAATGTCTCCTTTTAAAAGGTAGGTAGGATGATGTGTCCTCCTCCTCTCATTAGGTACATTTTCGGGCATGTTATTTTGGTTAGACTTTACTTCAGAGGGACAATTCTGGTGAAAACAGGTCTTATGATTAGGTATGGAGTCTATTGAGAAGATATTTTGAGAAACCTTCGCAATTTGTTGCATGAACGACGCACGCCGAATAGAAAAGAATATAATATTCTTTATTATGTACCATATGGATAGCTTGCGAAGGCCAACATTTTGTTTTGTGAATTTTGGCATTTACAATGGTTTCTTTAAAGGCAAAATCTCAATTTTGGTCAAAATGTTAGTTGAATCACTTCGCTTCCAAGCTTATCCTATTATATATTTATAGCTAAATATAAATTACAGATATAAATTTTACATAGGGTGTCACAATGGGCGGTCTTATCCCTAAAAGTGATGTTTTAAAGACAACCTTTGGATGGATCCAAAGTACAGCAATGGCCAAAGTACCTAAGTAGAGTAATTTCATAAAAAATGTAATTACAGATTTCTGTTTGGTCGTGACTTTTGTAAAACTTTAAGCCGGATTGAAGTCTAACGAAGCTAGTAAAAAAACAAGGTTATGGGTAGAATATCTTACTTTTAATCCCGTATGTGAAGACTATTTGGTCCTTTTACTTTTAACGGGACACTACATTGTCTACATGTTGATGTCGCCTCTCTTAATAACAACCATTTACAGAGAAAATAAGAGAATCGTTAATAAATTGTAGGTTTTATTATACACTCAGATACGACCAAGTTGAATTACTTTGTTTGTTTGGTCATACACCCCCAGTTTAATTAGTTAAAACGGCTGCCTTTTAATAACTAGAAGAATTTTAATACACTAGCTTTAATGAAGAATCCTTTCACTAAATGTTTTCTCTGAACTCGTCTGAGGCTTTTAAATAGCTCGCTAATACTTTAGTAACTTTCTTTTTGTTTCTGTTTTCAGGTTTTCCAGCTATGAACTGTTGTTAGAATATGTTACAGCTTTCCATTTTACTGTTAACATTTCTACGTTAATTTCAGCACGAGAACTATTTATTTCAACAAAAGACCGGCCAATTAAACCAAAATTATCTTTGAGCTAAAATAGCGCACTGAACTTGCGAATATGCCTGATATTACCATAGAGACGAGACCGCACTTTCGTTGCCACAAAAGTTCGCCGCAGCCGCAATAGAGAAGTCAAGTCGGGTTATTTTTACGAGGTAACTTCGCGTATGGCTTCCACAATAGCGCCAGTTGCCTCTAATTCATATACCTATCGTTATTTTATAGCTATCTGTTTTATAGTTTAAGACAAAGGTTCTTTATTAACTTTATTATCTAGAGACTTGAGTAAGACTTAATACTGAATATCTGTTTGGCTAGCCCTCTTAAAAAGAGGATTTACATAAGTGGCGATATGGGGTGTGCTATAGGTAGTCCTCTGCCTAAACCTTCGGGGAAATACAGTCTTGATGTTATGATGGTGAGCTGTTGGTATTTATCTTGATGGTAATTATTCTAACTCTACAAAGAATCCTGTAATAGAAAACGCGTCGTTTTTCTTATGAATGGTTGTTGCGTTTGATAATGCGAAAATGTTCCTATGGAAGGCCCGAAAGTTTTGCTTGCAAAAATTTCCGTGACGCATTCGCTACTACTACACTACGCATTGGTGAAGTCGCTTTATTTGTCAATTTCAGTTGTGAAAGTGTTTTTGGTTGAAAAGCTAAATATTTTCAAAATATGATGTTAGTAACAGTTTTTTTTTTAATGTGGTATATTTGAACACTGCACTAGTTCTTAACAATAGTGTGCTCGTGTACCTTAATATCTGCAAATGAAAGTTGGGTGTGCCAGATGAGTGCTATGGAAATTTCGTCGTGCATGAATAGCTGTGTAACAGGAATTGCGCATCTGTCTATGAAACTTCGTGAAGGTTCAATGACACAAGATACAATAAGGTGATTTTTCCTCTGGTCGTATCATCATCATCAGCATCTGCCTAGCCTTTTCTCAACTAAGTTAGGGTAGTATAATTTTAATATTTTTTTTGTAACAGACATATTAAGTAGCTTTTACTCATAATTCAAAAGTGACTTACTTGATTTAAAAAATTAACTACTGATTTTCACAAGTACCTACAGAATAAAAAGACATTTACCAAAATCGAAATCAACATCAAAGTCAAAACGGATATAAATGAAAACGCCTAATTTATGCTAAACTACAGTAATCGGCTTAGTAGCGAGAATTAAAACACTAACTTTAGGGTGGGTTGAATAAAGATTATGACGCCGCACAGGAAGGATCCAAGGTCACCATGAATATTAATATGACAGTTTCCACCTCGGAGAATATTCTGCATTAAAATATATTTTCCCTTCAGCTTTCCGCCCGTATTTTTCTCTCGGCTATTACTTTCGCGTCATCTACTCATACGTTTATACCCAAATAGGACCCGATATTATAAAAGTTTTTGCGTTTAGTATCTCCTTGAAAATGTCGCACTACTGCGCGCTCGTAACATCGCATTTAAGTTCCCGATGTAGAAATGACCTTAATTGCTAATTCCTTGGAAATTTTCTAACGCATTTATCCATTACGGGGTATTCGCATGCCAACTTTAGAAATAAAATTAGGCACTTATCCTAAGTTTGTGGAAATAGCATACGAAGCGGTTCTGTTAAAAACAACTTATAATTTGTTTGTTTTGGATAAATAGTGCTTTTGTGGTGTTCACTTCCTCCAGCAGTGCTATTCTGTAACCATCTCACCGTGAAAACTTAGGTGAAGTGAGCGTGGAGTGAGCTGTCATTCCACAGAGATTGACACTATTGACAGCTCACTTCACCCAAGTTTTCACGGTGAGATGTTTACAGAATAGCATGGCTGGTATCATCCGCCATTCAAATTCCGATCTCGTCTGGAGAATACATATTTCCCTTCAATTGAAACAAGCGCATCACGGGTCAACCGCTAGTCTCCGGGCTATATGGGTCAAGGTAACTGTGCCCCTTATAATCCTATTCAGCGTTCGTGCTCCGGTTGGTCTCGAATCAAACAAAAACGGTACCCCCGTTTCAAATGCAATTGTGACGAGGAAATTCGGATGCATATCTAATTTGTGCAAGTATATTTATAGGTAGAGGAAAAAAAATACACTACAAAGTGAAAAATAACTTTAATTTCGGAAGTAGGTGTCTTTGGTTTTGAATTTTTGTTTTTTGCCACCGAGTTCCGAAATTAAAGTTATTTTTCACTTTGTAATGTTTTTTTTTTTGGAAGTCGGTTGTTTTTTTTTTTTTTGTATTTTTTTTTTTTTTTCACTTTTTAGTTGTGGTATCTACCCCACACAAATTCGAATACCACTACCTGCTATGTAAATAACTGACAGGAAGTAATCATCATATCATCCACATATACTAAGTGGGAAAAATACGTATTATTGAAGCTTACTAAAAAAACTATCCAAACAAAGTTAATAAAATTTATATGGGACCAACTTGAGAGTATACCCTTTCATAAAAAGAAGAATTTTCAAAATCAGTCCACTATTGACGGAGAAATCAGTGTGTATAAATAAATAAAAAAACTTACATACGCTACGAACATAGAAACTCCTCTTTTTTGGAAGTAGGTTAAAAATAATGGATGTTTCGATGTCTACTGGATTACTGGATTACTTATAAAGATTGATCAATATGGCTCAATGTTCCAAAAAACTGGTCGAATACGTCACTGGATGATGAATTTGTTGTCATTGACTTCAATAACATTTTGGATGCCAACATAATAATGAAGAAATGTGTAAAGATGATAAATAACACTACATTAGGAACCGCAACAAGAAATGATAAGACGGGTAGAAATGGCAGTGGAAATGTTAATGACAGGCAGGTGAAGGCTGCCAAGAAAAGCCTATCCTTCGTTGTTGTCTCAATATTTCGCGAATTAATTCTGTAGGCGTGAGTAAACCTCCTTTGTAAGTGATTTTAACTACCTCGTTCTGCACACATATCTCAATGCTTGATTCAGAGAAATGTCTCTTGAAGCGAAACAATTTTACTGAAGAATTATACATTGATGTAGATATATTTTTAATCATTCTGAAATACAGGCTTTTCAAAGCATGTTTTATACGTTGCTTTCGAATATATCTTTTACGGTGTAATGACTACACTTTATTATATCTTCGGAAGCAATTGCTTATCGTCAAACTGCCCCATGTTCCATCCAACTCAAGCAAATCTTTGCTGAAAATGGACTCACACTCTTGCATAATTCATTCTATCACAGTGTCTTAAACTATTCAGATCTTGCAAAAACAACGGAAACTCTACTACGTTACGGGCGTCAGAATAAATTATAGGATATTTCTGCTGAAATAGAATTTATTCCTGATCAGTTAGGATTGAGCATCACAACGGGCTCTTGATCAAATCACACGGACACCTAGCCGTAACGCCCGGTGTAGTAGCGTGCTCAGTTTCGTTGTTTTATTTATGAATAAATCGGAGGTTGGTTTGAGAGTGCCCGCTCGTATGATCGGTCCTAAAATTGAATTATTTCCAGTTCGGCTCCCCTTTCGGGTGATCCCGGAACTTCGAACATAGTATCCCCAATTTGCATGGTTGCGGTGTTACGATGCAACAACGAAAATTTGATTTATTTAGAGGCGAAGCATTTTCAGGCAGTTTCTTTTTGGTCTTTCCACAACAGTTTTTGCCACGGTTAGATCAGCTGTCTGTAGTGTTTTGTTTTTGTTTAACCAAATAGCCAGATGTTGTCTTGCCATGTTCTTGTTGGGTTCTTCATTTTCAGCGATTCAATGTTTTATAGCACATTTTACGGTTTGAGTATTTAGCAGATTTCATTGTAAACGTTGTACCTATTTAGGCTACGATAATCCTTAGTGAACTATGATAATTATTTAATATTGCCAATACAGATCTAAATTTACTTTCTCTAATAGATCTCTTGATTACTCTGCTTGGTAAATATAACTTAATAATAAATAAACTATGAGCGTTTCAGCGAAATCAATTTAATATTTCGATAAAAGCGAATCCATTTAAAGATTTTCTTAAAGGTTAAGGTTTATTTTCTTAGGTTCTAAACATGTGGCTTTCCAAATTAGACTTTTTATAAGATTTGAAGTCTTGTCACAAAATTAATTATTTTTAAAAGGTATTGATCAATTTAACTCTTCACCCATTTATTTATCTTTGTTTCTGCAGTGAAATTGGTTCAAAGCTAAATGTATGTCTACTTAACTTTCGAAATTGGGTTAAGGATAGGATGAAGGTAATTTACTTGGCGCATACATACATACGTTAATCTACTTGTGCAATTAGATTCCGTAGCTACAGGATAATTTCTTTGTTGTCCGATACTCGATTTGTTGAATGGAAAATACTCAATACATCATTTTTTTTTCTGGATGTATTAAAATTCAAGCAAATCGCTTATACGCAGCAAACATTAAGACCTTGCGATATCATAAATCCTTTTTCAGCTGATCTTGAATCTCTAATGCTGACACGAGTTGGACCTCTGTTTTGTGTGAAAAGAGCACATGCCGCATTAAAAGTCCGGCTGTTTTGAGCTGGGCCTCGACAGTGGAGTGAATGAAGGCGGGGGAGGCAGGTCCGCGCAGCCTCCGAAGCGCCCGGCCGACTGCCAGTCGACGTCGCGCCAAGCGGGAACCACCACGCGCTACCCGCTCATATTACGCTCAACAACTAACCAAATAGTGGCATTTTTATGTGCTAAACTACAACATTGTAAGTAACGTACCACATCAACACACGCAAACAAAATTTGGATTCAACCAGTGCCTATCATCAAATCGACCTTTCCAAAAACATCATCAATTCAAACGTTGACGCTGTCGGCGATAGCTTCTTGTAGCTTTTTTGTTCGTTAAATGGCAATTACATTCGTTGCCGTGGCGAAATGTGATGTATTTTCTAAGTACGATTCGTCTGTAGTCACCTGAGATGTCTAGAGGTCGCCGCGTAGACGATGTCAGTGAGCTACATTAGTGTGCGCGCCAATCACGTGTATTGTTCGGACTGCCTTGATTTTCTTCGGATTTGAAACATTCAACACCCTCTCTACGAACATCACACGACGGTATTAAAAGAAATGCTTCACTATTTCAAAAAACCGTTGGTGGACCTAGTGATAAACGTACCGTGAATATTGGTATTCAAAATACGTACATTTTGTTATGCTTATCTTACAAAGGGGTAGCTTTATCAATTGTTACAAGTTGTTGCTGGGCAGGTTTTTCTAATATTACTAAATGGGTTTTTATTTAGTGCCTACCCAATACCTTTTGTAAGGTTTTATTGAGCATATTTTCTTTATTCAAAAGTCATGAAAGAAACCGAATTGATAAAAATACAGCATAGCAGCCAAATTGTATGTACGATGTATCTAGTACTTGCCAAACCACTGACATTTGGAACTCTCTTTGTAGATCGCCTCCTTATCGAGTGGGATCGCCTGTAAGTCCTTGTTAACTGCCGTAATCCCGTCGTGTGAGGCCCGCTCCTAGTTTATATTAGATGCCTTTTGGGCATTCCCGAAAATTTTCTTTTCTCAAATAAAAGAGTTATTGATTTAAGTGAAGGTGGACGGGATTGGTTATTGTTTGTTGAAAATATTGTGGAGGTCTCGCCTATTCCAATGATTTGTATTATTCTTTTGTGGTTTAGTCGCTACATCATTATAGCAGGTCTAATTCCTAGATGGATTTTAGGATTTGAAGAATTCGTTTTTGGGTCTATTTATTCAAATACAGAGCTTCCATATTAATGAATGACAATGATGAAATACATATGATGATCTAAATATCATTGACAGCTACGCTCCGCACACTTTATTTATAACTTCTCCTCGTAAACCCTCGTTCTCCTCACATTTGTTCATTGCCTTTGCACCAACCGCTTCAAGGTCTAACCTTCCTTACATGTAGTTACCAAAGTAGGTACTTGACCTGAAATGAATTCAACGCTCATATATTACAGCACTTCATCACCGAAATCAGTAATTACATCCTCTAAATTAATTTGATTAAAATGAGCACTTAAAATTTTCAAATTAAAATTCCTCAGCGAACTTAATTCGACTCGCAAATGTATAACCTCATTTCGTTACCCTCTTCATGGGAGCTTTCGTTGATACGTTTCCGAGGTATAATCTAATGCTGACCCGTCTCAGTCCTCTCATTTTCTAAATTTCGGTGTTAAGTGTGTCTGGGGTTCCGTCAAGGCTTTGCTTAAATCCTTTTTTGCTAGGATTAAGAAAACGTCCAGCTTTTGACGGGTCGTGGCTCAATAGGATTTAAAGATGACACGTGTAACCCAATAAAATGATCGAATTTATTTTTCTGTATGAAACTACTGAAAACATCATGAACTCACGAAAACCTTTTTCCTTGATTGTTTGTGTAGGGATTTTGGATGATAAAAGATTATTCTCATTTTTCCTAGTTACAAGGAATGAGTACTATTATTGTAAAACTGCTACGAATCTCCCTAGTATGTAATACCTCTTAACAGTTCTGTAGAGCATCGTGTTCGCTCGGCTCGCTTGCCACAACCAAGTGCTATGGCGAAGCGATTAGCATTCGAGAAATTGAAAAGGATTTAGTTAACGCGAGTGAACCGTTTGTCGGATTAAATTGGCTTAGTCTGCGAACCAAGGATTGCCCGATAGGTAACACCAAAGAAAATAATTCATCATACCTACATATCATTTCTATCTCCCATCAAACTACAAATCCATCTAATTAAATTATAATCTTGAGGACTGATCTGTTTTCTAGATTATTATATTTGCAAGAATTAATCCGCTTTCTTTTCATTTCCAGAATTCAATCTTACCTTTATTAAAACTTGTTTGATAATAAAAAAGCAACTCGTCCGTTAATTTATCACCTTTTTGATAGTTTCATATTTTGTCGACTAAAATAAGACTAATACCTAATAAAACTGGTTGTTAATTATTTATCGATCCTCGAGTCTATGGTTTGATCAGACGGTCCTTCAAAACTTAATACATATCTACTTAATTAAATACTTCACCTGCACGCTCTTCACCATCATCATCATCGGCTGCTGATGCCCAGCAATGGACTGCATTAGACTTGTTGCCACTGCCAGAGAGATCTGGCATGGATGAGAATCCATCATTAACATACATGTCGCGAGTCATCGCTGCGTCCCAGAGCTTTCCACACTGCGTTTGCCGATTCGCGGTGTCTACTGTAGAACACGTCTGCTTCTACGGCCATCGGTTCGATGTATAATAGATATGGCTGGACCATTGGCATCTCAGCTGGCCATCCTATCGACGACTTTGCTTCTCAGTCGCTTTCCACCGACTAACAAACAAATCTTATAATTTAATTTTACTTGTTCCTTGTTCATTTCTAAGCTGCGAAACATCTTAACCAGGTTTTAACATTCCAATAAAACTCATGCAATAATAGATATTACATCTGCGTGTTGTCTCAAGTAGCTTTGGTGCTATGTGATGCATAGCTTGCTAGCCTCGATTTTGAACATATTATAGGCACTTATTTTGCATGATAAAATCATTATGACTGCAAAGTTTTTATTGTACCCCTGAATATTTTTACTGGGGATATGAATATAAGTGTTGTAAAAAAATAAAATAAAGACTTCATAAAAGCAAAGTCGTTCGAGTTTACCCCTTCTCATATGATAAGATAATACAGCATGTTAAAAAAAACTGGATAACTTGACCGATAAACCTTTCATGTTCATTATTTGAGTGGTCAGTTAAAACTTCAAGAGCGCAGTTCCCTGGGTCGTTCAATTGTCATATTTATAATGCGGATGGAAACATTTACCTAACTGTACCATGGACCATGAACCATTTCCCCACCGCCTGAGGTGACACCCCGTTTCAATACGCGGCCGACATAAAGTCACTTTTATGCATTGCTGTAAAAATAAAAGTTCCACCATACCCGCGAGCCTGTAGGAGCTTTATTATTTTTTATGTGTCACAAGTGGAAATGGCCGTTTTAATTCCTACTGTGATATGTACCGTTATTGCTTGTATGGGACATCAAGCCCATTGCCAGAATTTATTTTATTTTCAGATTTTTTATATTTTTCTTAAAATGTTTCATGTTATTCAGATGTTACGTTTCAAAAATGTACGACTTACTTTAATTCATATTTAAGATTGTATGCCTTTAAAACCCATCTGAGTACTACAAAGAAACCCACATTTCAAGGGTAAAACAAATAAAGAATAAACAAAAGCCCCTCCCGCATCATTTTCTGTTTCGCGTCCCAGAAATAAAGGTACCTCATACTTATGGTCGTATTATGTTTCCATTAGAGCTTGTTGACTTAACCCTCGAAAAACGAACAGTGACTGCGGTTTTTCCGCGTCAAACCGAAGTGGCCCGGGCACGTATCGAGGTTTTACGATGCAAAGGCACGCGGCGTTTCGCTGATTTATTTTCATTATCGTGTTCAGCTGTGCCGGTGGCGATATTTTTCACCGACCCAGATTGGGAAGGGAACCGTGACTGAAATTAATAAAGTGATGTCGTCACCGACAGTTGTGGACATTTTTGAAAGAAAATTTCATATTCATCGTTAGCGAACCCAGCTGCCGAAACTTTTATTTTCTCCCTATCCTCGTCCTAGGGGAATTCGGCAACGGACAGCTGATGCAAAACCCCGGTCGGCTCTGCAGAGATATCTCATTGTATGACAGCAACTGCGAACTGATGACCCACTGACCCAATTCTGGACTGCAGCAGTCAGCGATCTGTATACCTTACTATTTGTTTCGAGTTCTGGCAGTGATTCCCACCCAACTTATACATATTCATGCTGTTCTGCAATTCTTGAGAGAATGTCCCGATGTTTTAGTAGGAAGTCAATTTTAATTGGTAATATCAAATATTCATTGATTGTTTACCTATTTTTTGTGGAAGTTCTCCTAGATTTATTTTCTATACCGCTTTGAATAACAGCGTGTAAGCGTGTATTTAATACACCAGAAAAGCCTACTGAGAAATCAATAATAACATGTAGACCTTCTGAATTTCATTTTACCTAAAGCCTATGCCATTTGCAATAACTAGCTGAAGTCTTGTAAACATGTTTGTTTCCATAGATATTAATAATAGCACACATTCATTATTGTAATGTGGATATTTACATCCAGAAAGAGCAAAACAATTTGTCTTTTTTGGCTTATAATGTTTGTCAATTTTTCTCCCTACATTTACTAAGATATATACCCGCCTGATGCTTCCAGTAAATTCAAGACTTATGTTCAGACGGAGCTTAGCTTGCCAGTTTAAGGGAACGTTCTACTCGCCTACGTGGTGTGACTCATAAAACTAAATCAAGATCTACTTTTACCCTTATCGTTCCATTCATTATTATTAACGAGTTTAGTCAGATTATCTGCACATATGTAGCTCGCACACGCATGTATTAGCGTCTCGCTGAGTTGATTAGAATCAATGAATATTAAATAGCAATCACTGTGCACATCATATTATTATTAATATAATAACCGCAATGGATCATATTCATGGAATAACTCATGCAGAATCGAACTGTTCTCTGGATTTAGACTCCCGTGTTCTTCAATATGAAATTCAGGATCGCAATAAACAAAACGAATATTCTATTCGGTAACCGTTAGTGTTCTACCTTCACCAAAATTGTTGTTTGAAGACCTAATAAAATGAGTATAAGGATAATAAAAAAATAATGTTTCCAGTCTGCCGTTACTCCCAAGGTTCTCTTTAATTGTCATTCAGCAATTGGCATAAGCGAGGCAGTGAAATTTAATGAACCACATTCGGGTCAAGGCTGTCTGTAACAGGAGAACCGACGACACTTCAGTTTGAATTTTGCATCAAGAATTTTGGAATATGGATAATTGCTTTAATTGGAACGGCACAATAGACTATTGTTTTAAACATTCATGAGTTTTCCCGGCAAGTGTACTACAGAATATAATTAAATTCACCAACTGGGGTGAACTAAACGTGTCGTATTTTAGGTCGGTCAGCAAATATCGTCCTTAAATTCAAACGTCCTGTCGTTGTTTTCAGTCGGTTCAATTTTCTCATGTGTTCTAACGTTCACACTTCACTGACGTTTCCTAACTTGACTAATTTATAGCTCGGCCTATACTCGCGTAGGCTGGTGTTTTAATTTTTTCCTTTTTCCAATTAAAAACGTGCACCGCTAGCGAATTCTTTCGCCTGTGCACGACTTGAATATTTTATGCCTGCAGTCTCGCGGGAAATTAATGTTGGGTGCACTAAACCATTGTGCTTAAGATTTTTCTTTGGTGCTGTTCGTTAGAATTTTAAAGATGCGATTTTGAGGTTCGTGTTAGATTAATTGACCCATATTTTATCTCTCCGGTTCCTTGTAAATGTAGGTTGCTCTTCTAGTCTTAGATCTACAGTACCTAATCAATCTTTATTATCTTATACTTCATAAAAGTTTTGTCGGTCTGCAGGTAGTTTGTGTTCCGAATCGTATTGAGTGGCATCTTCAGAACCTCTATAATATAACCCATAATAACACGTACCTACATAGGAAAATAAACTAATTCAATAATTCACATTACAAACACGATTCCAATCTATTTGTAAAGGTTACATGCCCTCGGGAGTGATATCAAATAGGGAATTGGTTTCGTCAGGTACGCCCAGCCGCTAAGACCTAAACTGCGGCTTACCGCTCGCAAGTCGGCCGCCTGAGGGACTCTCGTAACTCCGTACCCTATTATTCCACTATCTCACTTTCAGCGTACGTGAGACCCTTATTTATTGACCGAACCTGATGTAACAACGATTTGCTGCGTAAACTACGTGCTGCGCAATCTACTGCTTGCTTCGATACATATTTAAGGGTGACACGATCTTGCTGTTTAAACGTGTGTTGCGATATACTCGTAGGTGCCTGAGATTTCATTGAACCTTTCGTAGTACGAATACTAGGAGTAATTTTCTAGACTTTATTTAAATATGAACCCTCAATAACATTATCACTCGGTTATCTTAATTTATTTCACCGGGTATTTTATTACAAAAGGTGCTCATTGCCTAGATTCGTGGCAAAATATCAAATAATGTGCCTAACAAACTCAATTCATTTTATATCCAAGGTTTTTATTTTCCACCCAAGTTAGCCGTGATCGGTTGAAACTGATATTTCTTTATTCAATGTTGTGATTTGATATCCTCGACTCATTTTTCCAGCGCAATAAATCCATCAACTTTATGGCAAATCGTCAACTTTTATTGTCTTCTTCGCGTGGTTATTCAAGAAAAGGCACCGTTGGAAAGCGGATCTGAAATCTGTAACTATTAAGCTCCGGGACTTTGCGACAAGTCTGAGCCAAGTCTCAGCCTAAATTCTCATTTGTACAGCTCTAGCTACGGAATAAATGCTTTATATTCAGCACACCTGTATGCTCCACATAAATAATTGCGAATTGCCACAACGCTTGTGGAATTGTTTCTTCTTTATTTAACTTGGTTTCCAGTCTTGGATTTACTTCTACTTTATTGCTAAGTTTATATAATTTTCATTCCGTAATGCCACCAGTATTTTGAAAATAGTTTCTGGATATATTTCTTCAAGAGCTTTAAAGCTCCAACGTTTAACTATTAAGTATAGTAATGGTACCGTTTTCAACTTGCTTGTTGAACTAGCTGAATCTAGACGTTTTGATATCGAACGTGAATGCGGCCGTGCATTTGAAGAGAAACTTAGGGAGCGTGCTGGCGAATATTGTTTGCCCTCGAACTGGAACAGGTCTCCGCGGTTACTTCCTCCAGTGGAAAGACAAACTTAAGCCATTGTGAACATTACATAGAATGCAGTTATTACCTTCTCTATGCAATTTGCAACTACACGAAACTTGGTCTTTGTTTGCATAGTTTAAGAAATTTGTTAAACTTTCTCTGGTTCCGTCTTTGTTCCAACTGAAAATAATGTAATCATAACAGTTCTAAAAGTTGCTTTTGAAAAGGTCGAGGAAATCCGAATTCAGATTAAGTGATGGAGTCTTGTGAATATTATTGCGAGAATCGTGCAGCGTTAAAATGCAGAGCTGGTGAAAGGACTACTCGCAATTGAAATTCTTAGTGAAGTGATTTAAATAAAAAGTTAAAACTATAAACGTATACCTGTGAAAAAGCTAGACGAGTGTTCTGGCTTTTTTGTGCGAATGAGAAGATGCGCGGCTGGCGGTTGTCCGCTCAGCGGAGACGCTAGCGGAGGAGGTAACGTCGATCGGAAAGGGTGTCGGGCCGCGAGCGCGACGACTGGTGCCCGCACGAGGCGCGCCGGCATGCGCTGACGTGTGCGCGGCGCTGCGCGTGCTGCGGCGCGGCGCGATGCCCTCCTGGGCCTGACATGGAGGAGGGTGGCTACTGGCGGCCATCTTGCTCGACGCTGTCGCTCGCGGAGCACCATGGCAGCGCAACGCACCTGTGTGCGAGGCACGCGCCCCAGCCGCGGCTCGCACACCGTCATCCCCCCCATGCGCATCATTCGCACACGCATCAGCACGCGCACGCCCACCATTTGCAACACGCGCAACACTCCTCGTGCCCCGTACACAGCCCGTTCAGACAACCCACGCCGGAGTACTGTGCCGCACATTCACAGGTACTGTTTACTTATTTAGTAGAACTGACTCCTAATTGAGTATCTGAAACAATTAATTTTTTTTGAAGCAGGTACGAAAATAGCGAAATCTGCACGTTAACTAAAAACTGTTTAAGTTAAAGAATTCGCACATATGATTTTCACGTATGGAGTCGTGATTGATGAGTTACAGAACCCATCAACAGAAAGAAGTGCTGACGAAGATTACTTCGTCGATGCTATCAGACCTGATAGGACGTACGCGCGAACGATTTGTGAAACCGAGTCACGAGGTGACGGCACCTGCACCTAATTTATTACAAGTGGATGCCTTCGACGGCGGAGAGCATATTTTCAATGACACAGATTTGCATCTTGCGATTGCTCTTCGCTCGACGTGAACGATGATGATAAAAATATAAAAAGTCTTATAACGAATCAACACGCGAGGGCAAAATTCTCCCCCTATTCTTGACGTTAACACCAAATCGAATGATTTATGAAACGCCTGTTTAATGGCGATAGATATTTTATTCGTTATAAATACATAATTATTTTATAAGTATTTGCCACGTCCGGCCTTGAAACGGTATTTATTATTGGCTGGTACTACGTAAACGTGAGGGGAATGTAGCACTAGTTAACGGAAATAGGTAGAGCACGAAAAATAGCGAAATAAATGGAAACCAACCTTGTATCTACGTCGACTAATGTAGTAATTACATTTGAACACAAAAGTAAACCAAAGCTTATTAGTGGGTAATTGTATACTTATTTCGGTGAGACACTCGTGTAATAATAAACTGCTACTCTTGAGGAAAGACCACTGAAATATGCTTAGGAGTTTTTCGCGGGTTTAGAACGTGAAGTGATGTTCCTAGTAAGTATATTTTACATTCTGCTATATTATATAACTTCGTTTAATCAGAAAAAAAACCGGCTAAGTGCGTGTCGGACCACGCACAATGAAGGGTTCCGTAGTTAGGATGAATTTATCACAAGAACAAATTAACATATTAGTTGAAAAACATGTTCTCATAATACATTCCAACTGCAAATGTAAGTTTGAACTCACAAGATTGAAATATTTACCATGTTATTTTAAGACCATAGACTTTTAGGTTTTCCTGTAATCTATGAGTAGGTTTTCCTGTAATCTATGAGTAAAGAACCATTCACTGTATTTTTTTCAAAATTATAGGCTCAGTAGTTTCGGAGATAAGGGGGGAGTAATGGCCAATATTCATCATCTTAAATAAAGACACCCAGTCAGACACGAGTGATCCTTTAACGGTTCCGTTTGTTCCTTTTGTACGGAACCCTAAAAATACCTAAACGAAACGATAAGTTAGACTAACATGTCATGATGACAAACCATATTCCGCGCGAATGTAGAAACTCGTCTTTTAAG
The DNA here is from genome assembly GCA_914767755.1 of Agrochola circellaris. NCBI lineage: Eukaryota > Metazoa > Arthropoda > Insecta > Lepidoptera > Noctuidae > Agrochola > Agrochola circellaris. Next base: position 13,211,529 of record OU611859.1, read on the forward strand.
TTAACCGTATTATATCATTCTAATATAATACCAAAACTGTATAGCAGCTGGTCTTGATTGATGGGGACTTAGTACATATTATACTGTAATGTGAGGAGATTGATGTATTTAGGTAGCCACTCTGACCGTGTGAGGATGGATGGCGTTAAGATGGACGGTAGTTTTATGCTTAAATATGAATTTTTTTCATATTTTCCTTATTAATAAAATATAAGTACTATTAACGAACTAAAAAGTACTAAATAAAACTTACGTAAACATAGCACTTTAATATGTTTTCTTAATAGCTTGAGGCTTATCTTAGTGTAAGAAGGACATTTACGCCTCAAGCTTTTAAGACAATGTTAAAGTTGTATATTCACGTAAGTTTTATTTAGTTCATTGACGGACGATCGTGAAAATGTGGGCCGAGGCGAAGCCGAGGCACACATACGTGAGTCCATCAATGCCTGGTTGCGGCCAAGGCTTGTATAGTACTTTTCTCAAATAATGCGCGGAAATTCAAACTAAGTAAATTTATTATAAACTCCAGAATAAATGACGGAATAAACAACAACAGAATAAAGGAGATGGATAACGGTCCCATACAAGCTCGGCCCAGAAATGAACACAAATGAGACAAAATTTATTTTGAAGCTTTAATAGTGCTTCATAGGCCTGTATACTTTTGTTCGCCGTTAAACTTCGTGAAGGGACATAAGACCCTTCTCAAATCTCATAAATGTCAAATCTGATGACTTCAAAAAATCAATTCAAAACTGTCGATCGCAGAGTAATCCACTGTCTTCCAGCAGATTGAATTTCACTAAAATCTAATGACTATCCTAAATTAGTCATTTGCTATGTCCTAGTTTATAGAACGTTGTATCTCCGTTGGAAACCAGGCAACACCAGAGTGGTCCGAGATGTGAGTTATAGGTATTGTTATTGTAGCCCAGGTAAACTGTAAAGGCTCGTGCAGACCAGCGCGAAGCGACGGCGCGACGCGACTCGAACAAAACAATTTCTAAGAAAACTTCAAGGTATAACAATAGCCGGTGTCGCCTCGCGCTGTAGCGTCGCGCTTGTCTGCACGAAGCTTAATGCGAAGATCCATAATTCAAGGAAGGCGAAGTCACTTAGAAATGCAAAAAAAGATAACCAGAAATACAGCCAATGATATTTTTGAACAAATCACAAGAAATCACAACAAAACATTCGTGATGCTGTCACACGTAGCACCACAGAGTAAAAATAAAATAGAAATCGTCAAAGACAGCCCCAACTGACAAGAAGGGTTATGTAATTGTATTTTATGCCTTATGTATGTAAGATTTTTTATTCTCTCGTAGCATCCCGACGTCTGGATCCATTTGAATTTACATGTATTTAGGTTTGTGGTGCCCACCCTTCACTTCAATCGCAATCCGAAGGATTTTGAAGGAAATTCCTAATTCAATAGATGAAAGGTGACGTTTCATAAATATCAACATGGCGGACTTTAGAACTCAATAAGTAAAGTCGTGAAAAAAGTTTTTAGTACGTCAAAGGGCTTTAGGATTCCAAAAATATGACTCATTAATTTTATTTTCAGACTAAATGATCCATTTTATTAGTAAAAATAGTGCTTAACACTATGTTAGTTCACACATAAACGCATACAATGTTTGAAGAACGGACAGTCATACCTGTCCGCTATCACACTCAGGGTGCTGTGGCACTCACACGCACTCTGTGCAACAGTGACGCTGCTTTTTGCCGCGAAACCATTTGTATGTGCCTCCATGAACATGATGGTCGCGCTGCAAAACGGTCCCTCCGTTTTGCAGCGCGACCAGCAGCATCCAGGATGCGTTATTGTATTGGACCCGCAGAGCATTGCCAGCCCTCTACGTATATGCTGTCCACAGGCTGCTTGAGTAAAACGTCTGACAAAAAGATTTAAATAACAAAATCTTTACCTCTCTTGTGCAGCGGGCAAACCGGCGGGCCAGCATATTATGACGGCCCTAACCGTTGACGCTCTGCGTTCCCTTCATCACATTCATCGTTCAAAGAGTCCGTGACTATATGCCCCAGATATTTGAATTTACAGACTCTTCGAAGTTCAGACTTACATCTCATGCTGAACTGTGTTGCAACAGTGCAACAATCACTTACAGCCATATGTTATATTTTAGGAATCGTGTAGTGTCTACGTCAAAAATGGCAATAACATAATAATAACGGCAAACAGCGGCGGTATACTGGTTATGGCATAATTATACGTATGAAATTGGCGTTTTTTTCTCACAAATAGAGAACCTTGTCACTTCTATGAATTAAAATATTCATCAATTGCTTGGTATTATATCGAATAATGACCATCATAGACAACTACCAATAGTAAAAAAAACCTTATTACTTATAGTTTATAAACATAAAAAATACCTTAAAAATTACTCCTCATTTTGTTAGCAGAAATGACCACTATTTGTTTTAATTTAGCCAAAACTTATTTTTGTCGCTTAATCTAGTGGCATATTACGTTATCTTAGTTTTTAAACATTATCGCATAAAAGTTTTAAAACATTAGTGTTCATGGTTGTTATATAAATTAAGAAAATGTTAGTATGAAAAAAGCAACTTCTTTAAAATTCTCCATACAAAACGCTGATTTCATAGGTGGGGACCTAATATAAGTATTAAAGCGTACTCTTTCTAATACACAGGATGTTTCGTATTGAAAAAAACCGGCCAAGTGCGTGTCGGACAACGCACAATGAAGGGTTCCGTAGTTGGGATGAATTTACCCCGAGAACAAACTTAACATTGTAGATGAAAAACATGTTCTCCGGTATGTACGGGAGATCATGTTTTTCATTCACTTTAAACAGCTCTATTTGCAAACCAAATCGAAATTTAAATAAAATCTTTGATAAGTTACCTCCTTGGTTGCATGTGTTGAAGTAAAAAGTTCGTTCCATTTTTAAATAACACGACAGATATGAGTTTTCATAGTAATTTATTCGGCCGCTAAACACGACAGATATGGATTTTCATACAAACATTGCCGGACGTGGGCTCGCATATATTCGGCCAGTACTGCAATTTCGATTTATCTCGAAGAAGGTTGTCAAAATAATGCTCGAATCTTCAAGCATGTTTGAGAAAAATATTGTTATTATATTTTATTTTGTACTTTTTAGCATAAGAATTTGTTTAAATATCTGTTCTACCTTCACCAATCCAACGAGCCCAAACCTACAGGGCTATCTTGTATGGACGAGGAGCTCCTGTGGCCACCTTCCGCTCTTTAATCAGACCCTTGACTATACCTTAGGCTATAGTTTTTGTCACGACAAAAATTAACTAGCCCAAACACATCAGGGCTATCAAGGCCTCATTCAGAAGTAGAAAATTAAATTTTATTCAGGTCCTTCAAATACTTATTTTCTCAAATTACACGTTTCCGAATTTAACTCGGCAAGTCAAGTAAAAAGTCCTTTAACGATGAACTTTAAACGGAATTGAGGGAGGCTTTCATTGAAACCAAATGCGTATAAAAAGGGCGTAGAGCTAAAATAATCCTTTTTAACGTTTTCATGAATACAGAAGATCGTGTGACAATGGCAACAGTGGCATCTAAATTGGTTTTTGAGAGTATAAATGGAGGAGGCATGAATTTTTGGTGACGAGACATCTCATATCTAATTCGTAATTGAATCAATACGAATAATAAATCAGTAAAGGTGAAGGTCCATTTCACCAGTTCCAAGGCTCAGAAAGCCTATATATAAGCTAAAGTATTGGAGACGTTAATCAACTTATAGATGATATTTCATTCACACAGGCTCTTGGATTCTGTATTCGGTTTCATTAATAATTCTATGGCGTGTTCCAGAAAGTTGCTGGCTAATTTGATGAGTATCTGCTTCTTCATGATGAATAATGGAAATGTGTGGCTCATATTTTCTTTCTGGGGGCTGATATTTTTGTGGATTAATTTATTGGTATATTGGTTCTGTGTTATTTAATATCCTCGTTTGTAATGACACTTCCTAAAGCAATAAACCGTTTTCAGTATAAGTACTCACCTGGGCACAACTTTAAACAAACACACTTTTAAATCGAATATCTCTGTTTTAGCCGTGGTTTATAAAGACCACAGATTTCTGGTAATTTAATTATCCACTGCTATAATCAATGTCTTATTAAAATGCTATAGCACTTCCCCAATGGAACACCTGAATTATAAGTAATAAATGTAACAGCAAATATTTACAATAGGTACTGTAATATTATAAGAATCGAAATAATTCTGCAAACAAATGTTCTTGACAACATAATGATATTTAAAGACTCGAATCTTACGGCAAAATATTTCCTTTGCTACCGATACCAATTTCAATTTGGGTTGTAAGTACGCAACCCTTAATTTAAAATTAATCGCTTTGAGCTTTGTTTTGTTTAACAGAGATTGTGTGCTTTTATAATTTCTAACGTGACGATATTATCGTGGACGTTCACGTCCATAAAATGTATGGAAATACGTACACGTTATAGTTATCGTGGACGGAAATTTAAAACTGTCTTCATATATTTCCATACATTTTACTTCCCTCTGTTATCGTGATGCCGTGACGGGGACGTGGACGTCCACGATAATATCGCCACGGTAGAAATGATAGCACACAATAGTATCGGCATAATGTAAACGTAGTCGATAGTATACAGTACAATTTTAAACATTTTCAAATAACATAGACGTTACACCTAAGCTTAGGGTAGGTATCTACTTACACAAGTGTGTATGTGTGTTTACGAGGTCAAATTAACTAGCGAAACTCCGCAAACGTGATGGGTCTGTATCTAAACATGATAAAACAAAAAATATATTAATTTGATGAGTTTTTTTTTTGCGGTCTTCCACCGCGGATCGGGTAATCACTTGAAATGTCAGTTTAAAAACTATTATTTTGTTTTAACTTCACAAACGTGATGGGTAACTATTGATATTGTAACACTATAGAACAAAAAAAAAGAGTGTTTTAGCAGTTTCCTGGGATTCGCTCCGAAAATAAAATCTCGTCCTAATCCGATTGACTAAAACCTCTTAACTGCTATCTTGTAAAAAATGTACGAACCCAATACAAAAACTCAATTATGTAGGTTACCAAGAAAATCAGCCGTGAATACGTGACGAGCCCAACCTTGTAGATTATTCTTATTACGCGAATTTGTGTCGTTTTAATACCGTTATTAAATTCGTTTTGACCAATTGAATATTTTTGCGTCGTTTCCATATTTTAATCTTCACGGAAACAAATTAAATGGCGGAATTGGTGTCAGAACCTGACAATTTTTATAAAATGTTCTAAGAGGCAAGACTTGGAATGTAATTAATGAATTTTTGATCGTCAAGAGCTTTTTATTTCATAAAAGCCATAAAAATAAAGAAGCGAATATTATTACGGTAAAGGCGCAAGAGACTACAGGTTGAAGTTTATTGAAATTTTCAGGTAGGTGGCAGGTCGCAGGTAAACAGTTTTAAGATTTTGTAAGGCTTTAATTTACGTCTAACTTAATTTCATACAACATATCGTATCGTCGTATCATGTAATAAAATAGCGACGGCCAAAATAATACCCTAACTTAGTCAGTTTTCATATAATTTACTGAGTAACAATTTGGTGGAGTCAAATTGTTATTCAGTAAATTATGTGAAAACCCCTCCGTTATTAAATGTCAACACTTGGCATGTATGAGCTTATTTGTAAAGGTGGCCACAAAAGGCTAACTAAAATAGACAATATCGATTTTACAGATAGTACTAAATTCTACCAAACTGGACATGACTAGCTGAAGTCACTAGCCATAAAATAAACTTACCTACTTCTAAAACTTAAGTCCTTCAAGCGGAACGAGGGTATGTCCTCAACAAATCAGAAACCCTACCTTTAGGAATCGCGTAATCTGACAATATGGAATACAATAGCCACAAAGAGCCACATGAAGGAAGCCCCTAAACGGAATCAGTCTACGACGACGGAATTAACAAAGCAGATTTTACCATGCATAAGATCTACGTACTCATATCTCATGTTATTATCTTTTGTTGAGATATAACTGCCATGCCATAACATATCGTCGTGGAAAATTATGGTCACGAATTGTTCCGATGTATGTGAAATTTAAGTCATATATTTTCGCTAATCTAACTGGTTCAGCTTCGATTGCTTCATCGTGGGAATCGTACCTTTGGGACCTGTGAGGACTGTTAGTTTTAAGCTTAGCTCTCGTTCTGCAGCTAGAATAAAATTTATTTTATATAAAATTATTTTATTTTAAATGGCTGTTCATTTTATAATGGTCATCATTATTGGTTATGAGGGCTTATCCTAAAAGTTGGCTACGTCGCAAATAGCTGTCAAATATTTACCTGTTTTGATTAATTTGGCAATAATACTGTATGGAAATAAAAAATGTGGCTAACTAGTGAACTAAAATATTGATTATGAAATGCAATAATTGATGACACCGAATATTTAGTTTTAGATGTAAAAAAAAAGTATTTGGAAACATTCCAAATGCCTTTTTTACTCCTAAAACGGTTACAACATCAAATTCAGTGTTATATTTGCAATTCATTATTATATCTAGTTCGCTAGTTAGCCACATTTCATATTTCCATACAGTAATATTGCCAAATTAATCAAAACAGCTAAATTTTTGACATCTATTTGCGACGTTGCCCGCTTTCAGAATAAACGCTCTTAATGAAAATGCATTTAAAAATACCTGGACTTAACTGGAGTAGAAAAGTCTAAAAGTGGTCCTGTAAGCTGATCTGGTTGAATTTAAAAAAATCTATGTAGATTTCAGAGTAGTTATTTGTAAACATCAGTAGTTCCCAAGGTACGGTCAACGAATAAAAGTACATTTTCTGCCCTAGGCGAAAATTTTATGTAGCTGTATGTGCCCTCGCGGGAAATTAAAAATCTGTCCGCAGTCGTCACTCAGACGTACGTTTCCTTTATTTTAATGCCCGTTAATCGAATTGTCATAACCAGGTTGTTGGGTAAACTGTATACAAATTCTAAATGAATTTTCCCAGAATTTCAGATGTAAATGTTGAAATTCCGTTTGCGATTTATGAGTGAGTATATAATATTAAGTTTATGTGAGATTTTCACTTTAACTTAATATTAGAATAGTTTGAAAGAACAATTTCAGAAAAGCTTGTACTTTGCCAGACGTTCATTTTTCAATTTGTATTGTATGCAAGCTGAAAGAGAAACTAAAATAGAAAATACCTGACATCTTGAAGTCACCGGTACCAATACTCGTATTGATTGCAAAACGATTGTGTCGTAGATAGTAGTGCATAGCGAATGAAATTGTATACTTTCCCTGTAGACTACAATCGTATTGTGTTTACCCTTGGAATGAAACTCAACTGATACTGGAACTTCTTACTTTGTTGATTCGTTACTTTAGGTTGAAATTAATTCCACGGGCAATGTGGACACATTAATTTAAAATTTTGCTGTAGCAGCCACAATACTAAATCCTTTAAATAAATTCAAGGATTACTTAAGACGCAATCCTGAGTTGGTTAATGAAAATCAGATGTCGTCTTATAATACTTTGATCCTTTTAATCCTTTGCAGTTAAATTACAAATTAATATTTAAAGTACAGATATGGCTTTTTCACAACCTTAAGCAGACGATAATGGGGTTAAAAACTTCAGCGAAATTAACCGTTAAAGGCCTGATAAACAACTAATTAACGTGCTAATTGACGTGCTTGAGGGTCACCCAGGGCTTTACCGGTTAAATAAAGAATCATTGTTTGGACCGAATCATAAATAGTAGATTGTTTGCCTAGGGAGCAAACAACAATTTTTAAGGAGATAGTGTTTCTTTGAATTCAGACCGGAGCGAGGGATTCAAAGTACGTCACTTTAGCTTAAAATAGTGTTGCTCCCGAGGCGGACACTCTACTTTTTATCACCCTCTATGAGAACATGAGTAAGTGCAACTTATGAATAAGAATAGTACCTACCGACGTTCATTTATTTTATTTTCACTACTTGAGGAAGTATAAAAGAAAGTCGTGTTAGTTACACCACTTATAACTCAAGAACGGCTGAACCGATTTGGCTGAAAATTGGTGGGGAGGTAGCTTAGAACCAGGAGACGGACATAGGATTTTACTTTTTAGTAAGGTAGGTAGGGTAGGTAGGGTAGGTAGGGTAGGTAGGGTAGGTAGGGTAGGTAGGGTAGGTAGGGTAGGTAGGGTAGGTAGGGTAGGTAGGGTAGGTAGGGTAGGTAGGGTAGGTAGGGTAGGTAGGGTAGGTAGGGTAGGTAGGGTAGGTAGGGTAGGTAGGGTAGGTAGGGTAGGTAGGGTAGGTAGGGTAGGTAGGGTGGGTAGGTAGGGTGGGTAGGTAGGGTAGGTAGGGTAGGTAGGGTAGGTAGGGTAGGTAGGGTAGGTAGGGTAGGTAGGGTAGGTAGGGTAGGTAGGGTAGGTAGGGTAGGTAGGGTAGGTAGGGTAGGTAGGGTAGGTAGGGTAGGTAGGGTAGGTAGGGTAGGTAGGGTAGGTAGGGTAGGTAGGGTAGGTAGGGTAGGTAGGGTAGGTAGGGTAGGTAGGGTAGGTAGGGTAGGTAGGGTAGGTAGGGTAGGTAGGGTAGGTAGGGTAGGTAGGGTAGGTAGGGTCGGTAGGGTCGGTAGGGTAGGTAGGGTAGGCAGGTAGGTGCGCCGTAGATACGTACTGCTACTCGAGCGAAGCCGGGGCGGGCAGCTAGTATATATATATAAAAGAAAGTCTTGTTAGTTACACCACTTATAACTCAAGAACGGCTGAACCGATTTGGCTGAAAATTGGTGGGGAGGTAGCTTAGAACCAGGAGACGGACATAGGATACTTTTTAGTAGGGTAGGTAGGGTAGGTAGGGTAGGCAGGTAGGTGCGCCGTAGATACGTACTTAGTGCTACTCGAGCGAAGCCGGGGCGGGCAGCTAGTTTTTTATAAAACGTGAAATTCGAATTTTTTATATATTTTTTTTGTTCCTCGCGCGGTGTACTTCAGCCTGTAACTTGTTCATACAATGTTCGTAATTGATCTCTTTGATGATTGGAACTTTTACTAACAATATCCACATTCCAAATTCAAATCACTTTTAGTCCCTAGGGATTAAATAGCTATTTTGGTCCCTTTTTACCAAGAATAAACTACCTCTTTTTGAATAGATGTGATAAATATGTTTATCCTACATCGTTACGACGTACGCCAAAAGACTGGACACTGGACTCCTAAACGATTTATTGTCAAATTACCACGCTTTTGACCAGCAATGAAACGGCCTGTACTAAAGGAAACAGTTTGGACGAACCCGCTCCAAATAATTTCGGTTAATTAAAGTGACAGCATAAACGTATTACAGAGAAGGCCACAATTTATTAGTCTGATTTCACACTAATAAATTACGCAAACATTTATATTAACATTAATGTTCAGAGCTGCGTGTTAAAAGGATGATTGCAAATTATTTTCAGGTAAGAACTAAGATTATTCCTTGGTAATCTCCTATTACTATCGCTGACTCTAAAATGGCAATAGAAGAAACAAAACGTCCACACACAATAAAAACTTTTCGCTAATATGAGCCAAAACTTCACTTTGTGTGATAAATGACGTCATTATACTGCTAAATGGCTTAAGATGTAAAGGAATTTGACTACGGTGTACGGCTTTTTCAGAACATTCTGGAATTTAATAATGAAATTTTAGATGGATTCTGTCCAATTTTTCGGACCGTGCAATTTCAGTATTTGTACTTTCATTTTGACGTGAAACTCAGAACAGAAACAGTGAATAAAATTCCATTAACTCTTTTTAGTAATAACGTTTGTCTCTATATTTAATGAAGGGATAAACTTTTTCTTTTGATTCACAGCAGCACCTTTATAATTTTTAACCGACTTCCAAAAAGGAGGAGGTTATATGTTCGACGCGAATTAAGTTTTTTTTTTCTTTTATCCGCCGATTTCTCCGTCAATTGTGGACTGATTATGAAAATTCTTTTGTATGAAAGGGTATGCTCCCAAGTTGGTCCCATATAAATTTTATTAACTTTGCTTGAATAGTTTTTGAGTGAGCTTCAATAATACATATTTTTCCCACTTAGTATATGTGAATAATACGATGATAACTTCCTGTCACTGTTATTTTCATAGCAGGTAGTGGTATTCGAATTTGTGGAGTAGGTACCACAACTAAAAAATGAAAAGTAAAAACGTTTTACAAAAAAAAAAAACAGTGCAAAGTGAAAAATAACTATAATTTCGGAAGTCGGTGGCAAAAAACGAAAATTCAAAACCAAAGACACCGACTTCACTTTGAATTTGAATTTTTCACTTTGTAGTGTATTTTTTTTTGGAAGTCTGTTATATTTTTTTTTTGTATTATTGTTCCTGTACCTCCGCTAGGTATAGTAATATTAACAGCTGTTTTATAAAAATGGTATATTTCGTAGACTATCTGAAAAATGCCACGGATAACGCAGAGCGTAAGATTAATAGGGTAATGATTTTTTTTATTAGACATCTTCAATCAAACAGAAATCCTAGTAATAAAACTTACTTAGTGGTACAGAGTAGGTAGTACAAAGCCGTACTAAATATTAACTTGGTATTCGCCTGCATGTAACATCTGCCTCTATTGAATTATATTACCATAGAGCAAATGATTTCATTCCAACGCGTTGATACATATTAGTCTTAATTAAATATTTGCATTTCCGATAAGTTTTATACCGGTATTCCTACATTTTTAACTATATAGAAATCCTGAGGCAAACGCCTCGGGATTCCTCCTTTATCATTGGTACTAACTTAAGCACCAATACCCAGATGAGGAACAACTATCTGCAATCTATAAAGTAATAAATGTAATAATAAACACTTTGTCGTATGTTTCCTCGATTTGTGTTCTAGATTTTGGTCATGATTCTATCCTATTACGTCAGTTATTTACTCCGACCTCATCAAGATATATCTTCTGCAATTTGTACAATATTGTGAATACTATTCCTCTGGCGTTAGACAAATAGCAAGATTCTCGCTCCAGTAATTAGTGTCGTGTTTGCCTAGACGCAGTCATTTTTCTTCCTTATTTCTATTTTGCTTTCTTTACTACTATTACTTCAATATTTAATTTGTTCCTTGAACTATGTTGATATATCTCTACATTGACTCTTAGACGATGTTTTGACTATCAATTGTATCTTAGTTTTCATTTTCGCGATCAGGATCGATTTGAGTTTGTGCTTTTATTTATTTGTGTAGGTATTTAAAGAACATACAAACAAGATTCAAAGAAGAATGCAAAACGAACATTGTATAAAATCCTTTTCGTTTAAATCCGACTTCACCACTTTCATGTAAATCTCGAGAGACATTATATGAGACAAAAAATAATATACAGAAAAGGGATCGATACCACGGCAACAAAAGTCATACGACTTTAAGAGAAAGATATGAGGACAATCTCATTATTTATAAAATCAGAACGTAGGTAAGTAGCTACGTCTAGAAACTTTGGGCAATAAATCAATGACCGCGTTGTTGCCAAATCTTGTATTGTTTTTTTCTAATTTCATTTAACTTGATGCTAACGAATCACCTTCATTGGGCTTATGAAGCAAACTAAGTTAATAGCTGTACTTAACATACACGCTATTCAACTGGACCCTCGGCTTCTCTCATCAAACTGCTACCAGCCATCTTGCGAAGATCGTAATTGCCCCACAATCTTCACTTTTGCTATTGTTCATCATATCATATGCAAGAGATCCATCAGGCAGAGAAGATATCAAGTTGGTGTATGTCTTGAAAAGAGGTGTGGCTAGCGTTTAGTACAAAACTGCTGATATTTGTTTCAAAGTGTCGCCATCCGTTTTTCTGTAGCTGCAACTCATGAAGAAGTGTCCAGTGAACGCAGTCACACTTTGCTTGGTCTTACATCTCTCTTGTGAAATATTCTGATTCCTAAGGAAACGATATTGAGCTTTTCATACGAAATGCCTGAAAGATGGAAGCAAATAAGAGAGACTGGAGTGGTGATTAAACAGTTCAGGGCGTATTCGAGGTGCAAGAGAAGCTAATACAAAAAATATTGTCTTGCATACCTACTAAATTAAGCGCGCATTATAAATGAACGTAACACGTTGAAAAAAAACACTCGGTGGCAAGTGATATTACAGCTAGCTTGTATAGTAATAGTTTCATACCTTGTTGCTTTTACGAGCATCGCCGCCGGCCTGCTCGCTCGTTATTAAATTATCTGACAAGTTGCCAGGTTTATGTACGTTGTAATAACATTAAAGGGCAGATTTGTGGTCTCAAAAATTTCGTTGCCAATTTACATATTGTCTGGGTTCTGGGTGCTGCCATCAAATATGCTGTAGCAGCTTTGTGTGGCTCTGTCAATTGTTACATCGATTTTGGCAAACCTTCCTTCCACGAATGTGAAAACATTGTTTTTATTTGAGCTTGTTGAAAAGCTTGGTTAAATCTCTGTTTACTGGCAATTCTACTCAGCTAGTTTCAAGCTTGTCCACCTGTGTTACCTGTTTTTGTCTTACACAGTTCTTCTATATCCCTTCATATGTGAAACATTTTCTTCAGTCTGCCCATTCGCGATTTTCGGTGCTTCTTTGTGCTCACAAGTTTTAATTCCATCATCATGCTTTCACCCAACTTTTAAACGTCGTCTTTCGTAAATCTTTTAATTAGTAACTCAGCCCACTTGTCGACTGGTGTTCTCTGGAGTGTGTTTCATTATCTCCACGATACTGTTTTGTGTATACACAATAATTTTCCCTATCAGTTTTCCGTTCGATTGAGTTTAAACAGATACATATTGTCTGTCCGATGATTCAACTGTCTTACTTGTACCTACTCGATGCCCTTGGGCTTTACACATCTAATGTCAATATATGAAACTTCGTGTCTACGTATATGGGAGTAACTCTCACTAATAACCTGAGTTTCAAGGGACATTACAGAAACTCTATGTGGGAAGATATGTTGGACTAATAACTTTCAACTTCCCATTCACATCAGTTCTGCATTAGTGCAACACTAAGTTATTAGTTCTCGAAGTATTCTAGTTATGTTGGGATCTTCTTTGAACAGAACCGCAATTTCGAGTGTGTACGTTTTATCATTACGCGAGAAACCTGGAGCTGGAGCCTGGAGCGTTCTTACAAAAGACAAAGACCATAATCATTAAACCTATAATCCTGATAACTTTCACGTATTTTTGGTTAACAATGTAATTATTTTTGAAGTACCTACCGATGGAATATTTACTGCCGATTACAACAAAGTCCGACCCTTATAACGATATGAATGAAAATTAATGATCCTTGAACTGCCGGGTGGCAACGGACATATACCACCACGATAAGGGTAATATTACAGAAGCTAAATTATTACTTGTAAAGTTTTAAACTGAATGATGGATTTGTGGCGTGGTTACTACTCTTTAGTGATTCATTATCCTGAGGTTGGTATATTCCGTTTTCTGTATTGCAAGAATATTTTACGTAGGAATACGTTTGACGTAGGTAATTGAGTTTAAAGCTGCTTAGGTTTTTTCATTGATGTATAAGTTGTTAGTTTGCCAAATATCCACTGCGGACCATATTCCTTAAAGAAAGTAAATTCAGAGAACCCTTCCTTTTAGTTACAGAGTACAAGATCCGTATCAAATGTATGGTGAATAAGCTTTAATATAGCAACTTCTTTGATCTCAAAAAGGCCTGGCCACTGATGTAGGCGGACGGCAAAAACCAAGTTATAACTGCATTTATTCATGAACTGCGAAAATATTCTGCCTTCAACTTCAGGTCACTGAAGGGGAATAAAGCTTGGAACGTTCGAGAAGAAAACTTTTAATCACTACATTCGATCGGCCCACAATCAGTGCTTGTACAATTTAATTTGTACGATTTATTTTTAGATGGCCGTTGTCATGACAACCGTAGGGCCCAGATCCTGTCTTATTGATTAATTGCTGAACATGTTAGCCTTGATAAACGGCTTGTGAATTTCTCCTGTCTTGTGTGTTGGTGGTTTTTGCTGTATTCGATATATTGTTGTATAGATATGTGCTTGATACGTTGAGAAACTTTTTTAGTCGGTCAAGATATTTACTTTTGTTTTGTTGACCCGTTGATTTGGCTTATAAATATATAGCAGGTTCCAGATTGTACGGTCCATCTATCTACCTACCTTTTATTTTACCTACTTATTGATACCTATTTTAGTGTTGAATATTTATAATTAAAGACTTTTTCAATATTTTCTCGTATAATAGTTATATTTTTGAGCTCATGGCTAAGTAAACACAGCCAGACGGGTCGATCCTTCAGGTTAAGCTATGCTTGCCGGGGTTGGGCTGTGGATGAGTGACCATCTTTACATACCGAGACTCCTCCGTGCCTCGAAAAGTACGTTAAGCCGTTGGTCCCGGCTGTCATTCGTGGATATTTGACAGTCGTTACGGGTCGTCAAAGAGTGGCGAGTGGTACGCCACTTCGAAAACACATTAAATCGAAAACCGCTATATCGAATGACGTTATCGCGAACACGCTGATGCGAAAAACGTTTTGAATAGTACGCGAACGACACGAATAGTAGAAAACGCAACAGTGGATTTCGATAAAGTCAGTGGATTTGGTAAATTTTTTGTCTAGGAATCGCGACCCCGATGTGACGCAGCAAGCCTCGTCTTTGGATTGAGTTTGGGAAACAAGAGCAGTGAGAAGTATTATTTTCAGTTAACTATTGATGATTATTAGTTAGTAGTTAGTTATTATTAATTGAATATGATTGAACATCTCTCTAATTAAAAAATGTTCATCACCGTTCAACATGCCAAAAAATCAGTACACTGCAACTTTTAGTGACCTACGATGTTTTAAATGATTGGTCTATATTGCCCTGTTACTCGCACAGGCTAATTTTAAACTGTAATGTTTGAATTCTGTTTAATCAACGCTATCCGTGGATCCGTTCTCATTTATTTGACATTTCATCTGATATTCTGTTGGAAATTTACATTTTCAAACTTTCCTCTGCCAATCCGCGGATTTTGGTTGTACAAATAATGAGTTTCGGTTTAATTTTGTTATTTTGTCCTTGGAAATTGCTGTTTGATGAATACATTGATTCGAAACAATACAGGCGCATGCCAACTCAATTTAATGTAGGTAATACCTTCCTACCAGCATTTTTTTAAATGTATTTTTCTCAAACAAGCTTTCAAAACATGCTTGGAAATTCGAACATTATTTTGACAACCTTCGTATACTGGTCAAAAACAGGCGAGCCCACGGCCGGCAATATTACTATGAAAATCCATATCTGTCGTGTTATTTAAAAATGGAACTAACTTTTTACTTCAAAACATGGCAACCAAGGAGCTAACTTATCAAAGATTTTTATTTAAATTTCGAACTGGCTTAGCAAATAGAGCTGTTTAAAGTAAAGAAGAAACAAATGAACATATCGGCGCGTGAAAATTTTTCTTTGTTCGTCATTGATTCTGGAGTTTATAATTAATTTACTTAGTTTGAATTTCAGCGCATTGTTTGAGAAAAGTACTATACAAGAATTGGCCACAGCCAGGCATTGATGGACTCACGTATGTGGGCCGAGGCGAATCGTCTATCAATGCTCTAATCGCTGGCTGCGACAGTAATGTTCTATTTCTTGAATAATAGTTTATTTGTTTTTCATGCGTTTCATTACCATTTTCAATCAATCACGTCAAGGTATATCCTCATGTATGATGCAAGTTTATCCCTGTTTTGCTGGAACGTGATCAACTAACAAACAAAACAGAATCAACCGAATTATGAGAAGAGAATTTAAACAGTTAGTGCAAACCAACGCTTTATTCCTTTACAAAGCGTGAGAAAGCACACAACTGCCTTCTTAAATAACCAAGAAAGAAAATGTACCAACGAATTTTAAAAGAGCTTAGCAAAGAAACACTGGTAAAAAAAGTTACATACAAATGGAAAAAAAAAGTTTTAAATCTTCCCAAAGCTTGGAAACGAAAAAGATTGATCGCTTTTTGAATTGAAAACTGAGCGGTATTGTATGCAAGTTGTGTAAATATGGTACGCAATAAAAGAGCAATCTTCCTTTATCTAAAATTCATACAGACTGCAGTAATAAAACTGGCAACATCAATATAACGCTTGATTGTTTCTGATTGCGGCCAGGGCTGGCGAGCTCTGCAATAACAAATAAATATTAAGACACATTCATAATTATATAGTTACTGGAGGAAGATAAAATGCAAAAGAAAATGCGATTATGCCGATGTAGATTAGACAGAAAACATCTGTATTTTTACAAGAAGGTACTTAGGTAGGTACTATAAACTGTTTTGTTGAAAGTAGTCCCTAGATGCCATTCGTTCGTGAAGTACGAGTAAAATGTTAACTCCAGTAAAGTCTCTTTGTATAACAATAAAATATCCCCTCGCAACCTAAAAGATATTTTACGACAATTCCATTTCTTACATAATTTTGATCTGTTTGTTTCCTATTTTGACCTTTTTAGGGAATCGTGTTACTCGAGTAACTTGTTTGTAGAAGTCAGCTCGCTTCCACCTTCGGCCTGATCATCACTTACCATCACGTGAGATGCAGTCCAAGAGCTTCCCCGTTGTGGATAAAACAAAAAAAGATAGGCAGGCGCTCCATCTATGTAGGTAGGTACACTAATCTACATTAATGTTATAAAGAGAAAAGATTTGTATTTTTGTTTGTAATGAATAAACTCAAAAACTACTGGACCGATTTTGGAAATTCTTTCACCAGTAGAATGCTAATATATTATCACTTATCAAAATAGGCTATAATTTATAAAGATCTCACGCGGGCGAAGCCGCTGGCGGAAGGTAGTTTGGAAAAGACTAGGCAGGTGATGGAATAATTTTTCCCTACAGACGAAATACAAGGTGCAGTTGTACAAATAAAGGTATACGCAATAGATAAAACCATAGAGGAAGACCAAAGAATCGATGAAAGTTTGGTTTGAAAGATGATTTATGGCTAGAAAGAGTATGGAATGAGAAAACGTGCTGCGTTGATCTCAAATAAATTGGGTTTCGGGCGAGGCACTTTGTGTAAATAATTTTATCACCACTTCTCAAAGCAGTGAAGTAAAACATCGTGCGGAAACCTATATCCTGAAATCAAAAATTCGTAGACATGTAACATCCACCAACCCGCACTGGGCTTGCGTGGTAGATTACAGCCCAGTCCCTATGGAAGAGAAGAGGCCTGTGTCCCAGCAATGCGAGCATTATATTATAGGCTGATTATGAAGGCCAGCAAAAGACACGTTATTCATATTGATATTCAAGTGAGATGACCCTAATTGTTGGCGCGTTTGATTGCAATGCCGAGTTACCAACATGTTTGCACCACGTGACCGCCTTATACGAAATTGGATTAGACAATGCGGACGTTACACACAATACTTTGTTTATTGACTGTCAATGTTGTTCAAATAACCCCCAGTTATATACATGACTATGTGAAAGATGGACGTAAGTGGTATATTTTTATTTTCAAAAAAGATTATGAAGAAACTTAATTTAAAATTCCTACTTGAGGTATAAATATAATACGTGGTAGCGAGCCACAGTTGCGTAACTAATAATGTTCATCATCATCATCAAGCCTTAACTGCTGGACATAGGTGACTCCAATTGCACGCTATTCGGCTCGTTCTCGGCAACTCTTAACTACTTATGTTATTAAACATGTATTGACTACAGAATCATTGCTCGACCATTTTTATAGCTATACTCCATTTGAAATAAGATTTGACTTTTAACTAAGCCTTTTTTACACTCAGTTCAACCGATTTTGACTTCTATTGCGTTGATGGCATGACAAATGGCAGCTGCAGTAAACAGTTGGCATTGTAACTACTTTTTGCTTTTAATGCCATCCGTATGCCTACGGTATAGAAGTCAGAATAGGTTCAACGGACTATAAAAAAGGTTTGTTTAAATGTCTAATCTTATTTCACATGCAAGTATACGTATTTCATAAATCCCTTTAGTACCTACCAACAAAGCAACTGAGTCTCATATATCAACTATTAGCAACTTTAAAACATGTACTTTAGAAAAAACATTATTTTCTAATGATAATGTTTTATCCACCAAGAATGGTACAGTGGAACAAATTTAACATAGAAAATTGCTTTACAATAGCAGTGTATGCAAATGGCATTTTACATAATACATATGCAACGGAAGATGAAAATTCAAATTCACTCATAGAAATGTAGAACAAGAATGTATGTGTAGAGACTTGCATTGAAATTACAATGCGAATCAAATCGAGTTTGTTTATGTAACATTGTTAAAGAATTACTGAAGGCAATAAATACAGTTAGGATTTTAATGCTAATTGGTGACAAAATAGTTATTATCGACCTTCTGAATCTATACTAATATTATAAAGAGGTAAGATTTGTTTGTAAGTTTGTATGTAGGGGTAATATCCGGAACTATCAGTTGGATTTGTAAAATTCTTTATTCATTGGATAGCCCAATTCTTGAGAAAGGTTAGCAGGGTCGCGGACGAAATCGCGAGCAGAAGCTAGTGTTTTGTATTTTACTAGCGACACGTCCCTCGCAAGGCTGCATTGGTGACATGTCAAGACATCGAGTTTTCTGTGCTCTTTCTAAATTAATTGTTACTGTATTATACACATAAACCTTCCGGAATAATAGCCCAGTCAATAACAACATCAAACATCGCAAACGCACGTGTAGGTAACTACGGTTTTTTTATTTGTTTGTTGTTAGGTCCCCTGAGAGTAGTTTATACCCAAGTTTGCAACCCTGAAAACTTGTGGTCCTATGGTGCTCGAAAAACTGCGAAATACTGGCACGTGCTTTAGTTTTTTTTAAATATACCTGAACGACGCGTTTGTTTTATATTTTTGTGAAGCAAGTAAAATTTTATACAATCTGAGCCCAACCCAAGCACTCTAGGTCTGTTGGTTGCGAAGATACTGCTAGTCAAAGATGAAATTAAAATGAAATTATCAACTTAGGGTCATTTGCCGTGGCTCCTGGCAATGTGCAGGCAACTGAAGGAACACGGGTGGGTTTTAGTCAGTAAGAGTCTGACACGCCCTCCCGCTCCGCTCAGAGCGGGAGAAGTTATTTGATAATTTCCCAAAAAAAAAAAAAAAAAAATGGTCATTTGCCAAGACACGTACCGGCTAAACTAATGGTCCTAGAGAAAGCAGTTTTTCGAGCACCATGGGAGTAGCACAAGGTTTTCAGGGTTGCAAATTTGGGTATAAACTACTCTCAGGTGACCTAACAACATATTAAAAAGTCGTTACATGCGCGTTTGCGACGTTTGCATTTTTTTGTGTCTATTTTGAGTGGGCTATAAATATGTTTGTAAACACCGAAATCCATTTTGCACTTTAGAAGATCTAAGCGGTTACAGACACGAAAAGCGATGCCCTTTGTTTTATACTATCTATAGATTCACGTTTATGTTTCGGTACTCAGAATCACTCAATTTTATTGTTATTTTCAGGCCCTGTAGACGGACCTTTCCCGTCAAGTTTAAAGAATATGCCATACATGTGCTACCAAGTGCCCGTCAAAGGCCCATGTAATTACAAGGAAATAGTCTGGTTCTTCGATATTGTCAGACGCAAATGTCTGAGGATGTTTTACTCTGGTTGTGGAGGCAACGAAAACAAATTTGACACTGAGCGGTTCTGCGAGTTAACTTGTAAAACAGACAGACGAATATAAAGGAAACGAGTCCTATTATTCGTCCTAATATTTCCAAAAAGTTTTGACGCTTACTTAATTTCAGTTAAACTAGCATAAGCATAATCAGCCTATAATGTTCCCACTGCTGGGACAGCCCAGGCTCAGTTCAGGTTCAGTTACAGTGCGTATTCCAATATTTAGAACAACCCTCTGGCTCATATAACTGGGTAACTTTTTTAAATTTGGAAAATGCCTGGTTCTTACATAACATGCCAGCATGCCTGTTTTCCCCGAAGAGGTGTAGGTACCGTAGGACACCCTACATTTCGCCAGTTATTCGAAGTGTGGGTGTACTATGGTTCACCCCTGCCTAACACTTCCTGTACTTACAATGCGCTAAAATTGATTTCGTATTTGAACAAAGTGTACCTGACGCTAAATAATGTGATCAATATTTAAAATTCAAACCGTCGTAAAATAGTCCTCGAGAAAAAAACGCGACACTTTTATGGTATGGCTTTTTATGTTGTGATACGGGAAGCATTAACTCTCAAAAAATATATTTTATGACCAAATATTTATGGTAATGCAATATAAATAAGCATACTTTATGATTTTCCGACTCTGTTGGGTTTTATCGACGTCATAATAAATATGGGCCTATTAGATAACACGCCTTTCTTTTATTTAGACCCGAAGAAAGTTCGTGAACTCCTGTCACACCGCCGACGAAGAAGCGACTAGTAATCAACGATTTTCTAACTCAAGAACTCTCTCCCCACTAGTTTGTCGCAGCGACAAGAGCTATCAAAGAGACTAAGGCCCGTATTACAGAACCTCAATCCAAACTCAAGCATTACATAAAACTCGTTTAAAGCCTTTTGATTGGTTGAAACTAGTTTTAGACATGGTTTAATAATATACTTCGCCAGGTATAGCATTCCGAGACACAGTGGTCACGTGGGTTACACAAGTCTACGTCATCACATCTATGTTACCAGAAGTTTGTAATAATAACACCCCAACCACCTTTATTACCTGAGCGAATCCGATAAAAAAAATGAGGTTTTAATTAACAATTACGTTGGTTCATGTTTAAATTGAATTGTTTCATTTGATTAGACACACGAAACGACAATTTAAATGCTTTGTACGTATTTTTTAACAGAATGGTGGCTGAAAATCTTTCCTTAATCGTGTTTTGTTGCAATAAAGTGGCAACTGGATAGTGACGTAAGCATGTGTTAGTCCCGGAATACCAGACCTTGTTTTGTTAGACCATGGTTTTAAGTAATGCTTGAGTGTTGAGTGGCGTTCTGTAATAGGGGCCTTAGAGGCCGCGCCACGACTTAAGTTCGACAGACGCGGCGTTAGTGTCTATGTTATTGAATCGAATTGCGTTAAAAAAATTGTTCAACAATTTTCCGCCGGACTTCAGTGATGGAGCGGACTCTACTCGCTCACTTGACGAGCAGAACACTCACTGAGAGACTCACTCTTGGTGTATACGCATTTACCGCGTCGCGTACTAGCTACTCGTTGCACAACTTGTTTTTAGTTTCTAGCTTGCTTTGTTTTTTTGTTGACTTAGCAACAAACATACAAATATCAAACTTCAAAGCGATTTTGATGCGTAGATACATACCTACCTAACTAATGATTTTCAACATAGCCAATTAGACGCCAATACCAATAATTTTTTCCCACAATTTATTTCCTATCTTAGCTCAGAAGCTGTTACTATCCAACCTGTCCCCATTAATATCTCTCCTTGCCAAATTATTCCAATTAATTTCCATGGAAGTGAACCCATCGATACTAGAAGTTTCCATTAGGCCGCAAATATTGGAGCAAATATTAATTAATGAAAGCAAATAATGTGTCTCATTACACAAATCGTGTATTTACCTATTCGTAACTGATTCAATATATTATAGACAGGTACTGTGAGGGTCTATACCGGGATGGCAAACTTTATTAGACCCTAGATCTACTGTTTACTGACGAAACACTGTGCGATCTACCAATTACATACTTCTTGGAATTTTAAATGAAACAGTATACGATTATGTAGTATTTTTTATTTAATTAAAGGGAAAACAAAATGAAAATTATTACCTATACATTATTAATATTATTAGCAAGACCACAATAGAAACGGGTTTTGTCGAAGGAAGAATAGACAAAATGACAGATAAACAATCACAATCTGTAATTTTGTCTATTCTTCCGTCGACAAAACCCGTAGCAAATCCGTTTCTTTGGTTGTCACGCTACGCGTCCTAATTTATTCGCGATAAGACTTGTTTAATTGAGCACCACGCAACACGTGAATGTATCTGGTGAAAAATAGCTTAGTGCTTTTCTTTCAGTATTTTAATTAGCATACGCCCTTCGATCTAGTACCAGCCCTTTGAGGTTATAGATAAACCCTTACAGTAATTGCCTATATTATTTTGAATTACTTGTCTACATCGTTACAATAAGTCTTAGTACCTTCATTATGTAAAATCTGAACTGTATAAACCTTAAGAGCTTTGAGAGTTTCGTAAAACAAAGGTACCTACCTAGCCTAGGCAAGTCTAGTAGTAGTCTAGTGGTCTAGTGTAATATCCTTACACAGTACTGCTATTCATAATAAGACAACCTTGAGACTTGGTTAAGGACAAACTGCTTTATAATTATTTTCAAATAATATATTTGGCAATGGGCACATTGCTCGTAGAACACATGACCCATGGGGCCGAAAGGTTCTGGAGTGGCGACCGCGTACCGGAAGACGAAGCGTTGGAAGGGCTGCCATAAAATGGACCGATGACCTTGTGAATCCGCTGGATGCAGGAAGCTCAGAATCGGTCGAAGTGGCGGTGCTTGGGGGAGGGAGGCTTATGTTCGGCAGTGGACGTCTTTTGGCTGAAATGATGATGATGAATGTATTTGCAAATATGGGTAGGTAAGTATGGGCAAATACGGGTGGAAAAAAATCATAATTTGAATTTAATCACATACCTACCAACAACGGTATATTCAGTATCATCATATTTAAACAACGGCATGCAAATTGCTGAAAATCAAGCTAAGATTTAATCGAATTATCAAGGTTGAAATATGTAAACACACAACATCACGCCTGTACCGCATGGGTTAGGCAGAGGTACCTACTTAGTACACCTACCTTCATAAGAAATTAAATGGATCGATGACCCCTGTAACACAGGTTTTTCCTAGCGTAGTGGTCATTGATCATATACTTTGTACTTCGCTATTTGCACTCTTAAATTAAGTGTATCCCTGTATCTGTGTACTTCTTTATGTAAAATTAATATTTTTATTATTATATATATATTCTCTTCTACTTCATTTAGAGGTTACAAACGCGTAATTTGGTTCAGTATAAAAATTCTGAGTCATTAGCTAACAATATAGGAAGCTGTCCGTACAAAACAATGACTTGACGAAAATTTATTATTTCCCGATAACAAATGAGACTACGAGGGAATATTTGTACCTGTACAGATAAGGATAACATATAAACGGGCTTGTTATTAGGCTTCTACTCTGTTTAAATAATTAATAATGCGACTTTGAGCTAAGTATAGCAATAACAACAGAAATATGAATCCAGATAAATGTTAATTCTTTTAGTGTTTATGCTAAGTTAACACCTGCTGTAATATCTGAGCCTTGGAAGTCTTATTGCTGAAATAATACGGTGTAACAACATTCAACTCAGTAGATTCTCTTTTTTTTAAAGACGCAGAATAATCCGACTTTAAATGATTTAATTCTATGTTACCATGGTTTTATTTGATTACTTCATACGAATTAAAAGATTAAGTACACCGTGTAATCTTAACAGCAAAGTCAGTAATTTAATATGAGTTTATTTCCTATTTCCCTTCATCCACTCTACCTAAACAAACCCTTACGTTATAGCATTCGCCTAAAGCAACAGAATAAGTAAATACATTTGCTAACATTGTATCCGTTTAGTTCTGGTTGCATGCATTTACTGTGCCAGTGGAATCGCTTTAATGACTGCATCAGTACGAATTGTACTGACTGCTAGATTCGTGCTTATTTCCTTTGTTTCATCTGTTAGATTAGTATCAGCAACTGCTACTGACCATTATTGGATTATGAACTTTAAGTATGTTATGTCTGTTATTGCCAAGTGGCTTTTTCAATCTTAGATGAAGGTGACACAATCAATTTGGTGTCAATTTGATCCGATAGGTACTTTCGTCAGATTCACAATGAATTACTGATATTTTAATTCGTCGATTGGTTAATGGATGATCTAGATAGATGAATGATTAAATAGATTAATTATTTTCATCAACCTTAAAATTGACACTAAATTCATGCTGTGACATCTGAGGAGATTCGAAATTGGCAGTGTCAAATGTTGGACGAATAAGAGTGATTCAGAATGAATTAAGTAAATAATTATAACGCGGATTAAGGTCCGATAACTCGATATTATAGTTGATAACATAATTAGAAACAACAGTGTTATTTCAGACAAAGAAATGGAAGACGACTCTTAATATTTCTTTCGAAGTAAGTAACGCGAAGGAAGATGGGTGGGGAGGTTCTGCTTATTGTAAGCGCTCGCGTATAACATGTAGATAATCGGGTTGATTAATTGAGCGTTAAAAGTACGTTATATCTGGCCTTATCTACCTACTGATGGCTCTGCATTTTGAGATATTTTTTCTCATATATTGGTTCAATTTGTTTTATTAATTTTCTAAATTTT
Source organism: Agrochola circellaris (assembly GCA_914767755.1). Classification (NCBI taxonomy): domain Eukaryota; kingdom Metazoa; phylum Arthropoda; class Insecta; order Lepidoptera; family Noctuidae; genus Agrochola; species Agrochola circellaris. The sequence goes on from OU611859.1 coordinate 13,236,099, forward strand.
CTGCCACGATATTACGCAACCAAATGAATCCTTTGAAAGATAAAATTAAACTTCAAACATAACCCTTTCATCAAGTTTCCTCTAAGAACACGCAGAGTATTGAAATTCAAACACCAACTCGATATTGAAGTAAACGTATGAACTGAATCGTACGCCATTCCCGATCCTATCGACTTTACAACTTTCCTCTCAAGATTATCCTTGTTGCCATCAGTCTGTAAAGTCGGAAGTTACACGCAGTAAGCTTGTAACTGTTGCAAACTTCGTAATGTTACGTTGTAGGTCATACAAGGTGTGTTTAAGTAATTCAATGAACATATATCAGGTATATGTGGTTTTGTACCTATTCAAATCATGGCTTATGTGGAGTTATCATCATTAATAAAAAAAGTCACTGACTTTTATTTACCCTTCTAATATCCTCAGTAATCGAATTCCTACAATGTATTCGACATTGTAGAAATTCGCCATTTCCCTCGTAGCTCACCCACAAGAGTGTAGAGCTACGATAAAGTTCGACCGGCTCAAAAACTAGCTCAACTGCGGACAGCGGAAGTAACGCGTGCCTCGGCACAGGGGAGGTTAAAATTTCTGCATTATTTTACTACCGAACACCTAGACGGATATACATTTTCGACAGGTACCTACAAGGTCTAACTGCATGAAATATGATGGTAGGAAGATTTTGTGTTCCCATTACGATTTTAATGTAAGACAACATTCTATATAAATAAAAATGAAATGCTCTTCATTGGTGACCGCATCAATTGAGAGCGGCTGGGCCGTTTTTTTTTTCATATTCGTAGTAGTCAAAATAAGGTTTTTAGGCAAAGAAAATTTTTGGAAACATTGCCCGGAACTTTTGAAAGTTCCGTTAAAACTGACCACAAAAAAACTTATTGAAAGGACAGAACAACGCCTGTCGGCTCAGTTGTTGCTTAAGTACAATAGAAAACAATCCAGACGATCAAATCATATTTCACGAAGCACACTAATTATCTCACATATTCTATAAAGTAAATAACCCTCATACACAACCTAGCGAGTTGCGAGCAATGTCAACATGAAAGTAATTTGATTCAGTTCCGAGGAGAACATGGGACATGCACATCGTAAACATTATCTAAGAGACGTTCATAACGAATTTCGTCTAGATTTTCAGAGTAAGCAGTTTGTGTTGCAACGATAAAACGTTGGTGCAGATTAATTAAGAATTAAAAAGATGAAACTCGGTTTCTTGTAGCTCTTTGTTACTGGATAGTGTTTCAGCTAAACGGAAGCGATAATTTTATATATTGTTAGTATTTAACTAAGGTATCGACACTACCACAAAGTCTAGGGTTGTATTTTGGCCAAATGTCGCGATTATGGTCGAGAGTGGAACTTGATGATTTAGGTCATCATAATTATTACCTTCTCTTAGTAATTTGATCCAGTTTCGAGTAGAACATGCAATATCGTAAACATTATCTCAGAGACGTTCATAACGAATTTCGTCTAGATTTCAGAGTATGTAGTTTGTGTTACAACAATAAAATGGTGGTGCAGATTAAGAATTAAAGAGGATAAACTCGGTTTCTTGTAGCTCTTTGTTAGTGGATACTGTTTCAGCTAAAGGGAAGGGCGAATTTTCTATATTGTTCGTATTTAACTAAGGTAGCGACACTAACAAAAACGCTAGGCCAAATTTGGCCATTATGATCGAGAGTTGAAGTTAAAAAGGGAAGGTGAGTCTATAGCTCTTCGACTTAACATATAGCCTAAACTATTCGAAATTCATGCCTAAATTATTGGAACTTCATGCCTAAATTATTCAAAGTTCAGGGCTAGGTATATTATTTGGATTGAAACAATAACTTAGTTATTTAGTTCTAATTCACTTATCTAAACAGCGAATAACATTCCTGTCAGCACTAAGTTTATTACTTCAGGACCTATATCATAATAGGGTATAAAGTTACTAACTTTTCTTGGTCTCTTCGAGAATGACCTGTTTACATAAAATATCTGGAGCCAGACGTCAATAGTTCTACAGTACCTACTTATTCAGTACTTCTCTCCTTCAACACGATGTTATACAAAACAGACACGTTTTGTTTGAAGGCTAAAATCGAGCATTTCAGCTTCCAAGATTTACATAAATGGGTACGATTTAAAAAATAATTCGAGCAGTAAATCCTATGTAAATGTGCCCCAAAATGACGTCACAAAAATTACACGTTTACATTCGCACCTGAATAATATTATTTTCTCCACAAAATTAACTGTGTAATTTTACTTTCATATCGTCAAAAATAAACTGATTCATTTTGAGGATTTGCATGCGCCACTTCGTAAGTAATGTTAAATACCACAACCAATTGCGGTGTGTTCCAATTGCGTAATGCGACGAACAATTGGTGCTCAACAATCAGAAAAAAGTCGGAAATGATACAGAACTTCACATATCGAAGCTGAGGATGCTTTGCGATATCAAAATGTACTGTATTCACTGTTCAGCCTTTCATCAATGAACGAATGTATAGTTAAAACCAGTAAAGAAGTAGCAGTCCGGGCTTTGCCACGAGTATTACTATAAAGAACTCTGTTCGAGTTTGAAACCAGTCAGACAAACCCCAAAATACATACGTAAATAATACATGAACATATCGGAAGTTTAAATAAAAATAAATACTGAGATCATAACAATCTTCAACTCGAAGACATCATATTTAACTGAATGATTCGCGTGAAGATTTTCGCAGAAAAACTTCGTCCAAATAGAGAGACAGCGCTCAAGGGAATTGTAGTTTTGCTAAAGTTAAATACAAGACCGTTGTCTGCAGAGATGTTCAACATCTGTATTTATAAGAACTAATGAACATGTCTGTCTTTATAGTGTTTGCAAATAAAATCTACTTGTGTCCTTGTGTCGTCAAGCTTTGGCTGAGTGCAAGCAAACAGATCTCTAAGTAACATAGATGGGAGTGATTAGACTTGCCATGTTTTCCTCGTGGTCATCCTTTATGGTTTCCAGCTGAAGTTTCATTACCCCTTTGACTGAGAAGCAACTTAAATTATATAGTTTGCATAAATTGCATTCTTCTTTGTTGTTCCCTCACTGCTACGGATCACGACCAAATAAGACGCCTCCAAGTTAAGCGGTCTTCCGCAGTGTAGACTGCTCGGTCTATGCTGTTTCAAATAGCCTTCTTAATCGTGCCTGACCATCTTCATGCCGGTCCTCTGCCTTAAAAAGAAAGAAAGAAAGCAAATTAAAAATGTTTTCTCACAGCTATTGCCCACGTGTTCGCCTGTGTGGATGTCAAAAATTAATCCACGGGAATTTACAACCAAGACAAAAAGAATCCTACATCCCAACCTCGGTCATGGTCTACACTTGTGCCTAATTTCATCCAAATCCGTTTAGCCATTAAGCCATGAACAGGTAACAGACAGACACAGTTGCTTTCGCATTGGATGAGCACGTTTCCTATCTACCCGGCCCAGTATCATTATGGCTTTTTTTTTTTTGACGGTGTGAAATTATCAAATAACTTCTCCCGCTCTGAGCGGAGCGGGAGGGCGTGTCAGACTTTTACTGACTAAAACCCACCCGTGTTCCTTCCGTTGCCTGTGTGCCAGGGCCACGATATCCTTTTGATACTATGAGTAGGTTATAAGAAGCTACATAATAGGAAATCATGAATTCCTCAATGCATATACCCCGCATTCCCTATTCATTTTACCTCTACCTGCGTAGGTAGTTTGGTTGTTGGTCATCTCCCCTGCTTCTACTATGTTATTCGAAATATCCATATCGTTAATAAAACAGCCACCTTTTATCCAATAAACAGAATATTAATTAATTTCTTGCGTTTAATTACGCCCACGTTATATTGTAAATCGCTGCGCGGTGTAGTTAAAATTTAATAAACCAAGTCCTACGTAAGTTACGTAACGTAGGTACCTATCGTTAACGTTGTTCCCTGCGAGAGACACGGCGCGCGTATACTGGGTTTCTAGGGTCATTAATTTATTTTCATACATTTTCCAACTCGAGTATGTAGGTAATTGGACGATACGGCTTCTAATCGCATAACTTTAACGTAATGCTATCAGATAGAATAAAGGACCTAAACTATACATCGTATCGTTATAATAACATCATCCAAATTAGCACTTGTCATGTGTGTGACAACAGAATTTACTTTCCCGTTTAAATGCCAACAAATCAATCATCAGAAATATTTCACGTTTACCTTAGCAATCCCACAAACACCACAATACGAATACTTACCCGCAAATATCAGGGCAGTAAATAACGTCTAATCGTTTGTTAAGACCCCGGCAAATACACGCAGCATTCACTTCCGTAGCACTCGATTTATCTCCGAGGCAAATTCCCTAGAATCACTGCTTCCGCACTACCATTTAGTAGACACCTTCGTACAGAATGTCACACTGTCCCGCTCAAAGATTTATTACTATACAATTTCCTGCTCACACTTCGGAAGTGCAAGAGGATGTTCAAATATTGGAATCTAATGGAATCGAATCTATCAGCACCATACGACGACGGATTCCGTATATTGTTGAGATAAATTTCACTTTATCGTAACCAGTGGTGGATTTATTGTGGGATCCCATTTTTGGAGTCGATCTCTTGAGAGTTTTGTCTTCGAAGTATTTGTTGGAATTGACAACGTTAATTCTTTGTTGAAGGCGACATCTTGCTTTACGTATTTGTTGCTATTGGGACACATCCAAACTTATCGATTTTCCCAAGATTTCTAGTTCGGGTTCAGTGAATGTAAATCTAAGAAGCAATTTCCTTTATTTTTCTAGTACGAAGAGTCTGGTCGGGATCTCAGAACTTATATCAGCAAGATATTTGTGTTTGTATTCTTGGGTATAAGCAAAGAGCACTGAGCCAAGAACCATCTTTATCTTTTATACAAATCTTTGGCATGTTTGCCAGTAACGACTGGTATTTTATATGTATGATCGGGGATGTAATCCAAGGTAATCCCGAGTTTTTATTTAGAAATAAAACTGAGACGAACAATTAGGGATCTTGAGTTTTATAGGTATCACTTCGTCCTCGATTGTGCTGCGTCGTGCAATAAACTTTATTGATACTTTCAGCCTTTACAGACTTCAAAACTGTCTAGGTAAATCGTCGTAAAGACTATTTTTGCATAAATACTAAAACGTAAGACACATAATCCAAATCAGACTTCTAGAGACTTTAACTTCAGTTATACTTAGCGTCAGTTTTCATTTAATACTTTCATTGTTAGATTACGACGTCCCGTACCGCATTAAAATTTATCACATGGATCTCTGTTAATTAATCCCTATACGTCTAAAATATAAGCGTTCCCGTGCAGCGATTTAGCTGGTACTTTTATGAATCCGCAAGGGGGCGCTGACTCCGCCGTGACTCTGTGACCCAATTCTGTGCTCATTAACGTGTGGCCACGTTGCACCGGACACCACAATGCAATGGTTTACTTATTCAGCGCACGGAGGGTTTTTTCGATGCAAAGCGAAACATTCCACGGAAGTGACTGCAGTCAGACACGAATTTTTCATATCGGAATCGGATGCAACGTAGACCTTTTGGGAAAACGAACATGCTTGGCAGCTCTGTCTACTTAATACACAAAATTCTCCTTAGCAAACCAGACGCCGCAGTGAACAAATAGTCGAGCCCCAGATAAACTGCGTGGTTAATCTCTGTGCTAATACAAGGATTACTTAAAGTGATTTTAAAGTCTAGTGACAAACATCAAAGCTACGGTGTCTTTAACAGACTCCCAGACCACTTTATATAGTGATTTATGAAGTTGACTTGGGCTTTTTAAATAAGTCGTATGTATGTTTGTGAATATTAAAAAATTACGGATGCTTTATCCAAATTCGTCAGTGTTGGCTGGTCTGGAGGAATTCAATGTCCTCGGCATGTTACTAATATTAATCGTCGAACATAAGACAGCACCGGCCCGAACCATGATCAGCATCACAAGTTAACTACAACCTGCAAACCTTTGCTGCTGACCATAGGCATCTAGATAATCTTTGATAGAACTATTCTCTGTATTTTTTTCAAAATTTTAGGATCATTAGGTTCGGAGATAAGGGAGGGGGATGGTGAATTTTCATCTATTTTCTTAAATATATTTAAATTATTTATATAAATATGATTATAAAAAAAATTGATTACAGGAAAACCTATAAGAAGTTTATGGTCTTAAAATAACATGACAAATCACTCAATATTGTGCGTACAAACTTACATTTGCAGTTGGAATGTATGGGGGAACATGTTTTTCAAGTATAATGTTAAGTTTGTTGTTGGGATAAATTTTATCCTCCCAACTACGGAACCCTTCATAGTGCGTGGTCCGACACGTACTTGGGCCGGTTTTTTTGTATGTTTGTTACGCTTTCACGCTAAAACAGCTGAACGGATTTGGATGAAATTTGGCACATGGGTAAATCATGATCTGGGTTAGGACATAGGATACTTTTTATCCTGATATTCCCACGGAATCGAGATTTATGCGGGTGAAAACGCGAGGTGCACCTAGTAATAAATAAATGTACCTACACTATGTGTGTACAAATATTATTATTATACATTTATGTAGTAACCCACTCTTTACAAGTCACAATTTACGATACCGCTGGGACAAAAGATGGGGTGGGTAAAGTTTTGCAGAGGACCGCACAACAGAGTTTGTCAGGGGTTCAAAAATCAATAATGATACTGCAAATATATGCGCTGCCAGATTGCTTGGCCAAGTTTTTTTTTTTAATAAAACACCAGCATCTTTTCTCTTTTCTTTGTGTTTCAACCAAGCTGGGTTGCGAATACAAACAGCTGATAGGTATCGGTTATTTTTCTGTCTCACTGTGGAAAGTAGGTACAGGCTCTCCTTAATTATTATTAGCTATGTAAGAAATTCTGGGAAATATTCGTGCGTAGGTGCTTTATTGTAATTGGTCGCGTGGGCAGCAATAGATGAGACTGGCTGAAGACCGCAAAATTTGCCGTACCTAAATCAGAAGACGCCTGTACTCAGCAGTGGGTTGAATGTGGGATGAATTAATAGGTAGGTACTGTAATACATAGCAACGTTTTTATAAATACACTCGAGAGCAATGAATCCGGGTCACTTAAAGAATGTTAAAAATCTCGGAAACTAAAAATGATAGGTTAATGCAATAAATTGTATTTAATAGACAATGTAATACTCCTTAAATGAAAGTAAAAAAAATATGAGTCACCATACATTTTATTAACACAAAATTACATAAAGAAAAAAACTGCTGATCTCTCCTTAAAACAAAAATAGGAAACATGAAATTTTTGAACTTTATTACGATTTTCTTGAATTTTAATACTTCGTATTGCCTCCTCGTGCTTCCATTACTGCGTTTACGCGGTTTGGCATGCTGTACACCAAGTTCCTTATACGATTTTGGGGAATATTCTCCCATTCCTCTGTGAGAGCAATTTTGAGCTCACGAAGCGTGATTGGGGGAGGGTTTCGTTGTTTTACGCATCTGCCTAGCTTCGCCCAAGCATGCTCGATCGGGTTGATATCCGGGCTGCGCGCTGGCCACTCCATACGAGTAATGTTCATCTCTTGAAGGTAGTCATTCACAATCCTACCTGTATGAGGTCGGGCATTGTCATGCATAAATATAGCATCCTCACCTAAATTGACCATAAATGGACCAACGTGATCATTGAGGATTTCTTCCACATATCTTACGCTAGTTAAAGAGCCGTTTTCTATGATCACCAGCTCTGTGCGACTTTCAGAAGAAATTCCGGCCCACACAAGTACAGACCCACCACCGTAGGCTACTTTTTCTTCGATGCATGCTTGCTTGAATCTTTCCCCTGGTCTTCGATACACTCTGTGTCTTCCATCGTGCTTGTAGAGCATACATTTTGATTCGTCGAAGAACATAATTTTTGACCAATCTTCAATACTCCAATTTACGTGGCTCTGGGCATATCTTAGTCTTGAAATACGATGCCCACGCTCCAGTTTAGGGCCGTTTGCAGGTCTAAGGGGTTTTAAGTTAGATTCAGCAAGCAGACGTCTTACTGTCCATGCACTTGGGTTACTTCCTCCGAGGCGTCGAAACTGATTTGTGAGTTCAGTTCCTGTGAGAAAGCGATTTCGAAGCATGGTGTTCACCAAGTATCGGTCTTCTCGTGCTGTGGTACACCTGGTTCTGCCCGTTCCTGGTCTGCGTAGGTTAGAACCAGTTTCTTCGTAACGTCGGAGAACTCTTTGTACTGTTGACAGCGACACACCGACAGTCCTGGCTGTATCGCGCTGACTCCGGCAGGTTTCCAGCATTGTAAGTATTCTGGTGCATTCTTCAGGCGTAAGCGACATAATTTCAGCTTGAATAATGAATATAGAGCACTATCAACATGGTTTATGTACCTGTACCCACATAAATGACAGATTACAAACAAAAGCAAAACCAAATGCTGTAATTTCGTAGTTCCATCTTCGAAAGTGGCCCTTTTTCAAATTTGATTTTTTTATGATATAACTTTACAATAACTAAGAAGTTTTAATACCTTCATTTAAGGAGTATTACATTGTCTATTAAATACAATTTATTGCATTAACCTAGCATTTTTAGTTTCCGAGATTTTTAGGATTCTTTAAGTGACCCGGATTCATTGCTCTCGAGTGTATATAGCAGGAATAGTGGCTTGGGAAGGCGGTTGTCATCTATTCTATTCTGTCGACATCACAAATGCCAGTATTTTTAGGGGTGTCCAAACATTGACCGGCAATCGTGCGCGGCTGCTGCGCTGTGTTTGGACGATTACCGGGAACGCTTTCTGTCTACTTGCCGCGCAAAAACATTTTTAGGAAACATTCGTCACTAATTGTGTCTGTCAAACATTCGTCGGTTTGGTCCTAACTAGAGCGCGGCAGAAATGTGCCCTACAAACGCTCCGTGTTGCTACCGCGCTCTTGCCGCTCAATGGACACACCTTTAGAGTCTAATATAATAAATACACTGACATTTATTTGTAGGTTGTCACTTAGTCAAGACGTCTTGACGTAAGATAGAATAGCAGCGGAAGTGGATTTAAAAAAATATTAATTTAAAAATATAACAAACATACTTTTTGCTGTGTCCTTTAGGGTTCGTAATTGATCCTTAGCTTTAATCCATAAGCCACTGTAAGATCTTTATATTATGGAATGCAAATAAAAAATTGAATATGAATGAATATTATGTTCATCGAAACTACGCATCACTTACTTAATAAAGAAACAGCGTAAATCGACAACAAATAACAACTAGTTTGGTCGTGTTTTCCACCGTAATCTCCTCTCAAGGAACTTGGTACACCACTAATCCTGAAATAAATTACACCGCTGTAGTACTCAACGTTTAGTATCTGTATTTGCGGAAATACACTCGATGAAGACGTCTGATATATGAGACAAAAGCTTTCTAGCCAATAAGGTCTTATGTAACGGCTATGGGTAATAGAGCATTCTGTATGTTACGTGGTGCTATACGTAAATTGTCTATAGGTACTTTATTTTGTGCCGAAAACTAGGGCATCAGGTCAAGAAGAATCTGAATATTATTTGAAGTATGCTGCGCTATGTTGCAGTGGTTAGAAATCATTGACCTTTTAATAAAAATAAAAGAAAACTTTTTAATATTAAGATCATTGCAATGACTCGAAGCCACGACCAATACAATGGAATAGGTACTACCAATCCAAACACATCTGTATATCTATCCTATTTTTCTCACTACCTTTTCCACACTCTTTAAATAGTTCTCTACTAATGTTGGCCAGTTCTTTCGGTAAGACTCAAGCTGGTCCTTCCATCTTCGCTTTTAAAATTGTTATAATTTTATCTGTTGTACCTAACGTTTGTATCTTGCAAAATTACGCACATCTATTTATGAACACAACACATTGTTCCCAGTACGTTTAATAAAAGGAGAAAATGTAACATAATATTTTATTGTTTGTTTCAGGTAATGGCGCGTGTAAAGTCTCACTTGCTGTTATTTATGTACGTATTGGTTGCTTAATTTCCTGCTAGGAAACCAACGGTATGAATAATACTTTTGTTTTTGACTATGTTTTTTTTTTTTTTTTTCAAATATTGTTGTTTTTGTGAATAAAAGAGATGTGACATACGTGTTACGTCTGAATCCCCGGGAGGGTATACTCGTACATTGTCGATGACATTATCTATTCAGTCCCATGAAAAGAAGGACCGGAAAGGAACGTGTTGCTATTTATTTGGGCACAATTCTATAAAACTCCTGGCGGTGGTTATCTACCTAACACTTGTAAAATCTTTGCTTTTTACATCCAGTTTACCCCAGTTACCTTTTTGGTAGAATTCTAGAAGAAGTGCTTTGCTCTCAATTCCTTAAAGCCATAAACAATAACCTTTTAACTATTCGTCATGTCAAAGACAATCTTTGTTTATACGTCATTGGCAGTAAAACAACAAATATCTTATTCATGGCGTCGTCATAACACGTTATCCGTACTTATAAACTTGGCTCTTATGTTACACAGGCTTATTTTGTGACTTTGCGCCCACACACATTCACTTTTCGGGTAAGTATCTTATGTATTTGTTTAATGACACGGTAAAAAGTGGGAAAGGCTTCTTTAGTACCTATAACCGAGTAAAGAAACTTCTTTTCTTGTGTGCCTATAGGAACTAATATTTAATGAATGAGAGAAAGTAAAGTAAGTAGAGAAAATAAATGTTAAGTGTCCCACCGGCAAAATGATAATCCAATCGGCTGCGAAAATATTCAAACTTTTCGTCATTGTTGTCGTTTTCATAGTTTTCGAGGGTACTAAAGCCGATAGTGAGGTCAAACTGAAAGTCTAAGGTGGTGGCTGCGAAATTTTGAGGCGGTACAATAAGTTTGCGCAATATGATTGAATCCAACGATTACAATGGTAGATTGCACTCAACCGATCCATTATTGTGTTCACGCAATTACATTGACAGCCCATAAGCTTCAACGTTTTCGCGTGAGTAAGACCTGTGCAATACTTATCCTACACAGTGCTATTAAAATATGATGCAATAAAAAATCGCTCAAACTTTTGTTCAATCACTGCATAATCTTCAATATTAACCCCTAAACCAGGGATCACCAATTAGTTTCATTGGGGGTACGTTTAAAAAAAAATATTACCGTCGCGATCCGTTCGATATACGAAATAAAGCCAAAAAAAATAAAAAAGGAAACCTGAAAGTAATCAATAAATACTAAGTAATGAACAAAAATAACATTAACAACAAAAATTTTACCGTCTGAAGTCTGGAGTATAATTAGTGCACCTAAAACTCAACAACTTTATTTTAATATTCTTAGATTAAGTTTTAGTTATGAATTTTATTGTTTAGGTACTTAAGGACCGCAAAAAATAGGTCGGTGGTCCGGATCCGGACCGCCGTCCGCCATTTGTTGACTCCTGTCCTAACGGTCAAAATGATTGTGCAAATCGTGATCGTTTAGGGCCCGCCAAAGAGACTCACACTTTTCAGTGACAGACGACGACCACGAATCTGAACTTTTTCTAAGAATTTATGTGCTCTATAGGTATTAAAAGCCGCGTGTAGATACGCGGCTTTTAATACCTATAGAGCACATAAATTCGTATCTACCGTAGTAAATTAGTATTTGTTGATAGTTCCTCCCTTAGCAATTTAATTGTATTGCATTGCTAAGCATGAGGTCTAAAGTTCGATTCCCAAGTCGGGCAATAGGCTCGCCCCCTATTACATGAAACTTAAATATAACTAGCGAAATATGGGTGTGCTGTAGGTACACCTCTGCCTTACTCTTTGAGGATTAGAGGCGTGATTTTGTGTTATATGTTTGATCTGAACTCAAATTTCATAAGAAGATGGCGGTGTCTTGCCATGATGAGTCGGTCTTCATTTGTTTTGAGACTTATGTGGTTCTCCTCGAAGTATCGTTTGTGTTTGTCTAAGTTCGGTGGTCTCATTATTATGTGAAAGTTATTAGGCTGGTGTCACAGCTGTGCGGGAGATTCGCACGGGCCGCCCGTACACGGGACACCCGTACGGGTAGCGCCCGCAGTGCGCTTCATTCTAAGTCTCACTTACAGACATACCGTAAGTGAGAAGGAGAGCGAAGCGCCTGTAACGACGGCCGAAACGACGGATTTCGCTTAGGGAATAGGTCCCCAGAGCACTGTGGGCGCTACCCGTACGGGTGTCTCGTGTGAAACGAGGTAGTAGTACGATACATTGTACGGGCTCTACCCGGAGCCGGTCGCGAATAGACCATCCGCGTCGCTGTGAAACAATGTTCTAGCGCCTCACGTGTCTTCCGTCCGGGAGCCCGTACGGGCGGCCCATACGGGTCCCCCGCACAGCTGTGAAGCCAGCCTTAAGCTTCACCTTTGGAGATAGTTGGAGGGGACGAGTTGAATATGAAATGTGTACTATAAACACATTAATTAGTTTTATAAGTATCGATCCTACTTACGTAGGTAGGTACAGTAAGCGCTACGCGCACTTACAGTACCGCCTGTTATTAATAGGCCCGGCTATTAATAAAAGGCGTACCTATTTATATGAACTAGTGGTCGCCCAGAGGTCGAAATTCGACCATAATTCATTTAAATGTCATGATTCTAAGGTAGCCATCTTGTGTCAATCGCATGGTAGTGTGTGTAATGTTTTTTTTATTAAAATAATTTATTTGTAATGTATATTATATAAAATATTAGCTTTCTGCACTCCTTCTCCATATAAACTATAACTGTGACAAATTTCATACTCCTCCGTCCGCGTATTTTTCGTAAAAAAGGGTACAAAGTTTTTGCTTCACGTATTAATATTATAATAATACTAGCTGCCCGCCCCGGCTTCGCTCGAGTAGCACTAAGTACGTATCTACGGCGCACCTACCTGCCTACCCTACCTACCCTACCTACCCTACCTACCCTACCGACCCTACCTACCCTACCTACCCTACCTACCCTACCTACCCTACCTACCCTACCTACCCTACCTACCCTACTAAAAAGTATCCTACCCTACTAAAAAGTATCCTATGTCCGTCTCCTGGTTGTAAGCTACCTCCCCACCAATTTTCAGCCAAATCGGTTCAGCCGTTCTTGAGTTATAAGTGGTGTAACTAACACGACTTTCGACTTTCTTTTATATATATAGATAGATATGAATATATATATCATAAATATTTTTATAACTGTAACTACTGATTTTACATTTAGACGTCCGGTATTAGCTCTCCGAGCTGATTCTCAACCCGTTTTTCTATCCCTCTTAATCCATCAACTTATAAAATATTCAGGAAGGTTAAGGTTAAGGTTAGGTTTAAGTAAGGTACAGTACCTTCTAGGTATGTTAAGTTGTAAAGGTTAACAATGTAATTCAAACCAGTATACTTCGTACTCAACTTGTATTCATAAAACGAGAGGCCAAGAAAACGTGAAACCTTAAAAACGTACAAAAATAGTAGAGCTTTTCCATTCCTTTTCATAATATAACTCCTTTTAAATGTAAACGTTCAGTTTTCAATAACACTCGACCCAGAATCAGTGAAGAATAAAATTCGAAGCGAACTCAAATTAATCTATTCGATTACCTATCTGTTAAGCACATTCAATAGTAAATAGAAATCAATTTGTAGAATGCCGTGACTGATGCTATAAATCATAGATAGCCCAATATTTGAAGGACTAAAAGATTAACTCAGCGAATTTAGTTTGTTCAAGCCCTTTTACTTTCGGTACACAGAATTTCAATTCAGTTTCGATTCAATTTAACCTTTGGTTGGGCCTAATAGTGCGGGCTTTTATTAGTTGATCTGATTGACAGTTGTGAAAGGACGTATTACAGCCAAATTGGACTAATTTGCAACGGACCTTGATTTTGTGGAGCTTGGTTTTGTTCATATTTGATAATTGAAATGAATACAAACATCAATGTTACAGCCGTTGGCCATATCTGTATGGTTTTCATTTCAAAATATATGACACGTCATTATGTTTGAATACAGAAATTATATACATTTGAATGTTTATCATCGAATAACTTCGATAACACCTAAAGATTCATCCTTATCTCAAAATTATATCACTGAACTGAGTCTGTTTTCAATCAAAGGACATAATCTGAATAAGATACCCTAAATGTAAAAGAACTCGTTTAAAATACAGCCCATCGATTGAGTAATGCTATTTGTTAAACTTGTCCCACTTAATCAGGCTTCCAGAAAGTTCCAAGTAAGTTGTAAAAGTGGGAAAAACAAATTAACTTAAGGTAGAAAAGTTTTTGGGTCTTTTGCGCACAATAACTGTATTTCAAAGTGAATGGTTATGCTAAGTAGGGTGGGTGTGTGTTCGACGTATCGATTTGCCAAGTTCCGAAGTCTGGATAGCCAGAAACATGCTTTTAGGAACTTTTCTTTGAGGAGTAAAACCTTTGAAAGAAGAAAATTTTAATAAAAGAGCGAGTCTTACTGTAGTCGCATATCATGTGTAAGATCTGACATCTCACCTAAGTAATAAGCAACATTAAAAGCGCGGGGCTTCTGACGGCCAACTCTACCACCGCGCGCGCTTCCTGGCATCCTGTTACACACTTCCGTCGCTTTTCATGAAATCCCTCCCACAGATTGCAGGAAAGCGAGAGGAAGATGTTACACATCCAAAAGTCTGCTCAAACTAAAACATCGTCCGAATAAAACCTTATTAAAACAAAACTTATACTCTTGATTTAATAATCAAAGCTAATTGGGAATCGAATGCTACGAAATAGCAAAGTTTGAATCGAAGTCAGAACTATAAAATGCAAAACACATTCAAAATTGAATTTCCGCTCACATGTTCTCTTAACAAACTATTGTTTTTTGTTGCAACGTTTAATAAGCAAGTCTTGTGCAGACGCGCCGCCCACATTAATAATTCGCGTCCAGCGCCCTCGGTTCTGTTACGCTCCACTTTTCAGCAACAGTAATCGTCAAATTTCCTGTAACAGTAAGAAAATTAAATACGTAAATTGGAACGTAAGATGAAAATGAAATTTTGTTGGCTAAAGACGCTTTGTGGACATCATTTTGTCAAACGGTTCAATTAACTGCTTTTATTTGTTACTTCTAGAGCCTTTGACATTAAGTAAATACAATAACCTTTTGAAAGTACGTTGCTTGTCATATTCTGACCATTAAGTCTACAATTTAAATTAACTCTGGCCTTTTCTGTATTTCAAAGTTTATTTGACATTCAGATACGGTCATATTATCTGGACACAAAACAATGCCCAACGGGGCTAAAATTTTGGCCGGCCCTTATCTCGGCGTTTAAAATTAAAATTTATGAAGTAACCCGAAACATTGTAGACATCTTTTGCTCTTTAAAATGTAATTTGTTTGAGACAATTGAGATTGTCGTTTGAAAGGAACACTCAAGCGCAACGGTGTTTGCCGCTTTTCATTGTAGAGTAATTTAACCCTTTGTGATTCTTTGTGATTTCTACAATGTGCCTACTCACAACGGGGCGTTTTAATTCGTACTTCTAATATTTGTATTAGATAAAAGTGAAAACCTTGACGTTGTCGGGAAAAATTACCTTTTTTTTTGTTGTGTATTTATCAAATAACTTCTCCCGCTCTGGGCGGAGCGGGAGTGCGTGTCAGACTCTTACTGACTAAAACCCAACCGTTTTCCTTCAGTTGCATTTTCGTTGCCAGTGGCCACAGTATCCCTTTCGGATTTTCCCACGACCCCGGCAGGCATCGGTCCTAGGGGACCCCGTCCGTTGTGCTGACATCTCTTTGAGGCGCGCGTGGAACACAACGCGCCGTCGTCCTGGGCCTGGTCCTTATGGGACGGCGAACTACCCATTGCTCACCGTCCGCAAGCCCGCGCCTACGGTGGCTGGGAATTGGCCTGCGATTCCGGACGCCCAGGGCGTCTCCTGCGGCGGCTAGGGCCGTGAGGGCGCGAAATTTGCCTCTCCCTCACGCGTTCCGCCTCCTCCTTCGCGAGCATTACTGCTTCTCAGAAGGAGGTTGGCCTCCTATGCCCTCTCGCTCCGTACCATGGCCTGGACCAGGGCCGGATGCGAGAGATCACCGCCACCAATCGCCTCGACGAGGACACGGCGATGCTCCGCCTAAGCCTGGCAGACCTCCACCGTGTCCTCGTCCTCCAGGCGATCCACACAAGGAAAAACTACCTACCAATTACATGTGTTCGACTAATTGCGATGGTTTTCCAGACTTACAAATAATCTAAAGGCGATCAAAATAATTTCCGCCATTTCGTTCAATAACAAAAATGCGTAGGTAACTATTACAAATTATTCGTGAGGCTAAATTCCGAACCCGAATTCAATTTACGTAAAGGCAAAGCGTTAAACATCGAATAAATTATGTTTAAAGCCAACCGAAGGAGAGAGAATTGTGGCGGCTTCCATTGTTTACGCGACCTGATTTTTTCTCCTCTCCAAATAAAACTGTTGCGTCCAGGCCTTACAAGTATTTTCTTCGTGAACACTACTGAATTTTATTGTCCTTAGTATCTCGTTTGCAATGTTTATGATATCGTGAGCTGGGTTTGCAATCGCTTTGAATTCGTTTTGCACTTAGCTGGTGCAGAGCTTTTCATTAGAGATATTGCGCTTTAGACTGTAGTAATCTTGCGGATTAGTTGTTCTTTCTTCTTTCAGTATAGTCAAGTCGTGGTTGAATTTGTTATTTTGTTACCTGTTTATTATTTTACTGTTTGTAAGTAAGTTGCTTTTTCTCAAACATGCCTGGTAATTCGAACATTATTTTGACAACCTTCTTCGAAATAAATCGAAATTGCTGTACTGGTCAAAAACAAGCGAGTAGGCGGCCGGCAATGTTACTATGAAAATCCTTAACTGTCGTGTTTTGCGGCCAAATGCATTACTATGAAAACTCTTAATTTAATGTCGTTGGAACTAACTTTTTACTTCAACCCATGGCAACCAAGGAGGTAACTAATCAAAGATTTTATTTAAATTTCGAACTGGCTTTGCAAATAGAGCTGTTTTAAAGTAAAGAAGAAACAAATGAACATATCGGCGCGTGAAAATTTTTCTTGGTTCGTCATTGATTATGGACCTTATAATTAATTTACTTAGTTTGAATTTCCGCGCATTGTTTGAGAAAAGTACTATACAAATCTTGGCCGTACACAATTTTCTTTTTTCGTCATTGAATCTGTAATTTATGATTAATAATATTATGTACTGTATGTATGTATGTATTTACTGTCTCTCTTTCTCCCTTTAAATCTATCCAAAGGTTGGCTTTAAAATATCGCTATTACGCTAAGACCGCCCTAAGTGTACATAGGGTGACACTATTCACCCTATAAAAAAATTATACATTTATACCTGCAAATCGTATGATGGACAATAATAAAGAGTGTTCTATTCTAATATTTTTCCAATGAATATGGAAAATGGAATTATAATCAAATTGGGCAACGTTATTCATAGTCGTATTCAAAACTGAGTCTTCATTAAAAACATGATAACTTAAATTCAAATTGCCGCTAGCTATGTGCCCGTAAACATGGGACAAAAGCGAAAAGAGAGAAAAGGGAAAAAAGGGGAGGGAGTCAAAAGTGAAATTGGTGTAAAGTACGTTTGTATGAAAACTCTTTCCACCAATTTCACTTTTGACTGCTCGAAATTATGAACGGTTATATAATACGTGTTTCTTTTACAACCTCCACTGCAGTAGAATGGTCGCCAGGGAAAAGTCCACTCTCGCGGTAACAAATAAACTAGTTCTCAAGGATGCAGTGGTATAACACTAAAAGTGGCCGTTCCAAACAATTTATTTTGAAAACGGTTGTAAACACATGTGAACTACTATACAGAACTGTTCTCCTGGTAGATTGTTCGTCAGTATGTGCTGGTTTTATTAATTTACAAAAGCATTTATTTGACAGTTCTCGCCTCAAATATTTCGGGATCGTTTAATTTCCTTTGCTTTCGACGATAACTCTGGATGCGAAAGTTTTTGCATTCAAACTACAATACTGCTAAGTAAGAAGCGAGCTGGAAGTTCTATGAATATATTATGGAGTCAATTGTTCCGAGATATTTCCAAATAATTAAATATTTACATGGATATGCTTAGAATTCCCTTAATATCCGTTATTAGCCCCTTAATTTCCGAACATACAAACACCATAATGTCCTTTATTACCCTCAACCAGCCCTTAGTAGTCGTTAAATTATATTGTGTTACAAAATACGTTCACTGCCTTAGAAAGTGGCCAATGCTTAAAATGTGACATAAAACCGTAATGTGTTTCTTGATATAATTTGTGGTTAAAATCTATCCTTCAGCTTTGCTTAATGTAACACGATTGCGATACAAGCCTTATTATAGTTTTTATATCAACTGTATGCCTTACGGTTTTCGTGTCGAGAACCAGAAAATGTACTGTGATGTGAACTGTAATTATCTATAGTCTTCATTTATTTTCGTTGCTTATATATTTAGTATGTATGTATTTATGTATCTATTATTTAGGATATGTATCTGTGTATCTATTCTAGTATATTGTATACATATTATTTGCACCAACGACAGCCCCATTTTTATGTCCAGGCAAATCACTGTCCATTCTAAGGTTGCCTGGAAGAGATCGCAGAAAGCGATAAGGTCGCCCATTGTATATTTTGTAGTGCTTAATTATTATTTCTTGTTATGTATTTTTGTGGTGTACAATAAAGTGTATATAAATAAATAAATAAATAAATAAATGTCAACATCTACACATTGTATAGTAAGAGTCCAAAATGGTATCCAAAGATCACCTTGCAGATGCACCTTGCAAATGCACCTTGGTTTGCTAGGAACGACGAAATCCACGACTATAAAATAATTCCTATCAGTAAACTCTGAAATCGAGCGGTACTAAACACATCATAAGACAAACCTAACCTTGTATCCAAACCCATTTTACTGATCTGTTAAAAACACGACAGCGGTAGTAAAAACGCTAAAGAGGTACCACCTTCTATAAGTGGGAGGCGCAGCACTGGCCACTCCACGAACGAATCCGCTTACGGTTCCACGATCGATTGCAAAAAGAATAAAGAGGAAAAAAAACACGAGCGAGCTTTACAGTAGTCGCATATGATATGTAACATCTTGGCTGGCATATATTTGATACAACCTCTTGGAAATGGGTTGGTACCATCTGACGACCAACTCCAGCACCGCGCGCGTTCTTTGGTCAAATCTAATAGCATTCGCGCTTCCCCAGCTTCCAGTTACACAGTTCCGTCCCTTTTCACGAAATCACTCCCACAGATTGCAGGAAAGCGAAAGGGAAGAATTTAAGGAAAGCCAGAGGAAAGATGTTACAAATAAAAAATAAAAAATAGTCGACCGTAATTGCTATGTCCTAAAGTCGAATGTCATTTGCACGTTGTAAAGCGACAAAGGTCTATTAGACTAAGTTAGATAGTTTCATCCTTAATGAAGTTCCAATTACTTGAGTGAAGTTACTAGGTCGACTATAGGTACATAGTTCTTGAAACAACATTCCGCATAACACATCCTGAAATTCAATTCTAACTTGTTCTCAAAACTATATACTATTTCCATCTTCGCTAAAATATTATTTTTATAAATATGTTCTGAATCTAGAATACGTTAAAACGTCGCTTGCGATATCGAAGTTCGAGTTCTCATATTATAGCCAAGAACTTCCAACGACACAATTTACTTGTACAACCTGACAACTATTAACAATCGTCTGGCCTCTAAACGGTTACGGTTCCGAAGGTAACAACCTCACTGCTACAGTTAGCCGAGTGTCGAAATTGTAACTACCTGCTTTACGATCCTGGTTTATGTTCACGACGATGAATTTATATTGGAAATGTAACTGTCTCTGGTGAAGGCGACCCTGACAGTAAACTGGGAACGCTCACTTGTGTAAATATCGATTATTATCTATACATCATTATTAATTGAAGTCCCGTTTCATGTTTGTCTGTGCGACCGCATTTTTCTAAACCACGCAACGGATTTTGATGCGTTTTTCCCAATCATCTAGAGAATTTATACCGGAAGCTTTATGTGTACTAATAACATTACACTTACTTACAATAAAGATATCTCGATGTTTTGTTAAGTCGTAAAAACGGTGCAATTTATATTTCAGCCTTCAGCTTAATAATGACTTAATATAAGCCATTAGCAAAAAGACCACAGCAATATTAATTAAGATCGTTACTTGAAACTGGTTTTTCGAACAAAAAGGAGCCTTTTTTCGGTCCATCTGCTGCTACGCGCCAAACGTCATTAATCCCGAGCAATTGCTCATATTTTACCACTTTATATCTCCCAAAATATTTAACGGGAGATCTGAAACATGGCCGGCCGCATCATCCACAAATGACATCGCTCGTTTAACATAGAGACAAACTGAATTGTAACCAGTGGAACAGTTAACTTGCTTTGCAAACGAACGTTAATTAATAGCTTTGCAGTCCTTTCCCCGTTTGAGGGACCACTGTTTTTCTTTGTTTTATAGTTCTCAGCTCTTTTCGTGTTTACTTTGTTTTAAAATTGTTTCACACCTTTATTTAAATACCTAGGTACTTCCTTAATAATTTACACGGTTCTATAGAATTCAGGATAACGAGGGTTCCTTACAAAATATGATTTGTTCGATTTTAATTGTTCTTTCCTAAAACTCGAATAATAAGCTTTTATGTCAATGTCAAACTCAAATAATAAGACAATGTCTTGTGACATTGACATAAAAGCTTATTATTCGAATTTTTTGCCCCAGATATAATGTAATTTTCTTAATTTTATTGTACCCTCATTTTTAATGGATTTTACTTCTAATAATAATATGGTTCTTCTACCTTTTGAAAATAGCTGTTTTATGAACTATAACATTGTTTTGCATACATAATGCATTATTTAGTTGCCCAGAAACCCACGTCATGTAAATTAACGCCGTAAAAAAAATTGATATATTTTTGGATGGTAAAATTGTACCCAATGATTCATTCCTGAATGTTCAACATAACTCCAATACATTTCGCCATAAAAAGCAGCAACATCAAATAAAATACTTTAATAATAACACCGTGTGCAACACGACGGTCGAATTCCAAACGACGGTAACCGTACGCCCAACGCGCGTGGTATTGGAAGGAAACTAATAAAAATAAAACGCCATATGGACGGGCACAACAGCCAACGTTTGCGTGCCCTGTGCGACTCTTTTAACAATAATATTTCGGAATATTTAGGCCACAACCACAAGCCTTTTCCTCTAGAGAACACAACGCAAGTGTGATAAAACCACCTAAAATCCTTCTTGCAATTTCCAACAATGCAATTTAAACCTTACATAATAAAACATAAGATCAGAAACAGAAAGCTTTCCAACATAAGTAGCAGGCACTTTGTACTTGTAAGTCTATCGAAGAACGTAGTGACCTGTTTACAAAATACTCAGGGACCCAAGCATTCCACACAATACATTCTCTCCTTCATTCCTGTAGGTAGGTATATCTGGAATTGGAACGTTGTCAAGTACCTACCTACCTACCAAATAAATGTAGGTAATTACATATGTACTTATTTACTAACTGTTCAAAAAGTAACTGTACCTACCAGTCAAGTGCCTCTGAATTTTAGTTAAATATACCTACATATTTTATAAGATTCTATGGCGAAGAACTCATGAGAATCATGGGAAGTTTTTGTTTAAGTTTAGTTATTACATGTTATCTACATAAATATAGTAAAAAAGTGAAATGCTGTTTGTTAGTAAGCGCATCAATTCAGAACGGCTGGACCGATTTGCTAGATTTTTGTTTTAAAATGTTCGTCCGAAACACACTTTAACGAAAAAAAAAATGGGAAGATTCGGGAAAACGGAATTTTTACAGGGCGACATTTGTCCGGTCAGTTAGTTTCTTTAAAAAATATTCCGTCTGTACAATTTCGATCTGCTATTGGCTGAAGAAGATGCAATACGACGCTCTCATAACGAGGTATGCCTCGAAGATTGCAAGCACGCAGCAATAGATTGCTTTCCGTTTCGGTAGAAGATTGTGATTGAAAATCAATCTTAGTAGCATGTGTAGGCAGGCATTGCAGTCTAGATCGAAATTCGCGTCAAGATGTCTCAATTTTGCACGAGTGATAATGCGAAGCATTACAGTGCTTTCGATCGAAAAATTTGTTTTTCCTCCTTTCTGCAAATGTTTTTTTTGTTACACTCCTGCTAGTACACAGAACCTACTTTATTTATATATCATTGTATATATAATTTAATGGAGATTAATTCTGTTTCTTTTCAAAAATTGATTTAATGCAGCAGAAACGAAAACAAAAAATCGAACTAGTTTAAAAAACATCCCGTCAATCAAGTATGAAACCTGAAAACATAGTAGTAGCTTGCGAATTTTTTCTTTTTTTTTTTAATCATCTTCTTTTCAGCCATAGGAGGAACCCTAGTGACTCTTATATACAAGATGATAGATGTTTGAGATTATAATTCATAAAAAACTAAATAATATAATATCTATTTCCAACTTCGATCCTCTTCCGTTGCCTAGCAACCAACTACGCAAACCTAAATAGTCTTTGACAGTACCTACATAAAAATGGCGAGGTGAAAAATTTCTCCCATATCGATGGGTTAAATTTTTGAATGAGCGTTATGAGGCGAGCACAGTTGGATTTTCCAAATATTTTTGATTATTACGGTTTTATTATTTGGTATTTATAGTGTGGGATTTCCTGAATAAAATTTCATTAAAACAATTAGAAGCTGTACCCAGGCAGTCGAATTATATAGCTGAAATAAGTCGTGTATGGTATTTATGACACGTATTAATTACGTTCGCTTACTTTGATGAAATCAAAAGAGTAATATAAAAAAGTTGCAAATGAGATTTGTTCACTGATTCCATTAATATTCACTAGCAATAAGCTCAAAGTAAAGACTTTCTGCGAGTATATATTTCCATATTATTATCATTTTACCTTCTAAAATTCGAAAGTGTCTTAAAAGACGTGATTCCAAAATGAGTCCTGCTTTTTATCTTGCCCATTTGAATTTCGAATCAGTTTATTTGGGAAATACGGTCTCAAGTTTGTGCCGATGGTTTCGTTAAAATCTCCATCAGTCGCAATGGCCAGTAGCAATTAAATCAATTGTTTTGTCGGTCGAGGTCGCGTCTGTACAAAAGAGACTACTAGTCTCCTTGATACCGCTAATTAGACAAACCTAGTGGCAAACAAAGCCTCTCCGGCTTTAGACGTTAATGGAATCTGTGAAATGGCACGTTCCCGACGTCATTTTAACAAATAATAATGGGCAGGTGCCAGATGAACCTACAATTTGTATATCCTCGCAATTTCCAAACACGAAATGTACCTACTGATAATAGGGAGCCCCTTTGTTATAAAAGATTTGATAAATGTTTTACAGTTCCTGTCTACGAAACCGATTCTTGGTCGGAAAATTTCTTAACAATGTTCTTCGTAAACGTAAAGGCGGAGACTGACTTGTAACATTTGTTTGTAATGTATCGAGTTTTTGTAACGCGTTACAGTAGTCAGTGCAACGAGCCGAGCCGCTTGATGCGATCGCCGTATCCTCCACTCGACTGTCGGCTATTTCATGAAATCCTTTGAAACGAAAATTCATGGTGCTCGAAGCGAGCGTTCGCCGCGTCTTGTGTATCACCATATTGTAACCAAGCTCGCCGCGAATGATACACTACTCATACATTATAAAAAAATGTTACAAGTCACTCTCCGCCTTTAAAAATTAAGAACAAAATAAAAACATTTTACAAAAACTAAAACAACCAACTTCCATAAAAAAACACTGTCAGTGTCTTTGATTTTGAATTGTACGTTTTTTGCCACCGACTTCCGAAAAAAATTTCACTTTCCAGTGTTTTTTTATGGAAGTCGGTTGTTTTATTTATTGTATTTTTTTAAAATTTTGTTCTTAATATGGGACCAACTTGGAAGCATACCCTTTCATACAAAAAAAGAATTTTCAAAATCGGTCCACAATTGACGGAGAAATCGGTGGAAATAAAAAATAATTAATAAAACACATATGTACGCGACGAACATATAACCTCCTCCTTTTTGGAAGTCAGTTATAAATTGATAATGAATATATACATAGTAAAACCAAAGAGACCAAAGCCAGCAGAGGGTAAATGATCGAAATCGGTTTATAGAGAATGATGAATTAAATAAGGTACGATAACTCCGAAGGTTAGGTAACTCAGTAAAATTTACTTATGAGGTATTATTTCCAAATTGAGAACCTGTTTTTTTGAGACTGAAGGAAAAGAGGGAAGGTACCTACGTTTTCCAAATGGAGGTAGGTATTCCACTCAGAGCACTGATTTCAACAGCACTTGACTTACCGCACCTGAGCACTTACACTAACCGCACTGAAACAAAATTCAGATAAGTGCGGTTCGGTGGAACTATTAATTTTATTTTCAATCCCCGAATGGCACCTACGTAATTTTTTTTTTATTGATGGGTTATATTTTTTTGTTCAAGCAATCAAACAACACGTCTATACAAATCAGTAGAAACGCCCTGAGCACTGCCACTAATCGCACTAAATTGCGTGGTCAAGTGCCGTTGAAATCAGTGCTCTAAGTGGAATACCTTTCCAAAAACCAAATTTTTATTTCCGTTTCATATTGTTCTTGCTCAAAGTTTAACATCATTAAAAGTTTTCTAAAGTTTCGATTACGATTGTAGGTACTGTCTCGGTTTTTCTTTTAATCCAAGAAAAAGGTATTTGGATGAGATGAATTACGTTCGTTGTATTTCTTGTTCTGTAGAATAAAAACCGCCATACTTACTTCTGTGAAATAATAAAAAATCCAGTAGGGAGAATTAATTATTTCGATATTCCGCTGCTGTAATGCATTCGCATGCTTTATTACATACATGAGTGAAAGCCTCTTAAACCTTGCGAGGGTGCTTTACGAGCTTTGCTCTAGCACTAGCTTTAATTGTATGTTGATGTTGCTATTCTGTGTTCTGCGTACTTTTACCTTTATTACAAGCTAGCTAACCCGACAGACGTTGTCCTGTCCAAATTCAATAGACAAAAGGATGTTCCGCATTTCCGGAATTTAAAAATATTCCGGGAAACTTTTCTAATTTTTCTTTTCATAAAAACCTAACTCAGACTATTAGAAACGTTTTAAAACTAACGATGCGCTTATCACCGAACATAATTTCATTTTTATTTACATATGTAGATATTCAGTCATTCAAATCTGTACGTGTCATTTTTAAATCTTTAAGTCAGGTAAAAGAGTTTCGCTAAACGCAGCATACTCGGCTCGTGATCATAAATCCACGATAATTTGTCTACTGGTGAACCTTTTATTTACTCCCTCGTTGAAAGAGGTCAATCCAGAGGGATTGCTTGATAATGCTAGATAGTTAATTACTAATTCTCTGGGAAATAACTGAAAGGAAAGGGATTTGAATATGCGTTGGTACCCACATTTTACACGTTACGCGTTATCTCGGTCGAAGTAAGTAGTAACATTATTTATGATACGCAGAATATAAATGTATAAGTTCGAAAAGCTTGTCTATAGGTAACCCAATATACGTACCTACCTATCTTTTTTTTTTGGGGTGGGGGGGGGGGAAATTATCAAATAACTTCTCCCGCTCTGGGCGGAGCAGGAGAAGACAGACTCTCTCTCTCTCTCTCTGTCTCTCTCTCTATCTCTCTCTCTCTCTCTGTCTCTCTCTCTCTCTCTCTCTCTCTCTCTCTCTGTCTCTCTCTCTCTCTCTCTCTCTCTCTCTCATTTTTGTCAGACTCTTACTGACTAAAACCCACCAGTGTTCCTTCAGTTGCCTGTATATTGCCAGGGGTCACGGTATCCCTTTCGGACTTTCCCACGACCCCGGCATATCGGTCCTAGCGGACCCCTTCCGTTGTGCTGACATCTCTTTGCGGCGCGCGTGAATATACCTATCTTGAAATATATTTACCTTGCTAGGTAACAACGAAAAAGTAGGTAATAGTTATTAAGCGAAATATAATTGCTGTAGGTATTATTTGGGTCACCGCAAATATCTCACTGGTGCGTCTCTCGAACTCGATCGCCAATCAGCATCTTAGTAGTCCGGTAATCGTTTCTTATTATAAGATCCTCGGCCTTGAGTAACAGTAGCAGCATTGTGCCAAATGACATCATTGTATGTAGAATTTATAGGGCCATTTAGGCACTTGCCAACCCCGTAACAATACCTTAGAAAGAACAATTCCGCTGTATTGTCAACATAAGATGTTTATGGGTAATTATGTAAAAAGCATATCTCCTGTTTGTAATAAAAGCGACTTTCGGAATTCGACAGACTAGTACTTACGCGTTTCAATCAGTACTAATAATACTGTAAAGAGAGAGAGAAAATTTTGTGAGTTTGTGTATATGTGGAGGGTAATATCCGGAACCACAGCTCCTACTTGAAAAATCTTTCACCATTTGAAAGGTATATTATGTAAATAGTGCATGGGCGACCGAGCTCTGCTCTGATGAAAATAGAGAATGCTCATTTAATAGTATATGAAAGTTCATCTAATGCTATGATAGTAGGTAGGTATTTACTAATTCCATGATGCCATGATAGTAGGTACTTACAAATTCCATGCTGCCATGATAGTAGGTACTTACTTATTCCATGCTGCCATGTCATTATTCTAAGGTAGCCATCTTGTTCTAAACTTTGGGCGACCGAGCTCTGTTCGGATGAAAATACGTAGAACACGAATTTTCCACTTAAATGAAACGGATCCCTGAATCCAAAAATTGTTTTATTTTCACAAACTCACAATATTTTTGAACGACCTTTCAACCATACCCCACACCATGGGATAGATGAGAAAAAAAAACATCCCCAATTTACGTGTAGGCGAGGTACCCTAAAAAAATGGCGAAACTATAAGGGTTCCTTGTTTACTACGGAACCCTAAAAATTTTACAAAATTAAAGGTACCTCTCCATACAAAAAGTTTTTGATTAAAAAAAAAATATATATATATAACCCTACTTGGCCGGTTTTATTTTAGGTTACTGCTCAGAACTTGTGCATAACGTGTCGTGAACAGAATACCGTCTTCACATGTAAATTGCACCCTTGCGAAGCCGGAGCGAGTCGCTAGTTCTTGAATATAAAGTGAAATCGTGTTAACCTTAAAATACACACGACTTTATTGAGACTCGACTTTAAATCTTTTGAAACGACGAAAACTCCACCTGGCTGGCCCTATTGAAGAAATATTTCATATTCAGATATTGCAATTTCGTGTTCAAACCGGAGAGAAATCAGCGAAGTATTTGAAGAATCCCCCAGTGAGTAATAACTGAGTGAGGGTTGATTAATGACCGGCGCTCGGGGGACGTCAAAATTTTTCCCTGTCCCTTCACTGTTCTGACGCTCGTTCCTTTATGTTATGACTTTATAGGCTCTCGGAACTCACGGAGTGGTTTTCTGCCGCGCCCGCCGTGGTGGTGGGTGCAGCGGAACCCGCGAACAATCACGCAAGCCGTGGGCATAAACGTGTCGTGAATTTTTTTAAGAAATTGAGAAGGTGATGTACAATCTCACCTCCCAAAAGACTCCGCACCAAACATTTTCCCTCTTCATCAAGAAAGTTTGAACATTATTACATCTTTGCAGAGGATTTTCACCTCGTCAATCTAATTTTATAGGCCCTTAAACGAGTAGTTTAATAATTGCGCGCCCGTGATTTTACGAAGTTCATAATTACAGAGCGGAACTACTTTCATGAATGGTCCTCGTAAAATTAATGAGGCTTATTTAATAAGGTTTCACTCGTAAATTTTTAGGCGAAAACGTATAGAGCCAAAAAATTGGATACGTGAGCAAATACATTACACAAAAAAAACGGGCAAGTGCGTGTCGGACCACGCAGAATGAAGGGTTCCGTAGTTAGGATGAATTTATCTCAAGAACAAACTTAACATTGTAGTTGAAAAATATGTTCTCCCATACATTCCAACCGCAAATGTAAGTTTTTACGCACAATATTAAGAGATTTACCATGTTATTTTAAAACCCTATGGTCTACTTCTTATAAGATTTCCTGTAATCTATGAATTAAGAACAATTCTCTGTATATGTTTTTCAAAATTTTGGACTCAGAAGTTTCGGAGATAAGGGGGGAATGGTCAATTTCCTATGTCTTTAAAAGTATTTAATATAAAATTATTTAAAAAAAATTGTGATCCTCTCAACAAGGCCTTTCATTTCATATGTAACACGGTTCAGTTTGAAAAACTTATTTTCTTAATTATCCAATTTGCCCTCAAAAAGTGACCCCCGTATTCAAAATTCATTTATTTACTTTACACGTCCGTGTTTGGGTCACAGAAATTCATATGTGTACCAAATTTCAACTAAATTGGTCCAGTAGATTCGGAGCAAATTGGCTGTGACAGAGGGATAGACAGACAGCCAGCCAGCCAGACACAAGTGATTTTATAAGGGTTCCGTTTTTTTCATTCGGACGTACGGAACCCTAAAAATTGTTACGTTTTCGCTGATTTGGACTTACTCCAAGTTTTACCAGAAAACCTTGTAACTGCCTTGCAATACCGAGTAAAATATTGCAGACATCGGACCCAAAGATCCTAGAAGGCATTTCTATTTCAACCGCTACATCTCAAAGGCCATGTTACCACCTTTGAGTGCTACCGCAGCATCGGTAAATATTTGCACTTTCAACTTGGTGTGTTTATTTTCGTCTAGATAGATTTAAATTAGCTTGGAAGATGTTCTTTAGAGGCACTCGAGCTTTCAGTAGGTATTTGCAAATAATATGTAACAAGTCATAAGTTTCAGTTGAACACTTCTCAAAAGTTTAATGTTGTATACAGCAGTACAGCTGCATAATTTCCAAACAGTTAATTCAATAACATGAACCGATATCCAAACTGCAGTAAACTGCATTAGTCTGAGCGTAATCGGTTAATCTGCAGTTCGCCCCGACTGCACATGGTGCATGATCCACAACTTCGAACTACTAAGTAATGCAGGTCTTTAAATTGAAATCTATCCTGAACTAGCGCCAACTTGAACTGATTCGAAAAGTTTTGCGCTAGTCGACGTCCGAAGTCTTCGCTTATTCTGTTATACACATTGTAGGGTGCGGATTTCGAATGCGGTTTTGGCAAACGAATAGATGAACTACCTGAACTTATTCCAGCGACAACAACTTTTGCATTTCGAGAAAACTCCCGGATGCTATTGTCGATATTGACAGCCGGTTTCCATTCAAAATGCTCACAAACATTAAGCGGATTACCAATGGGAGTAGCAAAAGTACTGAACCAAAACGACTAGTAAATATACAGTAGAAACAAAACAGAACAATAGTAGTATACAAAATTCAAAGAATGACTAAAATTTTTGAGTTTTTTGGTGGTGTCCTCGTAACCCAATTCTAATCCCGCTGCATTCGGTATTTTGTACAAAAAATGTACAAATCTCCACTCGCACTAGCCACAAAGATAAATACTCGGACATCGAACAGTCAACACGTTTTTAATGGAAACCTGTTGGTTTATTCAGAGCGATGTGATATTCAGCTTTGGTAAATGGGTTTGCTATGTAAATGAAGAACGAAACAAATTGAATACATTTCATCTTTGAACATAAATTATTCTATTAGTCATAATTATTTGGGAGCGGAAAAAACTCTTTTAAATTGGATAATTGGTTTGAATTTTAATCTGCATAGTGCTTTCTATACTTCTCTTTGATATTCCAACGCTGAAATAAGTAATGGCAAGATTTTAAAAAGGCTTAATGCTAATAATTGCTGTTCAACATTATAGGTTTATTTCTTTTTCGTCCGAAGCAAAAAGAACAACATTTTACAAAATAGCAAACGTTTTAAAATGTTCACATAATGCACATTTTTACTAACCCACAAGTACTCGACATGGCGCGGCGCTAGGTTCTTACGCCGCAACTGATTTTTGTAGGTACAAAAATTTTAAATTTACAGAAAATGCACAATTGTTTTCTCTTTTAAAACAAGCAGGAGCAAAGTGACAACTGCTTTCGTGTTGCTCGAATAAATGTTTGTTTTGTCGTGGTTTGCAGATACTCTGAATTTTGTTCTTAATGTTAGAGAAAACATATAATTTTTGGATAAAATATACAACACATTCAAATGTTGAATATGTACGTAATATATGTAATTAATGTTGTATTTGGAAACTGGAACATGCACGACAAGGACGCTGCTAGGCATTGTTTCAACTATTTGAGCATTGTGTTCTCCGATAAACTAAATTGATATAAATGCTCTGCCGCTGTGTTCTGCGCTATTGTTAGCCATGTTGAAATCACTGTTTTAGTGTCTATCGTATTACACTGTTCAAATATCGTTATACTGGCAATATTCATTCGAGCAGTAGGTAGTTAGACTCACTGAAACTTGATCGTTTTAATCGATTCTACGCCAAATTGATTCTTGATGAACGATGCCGGTGTACGCTAATAATACTACGTAATTTAGCCGCATTCAACCATTACGGATCATATCGAACCTGGTGCAATCATCGTACCGGTTAAATTTCTCCCTCGCCAGCTTCATTATAAAAGCCTAGAGTAATATTGACGAGATCACTTCAAGAGAGATGATTTTATTCGGCAATGAGCTCATAACGGAGCTATCTCTACCAGAAATGAACGTATTACGACACGATTCTGATTCTACCCTTCAATTCAATTCGCCTAATTCTAAAATCTCAACGCAAACAGGTGAAGGGGGATTCAATGAATTATTCCTTCCTTTTTATTCTCTGGCCGGAGGAAACTGGGTCAAGGTGCATGACAAATTATATCACGGCACAGAGCTCCGGGGTTGTGCAAATAAGGAAAAGCCTTTTTCCAAACGTTACGCTTTTTGCTGATGTACAGAGATTGTATGTTTCACTGCTGGTTTGCTGACTGAGATAGATGAAAATGTATATGAGAGTTTTGTCTTATGTGTCTGCTTTGTATCTTTTACTGTAATTTTTGTTTTTCGCCTTATAATTTTTTAGGACAGCTATTTTTTTGCTTAGGTAAAGCGGTCTGGTTTCACGTCTCCCTTCTGTATCAACATCTTATAAACCTTTAGCCTTTGTCTATCTAGACACAGCTAAATAAATACGTACTTACACGTTTTCTCCTCACGACTTCATTACCAAAATAGAACGTGAATGTCAGGCTCTGTCGATACGGACAAAATTACCAGCCCACTCCAAATAGCATCCACAAGGCAATAACTGACAGTCTGGTACGGAACCGCTCAATCTGAAGTGTCGGTTGTTGTACGACGAAATTGTACCGCAAATTGGGAGTCACGAACCGAATTGAGAACATCAAATTAGAAGGAATATCTGAATGCAACAGTTTCATGGCGGATTGGTTAAAGGTCGTAATATTCCACGGGTAGTTAAGGATCATAACATAACATCACGCCTGAATTCCCCAAAGAGTTAGGCAGGGGTGTACCTATAGTACACCCACATTTCGTCAGTTATATTTAAATCCCACGTAAAAGAGGGCGAGCCTATTGCCATCAACCGGCCTTGTACAAATCCAGACTCTTAGCTGTTACTGAGCAATTCCAGATGGAAAAACCCTATAGCATTATGCCCGTCTAGGGAATCGAACCCAGGACCTCATGCTCCGCAGTAGCGCTTGCGACCACCAGACCAACGCGGCAGTCTTATATTTATAATTAAATGAAGCTTGATTGGCTATTGTAGGTCAAGAGAAAGAGTAGGGGGAAATATGATGAATGAAACGATTTTTAAGCATGTAGGACGGCTCGATTACAAACATAGGTACAATGTGTGACAGGACCAATCACATAGTCACATTCTCTACATCAAACGAAGTAACATTGAGCTAAAATTATTGCTGAGAAATGACTTTTATTTTTGGTGAGAAAAATCGCTGTTTACGGCAGCGCGCAATGTCACGCACGGAAAACATTGTGCCTATGGGTGAATACAGACGTTGTGGGGGTATTTAAAGTTTAAAACTTGTTCTCGTAAAATAAGAAAAAAAAGTAGGATCTTTGACCTTAAATATCTCCGTAACCAAAAGGTTCCCAGGTAAGGTTCAGTACAAAACAAATGAATGCAATGACGGGGAGTACAAGTGACTCTCGGTTTCGTTATGCGTTTTTTTACACCCGTTATTGTCTATAAGAAATTATGATTTTAGCCGAAGTTATTAGAATGTGGTGTATTGTAATAATGAAAACATACTTAAAGTTGCCTCTGTCCTGGGACCCTATCAACCCACCTGCTGAAGCCGATATCCCGCAAATCCCTTTTTGCTTACGTGGCAGTTAAAAATAATTCACTTCCACCTAATTGCGGTATAAAAATTTGAATTCGAGTTCTTCCTTCCTTGTTAATATATCCATCTCTTCCTAGCTATGATTAATGGTCATATTATACCCTCGCACGTATGTGGGTCCCATACAATTACCCCTCGCGGTAGACTAACGATAATTGTGGGTAATACGTAATGTACGGTATCATTATCTTCGAGCGTCTACGGTTCAGGGATCGTGATTATATTGATACTGTTGAATTTATATATTGATCACACATTCAGGTTGTGTTAACTGTTGAATTGAATGTTCAAAAGAATAAAATGTTTGATATTTTCGATGGCAAAATATGCGATTGACTAGTGGACATGTTTATTTACCTTGTTTCTTTTGATGTAAGAAACGCATTGTTAGACTGCTGAAAAGGATTTCTGCACAAATAAATATTTCCTTACCTTATTTCCTATTCCATTTTCCTTCCTATTTTGTTTTGTTTAGAGCAATTAAGAAAATAGTAAAACATAACAAGTACACACTCATTTAACATGTTTATAAAAGTACAAGACAAGAATCTTCACCACCCACTTGGGACCAATCGCCTTCACACTGGTACAACAAATCTAAACTTGAAAATTATGAGTTTATCCTCAAGAGGGCCCCAATCACCGTTGCTCATGGCGATACTATTTTCATTTAAGAGCCAATGCACTGGGTTGGGGAAAATGATCGCTATCCACCAACAAACCCATAGAAATACCTACACATATAGCCTATTTATCGTTTCGTAATAGACGTAGAAAAATCCTGACATTTTGGTCAGTGTCCCAACATTAATAAAAAGTGATCGAAGGCCGATAGCGGTGACACCTGTCAAGGCGACCTTCATACTCCACAATGGGAGGCTTTTTGCACAATTTTGCGAGAAAAGAAACGAGAACGTAAATAGTTTTTTATCCTCTACAAAAAGATGGAACAGCCTGTTATGTAACGACTTTTAAAAGCCAAAATGGACTGAAAGGGATGTTGCGAACTAAAGTTGCCTAATAAGCACGCACAGAAAGAATTTTATTTAATTGCAGTATTTATTTTCTACTACACATTTCATATTTCTTGCTAGATACAAAATGCAGAATTTATTCATTACTAGCTGCGCCCCGCAATTACACTCGTATAAGTCTCGATCCCGTGGAAATATTGGGATAAAAAGTATGCTTTGTTCTAATCCAGGTCATGGTCTACCCATTTGCCAAATTTCATCCGTTTCCGCTCAGCCGTTTTAGCGTGAACAAACAAACTCACGCATATAATATTAGTTAGGAAGTTAGGATTTTAGAGGGAGCTAATTTTACTTAAATTATAATAATTAACAGTAGCT
This sequence comes from Agrochola circellaris, assembly GCA_914767755.1. Taxonomy (NCBI): domain Eukaryota; kingdom Metazoa; phylum Arthropoda; class Insecta; order Lepidoptera; family Noctuidae; genus Agrochola; species Agrochola circellaris. The sequence goes on from OU611859.1 coordinate 13,269,977, forward strand.
CTGACTGAAACGTAGAATTCCCATTTAATATACTGTATATACCTATATATCTGCACTTTACGTTCCATTTTCTGTCTCGACTTTACTCTTCAATAGAGGTATTTGCTTTAAATGCGCAATCGATATTAAAATTTCCAATGGAGTAAAATAAGATATGCTGCAACTTTATACGCTAGTAACGAAGGCACCTCTAAGAAAGAAACACCGTTAGATCTCTCTGTGATATATTGCCAACCTTGTAGCAGCTCATATAGCGTTCAAGGATATCAAGCGCTTTAAATCGCGTTTCAGAGCAATTCCTTTGAAGTACATGAAGGAAATGATCTTTGAGATGCCAAACGAGGACTGCTTCAAAAAAGCGAAGGTGTTATTTTGCACAGGGAACATCGAAATGTAAAAGTGAATATATATTTTAGCGTGGAATACCTTCTGTTTTCATCGCCCGGGTGAGTTTCTCTTTGTTATAATATATAAATTGTTGGGTTGTATATATTGATATCTTGTACTACATCGTCTCAACAAGTTACAACATAACGGTATTCCCAAGACAAAAATCTGAGTAATTGACGTGATATATTTTGATAGTATCGACTTTCCTGACACAGGGACGGGCTGTAACGACATTGACGTCCATACGAGCCAGTTAGCAGTAAATATACGTCTGAAGAAGATGTAAGCAAGATCGCGAGATGCAATAATGGGGGACCCTTCTCAAACAACTTGGGTCTCCTTCGGGATTAGTGTTTCTCCTTTTGCATCACAGCGATAATGTGCTTCCGGGGCTTTCAGATAGTGTTTTTTGTTTTCATTGTTTGGTCTGTTTTGAAGTACTGTATGGCATTTTATTCCTTTATGGAGTATTTTCGTTTCGCTTCTTAAATATTTCTGTTCTGTAGTTCCTATCCTTAGTGCTAGTTATTTGTCTTGTCTATTTTAAAATCTTAACCTCAGCAACATTTCCAGGCATCTGGGTAGCTTGGCAAAATCGAAAAGTAATCTTGTTGCATCAGATATAGATTTAGCAAACACACTTTGCATAATGCCACCATTTGGGTGGTTGTATTCTTAACCGTGTTTGTTAGAATCGTCTTGTATTCAGTCTGGACTGATTTTTAATGTAGATGTTTTCACCATTTCTAAATCTAAATCCAACAAATTAATTTACATAGGTACCTAATCACGTAAACAAACAAACAAACAGGATTCATCCACTTTTCGACATCGCCGTCACATGTCACTTAACTTTTGAACCTCATCTTGTTATTTGCATGTTTCCTTAACACGGTGGTCACGTCTTAAAACTAACTTCAAATTAAACTCTTACTCCTTCACTTTAAGTTTTCTAAATTAACAAAGTTTTGTCTAGTCACTTGGGAATCTACTTTTGAATATGTATGTACTTCCGTTCCTTGTGAAAATACTGCTTTAATTATAAAACATGCTGAAATTCAAATCGCTGCAAATCCCATATGTATGGTTGGTACAAAGTAGATGTATAGTTTTATACCCAGCGAAGGTTATCGCTTAAATTCGCTTATTAAAATGCAGCAAAGCGCTGTACGTGTCGCATTTTAAAGGCTTGAAGCTTTACGTGATCCACGTTTCACTTGTTTCGAGGTTACTGTTTACTGAACATACAATGTGAACAAAATCGGAAAGTAACTTTCAATCAGACCACATTGTTTGTTGTTTTAGATTTTTATGGCGAAATTTACGATTCTGCATTTTATTCTCAGTTTTTTTTTAACGTTTTTCAAAGAAATGTTCAGACTTTGTATAGCCCAATTCAAACTTAATGGCGGCTCGGAACATGAGGTGAGTCGCTGCGCAGTAACGAATTCATGTGTCAGCGGGGGTGCGGGGTGCGGTACTGCGCAGGAAGTAGCTAACTTCCGAGCCGCTATAACCACGGATTTTAGGAAAAACAACTGTAAAGTCCTCGCATAAGGTTCAGTTTGCGCTACAACTTCATATATTTTAAGACATTTTCATCGGTACTAGTCAGTCTAAAATCAACTTTATTTACACTTGAATAAAATCGATGTTTGTCTAAGTGGAAAATTCGTGTTTGTTTACATGTTTGGCAAATAAATTGCGAACGCAGATTAAATCGAACTATACGACTTCACTACAATTTTCCACGATCGTAGCGAGTAGCTAACTTCCGAGCCGCCATTAAGTTTGAATCGAACTATACGACTTCACTACAATTTTCCACGATCGTCCCACTCGGTCCTTTAACGTCAATTGCAGTAATTCTGCACGTGAAAGGACTTTCAAGTTACTGTAAGCCGATTTCGAGTTGAATAATTTGAATTTAATCTGACATTGTATTCCCAATTTTTTTATAATTTCGTCATGTACATATAGTAAATACCTATTAATATTCTATGTTATTTGTGACTAGGAATCATTCGCATTGTAAGCTACGGTTGACATTTTGTCACTATTCGAACCACATTGGCTACAACGTGCGACGACAGTAATGGGAACGTAGCAGATGATTGAAGGGTTACGCAGCTTCGCTGAATATACAAACACGCAATATTCCGGCGAGATAAAAAGTAAAACGGCGTATTGATCATAGAAGATGACAAAGTACTTTCTTTTAACTCAATTTGTAGAAGGAACTTAGTATTTGGAACTTGTATTGTATTAGATTTCGTTCCGACAGTACATCATGTGTTACTCACCGCAATACTTGAGAGTTGCTGTTTTAGTTCTGAACTAATGAGATTTTTGTTTAAGTCCCTTGGGGCGTACCCCAGCAAACGAAGTTTCGTAGCTTGTGATATCTATAAATGTGCTGACGTCTTTAGTTCTGTAATTTAATTTCCGAATTTATATAATTCATAAGCTGTTTTTAGCTGTGCAGGCATCTAGCTGATCCTTTTGAGCTACGAGTAGCACATTTTGCTTGAATACTATATTATTAATACGATCACAGAATAGTCCAGAAGGCACTCCGAATTTTACGTATGAAGCTACAAGTATGCGGCGAGCTCGTCTTCTCGGGTAAATTCAGTGAGCATAACGTAGTCAGAAAATATAAGAGTTACACGATAGAAACATAGGCAACTTGTAGGTGAATATAACTGTAGGTAATTAGCGCTGTGCAACCTGAATTGTCAAAACTCGCTTTTTATTTGAATGATTTTGCGGATTGAAACATCTGTACTAATCTGTGATACGATTAAAAACCAGTCGTAGTAACGAAGAAATAGGACTTTAGATATATCGGATTGAAATTACACTCAAATATATGAAATCCAAAATATCATAGATTCGAAAAGCAATTTCATCTTGTCAGTATCGCACAGACATTACTATCTGATCAATATATATAGGTACTGCCACGGTTCTAATCCCCAAAAGCGCGCTTGCTCCAAACCCCAAGTATTAAGAAACTTCGGTATAATATTTGCGAAAGAAGAAAATATTTTACATAAAATGGAGCTAAATACAGTAGTATTTAGCTATATACACTGCTAACTTCTCGCTGACTAATTTAAATATCCGTCTGCGTATCCCGGAGGAAATAACGAACGCTTTCACACTATTCGCTCGCAAATGAAAATGTACAACATTTTGCTTCTGATAATATTGATGCCTCTACTTTTTTTTCTTTTTTATTGCGTGAACCTATAAGCGGGTGTCAGTTTTTATCAAAATTATTCTGATCATTCAAATTCAAAAGTCATTTATTCAAACTAGGCTGATAATCAGCACTTTTCGAACGTCAAAATTACATAAGACAGTCCCCCAAAACGCCCACCCTTCACCACTTCCTAGTGCGTTAGCTGGGAAGAAGAAGTGGCGCAACAAACTCCCCAGCAGCACAGCTGTCTGTTCAGTTAGAAAGAAAAAAAATGACTCTATATAATAGTATTCAACATACTTAATTAACCTAATTTAAATTATTATCCATATGTTAGCTAGCACACGCCAATATACCAAACAAAATCATCGAGAACTATACTCGGGCAGAAATAAAAACTAAACGTAAACAAAACTTAACGTCTTAATAAAAGCCTCCAGGCATAAAGGGCGTGCCCGCTTACATAAAGCTGTAACTGGAAGTTATAAATGATAAACTAGGACCATCGAGGTAAAATAAATAAACAGTTAATTACTAATAACAATAAATAATATGATCTATTGTCGAGGTCACTATACTCCATAGGTTTAGGTAGTTAAATAAAGGTAAACAAATCATAAAAAGGGTTTTTATAGTTGACACTTTCCAGATTCAAATACGATAAACCAAACTAAATCTATTTTAGAATTTTACAATAGTTTCCTCTTTTATTTATCTATGTTAAACTTTATCATTTATTCTTAAACTACTCTTCGTAGATGTATACTGCTTTAGCACAATTTTTTAGTAAGATTTATAATAATAATATAATATTTTGCAATCTGTCTATTGTAAAGAGCCCAAACTCTAAACGTCAACGAATTATAACGTTGCTAAATTGAAGAGTACAACTGTGACGTAGCATGACAACTGAAGTGACAGGTATTACGTTTAGTCGGTTACCGGACAGCTGTCTCGCCACGTGGTTTTTTGTGTTTACCTTTATTTAATTACCTAAACCTATGGAGTATAGTTACATATTGCAATACAACTCATAAAAAAAAAACATTGTAATGAGTAGATTATGTCAACAATAAATTAAAATTAAATTAAAATAAACAATTATATGAACTCATACAACCTGTCAGTAGGTAAGCTAATTCTGGTGAAAGAACATAAAAATTGTCTTGAGTTAATCACAGCGACCAACTATTCTTATCATTTAAGTAGTCGTTGATAGAATAGTATGCCTTTGAACAAAGGTTGGATTTTACTTTCGTTTTAAACGCATTAAAAGGCAAATCTAGCAAAGAAGAGGGTAACTTGTTATAAAAGGTTATACCAAGCCCAACAAATGAGTTATGAACCTTATGAAGCCGGTGAAAAGGAACTCTTAGTTTTTCCTTATTTCTAGTGTTAACATTGTGAAAATCACTGTTCTTACTGTATAAATGTAAATGTATTATTGAGATTGTTTTTCAATGAACTAGTTTATTATCATTATCAGCTCTTTGATTCCTTTTGGTTTATGCTGCGTTATTTCCAAAGGTAGCTTGGGAATCAACGCGTAAAGGCGAAAGCGTCAGGGTAACCCGCGATAGTCAAATTTTCTTACGTTTTTGCAATTTGCAGGTCAGTATCAGGTTATTTGTTGATCTTAATATGATTCGCGACCGTGTCTTATATATATTTATAGCATAAGTAATAATCATCATCAATACAACTCCATAACTTAGAATAATGCTAAAATGTCATGATTTCATGAAATAGTCATTCAATTGGATTATATGAACTTAGAGAGATGTGTTGATGATTTTCATGATTATAATTCTATAAATATATTTATTTATTTATTCACTCCAAACGTACAAAATATATTCATATATTTGATACACTCTGATACTGACCTGCAAATTGCAAAAAACGTAAGAAAATTTTAATTTCCCGGACTACCTTAGCGCATCCCCCTTAAGGCTCCACTTCTAACAGCAGATGCTTCTAACTAGCTTTAATGACCTAACAGTTAGTAGTCGAAGCAATTGTCTCCTCTACACTTTTGTACCCTTTGGCCGCTCCGACGTCGAATGCCTATTTCCTGCAGGCGATTGCCACTCAGTAGTCAACAATCACATTAAATGGGGCACTTTTATGGCAGACTTGTGTTCAGCTTATCATTCAGTGCACTTAATGTTGGCTCCCAGCGTCGTAAATGACGCTCACAATATTTCTTTTTATTATGATTACGATTGATAACGCGCATTTTGCTGCGAAATCGATTTAATTGATTTAGAAATTTGAGAATATGGGGACGGGTTGGTTATCTTGTTCTTAAACAATAAACAAAATTTAACATCATTATGATTTTTTTAGTGTGCTACCAAGTTCATATAGCAGTACCATATGAACTACTTAGTGCGGATTTCACCAATGAAATTGAACGCGTTCAGCACATCTAAACGCGTTCAAGAGCTGTCAGTGTACAATATTCCATAACAATTTTGACACTGACAGCTCTTGAACGGGTTTTAAAAATGCTGATCGCGTTCAGTTTCGTTGGTGAAATCAGCCCTAAGGCTTCATAATATTAAACTTGATTAGTCAATACTAATCAATAAAGATACTTTAATATTTGCCCGATATTACTGCCTTTAAGCTTCAAGTATAAAACTATTCACACGTCAATACGTGTGAATAGTTTTACCCCTCTAAGATATTTTTGTTGTAACAGAGCTCTTTCAGAAGTAGCTCGTCCGCGGAAATACCAGCATAACTATGTATATTCTGCGTAACGTTGTTCTATGCCGGTTTAAAGGATATGACTGCCATAATTCTGCAATTATAATTATACTAATTTAGAGGAGTAGAGGAAAAAGAATCAGACGTCTACACAGTCTGGCTAAAGTACCCATATATTCTAGCCTATGTAAGCATGTTACTAGACATCTGCTAACACGCCTAAATCAATTTGAACAAACGCAATCTCTAGTCGTCTTAAGTCTTGCTTAACTTACTAGCCCATCATAGGCTATATTTATCTTAGTAAAAGAGTCGTCTATGCTGTGAAACTATAGGTTAATTAGGTAATTATTTTAGTCCATACCATAATCGTAATATAAAGCACGTAGAACGTTCTCACTGCTGGGACACAGCCCTCCTCTTTGAGAGGGCCGTAATCCACCACGCGAGCCCAGTGCGGGTTGGAATGTAAGTCCACTATACCAACAATTTGTACTACCTATCTCTCTCTTCAGCTTTTATTATTTAATCAATTATACGATACCATATGGCAGTGAATATAGAGCGCAGCGCTCGCCGATGTTTTCAGCGCTCTAACCGTCTGTCATGCATCAGAATGGTATAGAAATCGGATCATACCACAGTACCAATTGTTGAAAATGTATGGAAAATGGAATGCTGTCGTACAGCTGTATATTTCCAATATTGGCAAGGATAAAAGTTGTATCGAAACATGTTTTTCGATATATTCTCCTTTTAATCGAATAGTACTGAAATTCCTCACGATTTTTGATTAATTATTGCAATTTGTGCTCTTCTGAAATGGATGGACGAAATGTATCATTTTTTTATGACTTCTACTATAATTTGTTGAATGATTTTTGTAAGTTTTCCCTGGTATTTATTTGTGTATTTTCATTGTTACAGGTAAAAACAAACACTGGTTGGAAACTAGCTGCTAAGGTTGGGCATGCACTTGAGAAATGTGCCACAGATTATTGTGTTCAAAGGAGACAATAATAATCTAATAATTTGGTAATTTTCAAACTATGAGACTGATATTAACTAGGCTTATTCTAACATTGCTTTCTGTAAAGCATTAAATGTGATCAATGATTAATTTAAAACTTCCAATGATGCTATATTCACGTAAGAATAGCTTTTTGTTTTTCAGTAAAACGGTAAACGTTTCTTTACTTCTAGGATTAGTCGCTCACCTAAAATAAACCTGGTCTATGTTTACCGTGGGCAAATGAAAAGAAACGAACTGTTTGCACGACTACTAGTTAGCTTGAACTCTGGTATCGACAGCAAGCAAACCTATTAAAGCTCTCATTCTCTGCAACATAATATTCACTGAGAAATTTTATTTTTATAGCGAAAAATAATAGATTTACAATTCGTGGAAATTTTATATTAGAGTACTTCGGAGAAAATGTAGTTACCTAACTTCGGAGAAAATGTAGTTAACCTTACCCTTACTTTTTTTTTTAAACATATACACATACATATTTAAACATATACATATATATTAGCCAAGAAAAAAGACAATTTTCTGTCAATTCTTTATTAGACAAACGTTCAAAACTTACATAGTTCTTTCATGCACAACATATCAAAAATTATTTTAACATTTCTTCGTTCTTAAAAATTCCACTGTGTGTAAACAGTGGAGTGGAACAATAAGACGAGCCAAAAAGGAAGCTCACTTGTTTTTCGTAGCGTCGTAGCCGCGTAGCATTGTTATAGACTACGGCGTAGCACTTCCATACGTCTAATAGCAGTTACATACTGATTCGCTCACGGGGACTAATACAGTCGGTTTTGATGCCAACATTAGCTTTACGATTATTCTATCGAGCTTACTGGCTGCCCAAAGCACTGGTCATTTAGCCATGGTAAAGGTCCCTACAGAACCACGGAACTACAGAATGGTTGGATAAAATGCATGAATGAATAAATGGTTGGTTGAATGGTTGGTTGGAATGGTTGAATGGTTGGAATGGTTGGTTGGTGGTTGGTTGGTTGGTTGGTTGGTGGTTGGTAGGGAACTACAGAATGGTTGTGTCCGCTATTTTGCAGTTGACTTTGTCGCTTCTCATGCCAGAACTATTTCTCTTGCTACTAGATAAACCGCGGGGGCACACAAACTGCATGCAAAGTGTCAAATGACAAATAAAGTGGCTGCAGTCGCCGCCGGCATCACTCGCGGTTCCTGCCGAGTCTAAAATGTGTACACCTCATAAGTACGGTTTAATTTTACACATAAACCACAGACAAAAATATTCACATTCTCTTTGAAATCCCGATCCATTACATTTTATATTCAGACGTAGGTATTCTGTATTCATACTTTAGTCAATTATTAAGTTTAATGTTCATGTAAACTGTTACTACGTAATACAGTGTTAATTTCACATTCCTTTTGGTTAATTCATTATTATCACACGTATCTCGATGACATGTTTGTGTTGGGTAATTATGTGAAGTACAATATTAACCTCTTTACATAGAAGTGCTTCCCTACATGTTCGCGGATAAAGTCATTAACTTGCTTAAGCTAAGCTACTATGAATCACCAATCACTTCTGAGGTGATCAAAAATAATCATTTTTTTTCGTGGTTTGGCATTTAGGTACTTTTAGTTGGGAGCATATTGACCATCCACTGTTTCAGAACATTCAAGGGTAGAAAAATAATTGCAAACTTAATAAAACCGTTAACCTCAAAATGCCACTACATCCAGGACCAGGTAAAAAGATAAAAGAATACTATACAATGAATTAAGTTGTTCAAGTGCTTCTGTTACGTTTTATTTCTTTTTAAGCTTTTTACCTGTCTTAAGTGTTTTTCAGTTTCCTTTTGGTCTAAAAAACTAACACATTATTACATTTGTCTCCTTCTTCGTTTTGTCAATGGCACGACAGTGAATTAGATATTGTTGGCCCAAAACGTCGCCACTTCCACGGCATCATCAGTGGCAGCGTAAAGGTCACATGAGGCTGCATTTTTTGGGGCACATAGGGCTGGGTAAGAAGTGGGACATAGCGCCACAGCTCACATCTACACCCTGCTCCCGACCACCCTAGTTTAATTATACACGTAGAACTAACATTTTCTCGAAAGAAGAATTAAAGGAAAATTTGAATTCATTATAAGTTTATGTTCTACAGCGGAAACGTACAATAGAAACTGATTAAAAAGTGTCCCACGGTTCCTCTTAAAACTTGGTAATGTTCCGACAATCCGCCATTTCTTTGCCACAGAAAGTTGCTAAGTGTTTTATCATAATTTTATGAGTAGAATCTGGTTGGATGTGTACATCCAACCAGATTCTACTCATAAATTCATTGATTCTCCTAATTTCTTTCATATCAAATCATTAGTAGCAGATACTATCAAGAGACAAAAATATCTGGTGTTCTGACGATCAACTTCATACCTACTCGGGTATTGGATAAAGAATCGTTACTGTTCGAGTATGGCTTGAAACGTATCCATTACAGATATATTTGTATCTTAACAGAAGTATCGCTGCTATTCAGGTATCGATATCTTTTCAAAATCCCTCCCTATTATATAAATGTTAGTGCGGATATATGTATGCTCACTTTTGAACTCTACGAGTACTTACTATTCCGCAAGGCTATTATCGTGATATTTCCCCCGTACATACACAGCATCTAGTTTACATACCACACACAATAGTTGAGGTTACGAATGAATTTACATATTGCATTCTAAACACGATGCGACCGCAAATATTACCTACGTGTATCTGCGCAAATATTTGCACTAGTGATGTCCTACGAGTTTTCCCGCTCGACTCATATTTACTTGCTGCAGTCGACTCGCTAAAAATGTATAAATTGAGGCATAGAGAGATATGTGACGTAGCGGGTAAAATGTTACAGTTTCACGGAAAGAGGATCCAATATTAACTCGTGTCTGCCAGACGACGTAACCACAGAGATATCTTCCTAAACCGAGCGTGCCTCGTAAAATATTTGAGACGAAAATCTTGAGGCTTGTTTATTTTCTTGAAGAAAAGTATGAACCTTCAAATGAAACGCTTTAAACTTATGCATTCTTCAGAGTGGTATCAAAATTTCTTTATGCTAGAATTAATCTTGTACAAAATAAAATTTATTATAATCAAGACATTTCTATTCAGGATCGTAATGATGCCTCCGTGAATGAATAATTAAATATTTCAATTGACTTTACAATCTTTCTTGAGCACCATCAATGAATATTGGGGGTCACTCGAGCAGCATGTCAAGCATCCCTAATTCACACAATGCAGGCATTATTAAAATATTAACGAGTATATAAAGTGAGTGTTATGTCCCGACCGGGACACAAAAGGTCAGGGCCTGCAATGTAAAGATATTTTATAAGGGGTCAACTTGACTAATAGTTTAGGGGAAGTGTGAACATGCTTTGAGTGGTGGTGGTGGTTACGTATCGGTTATTTTATTTTTATTCCTTAGTTTTAGCTGAAAAGTTTTCTCGTTGGTATAAAACAGAAGTTTGTCTGTAAATACTGCTGAAAAGGGTATTTTCCAACAGACCATTACAATGAATAATTTTCTGGAAGATTTGTCAATCGTGCTGAACGATTTCTTGGCATGTTGTATTGTATTGGACTGTACCTAGGTTACTTAATAAATTGCAAGACCAAAATTAGAACTCATCTTAGCGTAGACATTTTTGACGTCTCAGCAACAATAAAAAACCGGCAAAGTGCGTGTCCGACCACGCACATAGAAGGGATCCGTAGTTGGGATGAAATAAGGAAGGAAGGAAGGACAGCGAAGTGATCCTATAAGGGTCCTAAAAAAGATACAATATCAGACGGAGCAAATACTATTAAGATAATTTCAAGGAAAATATGTAAAGTTTTCAGCGTCCTCCACTCAGAACATTACGTAGAAGTCGCGCTCCATCGAACACTGAAAGCGTTGAATTGAAACAGTTACAAACATTTTGCTCTCTAGTAAAGTGGAATAGTTAGCTGAACGTAGCATGATAGTCAAATACGAGGGCGAAATTACAATACTTACTAAACGAAAGCGTTTAACCAGCCACTGTTAAATTTCATTTGGACCAATTAACCGTTTTAGACAAACGTAGAAATGATAGTGCAACCATATTTAGCGTAGCACCAATTGGGACATTTTGGTCTAGTAGAATTTTATCATTGGCTTATGCAGATGCAGCAATTTGACGGAGCAAAATCTTCGTAATTGTTACCTAATGATATTATTTTATTGTTTTAACTATGAAATTCACCGCGGTTAGTAGGTTCCCGTACTCGATATTGCTATCTGTAGGTTGCAGTAAGTTTAAAATAATTAAAACCAAGGGTACCTATTATGACTCCCATTTCCCTAAATGCTACGACCCATATCTACTTCCCACCTTTTACCTTACATAACAATTATTCAAGCATTTAATTCTAAGCTAATATTTCAACACGATTTTCGCGCAATTGTTTATTTAAGGGAGTTTATTTTTTGAATATCGTTATAAATTTAAATACCTGAACTGTAAACTGAAATACAGCCCCCGAGCTCAGTTAACAGTACTCTGTTATATTACATCGCCCACGTTCGCCCGTGTTGGGATAAATAAACAAAGTTATGCACACATAAAAAGACAGTAGGTATAAGCAGATAACGATTGCAATAGTACGATAAGTAGCTGTCAAGTGTCGCGTATGGCTTGTAAGAAGGGTCATTAAAGGAATTCACTATTCAATATCCGTGATTTTAAGAATTCACTATTCAATTTCCGTGATTTTAAGAATTCACTATTCATTATCCGTGATTTTAAGAATTTACTATTCATTATCCGTGATTTTGAAAAAATAAATGGTATTAAGCTTGATAGCATAACATGTTGCTTTTGTCTTGATTAAAAACAGCAACGATAAAAATATATTTAGTTTTTTTCACTTCCCAAGATTTCAGAAAGTGTGGTTGCTTTTGCCAAGACTAGACGTCCGGCGTTTTGCCCAAGACTACCAAATATTAGGCGCTCTTGGCACAAAACCATTAGGAAGAGTTTTTGCTAAAGGCTCGCAGGCAATGTATCGCCTCAGTCGTTGTAATAAAATGATAAATAGCTCTAGTTTTCAAGTCTAAGCTGGGCTGGATTACAAACGAGATAATAGGAATTAGACTATACTAGACTTGTTATGTAAAGGCGTGTACGCACCAACGGTCAAAACATGGCGAACACGTATATCGAACACGGAACATTTGTTTCGTACGTGTGGACGTAAATTAGAAAAACGAACACCATACGAACACAGTTCGATTTGTGTTCGCGCTCAACCGCCCCGCTCTCACCCGCCATGGATTGGCCGTTGGAAGTGGTCGACAGTGAAGTAACCAAAAATTCTCCGAACAATGCTGCTACTAAATATGAAGAAATTGCTAGGCATTTTGAAAAAGATTTAGAAAAAATTTTGCTCAGTATTAGTGATTTTAAAACATTTATATTTATAATTCTTTGGACGTCGCTTCTCATTCACATTAAAAATAATTTCAAGTTACATTTAAAATATTATAACTGTAATTATCTATAGTCTTCATTTATTTTCGTTGCTTATATGTTTAGTATGTATGTATTTATGTATATATTATTTAGGATATGTATTTATCTGTTTATCTATTCTAGTATATTGTATAGGTACTTATTATTTGCACCAACGACAGCCCCATTTTATGTCCAGGCAAATCACTGTCCATTCTAAGGTTGCCTGGAAGAGATCGCGGAAAGCGATAAGGTCGCCCATTGTATATTTTGTAGTGCATAATTATTATTTCTTGTTATGTATTTTTGTGGTGTCCAATAAAGTATAGATAAATAAATAAATTATCATTTCAAAAGTTGACATTTTAGCGGACCTCATATCTCAACCTCAGTGGACCGCGACGTTAAACTGACACGTTCTCCTTGAGTTCTAGTTAACGAGTTTTCCTGTTCTCATCTTAATATTCATGGACGGTTCCTAGGTGGCTGACGTACCTAGTTCCTCCAGCCAGAGGAAACTCCGCGTCTTAATTTTTCCATGAATTCTTGATACTTTCGCCCAGAAATTGTTGCTAAGTTTTGAAATGTGTTTGTGAGAGTATATATTTATTTATTTATTTATTTTATTATTTATGTACACACAGTAAAATACATAGAGTTACGACATAATTATAATTTGAGTACAAAGGTACTGCTTATTTCTTAAGAAATTTCTTCCAGCAGACCTGCGAAAGGAGAAATGAGAAAGAAATGTAGACAATAGTGTGTGAGAACAAAAAGAGAAAAATATAAATTTGCAAAGTCTTATACTAAAAATATCAAAATATACCTACACGTATAAAGCAATAAATTAACATATACTTAAATAAATACATAAAACTTAAATATATAAACATACATATTACAGGTATATAAATACTCACAGTAGAGAGGAAAGGTAATGCTCTTTTACTCGATATTTGAATTGTGAAATGGTTTTTAAATCACGAATGCTAGGCGGAAGTGAGTTCCATAATCTTACTGCATGAACAGAGAAGGAATAAGAATAGTAGCTTGTTTTATGAGGATGAGATTTAAGAAGGGATCTAAGGTGTGATCTACATGGAGCTTCGCTAGGGCGAGCGTAAGAAAAACGCTCACGCAGGTAGAAGGGATAGGACGGGTTGTGTAAAATGTTGAAAACGAGACATAAAATCCGAGTGTTCCTGCGAAGGCGGATTGGGAGCCACTTGAGTTCCTTGCGAAGGTGAGAAACATGGTCATACTTTCGAAGACCGAAAACAAAGCGAATGCACAAGTTTTGTAAGCGCTCAAGCTTATTTAATAGCTCCTCAGTAGCATCCAGGTAGCAGGCGTCGGCATAATCTATAATCGGCTGAATAAGTGATTGTGCCAAAGAAATTTTAGTCTTCAAGGGCAGGAGACTTTGAAGGCTTTTCAACGAATGAAAGGAGAAATGTACTTTTCGACTGACCTCATTGACCTGAGCACGCCACGAAAGATTGGAGTCAATAATTACACCCAGATCTTTGGCGGTTTCGGTAAAGTCAATGCGAACACCATCGAGATACAAAGGCATTAGAGATGTAACGTCAGCCGCACTGCGAACGAATCTGCTGCCTATGATCATGGCCTGGGATTTGGTTGGATTGATTTGCAAACCAAATGACTTCGCCCAAACGCTGATGCAAGCCAGGTCACGATTCATAGCAGCAATTGCAGAACCCGCGTCAGCTACAGTAAAATGTCTGTAGAGCTGCAAGTCATCTGCGTAGAGATGAAAACTAGAGGAGATTACTCTGGTAACAAAGTTAATAAATATTGAAAAAAGAAGAGGAGAGAGAACGCTACCCTGAGGAACACCCTCAGTGAGGCTACACCAATCAGAGAAGGACTCCTCCAGGCGAACACACTGAGAGCGTCCCCGAAGATAAGAACTGAACCAAGCTAAAGCGGAAGAAGAAAAATTTATAGCTTTGAGGATACCTAATAAAATGTCGAAATCCACTGAGTTGAAGGCGCTACTAAAGTCAAGCAATACGAGAACAGTAAGGGACTTATTCTCCATTGCCCAGCGGATGTCGTCAGTTACTTTCAAAAGCGCGGTTACAGTACTGTGGCCTGAGCGAAAACCGGATTGAAATGGGGAAATTAACGAGTTTGACGCCAAGAAAAATGATAATTGTCTATGAACTATGTGCTCAAAAACTTTGGAGAGAAATGGGAGAATAGAAATAGGTCTAAAGTGGGTCAATAAAGTAGGATTGTTAGTTTTAGGTAAAGGTATTATGTGAGCCTCTTTCCAAACTGCCGGAAATGAGCAAGACGAAAATGAGTGGTTGAAGATGTGAGTGAGAATAGGAAGTAAGGAGGGTAGGATAAGAGTTATCATTCTTGAACACAACTTATCATTACCGACTGCTGAAGAAGTAATCGCAGATATAGATTTCTTAACGTCATCCTCAGTAACAACGCTAAGCTTAAAGTGAGAACATTGTGGTAACGGCAAACCAGCAAGACTCTCTAGTGTCGCAGCTTTGACAGACGGATCAAGAGAAAAGGGAAGGAGAGAGAAATGCTTATTGAGATCATTGAGGTTCACGTCCTTACACTGGTTGGTAGGTGACTTGCCTATGCCAACAGATTTGAGAAATTTCCATACATCGGAGGAACTGCGGTTATTGAGTTGATCGTGGAAATAGCGTCTCTTGGCATCTTGACACAGATGACTGCAGCGATTACGCAAGGATTTGTAATAAGAGAGATTCAGCTCTGAAGGTCTGCGCTTATATCTGCTCTTAGCTTTATCCCTGCGAGCCATAAGCTCTTTAATTTGTAGTGTTATCCATGGTGCAGGGTTATGTCGAACTTTGACACGTCGGATAGGGGCATGGTGATCATATAAGTCGAGAACGGTTGCGTTAAAACAATTCACCTTATCACCGATGTCATCTTTCTCAACCAGAGGGGTCCAGTCGAGATCACCGGCATCGCGCTGCAAGGCCTCCAGGTCTATACCCTTGTAGTTACGGAGATATAAAAGCTCGGACTTACGCTTGGGAACACGAATACGATAGGAAAGGTAAATGAGATCGTGGTAAGAAAAAGTAGCCGTAAGTTGACCATGGCAAGAAACATTGTTAGGAGAGGAAACAATCATAAGATCAAGAAAAGAGGGTGTACAATTTGGAAAATAGTGAGTTGCAGAGAGAGGCAAAACTTGAAGATTGAAAGAAGATAAGAGTGAAAGCAGTTTAAGGGAGCGAGAGTCATTTTTAATCAAGCACGTATTAAAATCACCCATTAAAATAACGTGCTCATACATGGGGCAAAGATCACTGAGAGTTGAGTCGAGAGAATTAAAATAGTCAATGTGAAGATTAGGACTGTAGAGCACTGCAAGCAAAACTTTTGTATGATGCACAGTGATTTCAAGAAACAAATATTCAGCCGACTCAGAATACCGAGAAGGAGATGAACTGACCACCCTGTAGGGTAAATCAGCACGGAGGTACATAGCAACACCTCCTCCACCTTTGCCGGTCCGATCGTTGCGGATCAAGACGAAGCCAGGGAGTGAGTATTGAGTAGAGAGGAGAGATGGCTTCAGAAAGGATTCCGATATCAAGAGAGCATCCAGGTGAGCACTGTTAAAGGATGCTAGAAGGTCAGAATAATGGCCAGGAACACTCTGAGCATTTATGTGAGCTATATGCAGATTCTTAGGGTCATTGGAGAAAAGAGAAGAGATTTTATCATGTAATGTAAGTGGTATGGAAGAGTCACTATCCGCACTAACAAAACTAGTAGAAGAAGAGCACGAGAAAAAGCTGTCGTTAAGATCAGTTACATCATCCATGAATAATATACCTAAATTATAATATAAATATAAAAATACTATAAATACCTAAAATACTAAAGTAAAATAATTTTAAAATATAAAAGCACTAATAATTACAGAGTTTTCCTTGAATAGAAAAACCTCCCCCACTCGCTAGTATATTAGCAGAATTTTTAAAGATACACATTTAAACAATTGAAAGATACCTAATTTAAGAAAAATAGAAACAGAATAAAAATAGAACAAAACGAGAACAACCGATTCACACATCAAATTGTACGTAAAATGGAACGCGGCGCAATGACGGATGACGAGCAGTGACACTGACATCTACGTCTTAATGTCAAAACATCAAAACTAAAGAAAACTTTAGATACGTACCGGCAGTAATAAAAATAAAAAGTAAAATGATTAGCGGTGAGACAAAATGAAAATTAGTTATTTAACTACCGGCCCAAGATGATTATGAACATGCAAAGCGGCTAAGTTGAGAAGTGGTGAAGTAAATGGACAGACAAAAACAACGAATGTGTTACTTGCGCAGCTTCTTCCTCGTTCTCTTAGCGGGAGTAGCCAAGATTGCGGCTTTAGGAGATCCAGGTTCTTCAGATTGCGCAGAATCCTCGGTGTCGACTGAGCAAGACGGGAATTTGGCTATTAGATCATGAAGTTCGCCTGCCGTTTCGATCTTCCGGCGGGATTTGTCTGGGCAAATAACGACAATCTTGCCTTCCATGGACCAGCAATTTGGCATACCGAAATGCTTACGAGCAGCTGCAAACACACGATGCCGGACTTGTGTCAAAAACTCGGAGATGGTGATCCCGGTACCCTTGAGAGCTTTCTTGCTATCCCATACAAGTTGCCGGTGCTCCATTTTGAAGAATCGTACTAGTATGGGTCGGGCCTTCTGCTGTGAGAATCCAAGTCTATGACAAACATGGATAATATTCTTGTCCTTGCATACCTCTGTCAATTTAATTTGATCGGATATGATGTTGTGAACCACATCAATTAACTTTCCGTTATCCTTCTCTGGAACACCATGGAAAAGCAGGACCTTTCTTCGCATGATGGTTTCATGCCTATCAAATCCAGCAGCAAGCAGCTCAATTTGAGTTTTTAACTTAGAGAGCGCCTGACAGACAAACAGCTTAAACTCGGAGAACTCACGTGCGATGGATGCAATGTCTGGTGAAGCTGATGTGGTACCAGTGGTAGCATGCTGCAATTTAGCTTCATAGTCCTGCATGCGGGAGCCAAACAACCGCTCGAGGTCCTCCAAACTGGCAGCAAGTTTAGTGTCCATGTTCAGTGAGTGTGCAGTGAAAGAATGTGAACCAGGTACAGACTTGATAACAATAGATAGCGGGCGTGGGGGGTCAAATATAAAATAAGCTGATTTATTTCATTAATAAATGTAAATAACTATTTTTAAAATTTATTTTATCAAGAGCACACAAAAGTATATGTTAGTGCTATGCCTACCCACAAAGGAAAAAAAGTGTAGAAAAAGAGTGTAGAAAAAGAGTGTAAAATATAAATGAAGTTAATACTAAAACTTTATCTGCGATTTATCTGCGAACTAAAATGAAATAAATCCATGTGCTCATAAATTCGTTAGTTCATAAATTGTCTTCATACGAATTTGAGCTCTCTATAAAATTGTACTTAAAAGCTAAGCGTCGGTGGAGCTCGCATTAAAATCCAATGCTTTTCGAATTTATCCCGAAGAGATGAACGTCTTCCGGGACTTTTATAGATTTACTGGCAACATCGTAAATGCTTATTTATAAGGACAAGCGGATAACTCACAGGCAGGCTTTGTTCCTTCAGTCATATATTGCAAAAAAAATATATAAATGCATGCATGTGTGCGTGCGTTTTATATGTAGTTTCCGACGTATTGGTATACAAAATTACGTCTATAGCCAGCTATGAAAAGTATCCTGGATAACTTGGGCTCTCGCTTTTTCTGTTGGGGAAAATACAACTAAATTGTATTTTGTTGGATCATTACGTGCCTTATTCATCAGTATCTTATTTGAAAGAAGTGAATTACAGTTTCTTCAAGTGGGTACTAGTAGGAGCTGCGCTCTACTACGAGAAGGTTTTATTTGACACATAAGCTTTTGGCTTCTAGAAACAGCTTGATTGCATTTACTTGTCACAGTACGTGACCAAAGTGAGCCCTGTCAACTTCAGAAACCCAAATGCAATTAATTGGACACAATGTCATATTGCATTCGGGTCTCCATCCTATCTCACTGAGAGATGAAAACTGACTCATACATACTCATATAACAAATAAAATCTCTGATCTTTTCGACGTCGACGTAATGATTATATTATGTCACCTATTTATAGTAGATTAAAAGCTAAAGTAAAAAAAAAACCTAAATCTTATACTGTATTAATTAATATGGTGCATTGTTCTTGTTTAATATAAAATACTGATAATTATTTACTCTTTTATTTTTAATTCTGTTGTTTACATTAATTTGGGTGGATGATTTCAAATATCTGACGAAATGCGTATCTGTCGTGTTACATATCTGCCGAACTGCGTATCTGTCGAGTTCCGTTTCTGACAAGTTGCGAGTCTATCCTGAGAGATGACGAAATGCGTATTTGACCACTTGCATTTCTGACGACATGCTAGGGATCCTCTGTAAACACTAGTGTCGTAGGTATATCTATAAGACAGTGTTTACAGATATGTAATATATCGAAAGTATCTGATATTAAATCTACCAATGACGTGACTCGATGCGAGGATAGGGGCTATACCTGACTGCCTCAAGATAACGTGTTGTTTGTTCGTCTTATAAAATATTAGTGTATTTTCCTTGTAAACACGAGGAAAACAAGCTGACTCTATCTTCGAAGTAGATTATAGTAACAATATTTCCCAATTAACGAAGGCTTCACAATGAAAATAATTCCGTGTTTAAAATTATGCGCGTTATAACCACTTCAATTTAATTGGGTTCACCGCAGTTGTTCGTTGGGAGGAATTTTCGGGCTGCAAAATGTCTGTGACTTACCTGCGGTAATTTATAATAAAGTTAAATTCCGAGAGAAACCCAGCTACCTGGGAGCGAATTGGACTGAAGACTTATTTCTTTTTGTCTCTTTCACTGATCTGCAGAATTTGTATGGAACAAAAAGCAAAGGACTAAAATATTTAAAAGTAGGTAGGTATACTATAACCCCCCAAAAACATTTTATTTTTCACCATATATTTTCATTGAAACGAATTTGTCTATCTGAGCGCAACAAACACAAAAGGAAAACATTATTTATTTCTGTCTCTGTCTCTCTTTTCCAATTAATTAATTTAGAAGCTGGCGTTCTCAAGCTTCATTGTAGCAGTACCTACTCATACATCGATCGCGAACCGCGACATGAATCTCCGACGGCTTTACCCGACTTAGTAGGTAGAAAGGTAACGTGTTATTATTTTCGTCTTGTATCACTTTTTGTCCCCTTCCGCCTCAAGAATCTTATTGGATTGTTGGATGATCCGTCGTATTAGATTATGTATTATATAGGTACCATCGAAGAACTTCATATCTATACACCGTAAGGACTATTTCTGCTTGCACCTCTCGGCGGCTATAGAACCGGGGTGGTAACAGATGTGGTCATCGTGTTCACGGGATTTTGTTTTCAAACTGCTTAGATATGAAGTTCTGTACTGACATATCCCTTTTCTATTTGAATTTTAATCGAACAAAAGAATTTATTACTTTTTTTGTTTCAATGGGATTTACAGGTAATCTTTCAAACATGGCACCACAGATACAAGCACTCACACCCCACACGTGGAGGATAGGACTTACAAATATTATAAGATCTTTATTTCTTCCTTGTCATATTGTAAGTAAGAAAGAAAATAAATTTATTTGACCCAAGTTTGACACAATTAGCACACAAAACTTAATTGTATTTTCGACATTTCATATTAATTTTTTCACCGTACCGAAACCTGAAAGTAATGGTTGGTTATTTTCAACATCAGCTGCTGAAGTTTCAGTTCCGCTTCTATAAGAAAAGCACACCGCAAAGTGGCTCTTAATGCCGCAAGGCAGGCTCAAGTCACGTTTAAAACATTTCCGATACGGGTAGTGGAAGCTGACGATGCTTTAGCGTGTCGTTGACGTCAAATATTACCATGCAGCTTTGAAAACTTGAAATATTTCTATGTTCATATGAAAAGTGGATTATACCTATTGTAATACATTAATCGGAAACGGTTTTTGCGGTAGCTGTATTGTGTGAATCAATGAGCTATTCGAATTATCCAATAAGTTATTCATACAAAAGCTAATGTGTTCTAATTTACTAAAGTGTACATAATCAATACTAGAATAGATGATGAATAGAACAAAGAAATGATAGATGGACTCTGTGAAAGGCGATATGGCTGGAAAGGAGGTGCCTACTGCACGCGTAGCATGACGCTTTCTATGTCTACGAAGAATAGACACAGCTCTTTCTATACAAAGTGACATTTTGTTTCTCCATTTTTGACATCGCACCGTAGAAATCCTTCTACAATCTGTCATTTTGTCTTTCGTTTCTAACAATCTTTGTCTAGGTCCTTTTATATGTAGACTATTTCAGAAGAAAGTTTTCTATTCCAAACTGTCAAAATCACACTGACAACTGACAGTTGTCTCCACGGCCACAAAGTATATATGGTTATCTACAAAATCATGATTTTACAGGAGAGGATTTAAACACAAAACTGTGATAATTAATAGAAGAACAAAGCTATCTTCTCATATCATCGTTAATAGGAATATTACCAAGGAAACGGTTAAGGCCAATATTACTGAAATATTTTTTTGTTCTAAAATGCGGTTCTTCGACACTGGGAAAAAATGTTGTAGTTGTCTATATATCGGGTGTAAAAAGACACTTTCCGAAGCCGAAAGCCACATATTCTACCCATTATTTGCATCATTTTTTTCCACTAGACCATACCTGGGAATCCACTGGTTCTGGAGATATTGAAGGTCAAAGTAGCATTTTTTTTTTTTACTTTTTCACGAAAATGAATTCTATGCGATAATACGAAACTTTTTTCCAAACAAACATTACCTGAATTTTAGATTTATCTTAACAGATTACGCATTTGAAGTTACAAAAACGCAATGAACAACAAGTACCTACCTACGTAGCGTAGGGGCGGAGCTTAACTAACACTGAATCCGATCATTCAAGCGTGGGTTCGCGTTACATTGCGCGCAATAAAAACTAGTTTTTTTTTATAAAAAAAAAAAAAATTACGGTTCCCAGCAATAATTTTTGCGCAAAGCTACTTAGCTATACGTACAGTATGCGTAGTTTACGGCTTTGTGATGTGTCTTTTTACACCCTGTATACGTTACTTAATATCAGTAAAAATTGAGAATCAAACAGAAAAATAAATCTTATGACAAAACAAAGAAACCTGAGTCAAGTTATGTAAAAGAGTGAATTTCGTAAAATGTGCAGTTGACTCTTTCTACTTTGCTACCGTCGCACTGTCTACACGGAACGTCAGTTTTGTCTACTCTTCCGTCGACAAAACGGTGTTCATGCTACGCATGCTGAGATGACGTCTGAGACAGAAGTTTGGAAGAAAATACATGTTTCGCCGACCCCAAGTAAATTGGGATAAGGGCAGGGTAATGATGATATAGTCAATTCTAATATAAATCTGCTTTCAAACTAATCAATGGTCTTGTGGCGGCATCTACATCGCCACATGCGTACTACGCGTCATAGACCTGACGTCACACAAAATCCTGCATCGCGCAACCAAAGTTTACAGCGCGGTCAGCATATATATATCTTTCCCGACATCAATCGTTGCGCAGTTGCCTACCAGACATAACGCCCGTCTGGTCGGAGGATGCTTTCGTAGAGGACGAGTGAACTTTACACACGGTTACTCATACCTCTATAGTCAGTTTGATTGTAACAAGAGAATATTTTAAAAGGAGAAATGTTTGTAGAAGTAGGTACTACATGTTGGCGTCTGATATGGTCTTGTACTAGTCCCAAAGGCTTCGGTATTTGCATATCTAATACATAGGTACCTAGTTGCTATACCCAAGGGTGTGATCATAGTGGATAAGGTCATGAGTGTATCGCGACATCTTGTATCTCTGTTATCGATCATACTAAGTAACTTGCAAGTTTAAGTGAAGTCCCTTGAATATAAGACTTAGAAAATTGTGGGATTTTTAGATTATGAAATATTGGGTATATGACATAGTGGCACTTCTGAATTTCCCGAATAGGAAGGCGTTGGTTCAAACTACACCCACATATAACCAGTAATAAGTTATCTGGTGTAATAGGGGGCCAGACTATGACCATTAATTGGGCTCGTGGAATCTGGACTCGGGGTTGATACTAAGAAATTTCTCATACAACTACCTGCCTTGTGGATCGAACTCGGAAACCTTCGCTCAACAGACGCGCTTGTGGCCACTGAACCACAGTATAAATATGGACAGTATGGAAACTAGGCCTATTTGTTGAAATAATAAACTACCCTCCATTTAAAAAAAGATCGGAGCAAACACTAGTCTCGACGCGGCACCCGCAACTGACAGCACCGCGACAATCACTTGTGGTCTCGTCCATGAGCGCGTCTGTGTGAGTGTGACGTTTCGAACGTTTACTACGTAGTTTCTGTACTGTCCATATTTATACTGTGACTGAACAAACGAGGCAGACATTGTGAATAGAGGCCATTACCATCTTATTAAATTAGTTCTTATTTTGAAATATTCTCAATTCCCTTAGGTGTAGTTAGAGGCAAGTTAGGGATTTGATATACCAAGTTTCGAGACTTAGCTTAAGCATCTATCTGCGTATTGATAACATTATTCTACGATTACCGATCCGTCTGGCAGAATTTGTGTTTAGAACAATAGGTGCCTTTAGACATTAATTGTGTAGTCTGCAGTGAGGATGGGATGCTCATTCTGTAAAGTGGATGGGTAAACCATGGGTTTCTAAATTTGCTAAAGATATATTATAAGCAACGAAGGGCGCTCAAAATTTTGTATTTTTTATAAATTTGGTTTATTGATGTGGTTGTATGAATTTTAAGTTCAGGGTAATCGATGTTATATTCAATCATTTGAATATTGATAGTTTCTGTTCGTTTTTATTATGAAAAATTTACTCCAAATTAGTAGTTTTATTTAAAGGTCACTATATTAAAAAAAAAAAATTAAAAGATAATTGCTAAATTTCTACGCCCAAGGCTTCTTCTCCAGCCTTCTATTATACCCTATTTTTGTCCAGACGCTAATATAGTCATCGGTTATACACCTACGACATTTTTTTATTTTTATAAATGTTTGTTTATTCGATGACAAAAACTCTTTGTACATATTGTCTATAATTATTATGTCACATCACATAAAACAATGACAAAAATAAATTTCGACGAGACAAAAGGGATGTCAGTCGTGTTTGACGTTTGTATGAATTCAAAATTCATCCATCGCAATTATTGATGAATATATAGTACACTAGCTGCCCGCCCCGTCTTCGCACGGGTAGCAATAAGTACTTATCTAGGGCGCACCTATCTACCTACCCTACCTACCTACTTACATAGCTACCTACCTATCTACCTACCCTACCTACCTACTTACATAGCTACCTACCTATCTACCTACCCTACCTACCTACTTACATATCTACCTACCTACCCTACCATACCTACCTACCTACCTACCTACTTGCCTACAGTATAACTATACCTACCTACCTACAGTACTAATATCGCTATAAAAAAATAGGGATTGGTGGTAGAAGAGTGAAAATTTAGGATTGTATGTATTTTTTAATACCGAATTAATGAAAAATGTTGTTCAAAAAATAAAAAAGTAAAAAATTGTGATAGGAACCCTTATGACTTGGAGGTTTAAAAAATATTTTACGTCTTATTCTCAGACTATTTCATAAGAATCGGTCAAGACGTTTCGGAGGAGTTTTGTTATAAACACTGTGACACGAGAATTTTATATATTAGGTCTATATACATATTTTACCTATGAAATCAGCGTTTTGTATGGAGAATTTTATAGAAGTTACTTTTTTCATACTAACATTTTCTTAATTTATATAACAACCATGAAAAACTAATGTTTTAAAACTTTTATGCACTACTGTTTAAAAACTAAGATAACGTACGAGTAATATGCCACTTAGATTAAGCGACAAAAATAAGTTTTGGCTAGGCTAAACAAATTGTGGTCATTTCTGCTAACAAAATGAGGAGTAATTTTTAAGGTATTTTTTATGTTTAAAAAACTATAAGTAATAAGGTTTATTTTACAATTGGTAGTTGTCTATGATCGTCATTATTCGATATAATACCAAGCAATTGATGAATATTTTAAATCATAGAAGTGACAAGGTTCTCTATTTGTGAGAACAAAACGCCAATTTCATAGAGTGAGAACAAAACAATTAAATCTTATATTGGGTCCCCCCAATATTAGATTTAATTGTTTGCACTCTCACATTTAATCCACAGGATAAAAAAAAGATTCTAATAATGCGCGTTATTAATCGGCGACGCGCAGATATCGCGGTCTATTCCTAGGCAAGTTCAATGTTATTCCTTTTGGTTCCTGGGGACCACCTCTTGTATAGATTAGGACTCATACTTATATTTTTACAATTATAAGACTCGACGCCAATTAAGAAACGTTTTATAACTATGGAATTATTTCACGAAACAAATTTCACTTTTGGCAACACATTTTTCTTCTCGCCAATTAAAGTTTTTCTTCCTATAAAGGCAATTTAAATCAAAAACCTTATGCAGAAGCGTCATTAGAAATATATTGTGTACCTTAAAACTATCACACATTAAAGTAATACGAACTCTGACAGTAATCCCGGTTAAGTACCTATGAATCCGTAGATTCATCAGACCGGTTCAGTTCACTTCATACTACGATTAACGGAGCCCACGAGCAGCTTTATTACTGAATTATTAAGCGTTAATCTGTTGAACCAATTTTAACTAAACGCACCGTAAACTTTTACCTATGATAACACTATGTTTAATTTTATACATACACCTAATTACAAGAGAGAACCGATTTCAAGTTCCATTAAAATTTCAATCTTGTAGGGCTTTTTGGCTCATTCATTCTTTGCTCCCTATTGAACCCGGGAGTTAAAAGCGTCTTTAGAAGTTATGTGGATCCTTTTATGAAGGTCAGGTGTTCAATTTATTTTTATGCCAAATAACGTGAATGGTAATTTCGGGATGAACGAAAATTTCTTATAGCCTTCCTTTGCGTTTTATGTCCAGATTGTACATAAGTAGGTAAATCATAATCTGCCTAGCCTTTTCCCTACTATATTTAGGTCGGCTCCTAGTCTAACCGGATGCATCTGAATATCAGTATTTTACATGGAGCGACTGCCTATCCCTCCACAATCCAGTTACTGGTTAATACGATACCCCTTTGGTAAGACATATATTGTACGTATTGAAATAATGTAAAATTATTTCCCTACGTACAATATAATTAAAAATTATAATTTCGATCTCGGTTTTAGTATATCTTCCACTTTACTTGTCTAATCTAGGCGGTTTCTCGAAAACTGTTCTACTCAAGATTAATATATTCAACACAATATAATTTTACTCGTGTGTCAGTAACTTACTGTACTTGAAAATTAACGTCACTCATTCACACGATCTTGTAACAAACATAGTAACTACATACATTCAAGTAGGTAAGTACAATGCCTTCGCAAAGATGGTAGTCGTGAACTAAGACACCTATTAGAATACTCAGCACTTCGCCCTCGTATGAACGCTACGTTAGGTTGAGGGGCGAGCGTCGCGTTCCGTGCGACGTACATTCGCATATCAAGAATTATGTGCGGTCGCCGTTGCGTATTATTCATGCGTAGTGATGGGCATGCGTCGACGGGAATCTGGCGATGTTTTCTTTCAAGATGATGAATGTTTTCCTTTTTTGTATCAGTTTTACTTTTTCTATTTCGAAATATTCTCATACTTGTTCATAAAGGAACCAAAAAACTTTGTTTAAAAGTTAATAAAAGAACTTTGTTAATTAGATACCCCTTGCCTACCCTATCCGCTAATTACAAAATTCTCAAACAAAAGACAGCGAGCTCTACCAACAGTTCTCTTTCCGGAACTGCCAATTATTGTGCCTTTAGATGCAGTAACAACAAAGTCACTGACGAGCGAGTTCATTTAACTTAAATTAACCTTAATTACACCGCTATTTGCAAGATGCTTGCCAAATTTCCAAGTTAATGTTTCGCAAAAATATGCTGTCTGGAGATGGGAACAAAAGTTTATCTTTTTGTACCTAGCTTGGACTGCAGTTTGATAATGGCAACGAACTCTTAATTAAACTCAGTGATGAAGAAGTGACGGTATAAAATACACAATGGTTAATTTTCTGCAAAAATTTCATACATTCCTTTTTAATATAAATTCTCGAGTTATTTTGCCCGATAATTATACTTGCTTTTGCACATTATTTTAATAACGCCAAATTGCTCATCCTGTTTACGTATTACTGTAAAATGTAAATGGATGCCGCACAACGCATACGCAGTAGCCACATATGAAAATGAAATTCAAACCAAAGCTTGAATACGAGAATGACAAATTATTTCATTTCACGAAGTGCTTGAGTGGAAATTATTTTATTGAACTTGTGATGATCCACAAAGTTTTTGCCTAAGAAACTAAAGTTATACTTTCACGTTAAAATTTACGGGATGAATTTATTAGTCATTTTTATTTGTATAATTTATCTTTGAATTGTCAATGAACCTCCAATTGTTAGATGAACAAGTGGTCAGCAAACCGACCAATAAATTATCGATATCCATAACTGCACATCGCTACTGCTACATCCCATCAATTTCAGAGTTACTATCAACGATCATATTCAAAGCCAACAGTATCACTAGGTTTATGTTTGTTTGTCTGAATCAAAAGGAGAAAAAAAAAATTGGGAAAATAAAATGACAGCATGCCTACGTGCGGGTAACGACTGCCAACCCAAGTCTCCTTAATATCATCAAAATTAAGTTATTTCGAATAACTAAATTCCCAAAGGCCGTTTTACAATGACTTATAGACAGAAAATAGTTCAAAAGTCATTCCAAATAAATTAGAAGACCTTCATTAACAACTCTTTAACTCAACGCTAAAAGTAATCTCCACAACACAAAGGGTATTAAAACTAAAATTTAATACTGTTTAGCGTAAGTTTATTTTGGGGCATTAGAGATAAACTTCAGCCATAGGCAGACAATTGTAGTAAAAGCGCGGCCATAATTAGAGGGCCCTGGGAAACTCCCGGGAATCAAAATTACAAAGGCGTTTGGTGCGAACCTCGCATCCGAGATGAGACCGCAAGGGTCGGTACATATGGTGATTACGAACGAGTCTGGTACACGAATGATGTCGCATTAAGCTCTGAAGCAGCCGCGGGAATTGTTCCTCTGTTCGATGAAATACAAATAAAGGCATGTGAGATGGAAGGCTCAGAATATAATTTGATACTCTGTGTAACTCATAACTAAGCATTGTAACGTGTTAAGGAACGTGCTTCCCATGAATATTAATCATGTTTCGTTCATCCCTAGAGTATTTGGCCAGCTGCAGAATACATATAAAAAGAGGAAAATTCTACTTTTATACTGACTGGTGATTAATTCAGGGAGTCATTTCATTTTAAAAGGTTACTCCCACTTCCTATCTGACTATCAAAAATGATAAAATCTTACGATAAAACATAATTTCTTTCTTTTCATTTAAACCAACGAGAAGGCATTATGCGGCCAAAGTCCTCAGTGCTACAAGTAAGTTGAATCTCGCCCCCGTCACAAGGGAAAGAAACGAGTTCTAGTGTCCTTCTTACTGCAAGTTGAGGTAATGTTCTGACGCAACTTGTGTCCGATAATTACTCATGGTGTCAGGAACTTTATATAGTGTGACTTGCACTTACCGTTTCCACAAGTTGGAGTAGACTGTGAATCCTTTCACGGTAAGATAGACCCCCCTTTTTAAGTTAATTTTCGATAATTTTTCATAAATATACAGAAAAATACGGGCGGGCCACCTGCCCATGGGCGACATTGTATATATATACAAATATTGCTCGTTTAATAGTATAGGAATAATGCCAAGCAAATGAGAATCTCATAAAATAACGTGTCTGTTTTTATAAAGATAGCAAGTAGTACAGATAATATTGTCTATTCTAAAATAATGAAAATTGAAGAGGAATGTAAAGATAACGAAATGAAAATTTATATAATTGCTGTCTAAGCTACAAGCCAACTAACCGGTCACTGCACAGTGTGTGTCTGTGTTTGAAATCCAATAAATTCTCGCCGTACATAGTTAGCTGAACTGTGGGAAGCCACGATTTCACTTTTAATATCAAAAGCAGACGCTGAGTAGATAATAGTAGATATGTCTGCACTAACACTCAGAATAACTTCAATCCACTTTAATTATTCCGTTGTTTTGCTTGTATATACAGTAAATTGTTTGGCGTTTTCGCGCTTCGGTTAATACGATAGTTTATCTCGGGTGAATGTTTGTTTTGGCATACTAATTGGACGGAAATTGGGCCCTAGTTTCGTGTGCCATCATCGTTTCACACTTTGTAGGAAATAGTTTGTTAGCTCAGGTAACGATATTTTCGTAACTGACGCTGTTGTATACTGTATTGCTGTTGTCATCTTTATTTGGATGGGCTCTGGTTACCATTCCAACAACAAACAATATTTTTTTTGCAGTCGCAGTGATTAGCTTCAGTCAGACCTGAGCGTAGGTTTTTTTGAAAGCCCAAAAAATATCGTGTTAGTATTAATTACATTCGTATTTTTCCTTTTTGAATCTTTGAATAGTAAGTAAACAGTAGCATACATAGTGCATTTACCATTGTCATCACCAAAATTGCACAAAGTTACAAAATGCATCTACGGAATTCCATTTTTGGCTTAATAAGGTATAATATAGTCGTTACCGTTAACTATGTTTATCTACACATATTTATAAATACATATTAAAGAGGAAGCAAAATTTCGGCAAATGCATTCCAAAGAAATCATTGCTTTAATTAAATGGTCCACAGAGGACGAATGTAAGCATTTTCTTGAATGCCAAGGAGAAACCTGATAACAAACTTGACTATACTTACATTCATTCGTTTGCAAACCCGTTCGGAACCTAACATTTTTCAATAGAACTAATTTCATTCACTCTCTGTGACACTCACGAGTGTCGGTTCCAACTTTTAGTTACGACCATTCGTCTACTTCGCTTGGGACTTGACTGTGGGTCGAACGGAATTCAAAGTATGCAAATTTTCCGATTGTCAATTCCTCTCGCGTATTTTTCATTCCCCAATATTCGTCAGCATTCCAATCGTATTCACAAATTTTTCTTCGCCTTTCGTCAACAAATTCTAACTTTCCAGTAACATGTTCAAATGTAGAATCCTTAGGGTTCAGGGTAGAGGACACTTTCGTTGCATAAAATATGTGTTCAAGGGTACTGTCACATTCTTTAAGGCTTTTCTCCTTTTCATTATTACTGTTATATTTTACAACCCGAGTTTCCTAACGCCTTATTATTCTTTCACTTTCTTTCATATAAAAAGCTGTGGGTGCTTTTTTTATCTTAAAGGTGGTCGGGTTAAGGCCCCTGTTAATATTTACACACCTTTTCATTTAATGGACCGTTTGAAGTGTCAGAATAAATAATACCTGCTAGTTTGGGATAATTCACGCCTTCGCCGATAGGTTTGCTCCGAATAATCATTACGAGATGGTAGGACTGAGATGTTACATTATCTGTGAATCATTGCCATTTTATCACTATTTTTTTAACATACCTACGATTTATTGTTTCTAACTGACCACAATTTAGTATCAATCATTATGTATATACTATCGAAACTTTAGAAAAATATATATTCTACCAAAGTTAACATGGTCCATCCGCGCTTGTTTTGCATTTAAATCGAGTTGAGTGATAAATTTGGCGTATAGTTCGACGGGCGAACCGTTAGGGACTTTCCAACTTGCCCATGTGACAGACTAATCGATTAGAAAACTTGGTGCATTTTTCTATCAGCACCGAAACGATTTTTATTCACTTCACTTTTGAAATTGATTTAAGGAACTTCGTGTCGAGGTCTTGAAATATAGTGCTCCGACATACTTTTGTAATAGTTTTTCTAGTTCTCAAGCTGGACTTATGTTTATGCTGTGGTTTTACTAAGTTTCTTACTAAACCAGTAATGTTCGTCTAGACGTCTACATAACTATCATCGTTAAAGATGTTCACTCGGTATAATATTATCACTCTAATTAAATAATTCCGACAACAAAGCAACGTCTTCTTTTTATTTCTCTTCTTTTTATCTATAAAGCACTGTATATATTTTGATAATAACTACTAGGGACCTTTTTCCACTAGCTGATTTCATTAATTAAATTTACCCGGCGACTCCACACCGTCATATCTTTCCCTCAACAAAGGACAGACTACTATTATTATGTAAATTTTTACTACATATTTGCAGGGAGATTTACATTTTATCTTTTTAACATTTTCAATTCTAATTCTATCTGTCTGGTATTTCATTTTGAAATTTTATAGAGTATTTCTTATGAGGCAAATACCATCGACAGTTGTCAAAGGATTATTTTATGGACGGTTATATTAACGACGGCAAATAAATTAAGAAAATATTTGGGACAAGGTTCGTTTCCTATTTCGTTTTACGCATACCACACTTGGAGTAACCAAATTGGATGGGACTTCCATATTTGTACCACATGTCTAGAACGGAACCATTTTATTTTGGTCGCGAAAAATATTTTGTACACGTACGCATACGGAGGATGTTTGTTGTTTATTAGAAAACGCTCGTGTTCCATAGATATGGATTTTTATTTCTACTGTGAAAATGTTACCTTTTACCCTCATAATTCAAAAGAGAGTACCCTTATCAAAGAACTGAATGTGAACACATTTTGTCGAAGCAAAAATTGTTTAATCATTATTTATTCACGTCATAAAGTTTTTCATTTTGTGAAGCCAAGCTTTTATCTTGGCGGACTTTGATTAACTTCGTTTTTTATTTTCTGCGTATTTTCAATCAATACTAAAACTTCAAACGTACTGTTTATTTTGCACCTGAGTGCTTGATTTGAACGCATAAAATCAAACTAAAAACTATGTTTTTCTCCCTTTTAAAATTATTTTTTCCAGTTTGCAGTGCCATCTTGGACTCTATGGTCTTCACCCCAGAGCTAAACCTCGGTTAACGACACTATGCCATTTTCATGATGTGTTCATTCGCGACGTTTTAAATAAAACAAACCATTACAAACATGTACTGTTTTTGAAGGTAAAAAAAACAAAGGAAAAAGTTTCACCTACAATCCGATTTCATTTGTGAAAACAGATTTTTACGGTCAGCAGTCCAAAGAATTTGAACAAATATAGTCCGTACATTTCAATAAAATGGAACGCGTCGTTGAATCTATTCCATTCGAGTACTTACGTAATAAATTGTGTCAGGATTGATAAACTATTTTTTTGAGACAGCGATTTATTTTCTATTTTATTCATAGTTTGGAATAATAGATTCATCTAACTCAAAGCACCTGTTATAAACTTATAAAGCTTAGTAAATTCTATCCAATTTATTTTTGTAATAAGTTTATTTACATAAAATTCCAATTTATGTTCCAAAACTGTAAAAGCTGTAATGAGCTTTTTGTCTTCATATTCATTATGTTAAATACCTTCGGGGCTTACAAAAAAAAAACGAAATATTTTAAAAATAGACATTTTGTTATTTCGACAAAGTTTTATTAGTTTTAAAACATACAATCAATTCACTTTTCAAGCGAGTTTCTACACACACATAGATACATACATCGATAAATTATTTCAGATTCGAATGTCGGGCCCAGCGCCAACAATTGACTTTCCGTCGGTGAGGCTTTTAAGGAACAATCGTGTGGATTAGCCTGTACTTCACCCGCACTAAGAATGTTAATGGTTTGCTATTAACGGCTGTATATACGTCGTTTCTTGGTGTGCCTATATGGATTACCAACTTGTGTGGTGCGATTTTATCTTTCGGTTCCTAATTGCGAGTAAATCCGACGTCTATTTTGGCTTGTCGGGCGTTTCTTTTGTCGGTAGAATGGTTTTTGTCAGATTACTGTGACTGGCCGACGGGTCATGCCTGTTTATTGAACATACTTGTTTCTCTGGAACAGAAAATGTTTCAGTTATCGTCTTGGTCGTTTTGAATATCACAGGCAACGAAATTCTTACTAAAATAATCAGTTTGCAACTACTTTACTGATCAAACCTAGAGGTTTTAATACGTTTTCCAAATTTAGGCTTTTACCTTAATAAGTTCACACCTTGATCTTATAATCCTGTCAGACGTTAGGTAACCCCGATAACTTTAGGTAAAAGACTTGTAGGTACTAAGTATACAGTAATGTTTTACTTACAAATAATGTTCCCCACGTCGTCTAATTTAAAACATGGTTTCACATGTCTTTGTTTAGGATTACGTTTAATAAACGACCGAATTGTAATAAGCAAACATGTTTGTTTACTCCCCCGGTGACAGAAACCAAGCGAGTTTATAATAGGCTACCTACATACAATTTTTCATATTCATAAAACAAACATAAAATATGGCGGTCGGGAAAATAAATTGGTGTTTATTTTTTAAAGTAAAATTAGAACACGATTACGCTTTTTAAAAAAAAAACACTAATTGTTGTTTGTTTTTGAGAGAATGTTTATTTTGCGTGGCACTGTGATAAAACCACAAGCAAACCTCTAAACCAAAAATAATGACGAAAATAAACGAATCAGTGAGTCTTAGTAAAATTGGCTCTTATTCGTTTTTCATTCAAGAATAATTGACCAAGCTAGCATTTCGTCTCTACTTCAAATCTGGGAAAATTTGCTTTTGTGTCAGTTTGTTGGTACTCTTCTGCACGTCGTATTTTATAACTGATCTGGACAAAACTTGGTAAGTATACAGGTTGTACGACGTTATAGTTTTTTTTTGGGATTTTTTATTGTAGGGGTACTTTCTCCAAAAGGGGGCCACTGGATATTTCCGCCTTATGAGATCCGATTTCGATGGTTCTTTTTTATTTGAAAGGTTAAGTTGGTCTCATAAAAATTTGGTGAAGATCTGATGAAGATCTTCGGCGTAATGGGCAGAATAGCTCCTCAAAATGCAGTAAATTGCTCACTTTTAGATTTCTACCAGTGGAATCGGCCCTTTAACTGCTAGGTAGGGAAGGAGCACCTGGTAACTCCACAAAACTAGAGAAACGTGTAAATAATTTTCAGAATTTATAGGTCCCGTCGAACATTTTGTGTGACTGAGTTTTGTTAGGTATAAAGTAGCTTCAAAAGTAAAATAGTTGTTTAGTTTATTTCTGTTTAATTATTATGTCTCTTCGTATATTAATTGTTGCAAACAAGTTGTTGCTGTTTGCAGAACTACTGGTTTATTACTGCATAAAATGTTTTGAAAAAGTTAGGAATTCATAGAACTACGGGGCCATCTTAACCTATCGATGCTTATGTTTTGTTGAAGTATTTAGTTCAATACGTCTACTAGACCATCTAGCTAAAATCGATACCCAATAACCCTTCGACCTTGTTCATTGGTGAAGATTTAGGGACCAGATACTAAGGTACCTATAATTGTGGAGTTCTCAGCTTTTTTCAATTCAAGGAAATATAGGTCAAATAAATCTGGAACTAAGAAATTCTTTCAATGTTAAGCAACTCTGGTTTTATAAAGGTTTCATTTGAAAGCTGTCTTTATTGTACGTAAAATATGGTTCAGAATTGTATGGTGGCAAACAAAATTGGTTGTCGATGTTAGCAGGCTCAAACATATTGAAAAGAGCGTTACAACCACGGCCTTTGGAAAAATAGACCGCTTATGAATTATTCAAATATTACTTCCGGCATCCAGGGTCCACCGTAAATGTAAATTGATATCCCTTGTCGAAATCTTGTTTGGATAAAAGAACTACTTAAGTGTGATAACATTGTATTTAAAATCGACTAAGGGTTAAAGAAAATCTGAAGAAATTTTTGATAATCAATCTATACAAATGCTTTGTTATAATTAAAAGCAACGAAAGACACATTATAGGGTTAATTCGAAAAAAGAAACTGCTTTTATGAAAAATCTTGACACAGCAACAAATAAAAGGGAAGCTAATTAGCATAATTACCGCAGCTCTGTCCTAGCACATGCTGATTACAATTCGCGGATCCAAAGGAATGCTAACAAAGAAGAGATATTATGATTATTTCATTTGCCAGGAACTTATTCCGGTAATTTATGAGGCAGATGTTGCATTGTTTGCGTTGTAGAATGTAAGCATGTTTTGTTCAATTTTTCCGCTCAAAACCGTTGTACCTTCACAGCATCATATTGTATACTCGGTTTGTGTTTCATAAATTAACAAGACAGTTTTAGTACTATTCGCTATTGTTTTTGCAATTTCTTTTTTTCTTTCTACGAAGGACATGATGCCGTTCTACATTCTTGAAGGTCCAAAACATTAAGAGAAATGAAACATTATTCCTAATGTGTATTATTCGTATCTTCCTCTCTATTTCCACTAAGCTGCATAAAGTACCTAGTACAGATCGAAAAGTCACTGAAGCGGATGACTTGGCCCATCAGGAGCTCATCAGAGCGAATATTTAATTCTTCGCTTGCGTTACGTTTCCTTTTTGCGATGAAGTTTTCTTTTTTTCCTTTCGATTTTAATTTATTACTAGAAGATTATTGTGCAAGAAATTGTTTTAACTGTAGGTGACTTACCGTTTCATAATTATTATACTGGAGCGATCTGCAACAGAAAATTAACTGCAGTTCAAAATCAAATACATCCCATTTTCTCGAAAGCTTATCATTTATTGTCTGTGGATATTGAATGAAAATTTTAACGAATCAACCGCTCCTCTTGAGAGAACTATCGTTTTCCAATACTATAAAATTTGAACAAACTTTGGTTCGCCACGCCTCGCTCATTGAGTTAAATCTTTTGTTCCTTTGTTGGTCTATAGCACATTTCGCTTAACTTAATTTCTTAAGTACCCTATATGATTTCCCATTTCTTCGCAGATCTTTATGATAAAGCTTCAACAGTTATTGCTTATTTTCGTCGTGCTAAAATGAAATGACGTAAATTTTTTTATTCTGTAAATAGGATATCGGAATCACTTTTACACGTCATATTAAAAATAAGCTAGATGAGGCCGGCGTTTCCTATCTGGCTACTCTGAAAAGAAAGGCCGAAACCAACTCAGAAGTCGCAGTCTATTTTAAAGTACAGACATCACCTTGGTCAGGCAATATGCGGACCGTGTATATTAGTGGCCGAAATGTTCTTTTGAAGATAAGTAGAACCATACAGATTTGAGAGGACCTGTCCAGCCAGTGCAAGCCTTTATCAGAAATCGTGTAGCTCAACTCAGAACCTAAGGAGCTCAACGACTCGACAATCAATACCAAAGAAAGGAAATTTACGACGGTAGGCCGCATACTCAAACTGCCAGACCATCATTAAAACTAATAAAAAATTTAAAAACGATCCACATCCATTAAAAAAAAAAAGTATGCATATTTTACATAACCCGATCATCTCCGACATCGGGAAACAATAATAATACACTCGAGGCTGCCGTACATGCCCTTTCCAGTTTTTTAAACTCCGGTAAAGGTGAGGTCATCCTCAAGGTTGACGTCAAGAACGCCTTCAACTCCGTTAACAGGGACACTCTGTTGGCCGAAGCAAAAAAGGAGTTACCGGAAATTTATGGTTTTTTGTGGCAGTGCTATAGGCACCCTTCAAAATTACTTTATAGAGACAACGTTTTGGAATCTGCAGTCGGATGCCAACAAGGTGATCCCCTCGGACCAGTCATTTTCAGTTTAGCTATTCACCCCATAATACAACAACTAAATTCAAAATTTAATGTATGGTATTTAGATGATGGGACTCTAGGAGGCGACGTAGAAACTGTTCTAAAAGATCTCCGATTCCTAAAGCACCAATTTCAATCCATCGGCCTTGACCTCAACTACTCCAAATGCGAAATTTACCCTTGTGACAATACCGACAGACAATCGACCATACAGAAATTCAATGCAATAGCCCCAAATATCAAAGTCTTAGAAAAAAGTTCACTGCGCCTCCTAGGTTCCCCAATTTTAGAAGACAGTTTTTCACCTTTTGTTGATGAAAAAATTAAACATTTTAACGACATTTCGGATAGACTTTCTAAAATCAACTTACATTCGGCATTCACCCTTATCAGATACTGCTGTTTCGTTCCAAATTTTATGTATTCTCTTCGCTCTTCCCCTTTATGGAAGAAGCCACACCTTTTAGACAAAATTGACCAAATCATTAGAAGCACGCTAACATCAATCATAAATGTGGCATTGGACGACCGCGCATGGCTGCAAGCCACACTACCCATTCGTTTTGGTGGGCTCGGCGTCCGCAAAATTTCTAGTGTAAGCTTACCGGCGTTCCTGTCCTCGGTCCACAGCACCGAAAGGTTAACCACAAGAATCTTAACCGCTTCCCAGGTTGACCCTGAAGTGCCGTGTTTGACTGATGCGATGAACGCCTGGAAAGTGGCTTGTCCGGATTCGGAGCAGCCCGAGAACCCGTCTTCCCAGAGACAGTGGGATGAGCCGCTCTGCAGGTTGGTACGGAATAACCTCATTAATACGTCCACCAACACTGCTGAGCGTGCCCGCCTATTGGCTGTGGGAGAATGGGAATCGGGCCTCTGGCTTCAGGCACTACCTTCACCCAACATAGGCACTATGCTGGGTGACACCACTTTCCGGCTCGCTACAAGTTTGCGATTGGGCGCTCCTTGCGGGGCTCCGCATCGTTGTCAGTGCGGTGAAGCAGTCGACCGCATCGGACACCATGGCCTTTCCTGCAGCAAGAGCGCTGGTCGTTTGGCACGGCACGCAAGCATTAATGACATCATCCGTCGGGCTCTTGTCACCGCCGGGGTGCCAGCTGTTTTAGAACCCAATGGCTTGGCACGTGACGATGGGAAGAGGCCAGACGGAATGACCATAATGCCTTGGAAGTTGGGTAGGCCTTTGG
Source organism: Agrochola circellaris (assembly GCA_914767755.1). Classification (NCBI taxonomy): domain Eukaryota; kingdom Metazoa; phylum Arthropoda; class Insecta; order Lepidoptera; family Noctuidae; genus Agrochola; species Agrochola circellaris. The sequence goes on from OU611859.1 coordinate 13,307,941, forward strand.
TGTGGGACGCAACCTGTGTCGATACCCTCGCGCCATCCCATCTTCCTAGCACGGCGGGCTGTGCCGGAGCGGCTGCTGCAGGTGCAGAAAACCTCAAACGGCGCAAATATAACAACCTTATTGGTAGCTATATTTTTGAGCCGTTTGGGGTTGAAACACTAGGGCCGTGGGGTCCGAGTGCTCATCGAGTATTTCGGGACATCGCCAAGCGGTTGGTCGACTCCTCAAGTGACCAGAGGGCTGGCCAATTTTTAGGTCAAAGAATCAGCATTGCCATCCAACGTGGCAATGCTGCCAGCCTTTTGGGCACTTTTCCCACTGACAGCGACGCCGACGAATTTTTTGATGCCCAATGAGCTCTCCCTTTATTGTTTATAATTTATATATTTTAGTGTTAGTTGTATATTTTAATCTTACTGTCATATTAATTTTATTTGTAAATAATACACTTGATAAATATACTTGATAGGATGATAGTTATAATTTCCCGGTAAGTTTATTAATCATTTGTGAATGGAAGGTTAACTTGTTGTCGTTGGTATTCAGATACATATAAAGGCTCGTGCAGACCAGAGCGACGCGACGGCGCGACGCGACTCGAACAATTCAATTTCTAAGAAAACTTCACGGTGTCGCGTCGCGCTGGTCTGCACGAAGCTTAAAGGGTGTCTCAGTAAGAACTAGATTTTTGAATTGCGCGCCGTTTTCAACTATCAATTGTTAAGTCAGCCATATTTGGTATTAGTTTAATTAAAACATTTACGAAAATGGCGCTTTACAACTTGGAAGAACTAGTTAATAGTGAAAACCCATTATAAAAATGTGGAAAACTAATGATGATTTCCACAAAAAAATCATCTTTAGTGACAGAACGAAGCCGATAAGGAGAAAATGAGCCTCATTTTCTCCTTATCGGCTTCGTTAACAAGCAGATTTCTCGGATCTGGGGTGATCAAAATCCACATGCCTTTCCGGAACTTCTGTTATATCCTCAAAAAGTGACAGTTTGGTGCGCCATGTGGGTAAGCGGGATAATCGGACTGTACTTTTTTGAAAATTCCCTACCAACAAAGCAACGGTGGGCATTTAACCGATGTTTTGTTTCATGTGTAAATGTCATTATTACCTCTGTACATATTAAGAAAAATATGTAAATAAAACATTTAATTAATACCTCAGACCAAATAAAACACCAAGACAGAGCGCTGTCAACACTGAAGTGAAGCCGGTTTCGTAAACATGTGTGCACTTTGTGTGGTGTAGTGAGCGTGTATGCACAGAGCGGCGATGTAGTTTTGGCATGCTTAACTGTAGGTATTGTTTGCAGCGCTCTGTCTCGGTTTTTTAATTGGTCTGATATTAATATATATTTTTAAGTTTTTTTAATTCAAATTCTTACTGAGACTCTCTTTATTTATACAGTTGAATTTTATTAACTTCAAAAACCTGGGCGCCGGAAACTAGATTAAAGTCTCATGTTATTGCTGAATATTCACCGAACTTTATCTTCCAGTCACCTTTAAAGTAATAAAAAGCTTTCATGGAAGAACATCATAAGCTTCAGACCATACAGATAACGTAAAACAGTATTCATATATTCCAATAAATCGATACTGCATCTCATTAATAACTTGCCTCGTCCAAGCGCTTTGCCGGCTTGCTTTACCTCAAATATTACAGGTACTAATCTCTTTGACGCTGTCAGCTGGTATTACGACCTGGCAAATCATATAGCTCCCTGAATGAAATACTTTCAATAATGAAATTCCTCTAGTCGCCCCATTTTGTTAGGCAGCTTGGCTCCGTGCCATTCCGTCAGTTTTGGCCCAGTCTCCCGTTCCCTAGGAAATTAAACTGCAAAAACTAAGTTGTCAGGAATATATTGCGTCAGCTACATAGTACCAAGTGCTGAAGCGTCGACGGCATAGCCAAGTGGTTTCCGTACAAATAAAAGATGGACTAGTTCCAAGTTACAGAGATATGATCTTGCATATTTTTTTGCTCGTTACTTAATTTAGCTACCTAGTATATTATTGCATTTCTGCTAAGTTTATCGCTGCGGATCACAAAAATTTCATACATCAAACTAAAACTTAAAGCCTAAAGAATTTTAAAGGGATTAATTTAAATAACACACCCTAACACTCCCAACGGGTGATAAACTCATTTCTGGTAAATGTTAAGCAATGTTTGAGTATCAATTCAGGTAACTATTTGCTATCTCTTGTTACGTTGTTAAATTGTTATCAGTAGGAGCTTAGTTAACCACAAAGTGTTGTTTGACAACAGCAAGGTAGGATCTACTTTTTAAAATTAGCATGAATAATGTAATTCGGTGTTACAAAATTCGAGTTGTTACTGCTTTATTGAGGTGGATACTGAGCCAATAAGAGCGCAGGTGCGGTTCGTCCAATAGGCTTCCGCCGTAATTATTTCCAGAAGTAATTATTTAACATAAATGATTACCGCAATACTGTTTTCATTGAATATTGTTAAATGCCACGTAATTCTGATAATGAGAACTATTTAACCGTTAAAGGCCTGATAAACAACTAATTAACGTGCTAATTGACGTGCTTGAGGGTCACCCAGGGCTTTACCGGTTAATGTTAGCACAGAACGTAGCACTCACAGCGATAAAGTTATTAAGTAATAAAAGTTAGTACAATTTCTATTATTTTGGAAATAGGATAATATTTTGATTCCGAAGAATTGTTTACTTTGCAGCCCATTGGTCTGTTAATGGAAGACCTAACAATACGAAACTTTGTAATTAAATCTAAAGTAAAAGTAAATTCTTCAGTATTCAATTTCAATAGGTACCTTATAGGTGTACTTTGCTGAGGGGGAGACCAAAGAAACGATGAAGAATCTGTTAAAGATGATATCGCTACAAAGCGAATGAAGTGTGAGATAAGGGCTGATAGTGATAATATATGGAAAAAAAAAACCGGCCAAATGTATGTCGGACCACGCACAATGAAGGGTTCCGTAGTTGGTATGAAATTATCCCAAAAACAAACTTAACATTGTAGTGAAAAACATGTTCTCCGTTTCCGTTTTTACCATTTGAGGTACGGAACCCTAAAAACTTAAATTGAAGTAAATTGGAATAAAGCAGAAGCATTACGATGAAGATCGTGCTGCTGTTGGAAGTACAGTCAAGTCTTATTATCTTCATCAGGTTTAAATTTTTTTCCTCTATCAAGTCAGGACACATAATACCTTTTGAACCATACCACCGCCCTACAACCATTGAGAAGACTATTTATTGGATAGAAAACTACATTTAATTATTTGATATCAAAAATCAAATTAGCATACCTTTGACCAATGTCGAGTTGACACCAATCTAAAACCATTTAAATAATTAATTTACTTAGTTTGAATTTCCGCGCATTATTTGAGAAAAGTTCTATACAAGCCAGACACAACCAGACAATGATGGACTCACGTATGTGTGGCTCGGTTTCGCCTTGGCCCAGATTTTCACGATATTCCATCAATGCCCTTGTTGCAGGCCGCGACAGTAATGTACTATTTTTATTGTATTGGCAGCTACTGTAACATTTTAATTCGGCCTGACATGTAAAGAAGATGGCCGAATGTCACTCTGCATGTCATATTGACATTACGACGCAATACTTAATGCCGAGTCGATAAAGCAGATTCTATCATGCAATGAGAAGACAAAAATAGCCCTTAAAGTGACGAACATAATATTTTGGCTGTATTGTACATAAACAATAATGTTTGTACCTAAATCAACCATATGTACTTGTTTTAAGGTATTAAGATATTTTTTTCGCTTTTCCGTGATAACAGCTTCGAGTGTTAAAACTGACAATGATTGATGTCCCAGGAAAGATCTTCGCCAAATAAGAAAATGTCTCGTACTAAACTCATTTGTCTTATTTTCAAGAATGCTTAGCGCTTTAATTAATGCTAACGTATTGAACGCGAAGCAATTTTGTTCGGTGAAGCCTAAGTACGTATTGTAATTAAATTAGTTATTATTACTGTGTGAACGCAGAACTCTGTAATTAGAATTGTTATCTTGCTTGAATGTATGTTATACAGTATTAATTGAAGTTAATAGAGATGTTGACTGGGGAAAAAAAACTATTTAGTCCGTCAGTCAGATAATAAAAAATATATTAGACACGTATTTTTAGCTTTATCATATTAATAAAAAAAGCCGGCCAAGTGCGAGTCGGACCACGCACAATGAAGGGTTCCGTAGTTGGAATGAATTTATCAACAGAAAAAACAGTTGAAAAACATGTTCTCCCGTACGCAATGTATGGGAGAGCATGTTTTTCAAACTCCAAATTTAAATTGGTAATTATTACTTGTTAACTTGTAAAGCCTACTTAGCTGTGATAGTTTTCTTTTATATATACCCATGCCAAATTACAGCTTTCTAGTAGCGGACAGACAGACGGACATGGTGAAACTATAAGGGTTCCTTGTTTACTACGGAACCCTAAAAAATGGTTTAGGTTGGGGAGTGGGGGCTCGCTACGTCACAAGTCAGTATAAACATTTTACAGAATAAAAAATTTCATTTCAAAGTAGTATATACGGTTGCGAGTAGAATGTTTAAACGGTACGTTATATGTACCGTATAGATTTTCGTATAGCTAAAAGATGTTATTTTAGCATTACAAACAGACATTTCCATTTTATTTATTTGTATTGATAAATATTGAATCTTTTAATAGATACACAAGGAGCTGCAGAGATTTAAGCACTAACACTCGTTAATGTCAATAAAATATTCGTAATTAAGTTGAGTTATTTATGTTTCTTCTCTTTGATTCTCAGTTCTCCCTCAGACTCAACTCCAATTTATTTGATTGGCTTCGCTAAACAAAGTAACGGACCTACCGAAATGAATTTGTACCGGTTTGAAAAAAAATCGGAAACATAGCTACCGTAGCAACGCTTCCTGTTGTCGACCAGAATTTGTATGAGCATTTTGTTTTAGTATTCGAGCTGCATGTCCATCAGAAAATAAACCTTTGAGTTTTATGTGAAACGTTTTGTTAATAAAATACTTTCATTGATATTTGTATAAACACTATATATGACGGTCTTATCAAGAAAAATTGCATGACAGATAATAGAGAAATACACCAGCACATATTCTTTTAAAAGCCATAAATCATGCATACAAATAATCTCGAAATCAGCTGTTCTGCCCGTCAATATTTTACGGTTTTCTCTCCGCATATCTGACGTATTTCAAATCGTCTGTGGGCCAAGTTAAACACGCACCAATTCACATTTTGGCGCGAAGCGATAAAGTCGATAGTTTTGGGTGCATTGCGGCTGCCAGATTGGGAGTGTTCTTTTTTCAATTCACTGCATTCTTTCAGCGAAAATGGGAAATTGAGTATTCATAGACATTGTTGAATTGTTTTTAAGGTTTCTGAACGAAACCTGAGTACTGACCTAAAATTAGATAGGTATGTTGAAACTTTTTGTACTTCCCGTCACTTGTCCCTAAAGGTTCATTAGAAAACCAGTGTCAGACAGCATCTGTCTGGCATTAATGCTGAAATGAACCTTTTTGGCGCAGTCGTGAAGCACACACGATTGTTGTTCGAACATTATTTTCACTTTTTATTTTGTTATTTGTATTTTGTGTTTCACGAACTGTGTCCAGATAAACTTTATTCCTTCTTTCTTTGTTTTAGAAGCAAGCTGCAAACTAGAAGAATAATTTCGAAACTGTGTTCAGAAGCAGACTTAAATTACATAACGTACCCCACGGACCCTTTACATTCACATAAGAATAGGTAGGATGAAATCTTCTGGAAACAAGAAAACCTTTCTATGCATAAAATATGTATAAAAGACTAAACGTCGCATTGTTATCTAAACAGAAACTCGTTTTGGCTAGAGCCGGTTCTATTCATCAAACAAAAGTTGCAAAATTCATGAAACGTAAAACACTTATCATTTTTTGGACAAGGTAATATTTTATGTTATGCGACACAGCTACATTTGAGCCAGAATCATTCTTGCTTAGAGGTTTTACGCTGTTGGTGCTTTATTTTTAGTTTCTTACATTTACAAACTTTTCCGAGGTCGTTTTACAAACTGGAAGCAAGACTTGATGGCAAGCTTGAGTTGAATCTTTACATAATACCTATTCAAAATATTTTTCTTATCTGCAAAGTGGTTTCGCTTCCAACTTCTCGCCTTAAAATTATTTCAATTTTATAGAAAGTTGCAGCATCACAACTTTGTGTTTCATTATCACGAGCCTTGAATTATGAAATTGTTTGAACAAAACTGTACCGTCGTCAGACCTGACGTTATATTGTAGTTTCTATGTTAATAGAGCAAATGTAGTCAGTTTCAAACTAGTAATAAGTTTACAAAATAACGTTCTACTTCCTCTTTTCTAATATCTATTTTGTATTCTGTTCACGTTTCTGAGGTAGGTGCGCCAAAGCTTACCGTTGAAATTCGATGTCGATTCGATTACTCGCTTCTCGAATAGGTCCCGAAAAATCTTGACATATTATATTCACGGCAGCTCTAAGTTCTTCAGAGGTGTTCGTGCGACAAATAGAAATGTGAGGACTCCTTTCATCCGCGGCGTGAGACCTCCGTCTCAAAGTCGCTTTGACTATAAAATATTTCTTATTGTACTTACGTTTTACTTTAGTACAAATCTGAGGATGTCAACCTTTGTGATTTACTCAGTCGAGCGAAAAAGGCAAGTGTTGCAATGTTTGAAATAACCAAAAGGAAGCTTCATTTTTGATTCTACAATTTGAAAAGAAAAAATTGGTTCAGTCTTTCTTCCCTCCCCAAACCCTCCACTGCGGCGTTAGGTAGAAGACGTCGCATTATAATGATAAAGAAACAATTTTGAACAAAGTTTGGTGTCGTGGTAAGTATCTAAACACACAAAGCTTTTGTTATGTTCAAATATTTTTGTGAGAGAGACGAATGCTTTCAACTTAGGTTTGCATTTACCTTGCAGCAGCCAAATGGGCCGCTCCTATTTTAAACAAATCATTCTTTAGAAGTTATGCTTCAAATTCGGAAGCAGTTCGAAAATTGGCTTCCAACTACGTTTCGGTTGGGGCTTTAATGAAAATAAATGAAGGCATTTTCCCAACAAATCGATGGTCACAAAGCACCCACAAACATTTTGCTCTATTTACGTGGCAACGCAAACAGATTTTGTGACCGGACTCACCAGTTCGTTGAAAGTTCTCTTTCTGATGCTCTTTATTGCTTCCATGTCACAGGACCGCACTGGTTTCATTCTACAATTGGACAAGTAGGTACCTACTTCGAAGAAGGACTTGCAACTGGACTTTTATTTTTTTTATTTATGCATGCAGTCTTAAAGGCTTGTGCAGACCAGCGCGCCGCGACGGCGCGACGCGACTTGAACATTACAATTTCTAAGAAAACTTCACGGTATAACAATAACTGGTGTTGCGTCGCGCTGGTCTGCACGAAGCTTTATACAGGTTCATGTTTGTTTTGTACCATTAAACCAGAAATGGTTTGTATTGGTTCTCACATTCGCTATAACAACCCTCTTTAATCACTTAAATATAACTTGCATATACTTATTATATATTATTCGTGTATATTATCCAGGTACGTATACTATTTACCTATATTTTATAAATAAGCAAACTAGCAATTACTTACGTCTTTGCACATTCTAGGAAAACATCCAACATCAAATTAGCACGTAGCCACAACAAAGATCCTTGTGGCTATGCTCTAAAGAGCGCTGCAATTAATCGATTATGCTAATCGCTTACCACCAAGGAATTGATTGTATTGTTCGCAAATCCTGATCGGGGAAATAATTAGTTGTGTTTATACGGAAATTACTGGCATAAAAAGCTCTTTGCACGAGATCAACAACTACTTCATATCGAAATTAAAAGACTCACGCTCCATTAGCAAACATTTTATTAGAAAAATAAAATGAAATATGGCGTTCAAGTTTTTTATAATTCGATTTCTAACTTTACCGACTTGTGGTTCGAGACTAGAATCGTAGATGCATTGATTTATTTTAATTTCACGGTCCCAATACAAAAAGCCGTGTGTAGCGAAGGCGCATCGAATAGCGATACAACACGAACTCTCGACGTCAGTACCACAAGTTATATGCGCGCCTCGAATATTGTATGAGAATGGAAAACATGACATCTTTCAACCGTTTCAGAACATCTGGCTTGTAATATTTTTGAACATGGATCTTTAATATTAGAGACTTGTTCACAAATAACTCAATTGACTTCAGGCGATTCTGCGTTGTCGAGTCGCATTCAAGTTACGCGACATTGGTTTTTATTTAATTGTGTAATGTTGTCAGAAATGTACTTATTCTATTTTTTTACAGCAGCAGATTTTTTTTAATGAACGTAGCAATATTAGACATCTTTATTTCTTTAATAAATAGAATGACTTGGCAATCGCATCCGGCAATACAATCTACATACAACAAAATCTACCTAGATTATTTATTCTTTATTTAATTAGAACTATTTAAAATATGTGATTATTTTGCCGTGCGATGGCTAAGTCATTCTATTTATTAAAGAAATGTCTAATTTTAATAAGGTCACTTTAAAATGTTGTTAGCTAACTAATTTATGTTGCTGAATAGATGCTCCCATAGATAGGTACAGAATAAATTAACAGCCTTGGTTTTACATAAGATCTCACATCTTTTTGCGGTACAAGAACTGCGTTGCGAGACTTCAATTTTTTTACATGTTATGTTTTTGATGAGGTTTTTACACGAGCTGTAATTTTTTTAATTTACCTTTGGTTCTGATATTTTCAATCTAGTTGAGGGTTTTAACTACAATATGTTGAGTATTTCCATCGTCACTGTGTTAAAATTCGTCTGTCTTTATTATAACAAAAAAAAAGTCCAATCAAGTATTACGCCAAATACGTGTATAAATATAGAAGAAAACCACTCTCACGAGACTTTCATACTTGAAGACCCTCCCCGATAACCTTGTCCTTTATTCGTCTTAAAAATACCAAGTCCCACTCTCTAAACGTTACATCCATAAAATGAAGAGGCTCATGACGCGAATAAAGGTTTTCATAAAGAAAAAGAAACGTGCCGATTTCCGGCAACGGTAACTTTTGACAGCTGTTGATATGGGATTGGGAGCTACTGGGCATGACATGCACGGAAATTGGATGATCATAAATATTCAACCCTTCATTTACTGGTAGATAATAGGCGGACATGTGGATGACACAGGACATCATGAGGCTCAATATTTAAGTGAAATGGGGGGAAAGAGTTCCGAATTTTCGGTCCTTCGTAAACATTGCGGTTAGAGTGATGCGCCACTTGTCGCCGAAAAGGGTTCTATTGTGTCTATCCCTTCTTTTGCAAATGATTTATTTGTTAAATAATAATGATTAATAACTTAATCAAGAAAACCCACTCAACTAAAAATGTTGTTGCCTTTGAAATAAATCTCTTCCAGTGCATAACAAATATATACCGGGAAGAAAATTAATCATTCAAAAGACGCTTTAGCTTCTCATTAGACTTAAAACTTTTGTTATAAATTATTCATTCAATTAATAACCGTAATACAACGATACACCTCAACTTGACAGGAGTCTATAAAACTGGCTTAGAGTTTGGCATTTTAATACTTTGCAGGATATAATAAAGTAGATTAAAATTACTCTGACAATGCTGTAGACATCAGTTTTTAAACATATTCATTTCGATCAACCTCGGCATTTTCGGCGGTGTGATGGTTGTTTCTATGACGACATCGCGGAAAATAAAATAACTCATTTGTACGATAACTAAAATTAAAGAAGAAAAAATAAGGAAATATTCAAACGCTTGTGAAATGCGACATACGACATTAACCCCCCCTTGTTGCAACTGTTGACGGAATCTTCGCCCCACAAATGTCTACCTTCGTAAAACATCTTGGAGCTGCAACAGCCCTACCTAGACAAGACTGATGTACATGTAGCCGATTAACTGAGAAGTCGTCGATTGCAATAAATCGGGATATATAAAATGAGCTTGTGTTATGTTACGTACCTAATGTTACTTAAGTTCCGATGATTTAAATAAATACTTTGTTACGTGTATCTATAAATTTAAACATATTAAATATTCTACCTCTGTTCTATCCAAATTATATTTTTACCGGCCTCATTGGTCTAGTAGTCGCAAGCGCTACTGAAGAACATGAGGTTCTAGGCTCGATTCCCAGGTCGGGCAAATTGTTCTTAGTTTGTACAAATTCTGATTCTGACGCTGTTACTTAATAACAGCGTTAAGGCGCGTGCAGACCAGCGCGACGCGACGGCGCGACGCGACTCGAACAATACAATTTCTAAGAAAACTTCACGGTATAACAATAACCGGTGTCGCGTCGCGCTAGTCTGAACGAAGCTTTAGGGTCAGTATCTGTGCTCGATTTTATCGCCCCCTATAACATGGAGCTTCAGTGTAAGTGAAATTTGGGTCTATTATAGGTATACCTATATCTAGCCCTTCGGAGAATTAGGCGTGATTTCATGTTATGTACGAGTAGTTCCTTTCCTAGCTACACTGGTCTTCATTAAGGCTCTCGAAAACAGGCGCGACGCCGGTAATAGGGATGACGACAAAAAAAATCTGTCATGGAGTTCATTAAAAAATATTGGACACGATTTTTACTTTTTTTACGTAATCTTAAGGTTACGGCGATACATTGGAGTTAAAATGTGCCATGAAGTCACGAGTATGTAGATTTTATACTTACTTGTGACGTAACGACCCCCACTCCCCAACTTAAATGCGTTTTATTTAAGTATTTTTTTATTAATATGTTAAAGCAAAAAATACGGGTCAAATATATTTTTATTATCTGACTGGCTGACTGACTATTAGAATTTCTTTTTTTTACGCAGGCATCATCCTTATTGTCCGTGAAGTTTTCCTAGAATTTTTTTTATTGGAGTCGCGTCGCGTCTGTTCGCGGGAGCCTTTAAACAGAACAATTTTGGAAACTATTACATCCTCTTCCGAGGGTGTACATTACAATTGATCGTCTTACGTTAATCTTAGTCTTCCTCAACACTTTTCCTCACTATTATTTGCAATAATAAATATTTTTTATTTAAGCGCTCGTAAACGTTCCCCGGCGATATATTACCGACATTAAACGAGACTTCCGGGTTATTTATCGATCTCGTTCGACATCGTTTGGCTTAATTAATATTTGTATTAATTTATTATGTTGTTGTTGCAGGTAATTCAGCTAATGATCATCTAAGAAAGTTGCAAGTGTTAAACAAATTTTGTAAGTACATTACTCTTTTGCAGTACAGTATATTTCTCTGTTTAGTTGTAAATCTACGATAAGGTGTTATTTGATGAAAAATCTGTTGATCCTAAATCAAAGTAATGTTATAGTTCTCTACACTGATGTGATACATACCTACAAAATTCTTAGTGCGAAATAAAAGCAGACCCCACGAATTCTCCACATACATAGAACCAAACTTAAGGTGGCAAATATGTATATGTCGCAGTCAGATGGTTATAGCCGTGATATAGTTATATCCCTAGGGATATAGCTATATAACGTAATAATGTAACTAACATGAAAGCGGTTCATAACTGTCTTACTAGGAATATAACTATGATAGGAGCACGATCTAGTAATATAACTATTAGGGCACTCCGACCAAATAGGTTAGGTTAGAACTGAGACGAACTACGCGCGAGCCCAGCGAGCGGTGCCGCGGTAGCGGCCGGCGAGCGCTACATCAAAATTTGGTTCAAAATGACCTCTGCGACTTTGCAAACAAGAAAAAAAAAACAAAAAAGAAGTGCTTTATTATGGTGGATTTGTCGATAAAATTTATCATAATATTGCTTTGTCTTAACGGGTCGGACACGGGTGACCAGACACACTGTATGTAAGTAAGTAACCATCCAATTGTTTTGGTCTTATAGATAAGTAATCAATGGTGATTTATGTGTTTCGTTATTGTGAATCGGTCTTTCGGAAACTCCCTTCATTATCTCGGCTTGACTTTGAAGGCCTTTATACAACTTGGTCTATAAATCTAGTTTGGCAATTTCCATAGAATTATTATTCATTGCGACCTAGTATCATGTAACTTTCATAAATCGAGGCCGGAAATTTTGTATTCTGGTCTCGTTCAGGTCCAAGTTTGAGCTCAATAGATTCATCCCTGGACATTTTATAATTATAGTATTTTTATCACACCAAGCGACGCGCGCTTTACTTGAGGTAACCAGGTGTACAAACGCGCTGTGAATGTGTGCGTGAAGATGAAAAGCGTCACCACATAATACACAGCCATACACACACACACACTCCCGTATCGTGTTTATTTATTTATTTAAATATACTTTATTGTACACCAGATTATACATTACATAAAGAAAAAGTAATAACACTATAAAATATACAATGGGCGGCCTTATCGCATACTGCGATCTCTTCCAGGCAACCTTGGAATTTACAGTGATTTTCTGGACATAAAATGGGGTTGTCTTCGGTGCAAATAAAAGGTATATAAGTACAATATACTATAATAGATACACAGATAAATGCTATATAATAGATACATACATACTAACTATACAAGCAACGAAAATAAATGACGAATATTATTACAGCTAACGATAAGAACAAAATTATAACGACAGGTAATGTTCTTACACGAGTCTTTTAAACATAGGCAACGATTGCGCGCGCTTTATTGGAACTGGTAATGCGTTCCACAAACGAGCAGCCTGGACAGTAAAGGATTTGTCAAGGAAAGTTGTGGAATGCATTGGCATTTTAAGTTTCAAGTTATCTGATGACCTTAATAATTTCGTGTGAGAGTCACAAAGAAACTGGAAACGTTTCTTGAGATAAAGAGGGGTGGAAGGTGAAAAGAGCACATTATACAAAAGGGAAAGAATATCAGCATTCCGGCGAAGGCGAATTGGTAACCACTTGAGCTTCACGCGAAATTCGTGTTTGTAACACGCCAAAGTGTAATAGTGAACTTTAATTTATCTTTTGTACTTTACGGTAGTATTAGGCAAAATTCCATTTAAAAGCCAAATAAACAAAAATTGAAGAGTTTGTTCCTTTATTCTGACAGCGTTTGACTGCAATGGAACATTCAATATCCGTTCAATGAAATCGGCTCACACTTAATTGTGTGTCACAGGAACGACGGAATTAATGAAACCATAGTGAAGCTTCAGGCTATGAATGAAAAGCAAATACAAAAAAAAAATCTCTGTCGTTTTTGTATTTTTTTTACAATCAACTCTTTGTGAACAAAAGCATAAATGAATTTCGTCTACCGTCTACATATTTAATGTATATCGTTTTAAATTAAAATTGTAGTTTGAATGCGGTTACCGCTTTCGGATTTGTGGAAAAGAAAATACAGCGGTGAAAGTGATAAAGCGCTTTCAATATTAACCGTTTTGTAGCACCCGCATCTGTGCTTTTCGTTTTGTCTGAGGGATTTCTCTATTTGAATTGTTGATTCTTTTGGTTTTTCATCGTTTTGCTATAATGTTTTAATATTTTGATTCAGTCTATCGTGGTTGGCACACTGCACTTGTCTTCAAATTGGGCTATAAAATATGTTTGCTTCCATAATAACGAAAATAGCTAAGGTGCTCATCGATGATAATACTTTTCATCTCGAAAGACCTAACTTTGTTACATGTTTTAAACACGTTGTATCTTAGTGAAAGTTGGGAACAAACGTGATATCATGGAGGCGGAATGTCGAAGGACCCTCAAAGTCGCGACGAACACTCAAATTACATTGTTGCCAACATGACTTTTTAAGGCCTTGTTATATTAGCAAATTTTGTCCATGCTTGTGGCTGAAAGAAAGGTTTTGAGATGATAACAGCCAGCGATGCTATAAAATAATGTTATTATGATTTTGTGTGGTATTTGGGTGAAATTATTATGTTCGAAATTTATGATTGTTGGATGATTATATCGTAAGATAAAAATGCTTGGCTTAGTGCTCCACAGCCACTTGGGCTCACTAGTTTAAAATCTTAATAGGTATTAGAAATAGTTGCTTCCCCTTTTATTTTTATTTTTTCTGACATTACGAACTTAATGTAATTTTTTTAATTTAACCAAGTTTTAATTGTTGAATACTCTAATAGATAATAATAATTTTCTTTCTTTATTTTTGGTAATAATATTCTATTAATCTCTCAAATACATTGCAAACTATAGTTTTGTATAATTTTGAAGCATCAAAAAACAATTTTAATGTGAGTACCATGGAGCCGTTTATTATGTTATTAAAATGTATATTGGCTTGAAAGAGCATGGCATTTGAGAGTATGTCATACTCACTTAAATGTTTCGCTGATGGTGGCGGGTGTGTTGGATCATTTGGTTCCCTACAAAATGGTTGATATGGATGGTGCTGATCCACGCGTCATGTTCGTGAACGGGCGCCGTCAGTTGAGACTGGTCATCTCTTATCTGCAGGGTTTATTTTTAATCTTATATTTTGAATTGTTTTGATATTTTTTTGTACATTGTTCTCACTTATAGAAGAAACAAGAATAATGTTCCCAGGATTTTGTAATATCAATATTTAAAAGAGTGACCTTGGAGTTTCTTGAGCCCGTTCCTTTCCATAAAGATCTACGTTTTGGAATGGGCAACTAGCTTCAACTTTCTGACTAACTGACCGACTATTTGACAGTTCAAAAGTGCCTGTAAATGGTTTAATTGAAATAAATGCTTTGAGTTTGAGTTTGGTTGGGAGCAAAGTCAAAATTACGAAATACTACCCGCGACTTCGTCCCGCGGATTTCGTACTGTACCCCTATGAATTCCATCCCCTTTAAAGGGTAGTTTTGGAAAGTGAAAACTTCAACTAATTGAGGAGGGTAGTATTAGGTCCCCACCTATGAAATCTGCGTTTTGTATGGAGAATTTTAAAGAAGTTGCATTTTTCATACTAACATTTTCTTAATTTATATAACAACCATGAACACTAATGTATTAAAACTTTTATGCACTATTGTTTAAAAACTAAGATAACGTAATATGCCACTTAGATTAAGCGAGAAAAATAAGTTTTGGCTAAGTTAAAACAAATAGTTGTCATTCCTGCTAACAAAATGAGGAGTCGTTTTTAAGGTATTTTTTATGTTTAGAAAACTATAAGTAATAAGTTTATTTTACTATTGGTAGTTGTCTATGATGGTCAGTATTCGATATAATACCAAGCAATTGATGAATATTTTAAATCATAGAATATTCCTCTATTTGTGTGAAAAAAGACGCAATAATTGTAATGAGCTCCATTAAAATGTATAAAATGATGTGTTACCATCATAGTGAGCTAACAATGGTCAAAATTACCTCCGAGTAAATTTTATCGCGATTCCTTTCCATTTACTTGTCTCAACATTCTTTTAATTTATACACTAAACTAAGTTAGTAGCGCCTTTGTTCTTATCATTTCTTTTAAAGTGTTTTAGAAAGAAATTGTGCCGGAAGGTTGTCATTAAAGCTCTCAAAGTAAGGGCGAATGAGAAAAAAACAGTGTCCAAGATTAAATGACTAGAAACTTGATTTTATATGAAACGGCTTTTATGTTTCACCTTGACCACAAAGAAGTAGCAGATAAAAATGTGACGACACTTTAAGACCTAATGTTTCGAGAAAATTAATTTTACCTTCGCGTTCTGTCGTGAGTATTCAATCAATCTGCCTAGCCTTTTCCCACCTATGTTGAGGCCGGCTTCAAGTCTAACCGGATGCAGCTGAATACTAGTATTTAACATGGAGCGACTGCTTATGTGACCTCCACAACCCAGTAACTGGGTAATACGATAGCCCTTGGTAAGACTGGTTGTCAGGCTCTCGGGCTTTGACTACCCGTAACGACTGCCCGCCACGTCGTGTGCTGGCCCTGTTTTGTCATAAGTACTACCTACTTAAATATACTCAAACTCAAAGCATTTATTTCAAATAAACCAATTACAGGCATTTTTGAATTGTCAAGGGGTCGGTCAGTCAGAAAGATGAAGCTAGTTGCCCATTCCAAAGCGTAGTAGGTTCCTATGGAGAAGAACGGGCAAGAAACTCACAAGACACTCTTTTAAATCAAAATATTCTTACAAAATATTGGTTACATCATTCATGTTGAAATTATACATGTGAGAACAATGTAGAAAGATGCACGTTAAAAGCTATTGAATAGCGTCTCGCATACAAATACAGTTTTAATGTTAAAATTAATACAGATTCACTCCAATCTCCGCAAAAATCACTGCTCCCTTAAAATATCCCTAAACACCGTTCAACCTTACGACTATAAAAGCAAATACCTCTCAATGCGTATAATTATTACCATCTAAGAACACTGTCATAGCGGGCTAAATAATATTACACAGGATTACAAGCTCGGTGGGATTACCGTGGAAGTAATTACTTGGACAGTTCGCTCGCTTGGCGTGGACACGGCAGGCGTTTGCAGCTGAAATTAGTTATAATTAAGGACAGGAGGGGAACGAAATTTTTCCACCGGGGTTACACGCGCCACGGCGTTGGAAGTGACGCTTCTGTTCCGTTTAGTTTTGTGCTCGTTTACGCTTTGTTTACGTTTTCGAATGGTTTTGTTTAGTCCATTTTTGCCTAAATGTAGGTTTCGGTTAGGAGTTTTAACCTTTTGTATTCGCTGGTGTGTGTATTGTAACGAAGCAGGAGTTTAATAATAAATTGTCTTTACATTAAACATTTTTATATGTAGTAGTTTATAGTATACTTCATTTTATGTAGTTAAGGCCCGTTTGGGTATAGGCCTCCTCCAACTTTTTTTCAACTGTTTCTCGTTCGCTTTCTTTGTCCAGTCCTTTCCGGCAATTTTTTTTATTTCATCTGCCCAACGTTCTCTGGGTCACCTGGAGAGGCAGAGCTCTCTTACCGCTTGGGCCTGGTCATTGAGTTACCAACTGTGTCCACCTTCCATCTGTCATTCTTGTTCCAGCCCACTTCCACTTCAGGCGTCTCGTATGTTGAAGAGCATCTATTATATTAGTTTTCTTGCGCATGTCTTTTGCTAAGCACGAGGTTAGCCAAATAATATTCTTGAATATTGTTAACACAACGGTATATTATTGAGCAGAGTCAAGAGAGAGTGTTTTAGCAAAGTGTTTTCCAAGACTAACTGTCACAATCATCTTCTACCCTATTTATACTTTTACAATTTTAGTCGAAATACAGTCAAGTAATTATCGGAAGTTGTATATGTCTTTTGCTAAGCACGAGGTTAGCCAAATAATATTCTTGAATATTGTTAACACAACGGTATATTATTGAGCAGAGTCAAGAGAGAGTGTTTTAGCAAAGTGTTTTCCAAGACTAACTGTCACAATCATCTTCTACCCTATTTATACTTTTACAATTTTAGTCGAAATACAGTCAAGTAATTATCGGAAGTTGTATATAATATTGAATTAACTATTTAAACGTAAATGTAAAATAATCGAATCCATTATAAAGAATTTATTAATATGAATTCTAATGTGATACATTACAATTACTGCATGATAGGTCATACCCGGCGGATGCTTACTTGGTGTTGTCATCAGTAATTAACAGTATAATTAAATCTCACCTAAGTGTTTATTGTTATATTCTTCAAGATGTCACGTTTCTGCTTGTCTGGCAACGAGATTTATTTTCAAACCCTTAAATTAATGAATTCTTGAGGCAGTATCAATAATTCATTTTGACCTGTCATTTTTAATATCTCCCTAGGTTGTAATGAAATTTTCATGGTACTCGATCATGTCGATATTAGTAATTAACTTGAAGTGACGCGTTACACTTCTAACATGTCTAAAGTTCGTCGCGAGCTGGGAGAGATTTGATTAGTCGGACGCAAGCCCCGACAGAATTCGATTAAGTCAGACAGTGTCGGCTAAAGTTTGGACCGTCATAAATCGGTTAGGTACCCACTGGAGCAGTTCGTGGCCGAATTCTAAGGAATTCATAAAAACTTGTCGGATACATTAGGCGTGAAATAAAAAATTATTCCTTCTCCGACTAAATTGCTTTTAACATTACTGCATAAAAATTCAAAATGTGCCAATTGCCTGATACTTATTTCTGGAGTTGTCGGTTCGCGCACAAATAAATTAACATCGTGCGAATCGGCTCAAGAAAAAGTAATATTATTTAAAAAAGTCGATTCGTCCGTTTCGGGCGAGTAAATTCGTCCGAATCAACCAATAAGCCACTGCTTCGATCTTAATTTCAACCTTTACAATGAATTCCTATCTGGGCGAACGTGGAAACTTTGCAGACATTTAGCTTCCAAACTAGGTTTGAATAGCATCGTCAAAAACTTTATGAAAAGGTATTAATGGTGCGGCCTCTACAGTACAACGGATGTTCCCGTATTAAAAGTTTTGATGAAATTACGGAAGTGGTCTGCACACTGTAGTCTGTACCCATTTATCAGTTTAAATGAACTTTTAGTTCATATGTGTTGTTGATGTAATTAGCCTTTTTCGCCATTCTTCATTACTTAAGACGTAGCTCTTGTCGGTGCAGCGTTTTCCAACCTCCTCTATTAAGGAGCAGCACTCTCATTGCGTAACACACGATCAATCACAATCGGTTTCATTTTGACTGTTCAACAACATTAATTGCGTTATTTACGTTGTTGCACAGACGAATTTTTCGAACATATGAAGCAATGGATTAGCAATGAACAAAAATGATTCAGATTATGATTGTTCATGTGTCACGATATCAGGCTTCAATATCGAAAAAGCCGAAATGAATTTCATTTATTTTTGATATTAACGCGCGCCCTTAGACAACATTTTCGGCCAGTTGTCCTGAAACCATTCATTTTCATTGTAATGTTAGTACCTACCTAATCAAGGACTTTTTGGCTTTGCCCGAGTTAAATGAAATGGAGTTTTCTTTGTTACCACACCGAAATGAAATATATTAAAATGTATTATTACTTGGGTACCTAATAAAGTTAAGTGTTGTAATGCTCGTAAATAATGGTCTTGAAAATTTTAATTCAACACTAATAAATATTTCTACCAATTTGTTCTTAAGTTGAATTTAAAGGTAGGAAGTAACTTGAAACGAAAAATACATAAGAACTATAATTGGTTCAAATTATTAGAATCCTAGCTATGTTCTGTAATACTTATCAAGGGCATTACTCAAAATACTTGAAACATACATGCATAGGACCTCACAATCTGCAAGTCAATGTTCTTTTACGGAGCATATAGATCGATTATAGACATGTATTCAAAGGCTTTATCCCCTTCAAACCTATCGTTTTCGTAGTTAAGCCTTCATTTTCTTTTGATTTATCGATGGAAAATAGAGCATACGCATTTATGTGGAATGAAACGTAATTGTGTAGTTTCGTTTTGTTTGCATTAATATTTTATTGGCATTTTATCTTCATCATATTGACTTTATTTGAATTAAAATCTAAGTCAGCGCAGAATTTGACTTCTTTCTCAGCACGACTTTATTTGTTAGTTGTCTCCTAGCTACATTGTCTGATCCCATATACCTATACCTACATTATGTTTTCTTATTATATTGAACACTATAAATAAATACCTTTTTAACCTTAGACCTGTTATTCAAATGCCATTTAAGGTCGATCATACGTTCTCTCCTGCATCACAATATAAATACTCGTAGATATCAGTCTTAAAATCAGGAATCAATTAAGCGTTACCTATATTCTCCCATAAATATATTTCATCGTCCATTTTATGACTTTCTTTTACATAAGCACCCTATAAAATCATGCCACTCAAACTTTTATAACAAAGTTCGATATGAACTTTTAACAATAAAATATTGCTTGGTGAGAGTGGATACCATTTTCCTCTTGTGGAATGAAATTGGATGATATTAAATCCTCTCTCAACTTCTCATAGTTAGCGTGACGAAGACTTTTACGAAGGACTGCTATTGTACGCCAATTTGTGGAGGACAGATAATGATGAACGATTGCACACTTATGATACTACCCCTGGTGCTTTAGCGTTCATGACATATTGTAGGAACGTATCTGTGAAGATAATTACTCATATCGCTCTTACAGGCCAGGCGAGGCTCAATTCGCTGCACAAATGGATTACACGTCAGAATCCTGATATTGAGCAGCCCAAAAGGCACCCCCATTCGATACGGCATGAGCAGTAGCGTAACGTTACACGTTCAAATTGCTTGACTACAACTTCTATGCCAAAGGTTATGGATATCTGAATTTGCTTTGAATATGCTAACCTTTACTGTCGCATATCACCCACTCTATTCTCAGATTGATCAGTTGGCGGTACAACTAGAAATCTCATTTCGAAATTGCTCTACTCGTATTTCAAAGAAAGAAAAATGACCGTCTAACCTTTTTTGAAATCGTATTACCTCCACATATTATCGAACCGTGTTTCTTAACACATTTATCTTGAAAAGATAGTCTATATTTCTCAACGAAATCGTTTCAACACTCGATAACAGTTTCATACTCAGAATCGATCATTTTCCGATACAGAAACGGTGGCATTAAGATGTTCTAAAACTTTCTACTTTTCAACGACGCCCCTTTCAAATGGTTTATATTTCAAGTAGAAAATACAATTATTCTTCGGTACGTTGTCTGGTGAAAATATTTATCTCTGACACCTCATGTTTTACGAGATAGAATAAATCCCTAGGGCAAGAATAGAAAAGGTTTATAAACTTGAAATAATGTATAACATACATAAGTCATAAGCACACGATGGAACTGACATGTCTAAAGGGTAAAGTTCTTGTGAAATAGAGAAAAAAAAAAGCACAATTCTCTGCCTTGTATGAAAAACAAAAAACACAACCATTGTTCAGAGCCTGTATAAATTGTATTCTTTTACATCGACAATGACTATTAAATTAATAAAAGAACTCTTGTACTCTAATTATTTTACAAAATTTGTTATTCAAATGAAACATGTCAGAGTACCTATCATTTTATTTGAAATCTTCTCAATATTTTCACCTCACGTAATATCGCATGCCGATGGGCTATAACCGCGCGGCCGCAACATAAATGGCACTTAGATAAGAGCAAACGACACTTACGCTGCATTTCAACGCTTACTACGTTCTATATCAATTGTTATTGAAAATACTCTCCATTTAATATAGATTTGGGTTGCTCAAAAATATTTGACAGTGCCTATAAATTTTTAATATCATAAAAGGCTTTGGCGTTTATTTTGTACATACAAAAGCTCTACAAGAGATTATAAAATGATGTTTATTTTTACGTTTTTCTGTTCATAAATTATCAATATAAAGTGAAAAGAGCAAATATACAAAAATTAATCCTTGCATAGTAGGCACCTAGTATAAAAAGCAACTTATCTCTGTATTTCTGTCTGTTTGAGTACTTTATCTTAAGAACGACGTATCCGATTTCCGTGATTTCAAATTCATACCGAGTTATACCTAGTCCTCTGGTTAGGTTGTGCATATGAGCCTGGAAAAGCTGGTGGCACAGCAATCTCATACGAATAAATACATAGAGGTGTACTTAAAGTACATCCACATTTAGCCAGGTATTATTATGTCCCTTGTAATAGGGGAGGAGGACGGGGGGGGGGGGGGGGTTAATTATGAACATTCTTCGGATATGAATATGACTCATAAAGAAATAGGTCACTTTCTAAAAGACATCAAACTTCTACCATTCTCCTTCAAAAGGCTGTCGACAAGGTCGATAACGATTTTATATTGCTCATATTACGGATATTTTATTGCATTGAAAGGGGTCTATTTGACCTTCCGATTTACAAATTCACCTAGGCAAACGGTTTCCCGGTCCGGTCCCGTTTTCCATTGTACCGTGAACATTTTATCTTACTCTGTTCGTACCTACTAGCAAGTTGCTTTGTAATTTTTAAACATGGTCGTACCTATCAGGGCCTCTTCCAGAATATCGTTACATGGGTATCTCGTAATGGTTTCTTTCGAATATTACAAAACGACATAGGTACATAAATGTTAGAAGACTGAAATACAGCATTTTCTATGAAAACGGAATAGTTTTAATTTACATAAATCATCATTCATCATCATTTCAGCCGGAAGACGTCCACTGCTGGACATAAGCCTCCCCGAAATGGGGGGGTTTGCCATAATCGCCTCGCTTGGCAGGTGGGTTGGCGATCGCAGTATGGCGTTAAAATGCGTAGAGAACGCTGCTGCCCATTCTCTAGTGAGTCCCTTAGTCGCCTTTTACGACACCCACGGGAAGAAATGGGATGGTACTATTCTTTACGTCCGGCACCACATGGACAATACTATATACAATATCCAATACAATAATTTACATAAATAGACCTACATAAATCTTTTTTTATAACTTCCATGTCCAGCTGCTGGGTTTTAGTGGCACATATTAGTTTTGAATTCTGTGAAATGAATGATTGATGTTAGTTCGGCTTTATGGATGTAAAGTTTCGGCCGAAAACATTTTTTTTTATTTTCTCCTTTATTTTGGTTTGTTTGGCAGCAAAATATTAATGGAATTGGATAGACATTTATATGTTTACAATAAAAATAGAGCGAATAGGAAAGTAGCTTAGAATTTAACAGCTCTTAGGTCCTTAGATTCGGCCAGAGACCGATAGAGCCAAGACTGTTAACATTTACTGAAGTAAAAGAGTAGTTAAGTGCAAAAGTAAGTAACACTGACGACCCATTTCTGTTGGTTAACTCCTACGTGTAGGAAAATAGGAGCAATGTTTAATTCTGTAACTGGGAACACCGTAAACCATTTGTTTATCTAGAATAATCCAGTTACAAAATATTGCTCAGTTCCTGTAAGTATGTAGATTGAAATCGTTCCCACACTAGTAACTGCTGGTTCAAACAAGACGTATTTGTAGAGGCGCTTCTGCTACATGTGAAAGTCCACCGTGCTTATCCAAAGAATTTCCTTAAACTTATTTTTCTTTCTTTCTTTTCTTACTAGCCAAGTTGAGTCGTAAGACACAAGTGTTAGTTCTAACGAAACGGTCTGTATGGCAACACGTTATTCTTTCCACGTAAATCATTGCGTCTATTGAATATCTCGATGTACCCTCCGAACCCCCGATAACTGACGTCATTCACGTATTGTGCCGTCTGTCACAAGAGTCCCTCGTACGTACGGACAATAATTTAAGAGCGTCCCATTCAATTTCTCCTGCCATTGTCTGAATGTAGGTCAGTTTAGCTAGTTTGATGTGTATTCACTAAAAGTGTATTTTGTGGCACGAAATACACTTTAGTGAATAACTCTCGCTGTCTACTGTTTGAATTTGGTTTTTGACAAGCCTTTGTGTTTTCATGCGGGAATTTATAGCAGAAATGTTTCATTACCTTAAAGTGGTTTATTATCATCTGCCTAGCCTTTTCCCAACTTTTGGGAGTCGGCTTCCAGTCGTACCGGATACAGCTGAATACCAGTATTTTACATGGAGCTATGGTTCCATGTAGTGCCGGACGTAAAGAATAGTACCATCCCATTTCTTCCCGTGGGTGTCGTAAAAGGCGACTAAGGGACTCACTAGAGAATGGGCAGCAGCGTTCTCTAAACATTTTAACGCCATACTGCGATCGCCAACCCGCCTGCCAAGCGTGACGATTATGGCATACCCGCCCATTTGGGGGACGCCTATGTCCAGCAGTGGACGTCTTTCGGCTGAAATGATGATGATGACATGGAGCTACACCCCAAATTCTGACTCCCAAAATCCAATTACTGGGTAACTTTTTAATGGTTATTTGGGCTAAATAGCGAGTAGATTTTTAGTGAACCAATTTCAATCGATACTGCTTGACCCGAAGACCTCCTATTTCTTGTTGGGATAAATTAAAACATGCATTGCCATTTAAATACATGTTTGGCCTACAAATATTTGCCCAGACCGTTACAGAACGCCAAGTCGATCACCACGTGCCAATTATATCATGATCCAGTTCCTGGAGAGATAAACCGAGATATCTAATCGAATGTCTATCACAATGACAGTGGATTAACACTCGATGTACTCCGCTTGTGCAACTCAAGCTTGTATTTCATCCCCGTTGACAGGTACGGTTGTAACTATAGACGTTTCCAGAACATTACACACGTAAAAATTTACTAGAAACGTGTCAGCTCCTCCATGTACCCCTGTTACTTCATAGTGATAAAGTGACTACATTTGTTGTAAGAAATTCGTGTGAGGAACAGGGAAATAAACTACCGACATTTTACGTTTTTGTTTGACATCTAAGACTGGTAACGTTAGTTCCGATCCTTCGTTGTTTTTCCTGTTTATTTATGAAGTTACGGTGTTCCGTGTTCGGGTGTTCGAACTAGGCGAACGTGTTTTTTTTTTTTTTAGCTTTCAATTATGGAAGTGTTTATATTTCTTCGACACAGTCTCGTGACACGATGGACTAGTAATTCTTAATTCGAAAATCTTCGTCTGTTAATGCAAAACCTATCTTCATTATGTCAATGTATAGTTTTAGCAGAACTATGGAGAAAAATATGTTATATTGTATGATAAGAATCCTAGGCCCTAACCCAGGTCATGGTTTACCCATGTGCCACATTTTATCCAAATCCGTTCAGCCGTTTTAGCGTGAAAGCGTAACAAACAAAAAAATAAACAAACTCACGCATTTATAATATAAGTTAGGATATAAGCTAGGACTGTGTAAGTACCTACCTTTGTTCATTATAAAATAAAAATGTAGGTAGGTACATTTTGCACGAGCCCTCATAAGCCGGTTTCGTAACGTGAATTTTTAAACTCATAGACACCACATTAAAAGTTTAGCTTTGCTGCCCCTCTTAACTTTTTCCACCAACTAAATAAAGCCGCCCTTTGTGTACATGACCTAATTAAAATTTCCTTAAGATAATTTTCTGCCGAATTATTGAACCTTACAAAACTTCATAATTAAAATTCCGGAACATCTTAAGAATAAAATCTTTTTAGCGATCTCTCAGAGCCTTCTTTTTCTCAGTAAACTTGTAAACAGACCTAATTATTTTCGGCTTTTTAAAGGCGCTGAGATAAGGGACACAAAATAATATTCTGCTTTGGAAAGGTTCGTGATTAAATTGCGGATAATTATTTTGCTTAGTATACCTAAAATTGTCGAACCCGTGTCGGATTTATCAAAGGATCTGAAGGTAGTGGACAAAATAAGTCTGGATGATACTTAGAACTTAACGAGTGATCCACTCAGTGGAGTTAGTACGTAGATACGTAACTACTTCAGGTATGACACCAAGAATAAATTTTAGGTAGAATAGAACTTCAAAATGCTATGTGGCTATAAGATTTTTACAATTGGGTGTTGACTATGTCTTTACTTATATTCACCCTTTTCGACCCACATCTGCATCCTCATGAGCTCAGCATTGATTTATGCGGATGTCTAAATAAATGCGGAAGCTCCGCAGATGCGGATGCAAATATCCGCAACATCAGGTATCAAAATACGCAGTCGCTTCTTCACTCCATTCAATAATATGAGTTAGTACATATTTACATAACTGAATAAAACACTTTCTCAAGTCCCTTTCTTATAAGCTTCATTCACGCCTCATTGCAAGGTTCCAAGTAATAAATCTCCGACATAACGCCGCTATTAGTCACGTCATATTCTGATGTTGCCGAAAGCCCCTCCCTTCGGCAAACAAATGAGGCGTTTAAGAAGATAGAATATCTAGAAGTGATAGGTCTAAGCAACCGTGAAACGAAGCCTCCTTTAAGAAACTAGGTTACCTGATTTTGTTATATAAAACCGGTATTTGAATATTTAAGTAGATAGTTGTGAAAAATAGGTTTTCCGAAGCAACTAAGACGTGGTAGTCTGTCTTCTACATTGAAAAAATACGAACGGTGCACTCAGTACGTCTTTTAAAAGTGCTAGTCGAGTTTAAAGAAACATTTGTTTTCGTTTAACTTAAAGCTGTAAAAAGTACCATCGCATTGGTTGAGAAAACTTGGCGATTGGGGACACTAAATCTATGAGTTCAGGTATATAGATCGAAACTACTTGGAAGTGGGACTAAACTCACAGGCAGCTAATACCTATATATATGTATATATATATATAAACGGCTCTAACGATTACGATCTAATTATTAACGTGTACGGGGGCAAAAAATCGATCTAGCTGGGTCTTATATCTGGGAAAATTTGTTTTTTCCGTATTTTCACTCCAGCAGACCTCGTTCGCCCCAAGTTTAGAACAAGATGGCCTTAGAATGGCAGCATGGATTTAGTAAGTACCTACTATCATGGCAGCATGGAATTAGTGTGAACTATCCTGTACTATTAAATGAGCATTCTCTATTTTCACCAGAACAGAGCTCGGTCGCCCAGGTACTGTTTCTAAAACACGCAAATTCAATATAAAACTTTTGAGACTTTATTACACACATTAATGCTAAGCTTTATGGCTTTCATCTCGTCTACATAGTTTCAAAGTTAAAAAGATGTAGAAGAAATTAGAATGATAAAACAACTGTTTTCTCTCTGGGGAAAGATTCGGCCATTTACATTTTACAAAGAATGGGAGGGATTGTAATTGATAGCCCTGAAAATCAGCGATTAAAGCCTCGGTTTAAATTAATTTGCAGCGGAAAGTGCGGCGAATTTCAGCGAACGCCGATAACCCTGTGGGGAGCCTTTTACAACGCGACTTTTAAACGGCGAAAGGTAACATTTTAACGCGGGGTATCCCTGCTGCGCTGCGAGGCAAGATTTGAAGTGCCGAATTTTTCATTTAATATTTTGTGTCACTAAAGTGTCTTTGAATTGATTTTACTGTCGATATTACCATACACATGTCGATATACCCAGTTATTTATTCATATATACTTTATTACAGCACAAAAATACATAACAAAAAAATCAATCAAACACTACAAAATAAACAATGGGCGATCGCTTTCCGCGATCTCTTCCAGGCAACCTTGCGATGGACAGTAATTTACCTGGACATAAAATGGGGCTGCCGCTGGTGCAAATAATAAGTATACAATATACTAAAATAGATATACAGATATATACATATCCTAAATAATAGGTACATACCCATTGTACTTTAACTTGAAAAGGCAACTAGCTCTTAAGCTAATTACTAGTGATAAGGCTTGGCCCTATTTAGTAGTGGGTAATTACACCGTTTTACTAGCCTGAATTAAGATGAATAAATGTAAAAAAAATAAGTGGGATAAGCTAGTGACGTATATTTAAGCCGGCTTCTTCTTCTTCTTTTCGTGTGGTTATTGACTAACCTGGTGGCAGAGTTTTAAAGCCGCCCATGAGCCTCTGACTTGGCTTCACATGCCGTCGAGAAATATCTCTCAGGCATGCCGGTTTCCTGCCGGGGTTGCGAGTTTGTCCGAAAGGGATATAGCGACCCCGGCACACAGGCAACGGAAGGAACACGGGTGGGTTTTAGTCAGTAAAAGTCTGACACGCCCTCCCGCTCCTCCCAGAGCGGGAGAAGTTATTTGATAATTTCCCACCATAAAAAAAAAAAGGCATGCCGGTTTCATCACGATGTTTTCCTTCACCGTTTTTGAAGCAAGTGATAATTATACAATACGCACATGAATCAAAAAAGTCAGAGGTTCGTTCGAATTCGAGACCTATGACTTGGCAGTCTGACGGTTACACCACTAGGATATCACTGCATAAGTAAGCCGGCTTACTGTATTGGTTTGCTAACTGTACTGACTTTCCGACAATGTAACGATAATCATTCATTAGCTTCCAAATGATGCCTACAAAAGTGCTCCCTAACAACAACAAAAATTGATACGATTATGTTAGCTTTTCTTATCAAGGCCAATGTATACATCTGTTTTATTCCCAATTCTATCTCTAACACAGACAATTATGTACCGCAATTGGAACAAACAACTAAGTTACAATCGAACTTAAACAGCTCTCTCAGAAACTTGTAACGCGAAAACTTTTATCGTATAGTGTCTTGGTGTATAGTGCCGATAAATTAATGCTGTCTTGTAGATGTTGTGTAGTGGACTGACCACAGACAGTTTCACGCAGCTGTTGTGTGTTGCCCGTATTGAAAACTATTTACCTTTAACTAGCGTTATTTATTACCTAAATCCAAAAAGGAGGATTTTCCGTGTTCGTATCGTATGTATTTTTTTTAATGTATGTCCGTCCACCGATTTCGCCGACAATTGTGCACTGATTTTTAATTATTATTTTTTTATTGACAGGGTATGCTCGATTGATTAACTGTGCTTGGATAGTTTTTGAGTCAATAATACGTATTTTTTCCACTTAGTCTGTGTGGATGATATGATGATAAGTTCCTGTCACTGTTATTTACATAGCAGGTAGTGATATTCGAATTTATGTGGGGTGGATGCCTCAAATAAATAGTAAAAATTAACAACTTTTTACAAAAAACCAACTTCCAAGAAAACACTACAACGTGATATATAACTTTAATTCCGTAAGTTGGTGGCAAAAAACGAAAATGCGTAACCGTAGGTTGTTTTTTTTTTTTGTTTCTCAAATTCGAGAGCAAATAGCACAGAACTGGTGCCCTGAGACAGTGAGGCGGGGCCGCGGCAGACCACGTAGGAGATGGCGGGACGAGCTGGATAGGTTCCGTGAAAACTGGAAGGAGGACGCACAGGTTCGCGAAAGATGGAAGAAGTGGAGGGAGGCCTTTGCCCGGGAGTGGGACAGAGTAGGCTAACAAAAAAAAAAAAAAAAAATTCGAGATTGCAATACCAACCAATTCTTCGTTAAAGTACGACATTCGTAGATGAAAAAAAAAAAACTTTACCTATATGTACGTATGTATGTTATTCCACTAAGCACTTACTTTAGCGTGGTTTAAACCCCGAAAAAGTAAGCAAAGTTTTCCTGTTTGAAGTCACGAAAGGTAGGTTTTCGCATTACAAAAAATGCTATAAAAAATTACGTTTCATAAAGGAACATGAGTGGTACTCTGCTTTCGTCACTAATTACCTACCCACACAACAGTTGTTTTAAAAATCTTACTTCGAGCTTTAACTTTTCCTAATTAACCGACATAACATGTTGTTTATAAGGGTTTGCAGGCTACCTTTTTAACACGCTTTTATTAGGTCGACCTGTATGTATGTAACTATGTAATCAAATCTAAGAAAACTAATTAAACCATCTTCTAAAGATCGTAGCGTTATGAAAATTGGCAGTTGTATGTGATTTTGATGACAATACAATAACATGGTACTGTCGAGCTGATCTGATGATGGAGCCGGAAGATATGAACTGGAACTTCATGATGGATGGTCGTATCATAGCCGTGTTTGGACTTGTTAGAAAGGTCTTGTAATGAACTTTGACCACGATTAGGTTTCAAGGTCTGAATACAATAAGCGTGTTTTTTAGTGTTTTTGAAACTATTAATTTTTATTTATTATTTTGTTACTCTTGGCATAATCAGCCTCTAATGTTCCCACTGCTGGTACTCATGGCTGTAATCTGCCACGCGAGCCCAGTGCGGGTTGGTAGATGTCACATGTTTTCTAGTTTTTGGTTCTGGACGTACCGGTTTCTTCACGATGTTTTCCTTCACCCTTTTGGTGAAATTATTTACACAAAGTACAAAGTAAAGCGTCTGTCTGGGTTCGAACCCACGACCTACAACTCGTAAGTCGCGGCCGTTTCCAATCAGCCACCATTGACTCTCTTAATCTTATTAATCTCTTATTATCAGCACATGGTCAGTAACAATTTTTTAATGTAAATATTGATTACTAGTTTCTGCCCGCGCTTCGCCCGCGTGGAGGTCGGAAATTATCCTATGGGAACATACTACCGGGATCGAAGTATCGTATTTCCTAACCCAGGTTATGGTCTACCCAGTTGCATGAAATTTCTTCCCAATCGGTTCAGTCGTTTTAGCGTGAAAGCTTAACAAAAAAACTCACTTTCATATTTCTAATATTACTAGTTAGGATCCGTACCCGAACCTATTACTAAGTTCGCAACACCAAGAGAC
Organism: Agrochola circellaris; assembly: GCA_914767755.1. Taxonomy (NCBI): domain Eukaryota; kingdom Metazoa; phylum Arthropoda; class Insecta; order Lepidoptera; family Noctuidae; genus Agrochola; species Agrochola circellaris. Next base: position 13,338,078 of record OU611859.1, read on the forward strand.
AATACCCCCTGAAACAAATTGCACGATTGGTTTACGATTGTAATGGAATCCCTTGACCTTTGCACTTAGTAGCCTTTGGGACTAAGAGCCCTTAACTATATTTATACAATGGGATGAACATCGCCACTAGAAATAGCCTTTAGGATACTCAAAATGTATTCATTTTCGGAACCCTTCGCATTATCAGAGATAATATAACCCACATCCTACACTAAATTGACGATAATGTCTGCTGCTGAGTTAACCTATAAACTTCTACAACGAATGATCTGATGACAACATTGGGGTAATCACTACCATTCGTAAGCTGACGGTTAATAGCAGCCCCATGTTATTAGTACACAGAGTGTCACAGAACTTAGTCAGTATCATGTAGCCAAGTTAATAAAAAAAAAAAAAAAACTGAAAATGCGCAGTGGAATTCCAATTCGATTCTCTTGGTATTTAATAATGTTGATACCATTTCGGAAATGCCCAAATGTATTAGCGTTTTTGTAAATATCGTTGTAGGATATTTACTTTGTTCCAATTGTAGGATCTTCCCGTATCTTTTGGGATTACAGCTTTGTATTCGTAGTAGTGCTCATGAGTCAATGATACATATCATAACATAAAATCACGCCTGTTCTCCCCGTATGGTTAGGCAGAGGTGTACCTATAGTACACCCAGTTATGTTTAAGTCCCATGTAATTGTGGGCGAGCCTATTGCCATTTAATTTAAGTTTTTTTGAAAAATTTCAGCCCTCTCAACAGCTCAGGAGTAGCGCTTGTGACCACCAGACCAACGTGGCATTCAATCATTTGAAACAGAAACAATGGCACGAATGTATAAGTGTCCAGATCGTGGAGTGAAATATCCAATCATTATCAGGGACTTGACATCTTTTATCATAGACATTGTATATCACGAATAAACCCAATATATTTCCTCTTTCCCACAATTCATGTACGACCTTGGTGGATTAATTCGATATGTCAAGCTTTTTTGGCAGAGGTGCCAAATGTGGGTGACCCGCAACTTGATAATAAATATCGGACATCGCACCACGTGTATTCAAGTGTTCCGTAGCTGTTGTATTTCCGTCACAGTTTGGAACAGAAAACAAACAATAAATAGCCTTCTTATTACCTTTATTGCCGACATAATTTCCCGCTAACTCACCCCATATGGGGCGCCGAATTGAGACCAAGTTGAAGTGCCAAGCTAGGTTACTTCTGCTTTTTCGATAAAGGCGGAAAATTGGTTTTTGACTTCCTTAATAATGTCATGTTAGGCGTTATTATTTTACTTGTTCAGTCAATCAAACAGATTACTATATACAAGAACTGTTTCTTTTGTTATCGGCACAAATACAAAGGTCTTTTTACGAAGTTGTCACATAAGGTCTTGATTGTTATGTGACCTCAATAAACAACTCATCTCAGTTCAGTATTCTAGGCATAGGCCTTTCCCGACAAATAATAAATAGAGAAACTTCGCACTGACTTTTACGAGTAGGTACGCCCACACCACTAGAGTAAGATTTGTAGAATTCATTGAATCGTCAAGTTGGTCAATCTTCGTTATTTCTAACCCCGCACCTTTTAGAATATTTAAACGTGTTAGGAAATCTGTTTTACGGTCAGTTAAAACCGGTACAGCCTGAAGGTTTCGAGGTCACATTAAAAATTAAGTGGATGTCCGTTTTCTAGTACTCACCTCGATCTTCTGAAATTCTTATTTTCCATCCCAATGCCCATACTGGCACTGGCCCAACAAAGATCTTGAAAAATTCAATCTGAGGGTTAGGAAACGATGAGGCGTTAAATTCGTTTGAACCTTTCAATGAAATTAAAATGTACGAGCCCCGAAGAACTACGAACATATCATTTATCTCAAAATGCATTTATAAATTGGCACACTAAATGGCATGCCTTCCAGAACAAAGTTTCAGTGTAAAACCAGCACTCATCTATTATGCAAGTAGTTAGGTTTTACAATCTACAAAATTAGCATAGTTTCAGAACATCCGAAACTTCCTCACTTGGCTCATCAATTACATGGTTTGGACAGAAGCAGTTTGTGGGCTGCCAGTTTCTTTGTTTCTGTCAACTATGGCCCGTGTTATTTCACCGCCCCTTTTATCCTATTTATGGGCAATTTGTCATGAGACGTTCGCCACAGTGGATTACCCACACTGAAGTGGACCATTCGGTTAATGCCCAAGTCTTTACCTTTTCAACGCTCAAGTCATATCAATTTCAACAAATCCGTGTTGTTTTACTACCATATGTATATAAAAGAACATTACTTTGCTCCATTTTCATAAGCTTCATAACGTTTATCTCATGCATGTTTAGAATTTAAGAGTACGGAAAATTCTACTTGTATTTTGATATGGTCGTTTCTTTTTTTTGTGTTTCTTGTTTCGTTTTAATAGTATACAAACTTCTACGACTATTAAAAAGGATGATATAACAAAGAATTCAGGGTCTAATCCCCAGATGCCTTGCAATATTTACTTGGTTTATTTTAGCAGCACGCTCAACCCTTGTAAAGTTAGACCATAAAAAGCACCTTTTGCAGAAAAACGTGGAACGATTAAAACATTAATTGCTTTTTCCCTAAACTTCGTAATTTAACTAACGTTATCAAAAATTTAAGTCCAAAGTTTGAGAAGCTGTAGGTAATAAGGTTGAAATTAGGTCTCGATAGGGCCATGTGTGAACGTGTTCTCTTGATTGAATCCAAGATCGACGGGCGAATGGAGCAAGTCTCAACAACTCGTCGATGGGTAGAAATTGCGGGTACGTGATCGAGAGCCTGTTCCGTTACTAGGAGACTCGATGGTGCAATTTGGAACGAATCGAGAGCGATTTTGCAGCGTTTTACCCTAGTCAACTTTACATTTTTATTTACCTTCGGGAAATAACTGTGTACTAAAATGTCAATCCTGACCTGTACGTTGTGACCCAATTTAGATTTGAATCTCTAGCGAACAGTAGTTAAACTTGATATATGGTTATTTGGAAATAGTTATGGTTTTGGAGAAAAGGAGAATATGTGTTAAACCGTTTCATTGCAGTACTTTATGACTTAAACTGCCCGAACTTGTGAAATTTGCTTAAAAATATTCATAAAACAAAAGGAGAACTTCTTGGAACACTGTAAACCATATCAGTTTTTAATGTGCCTCTTCGAGGATATAGGCACACATTCTCTAATAAATGGCCAAAACCTTAGGATAATGTTTCCAAATTAACCCCTACTACAGCCACAAAGTACTCTTGGAAGGTCCTCGTGGCATGAGGTCGTTTCACCCTTTCAAGGATAAACATTAGAACTTCTCGGTAATCTAGGATAAGACGTGAATATTTATGGATATTATTACTTGGTGGGTACAGACAAAAGAAAGTTGGAGGTAGTTAAAGGTATATTAATTAAAATTGTTGGGTTGATCTCAATTTAAAGTATTTTACCTGATCCTCGATGATGATGTCTTATTTATGTAGTCAATTTTAATAAACTTAGGTAGTGTTACTAAATTATAGAACAGCATATTTGCATAGATGTGAAATTACCATCATACCGAATTATTAGAAATTTTGCAAAAAGTTGGTCCGGAACAAATTGATACCGCCACAATTTGTATCGGTACATATTTGTAAAAGCTGACTGATAACACTTGATCTATTATAATAGCGCCTACCTTCATCCATCATCCCGTCCAAAAAGGCTTTTGTTTAGCATAGAATGTCCTTGTCCACGGAAAAATAGGGCAAGTACTTCTTTCCTTTTTTTGCAGGATAACGAATAGGACTCCTTAAGATAAAATAGTCGTTTATCTTTTTCTTTTAAAACGCGTTGGTAATTGCCTCTCGGATACAGTTGACGAATACAAACCGACTCTTTTGTTTACACTCAGGATGTTCAAATTAATCAACAGCGTTTTAACCAATTTTAACTTTGACAGATTAATGTGTTCGGAAAATGCATAACTGCAAATTACACGATGCAGTCAAGTTAATTGGACCAATAATTTGTAATTAAACTGTCGTTTCCCATGTCGTTAAATTGTCTTCTTGTTTTCACTTTACTTAAGGCCTACCCTTAAGTAAAGTGAAATCAAGAGGACAATTTGGACATCCTATACTATCAAATCAGCAATATTTGTATATCTATATATATATATATATAATCACGTTCTCGAAAACGGCTCTAACGATTCTGATGAAAATTGCAATGTAGGGGCTTATGTGCCGAAAAATCGATCTAGCTAGGTCTCATATCTGAGAAAATTCATTGTCTCCGTATTTTCACCCGAGCAGAGCTCGCTCGCTCATAGTTTAGAACAAGATGGCTACCTTAGAATAATGACATGGCAGCATGGAATTAGTAAGTACCTACTATCATGGCAGCATGGAATTAGTAAGTACCTACTACCATCGCAGCATGGAATTAGTATGTACTATACTAAATGAGCATTATTTATTTTCACCAGAGCATAGCTCGGTCGGTACTATTATAATCTGCAATGTTTTATTTTAAATCTCAAAGGATACCTACCTTAAATTTAATATTACACCCAATACCTTTTAAGGTTGTCTGAAATAACCGTAAGCCCTGAAACATATTCCGATTATGAAAATTTTAAATCCTTTTCCAATAACGTTACGGCGTTGATACAAAAGCGTGCACTTCACGTATTACAGACAACCATTGTGGCGTTGTGTTTTCAGCTTGTATTTGTTGTGGCATCGTGCACAGAGGAACAAATGATCAAGCCTGCATTGTGCTCCTTGTATGAGAAGCAATCTGCACTAAACATTACCCAGAACATAGATGCGAGCGTGATCAGACAAGCAGTGATAGCGTTTCAATGAACTTAAAAGGAGAGTGATTAAAAATATATAAAAGATTCTTGGTTGCATTATTATTTTCTAGTTTATTTCTATTGTGTGTTAGATAATAGTTGTATCCGCGACTCTCATCCATTGTTTTTCTGGAATAGTGATTTGATGTGTACCGGGATACATCGTGACATATACGTAGATAGAGTGATTACGTAGCATGAGCACTAACCCTGCACATTTGGGCCAGCTTGAATAAATACCGTCCAAAAAAAGATGGTGGACTTTGCTTAGCTTCCTCTTCAAGCCACTGCCCTCTGGTGGCAGTAAGCTTAAGAGAGATAAAATGCATATATGTGGAAATGTGTGTCTTGCTGTTGTTCTTTACAAGTTGGTATAATGTTAAAGTTGGAATACATAATTTTGATATGTGAGATAATGTATCTCTGCCAACACAAATGTTCAGTGTCGTAAATACAAACGTACTCACGCGTATTCCACACAATTGTCTCGTCCATTTAAAATTATATGCTTGGAGGTGCAAGCAGACTGTTAGAACGAACATACATAAATGAGCATGTGCCAACGTGTGCAAATTTCCGGAATATGTCCATAGTCCATACACTTAGTTACGTAAAATTTTCACATGAAACTTGATCGTTAAATAATCGGAACTATTCCCGAGAATGACACTCGTATTAAGACAATCTTTACATTATGGACATCGATGTGTTGATATCGGGTAACCGTTTTCTCTTTTGATGTAATCTGCTTTACTTGTTTTGCTCCTCTTCTTGTATTTAGAAAAACACGATAGTTTAGTAAGTTTAGTTTTTAATATTATTATGTATACCCTACCCTAGCGTTTAATTAATTGTATATTATATTCCACAGTTAATCTGTGAATAGCGTTGTGGGCTACAATATTGTTCAAATGTTATGTGTATTTCTTTTTCTATACTGTATATTGTAGCTGTTCCTTTTGATTAATAAAAACATTACGATCTTAAACCTCCAGAGAGAAGCCTTAGAGCAAAAAAAATAACAGCAACAAATCTATAAGTTACTTTGAAACTTTGGTCCAGTTGATAAATGGCGAAAAGTATTAATTACATTTACAATGTTTGATACGATTAAAGATTAAAATATGTTATATTCACGTTATGTGAATGTAAAGTTGGGTGTAAAGTTCACTCATCTCCCATAGAAAAGGGAGGATCCTCCGACCAGACGGGTGTCGGATTTCTACTGAGTCTAAGTCGATTTTACATGAACTACCAACAAACTGAGTTGCTGACGCGATCTTAATCTACACGACAGTCCAAGTTAAAATTCATGTATACTATTTCTTACACATTGAATAAGGATTCCCTAATACAGATTTATGAAGTAACCCTAATCCTCCAAACATCAAAAGCCATATTGAAAAAGAAACTTTCATTACAGTCACTATTGGAACGATCCCTCATTTTTCAAAAAGCTATTTTATCGTCCAATCGTCTTTACCTACGGGGATCAGTGGGGTTCCTGAGATCAATAGATAAGTATGTAAGTAATAAAGGAGGGAATGAGGAGGGCGTGTTTGCCATTGTTATACCTATCGAATATACATTTCTTACAAAAACGCAGTCAATTTACCTCATAGAGCCCCAATTGTTTGAGGGACAAAGTGCGGAGTTTCTCTTGGTGTTCGTGTTTTATGGGTTTTTGATGTTTCTTTTGCTTCTTAGAGATTAAAGGCGTTCTGTTTGAATGGGCTATGATTGTGAATAATAAACATAACCCCTGATGTTGATATCATATCTGTACAGTAGCGTATTGTAGGTAGACATATAGACACGTGTGGAGAGCTCATAATAAACCACTTCGTGTTCAAGTTTGAAGCTCGGTTGCAGTCCCGGAAAATGCACGTCAGAACCGTACATAATCCTGCAAGACTTTCAACTTCGCGTTTCAAGAGACCTCTCATAAGCACTAACTTTAAATTCGGGGATATATCGTGGAAAATAAACACAAGATAAAACGCCAAGAAGTGAAACATTTTTTATGTTAACATCTCCCCTTTTTTTGTTGCAACATGAAACTTTTGGCACAAAACGAGATCGCGGTTCTTTCAAAACATAAAGCATAACTTCTCACGTCCTATGATCGCATCATCTACTTGGAAACGTGTTTTTCTCCCTAACGATGCTTATTCAGCATAGTTATTCTTTTAGAAAGGAAGGTACTTACTTCAAGATTCTTGTTACAAGATTGTTGAGGAAACATTTCGTGCAGTTTATTTCGTTTCTGATAAATGTGGAAACTAAAATAAAATAAATAGTTAGATTTGAAGATCGTGGGAGTTACCCCATTAAAACAATCGTTTGTGTTTATATTTATCTTCTTTGTACTCAGGCTCTTCTATGGCTATTTGTATGGCTTTCTACTATATTTGGCTCTTGTGATACAGGAACTCCTAGTACAAGAGCCAGGGCTACACAGATGTTTGTGCAATAAGAGCAATTCAAATAGCTGAATAAGTAGTAAATAGCCGTAGATATACAGGCTGACTACAGGAAAAAAAAAGATAATTAAACTTAAATACTTAACATTTTTTTATAAAAAAGAGTTTTTTTTATTTTTTTCTATACACGGTGGCAGGGACATTGACGCACAGCCGGTTAACATGGATTCAGTACATGATTCTGAGCCCCCCTGCGTTGAAATTTTTCGACGGTTATTAAAAAAAAATCTGCTGTTTCATAGAAAAGTGCAATACCTACGCGGTCAACATGTATAGAGCAGCTGTTTTTTTTTTAAATAACCGCCCAAAAATTTTGGTTCAGAATCATGTACTGACCCCCCATGGTTTATTTATTTATTTATAGTTAATTAAAACGGTACAACACCAATTACATTAATTAACATAGAAATATAAAAAGATTAATATTGACAATTTTTGAATATAATTAAACTAACATGGAACAGTGGACTCCCTTGCATACGTTCTCTCACAGAACACCAGACATATACGCATAATTTTATTCCATTCATCCGCAAATACATCGCATTCAGGGTTGGCAGTCAGAAGGGCGTTGAGCATCTTCAAAGTACGACACACTGGAGATTCAGCTCTGGCAACAGTTTTCGATGACGGTTGCGCAAATAGATTGCGCCGGCGGCTGGGATGGTGTCCGATGTATTTGTCGGGCACAAATAGTCGGCAGAAAAGGCCATGGAGGTCTGGGCAGTCTATACGTCCCCGTAAAGAAAGTTGGTAGGGTACATATAGGGAAAGAAATGGTATAACCTCTGGAAGAGGCATCTTAAGAAGGTTAACCGGCTTCGCGTCGATGTCCCTGACACCCTGTGTTGTTGGCCTAAATGAAGAAGTATGATGGTTAGAATACGTGGTTAAAATATTGCCAATAAATTAAATTTCAGCCTGTATAGAACGTGGCTTAAGACTTATATTCGAATGTACAGTATTTCAAAATGAATAAGATCTTTCTACTTCAAAAGATAAGCTTCTCAATAAGGCTAACTTTTATAAAAATCTCCCAAAGAAAAGTCTTGAATACTGCGGAGTAACTACACAAAATGAGTACGAAATACATTTAGCTAAAAGCGAAAGCTCTATGTATTAAGATACGAGTATTCTTAATTGAATCCAAGAAATAATTTGGGCGGATTATTTTCTTGGAACTCTTTCCAATATAGCTTCGTAATCTGACAATCACAGACAGTTGTGCTATCTATAGGTATATATTTATTAGAATATACATAGACATACCTATCGTAGGTATTATTAAATGGTAATAAACCTACAAGAAAAATAGATTGACTGCCTGTTTCGTTGTTCTAAGGGTCGTAAGCGCTACTTCTGAGCGTGAGGTCTTGGGTTCAATTCCCAGGTCGGGCAGTGTAATCGGGCTTTTCTATCTGGAACTTCTCAGTACAAGGCCGGAGTCTGAATGTGCCCGGTTGCTGGCAAATCTGGCAATAGTCTCGCCCCCTATTACATGGAACTTACATGTAATAGGGGACAAATATATCGCAAAATGTGGGTGTACTATAGGTACACCTCTGCCCAACCCTTCGGGGAAATAAGGCGTCATGTTATGTTACGCAAAAATAGATCAACGTAAGCGCTTTGACAAAATCAAGTAACTACTAAATTAATGTTAACGACAGTGCATAAATGTAGACAGGAATCTAGCCTTAACAACCAATCCCGCCATCTAATTTACATTTCACGATAATAGGCGCCCGTCACCCCATATTTTTCTCCCATTCACGTTCACGGAACCGTTCGAAAAAGCCGTTTAAAACAGTACCGCCCATTACCGCCCAAATACAATCAATATACCCCTCAATATCCAACTACCTAAATAACATCAATTAAAGGCGTGTAAGAATTTATTGGAGTTACTCTGGCTGCTATTAATAACGTCGATCTAGGTGGCCAGACCTTTTGCTGGGAAGGGAAACCGAACGTGGTCCGGTCTTTGTGATGTCAGAACTTATTCATTTAGATGGCTGATACAAAGCAACAGTTATCTGATTTGAGTGCTATTCGCAAATTTGGGATCTGACGCTAAATTAGTTTTAGATGATAACTTATAGAGCAATGAAATTATCGAGAACAACTGGCAGTTTCTAAAGAAACATTTCGTATTGCGCTTCTATATTCCTAGCTCTATTGGTACGTTCTTTATTACTACAATCATATTTAAAACTTAATATAAGTAAATAATATTCATACGTTTCTCGTCTCTACAACCATTTGGTGCCATTAGGCACTCCAAAATAAACTGTAATAGACTCCCGCACGAACCTCAAGTCTCAAGAGGCTTAGTAACAAGACTGGGCTATACAATTTAAGTGCGGTCCGCCCAACGGGTCGCGCGCGGGTTAACAATAATGCTTACAATTCCGATTTAATATCGATAAATAGAACTCTAGCCTCCATAATTTTCGTGTTCGGGTTTTGAGTTACATGGCAATTGTAGAAGAGGACTGAACGTCTGTAAAAGTGACCGTTGTATGTCTTTGGACATTTTGTACGTAAGGGTTCAAAAAGGCAAGGAGCTTCAACAAATGTACCTATTGAATTAGTTTATTTAGAAATACGTATTCCGAAAGCTGTTGAGCATAATTTTACCTGGTTACGCATAGTACCTATATCTAGTGCTTTGGCTAAATCCTGAAACCTACCTTCTGATAACTTTATATTTAATATTGTAATACAATATTATTTGTAACTAATGTACGTACATATACAAAATATTGTAACACTTTTTAAAAGAGTAACGGTGGAGTTTCTTGCCCATTCTTCTCCATACGAAAACTACCTTTTGGAAGGGGCGACTAGAATCAATTCAATTTTTTGTAAACTTTTACGTTCAAAAGTGCCTTACAAGGGCCTATTTGAAATAAATGATTTGATTTTGACTTTATATTTATTTACCGACCTCCTCATTTACAAACTAATTTATTGTCGTCCTTTCACAACTAACACTGTTATCATCCTAAACGAGACTACAGAAAACGGGCTATGATGGAATCAGAAACAGGTTCTCTCCGCTTCGAATTTACGCTCCAATCAACCATTCCATATCGTCCACGCTTTGGGCAACGCGAACATGTCCAGTGGATATTGCCTCATCTTGCGTTTACATATTTATTGAGAATATGGTAATGTGGTTGCTCTCGATAGCTATATGTCCATATACAACTCTTGGAACTAGTATCAAATGTTACAAGTCTCTTGTCATGCTTAGAGCCCCAAAGAGATTTAAAGTGCAAATATCTATACAATGCCGCCCATAGGTATGTCACCGCCCGTATTTTGCTGAATATTCATGAAAAGTTTTCGAAAATTTACTTTAAAGGGGGGTCTTTAATATTTTTTTATGGTACTCAATTTTATTTTTTTGAGTAGCGTTTGTGACCTCGTTTTACAATTCAAGTTTAATTCAATAAGCTTTTAGAAATAATAAACAGAATCCAAATCGGGCCAATAACATCGGAGATATGGCAAAATGTACTATCCTAACCCGGTCAAGGCACTTGAGTAGACCATGACCTGGGTTAGGACATAGGATACCTTTTATCCCGATAGTACGTTCCCGTGGGATAATTACCGAGCTCCACGCGGGCGAAGCCGCGGGCAAAAGCTAGTAGGCACTATTAAAAAAAAAGAGTCTGCTTTACATGCGGGCTAAGCGTATGAGGATGGAACTTTATACGAGATTTTCTGTTTGGAGATTAAAAGTTGATAGTTATCAATATTTAATCTCCAAACAGAAAATCTACTATTGCCTTAAATCTGTACGCATTCAGGCTCCAAAACAACCTAAATCTGCCAAATAGCTTCCTGTCACCAAACCAATGAGCTGAAAGAAGTTAACACTTGTTAGGTGAGTCATTGCGCTGTAACTAAACAGTTTTGGTTAGGCCGTTGCTTCCAAACTTTAAATACTGTACCCAAAAGGTTAACTCGATCGAACTCTAAACAGGAAAAATATGTAAAGAAAATAATTACCAACTTACTATCTTTTTCCTGGATTCTGAAACAAATAAAAAAGAACAACCCTTTTCATAAAAGAATTCTTTAGCCAATTCCTTCGTATTGTGAAGCGCCTACCTATCGCCGTATTTCAACTTTAATGATACTGCGAAATGTTTCAAAAGAAAAGAGACCCATTAAAAGAGAATTTTATTTTCGTTAAAATCTTCGAGAAAATTCTTCTGTGTTCCTGTAATGAGTACCAGGAAACCGGGGGCGTCTACGTATCATCGTGAATCGGAAGGCAAAGGAAACGGCCAGAGAGTGCCAATAGTCTCCGTAAATTTATGCCAAGGAGATTCAAGAAATACTGCAGAATTTATTAAACGAAATGTACTTTATGAGGAAAAAGAGTGGTGTCTTCTATACTAAAAATCTAGATATTTTTATTAAAATTTAATTGAAAGTCGAATTGGATTACGATGGTTATTGAAATAAGAACCGTTTTATAAATCTTGAATGTCTTAAGTCCAATATCAATCTAAATAATTAAGAAATAGATTTAAAAAGGTTGTAATGTTATTCCAGACCTACTTTTAAGATATTGTTTTCATAATACCTACTCGCCAACCACGAAGACTCGGCGGTAGACATTGATCAAACTTTTTGACCCAACTAATATGGGCGTAAAAGCGTGTATTGCGGATTTGAGAAGAAGTCCTTTCCAAATCATTACCAAATTAACGAGAGTAAGTATAATTATTATCTCTTCTGACAATTGCAGTAATATTTGTGTTGTTGGCTAAATCGACCGTTCCTAAAACGTTTTTATTGAAAACTCCTTGACATTATTTCTTCCCTTATAAACATAACGCGTATAATAGTTTAAGGCGACGATAACCAACTTTTAATGATTTTATATTGAAGATCACGTTTAAACGAATAGTGTTAATGATTCAGAAAAATAAATGTTAAATTAGAGCATTTTCTTAATAACTTAATAAATTAATATTTTAGACTAGCTGCCCGCCCCGGCTTCGCTCGAGTAGCACTAAGTACTTATCTACGGCGCACCTACCTGCCTACCCTACCCAACCTACCCTACCTACCCTACCTAAAGTTCTTATTACTTATAATTTAATAAGAACTTTATTGAATATCAATAAAGTTCAAATTGACTCTAAATTTTATTTAGAAAAACGTTTATATGGGAAGAAGAAAAGCTGTTTTTAGGGTTTTCCCGACAATTATTCGAAATTTTCTCACCTTTTAAACCTTCCCTAGACCTCCACGGACATTTCAAGACCAAGATAAGATAAATCCGTCCAGCCGTTCTCGAGTTTTAGCGAGACTAACTAACAGCAATTCATTTTTATATATATGTATATATAGATTATGTTTATAATTACATAGTGAAATTAATTTGTAAAGTTATGTCTAACGCGGATAAAAAACTAAGAATCAAGCAAAATCAGTCCAGCGTACTTTTCTGAAACCTTCACCATTTTAAAGATAATTTAATTATTGATCTTTCAGTATACGTGTTTTATTAAAATACCTTTTGTTTACCTTTTGTTTTATGCATAATAAATTAATAATGCGTCTAATTTGGAACAGTGCTCCTTAATGGGCGAGTCCTATTGCTGGCTGGACGTACGACGCGTTGCGTGAGCTCAGCACAGAACACGCAAGCTAATCACTCAAGGTCACTGGCATATATCTGCGTCTTAACGGTATCCGGAAAACATTCATTAGATACCGTCTTTACCTGCATAGTCTCGTGAAGGTAATTTATTATCCTCACATTATTCATTTACGTTCATTCGCTTCCCGCGATTGCCTATATACCTTCATATGTAAACCTATTTTATATTGTCAAATGTAAGAATTTAATAGATGACCTTGCAGCGATCAAGGGCAAAAATGCTAAATTGAAAAATAAGGGAGAAAATTGCCATATAAATTATGTAAATTCGTTGACATAGGAAGTGGCGCTTAAGATGTAGCTTTGATATTCCCACATATTATATACGATGTAGATGTAGCTTTTGTATTCATTTACCTCGTTCTTAAAGCTTAGTTAGAGAACATAATAGATAATAGTGTCTTATATTCCTAGATTTTCACTGACTCAAGTATTTTTTTTTTTTTTTCAGGTAAAAATCCAAAAACAGCAACTATCGATAAAAATCAGTAAGTAGAGTATTCTTTTATATTGAACAAACCGTGGAACCTACTCAAAAAAAAGTACGAGTATTGTGTTCCTATGTAAGAAAAACGTTACCGTTGTTTATAATATTGTTACCTTGCACATAACCGTTCTGACGTAGACATAAAATAATTTGAAAACCAAAACCTCAGTACAACGCCATCTATGAGTTTTGAGGTACATCTTTAGCTCGCTTAACAGCGCCACCTAGACGGTTTTCTAGCAAACAGCAGCAATCAAACAACAACGACATCTGTTGGGTGGATTCAAACATTCGTAATAGGGGTGTTTACTCCTACCCTGTCTGGTCGGGTGACTGAGCGAGTATTATTTAGAATAGTCGATAGATGGCGCCTGAATGCACTTGGGCATTTATGACAGCACTATCTATCGGTGCCTCCACCAATTTCCGTCCAAGTGTAAGGCGAAGTTACAGGTTTTTAATAAAAGTATATTTGGACGTTCGTAGTTCGTATAAATGAAGCTTATTGAGAAGCTTCTAGTTATTTATGTAGGTACATTTAGCAGCCATCAACTCTGTTCCATGTAATTTAGCAGAAATCCTAAGATAAACAGGTAAAAACAACAAATCCAACTCTTTAAAAATTTGAATAAAGTTCCAAAACACAACATTACATATATGTAGGTACATTTCATGGAGACTTATCGAGTGTTGCGACGCAAATGCAATAGAAGGTTTATGTACTCGTGTGTAACAAAACCGCTGACCTGCCGTTTGCAAATGACAACGCATTTCCACGTCGATGCCAGATACTTTACCCTTACCTCGTTTTATAGGTTTGATTCTCTTGCTTTTATTTCTTTTCAATGTTACGCATATATCATGCATTCGGTTGGTTGGAGTAAAAAGGTTTGTGGATTTCCCGGTGAATAAAAAATAGGCTTTCCTCTGACACTATCAAATTCACTTTCACATCGAGATACTTCTTGCAACTTTGAAATTGTTACAACATTTCTTTTTTTAATCAAATTCAAGAACAAAGGTACCTACTATGTTTGATATTAAAATAAATGAGTACTTATTGTCTTTCATAATATTACAATACACCATTCTTGATCCCATCATCCTTGGTTCCATTTTGCGAGATTATAGTAAATAGACAAAACACAACCCCTCACAAGATCTCTACGTGGCAGGAATAAAAATAGTGAAGTAACACCCGCAGACCCATTCGTAAATTACTTTGCTTACTTATGCATCCTTTCTTTTCTCCATTTCAGTATGAGATGATACGAACTCCTTGTAAGCCCGATTAGTATATGCCATCATCATAAAATATTTATACCTTGTCATGTTATATACTTAAGAATATATTCCTGCATTTTATGATCCAACGGCGTATCTTGGTAATGATCTCAAACTGCGTACTGCCGAAGTTTATATGAAATCAATATGAACATCTTAATGAAAAACAAATATTAGAAACTACCTGTTCGTGCCCGGCGTCGCCCGGCTGAATTTTATGTCTCTATCTCCCCAGCCAAATGTCCGACTTATCCTGTGGGCTTTCCAAAAATTTTCTTTCATACAAACCTTGTCATGACAATTACGTAAAAAACAAAAAAAAACAGATCGGTCAAGTCATTTTCGAGTTTTTGCGTAAAAGTTTTAGAATAAAAGTGCACTGTTGAATTTTCAACTCTCAACGCTGACCCTAGCGTCGAAAATCCAACAGTGCACTTTTATTTCGGGATTCATTTAGGTGTCAGTTAGTATTGGTGAAAACGGGCATTAGTCTCGCAAAAACTCGCAAATTTCTTGACCGATCTGTTTTTTTTTTTGTTTTTTTCGTAATTGTCATGATTCATGATTGTATGAAAGAAAATTTTTGGAAAGCCCACCGGATAAGTCGGAAATTTGGATGGGGAGATTAGAGACATAAAATTCAGCTGGGTGAAGCCGGGCACGAACAGGTAGTTTCTAATATTTGTTTTTTAAGATGTTCTTATTGATTTCATATAAACTTCGGCAGTACAATTGATTTTTATAATTGAAACGTTTTTGTTAGAACCCCCGTGCCAATTTGACTGGGCATCGATCCTCAAACATGTCACACACTTACCTAAATACATTTACCTGCAGACATTTCCTTGTAGGAAACAGAACACATTAAACTGCCGTATTTTCTCGATATTATGACGAAGCCAACGAAAGGTAGGTCGATGCTGGCGCGAGAAACAAAGTTTTATCAAGTGTAAAGAGTTCGTCGAGACACTCTCTGTAATAAGATACGAATTTATGGCAAATTTATATCTTTGTTATGCCGAAAAAATACTTTATCATGGGAGATTTACGCTTGTATCCTCGTTTTATGTCAACGTTTATTTGAACATATTCTGAAAATTACATGTTTGAAGATCTCTACGTGTACTTTGCAGAAAATCTCGTCAAGGCAGCTATATTCTCCAGTAACTTATCCTATCTAACTTTGGTAGTAGGTCATATAAAATGTTGGTGAA
Organism: Agrochola circellaris; assembly: GCA_914767755.1. Classification (NCBI taxonomy): domain Eukaryota; kingdom Metazoa; phylum Arthropoda; class Insecta; order Lepidoptera; family Noctuidae; genus Agrochola; species Agrochola circellaris. The sequence continues at coordinate 13,354,092 of OU611859.1, forward strand.
ATACGAATATCAAGTATAATAAAACGGCATGTAACTCTATAAGCCTTGAAATTAGGGATTAAATTAATGCGATCTAACAGTGAAGAATATGAAAGAAAGAACAATTTGAAAACGCATGAATGAAGTCCAATCCAGATAGTAATTGCGACCCTAAAGTCATTAGCAAAGAAAGCATAGTCAAAGACACGTTAAATGATATTAAAATTTAAAAAACCCCCGACACAAACATTTCCTCATTTCTCATTCCTACTCCATCACCAGACCCTGTTCATTATCTTAACCTATTCATTGAGACAATTCCAATGAGCCCAAACACGATACCTGTGCTGTAAGTTGGTAAACAAGGTTAGGTACTATGTTCTTCTTATATCATTGAACTAACAGAATACCAAATTTCAAATCAATCAGACCTGTGGAAGACGCTCACATCCATTCACCAACTAGAAAAGAGCTAATAATCTTCAAACGGCTGAATAGATTTTGATTTAAAAAAACTAAGATCCATCTCTAGAAAACCTGCTTTCAAATAAAAAACCCGCATTCAAATCGTTTCACCCGTTTAAGAGCTGTGGGGTGCCACTGATAGAAAAACAGACAGACACACACATAGCGGTCAAACTTATAACACCCCTCTTTTTACGTCGGGGGTTAAAAATATCAGATCACATCAGATAGACTCATCATTATTTCACTGATGGAACAAAACTAATTTACCAAGCCAGCAAATTCGTTGATTACCAATTCTTCTGTTTCAAAGTAATTTGAATGCAACAAGGCGTCGGGGTAAGACTTCATCAGTAATTCACTTTCTTATTAACTTAGCTTTGAAGTTTTCACAACTATTTGAGAGTTCAGATTTTAGGTTATTGTTATCTTTGGTGAATCTATTAGCTCTTCATTACAATTGCAAATTGTCCATCTTATTGGATTAGCTTTTGTTATTTTTGAATTAAATTCTGTGTAATTTATGATTAAACAATGCTATTTATAAATACAATATAAAAACGGAAGTGCAAAGCACTCCTCGTAAACGCAACGAAACAGGATTTGTCAAGACTAAAGCACTATAAATTCTTCAGTTTATTACTGGACTCGGCATTACTCAGCTAAAGTATCACAAGATATATAAAAATTTCCAGACAACGTGTTTTATAAGCACTTTTGAAGATTCTTTCAGTCTTAGCATTGCCGTGGTCTATAACCTCTTAGCATCAACCACACATACTTCATCTATGAATCTTGACACTGTCTTAACTCGTTCCAACATAGTCTGCCGCAGGTTCTTAAGCACGTTCTTTGCTACCAAGATCGCTTCAGTACTTAAAAAATCGATATCGGTCCCTGGTCCTTCCCTACTCTCTTGAATATTCTCAATGTCTCGAGAAGTCTGCGTCAGGAGATTAACTTTGTTAATTAGTTAGACGGATTTTAATAAGGTCAACCGTTATTGTTGATTTGTTCACAACAGAAAATTGTTTTTGAACAATGCTGGTTCATAAATAAATAAAATAAGACCAGACTAGATAGCCTAAGTTAGAAAAGTTCTACTCATCTGTATAATATCTTAAGTTGGTTGGATCACCTGAAACCAAACATGAAAATTACTAAAGAAAAGTATGATATGTAACCTAATTTTGTACCGTTTAAAGTTTTTCCATGCTGTTGTTTCCTTTGAAAAACACGACGTGTAAACAAATGCGGTTAAAAAAATAAGGACGAAAAATACAATCTAACTTTATGAAATTTCAAAATAAACCACTTCAGCAGTCTTTGTTTCGAAGTACTGCAGTAGCTTTCGTAATAAGTCCTCTAGTAAACTCCTAGTCTCAAAGTAGAGTTTATGTTCATCATAATATAACAACCACATTGATAAGTAATAGACACCGTTTATATTCAAACTGAGCTACGTGTTTGTAGGTAAGTCTTTCTACATTATTAAACTAGAGGTTCATAAAGCCGACACTTTACAATATTATTTGAAAATAACGAGTAGGCAAGAACTGAAGGACCTTCCAAAGTAACCTTTGATTTGATACAGAAAATGTTGATTTTACAGAAAGGCGAGATATTTAGTAATTTTTGCTCTTGAATTAATTGCGTCGCCTCTTGTTTTCGTCTTTCCGTTTTGTTTGTTTCGGACGCCTGCTTGAAGATTTTGATTTATGCATTATGCTTGTAAAGATCATGTTGCTATGGTTGTTAATAGTTTACTAGTCTACATGACGTAACCCGCTTGATGTTGCATGAAGTATTTAAGGCACGTGTTGACGAACTCGCTTTACGTGACAATAACTTTGTATCGCACATGTTTTATTTAACGTGTAGAACTCGTATCTATTGTTGGATTTAATTTACAAGTTCTCGCTTCCCGGAATTATTAATTACCGAACTTTGGCTTTAGTGCACAGGCAGAGATGTTATTAAGTCCTGTAGTATTGTCCAAGTTGTGGTTACTACTAGAACTAACGACGGAAACTTTAGAAATGGTTGTAAAATTATAGACACTAAAGTTTCCGTATATTAAATCAAAATTCTCGGAGTACCATTGGTGTTCTGCCTTTTGTCTGACGCTCAGCATTTTTAAACGATCCTCTTCCGTCTTTTTATATTAGTTTTCTGAGTAGACACAATGACTTATTACGGTCACTTAATTAATCATTGCCTTTGGGACTTTAATGTAATTTGCTAGATTATTTATTTCTCAAGGGGCAACATTGAAGATAGAATTAATGAGTCGAAAAAATCTATGTCTGTTTTGTATTCCAGTTGTATCTGCAGCTATACTTGCCTAGTTCACGATTACGCCAATATACTCGTGGCAAGTCTAGCAACCGTGCATCGTATGACAAATGATATTGCTTTGTGGGCACGGCTACAGTTGGAATGCAATATTGTTCTGTCTCGTTAAGAGTTCTTGACATTTCTGTTGTGTAGGTTCGTAGGTGGTGCTCTGTATAAAAATAAACGTCGCATCTAAGCTCTAAGCTTGAACCCACTATTACTATTAAAAATACTTGGAATTGCTACTTCTAAGCAATTTTAAATTGTATGAGCATTGCACACTTGTCACTTTTCATTTATTTATTCATAAGATATATTCTACCATTATTACATGAGTTTCAAAAGATTCAAGCATAGCGAAAGCTTAGCAAACAAAATTATTCTTCCATTTTCGTACTTTTCACAAAATGGCTTTAAAGACCCATTTTATTATCCTTCATAATAACTAGAAAAGTTTGCCAACCACAAATGAGAATGTCTTGTTATATCTTAATTATACTTAAATTATATTCATGTTCTTTGGAATAAGAAGTAAACTTAAAGACGACTTCCATTAACTTAACGTCCACAGTTAATTGAAGCGTGCCTCAGGGGAAAATACTAGGCCCCAACGACTTTCATCCTAACTAATTTATAATAATTATTATAAATGCGAAAGTGAGTTTGTTTGTTACGCTAAAACGGCTGCATGGATTTGGATGAAATTAGGCACGTGGGTAGGGTAGGGTACCCACATGCGATACAGACTGACTGCGATCCAAAATGAAAAATAAACTATGTAGTCTATTTTTCATCCTGGATCGCAGACGACGTCGCGGGCAACAGTTGTAGTATATATTTCTTAGAGAATTTTACACACTTAAAATGTCAAGCGAAAAAAGATAGCAGTGACTACTACAGTAGGTTTTCGATTATAGTTTCGACAGAACTCGTTATTGCACGGATGTGAAAAATTGTGGGAAAGTCTTTCTACATTATTTACTTATTCTTCATGCTCCTTAAATGTATAAACAATTTTATTAACTTTCTTAGCATTTCTTTTGTCGCAAAGCAGGTGAGAGTTAAGTCAATCTTCTCCAGGAAAGAGGTTAATTCAACAAAGACATAAACAGTCACCGTTTTCTTAACGAGTGCTCGACAGCACTATATCCTTGTAACAGATGCAAGACATGTTTCTAAGAAAAGCATTCCCGTGAACCAATTGCAGGTTCGTTCCCGTTGTGCTTGTTTGACGTTAACAGACTGCGAAGATTGAACGTGTCCCGTTTTTTCGATGCAAAGAAAACAGTGCACTGTCGGTCCACGAACGAGAATATTACATAGTGTGGTGAAGGATGATTTTTTACTAGCTACAGTAATTTTGTATCTGCATGATCATTCTTCTTCTGTCGATTGAAATAATAACATGAAAAACTATAAGTACTTTTATTGTTCAGCCCATAATTCAGCAAAACGAATTCCATCTTTGCTGATGCCAGCCATTAGGTCGTCACGCGTGCAGGTGACAGGGCATGTGGTGCAAGATGGGAGGTGAACCATTTAAGGGGTATGAGGAACAGGGTGTAAAGTTCACTCATCCACCATAGAAAAGGGAGGATCCTCCGACCAGACGGGTGTTATGTCTGGCGGGCAATTGCCCAGAGGTTGAAGTCGGGAGCTTGTATATATGTCCACCGCGCAGTAAACTCTAATTGCGCGATGCAGGATTTGAGTGACGTCAGGATGTTGTGTGACGTCAGGTCTTTGATGCGTAGTTCGCATGTGGCGATGTAGATCACGCCACACCATTGTCTGTGGAGAGACGCCACATAAAATCGCATCGGAAATCTGAATCGTCCATGAATCCCAAATTGTGGAGATTGTCCTTGCTGCGACCTGCTTGGATACGAAGTCTATTTAAGGTTTTCCAAATTGGCCACAGTAACTTGTGCATGATCATGCTTTCGCATATTCTGGTAATGATTTTCCGCAGATAGGTAGACCATATTTATTCATTAAAGGTAACGAAATGATAAAACTGAACTCGCAATATTACCAATAACAAAACGTTTACCTTCTTGTTTTCTCTAGTAATCAGATACCTGTTTGTAGTGGTTATCTATTCATTTCATTCATGTAATGAAGGTAAAGTGAGGTCATGTTAGCTCAAAGGGACCAGGGAGGTACTTAGCAGATTAGATGTCAGAGGCTTTGAATGACGATTTTGAGCAAATAGACAGACCTGACACTTTGTAATGAGTGTGATCAGCAAAATGTTGTGTTCGACTTCTTAAGTAAGTAAGTAATCATTTATTTTACCAAAACTTAGCCTAGGTAACATCAGTGCTGTTTAATTATGGGATGCGTATGGCTAATACAAATGAGTAACACCCCTGCCCTTCAAACTAGGAAAATCCTGTATCTTGAAGGACAGTCCTTAGAACCTTACTTACGTCTTCACTATTTGCTTTACTTTTGAGGTGGACATGATGAGGTGTCTTTATTCAGAACGTCTTTGACTACGCTACAAGATTTTTTGCTTGTTTACTTATCGAATCCATAACATCATCAAGTTTAGGTTCCTTTTTCGTAGTCAAGTGTATTGCTATGCTCTTCTTTAGTACATCTTTACGATATTCTATTCTATTTCTCTTTCTTTTTTTTTGTATTTTTTCTGTATCTACCTATCCGTGACATCACTGCGGACCCTATCAGAATACCAGCGCTGCGACATTTATTTTTAAATTTCGCAGCATCATGCTGAGATAGGAGCCTTTTGGCCTCGTAAAGGACTTCCTGCTTCTATTTTAATTTTACTTTGTTTTTTATTTATGTTTAGTGTGTTTTTAGTTTAATTTGTGATTTCTCAATAAATACTTTTTCTTTCTTTCTTGTATTAATATCTGGTCTGATATTATTCTCCATTAACGAGTACAGAAGGTATGTCGTAATAGTTTGTGAGTTAAGACCAAATTCACACTGCACTTTACTATACTTAGTAATTTCGCTATTATCTACTCGCACTACTCAAGTCGTATAGACATTTTATTGGAGCCATTTTCATGTCCTTACTGCATTGTTTTACTGCAACGGCAGGGAGTAGTTGAATTTATACACGGAAAGTTTATTATCTTATTTTATGAGGTAGGTAACATAAAATTTTAACTTTTATTATTTTATTAGTTTTAAATATTATTTGTTTTATGATATAATAACTTATTTGGGGTGTAAATAAAAACATATACATGCATTATAGGTCGCATTTTTATTATAGTGAAAGTGTTTTGTCTTATGACCCTACCTAGTTGGTTACATGTACCTAATATATTTCCATATCCATTCTCATAATATAAGCAATGTAGAAACGGAGCGTATTCGAACAGCTACTAGCTATGAGCCAAATAGCTTTAAAGGTAATGTTTTTGCAGTACGAGGTAGTAAGCCCATAGCGTATAAACAATGCAATATCCCATTTCTCCGGCTTAGTGAACACGACATGGTTGGAAAGAATAATATATCGCGTGTATTCACCTTGCAGCAACGTAGCATTAGAAGGGCAATTTTAAAACTAAACATAATGTAGAAGACTGCAACATTGAGACCACGGAAAATGACCTTTTAAGATTCATCTAGGTTATTATAATCAGCATTGCTTTTGTTTAGAACTAGCTTCTGTCCACGATTTCATCCACATGAAATTTCTTTATTTTAACATAAAGTATCGGTATACTGTAGCTTCCCATTAGTGAATCGGACCAGTAGTTCTGAAGATGAACCCCTAAATAAAAACTCACAAATTTTACCTCTATATAATATTAGTAAAGCAGTTGGTCCCGGCTGTCATTCGTGGATCTTTGACAGACGTTACAGGTCGACAGAAGCCCGAAAGACTGACACCCAGTCTTACCAAGGGGTATCGTATTACCCAATCACTGAGTTCTGTAGGTGAGAAAGGCAGCCGCCCCATATAAAATAGGTACTGGTATTCAGCTGCATCCGGTTAGACTGAAAGCCGACCTAAATAAACATTTTTGGGAAAAGGCTAGGCAGATTAGTTTTGATAATATTAGTGTAGATTCGTTGCCTTTAAACACTTTAGATCTGGGTCTTCTGATTTTGTTTATTAGATGTTTCTGTGTGTGTGGAAATTGCGCTCAGTATAAGTAGGTACTTCAAGATGTATTTTGGTAATGATTGATAGAGTCTGTAGAGAAAAACAGAGGATTTTCTCATGTATGAAACCTTTACAAATTGTTCGATCACTTTTGATAGATAGTTGCGGGAAACTGTGAATATCAGTACGTAATCCGCGTAGGCGTGTGATACTTGTATTGGCACAACATTTTTGTTAGGTTCTGCAATTGATATATCGCCTGTCTAGTTTTTGAACAGACTCAATATTTGCTCTACTGTTTTGTATATGTTGACGAGTATTTTGATATATCCATCCCTTGTCTAAATATTTTTCTGATGTAAAAAACGGATGTTTTACATCCGTTTTTTTGTCTATACAAATAAATAAAATTGAAGCGTCTGTTTATAATGTTAAAATTTTTTAAATTTTTGCTTTTAAGTAAATGCTGCATGTGAAGGTGTATACAGTAATTATAAAAAATAAAGTATAATGTTTGTCTGTTCTGGCTAATCTCCGAAACGGCTGAACCGATTACGATGGCACTTTCACTGGCAGATACCTGATGTTATAAAGAGTAACATAAGCAAACATTATTTAAAAAATGGTTCCACGCGGGTAAAGGCGCGGATAGCAGCTAGTTATTTATATATATTTTATTTATATTATATTATCTAATATATAAAATTATCGTGTCACAGTGTTTGTAACAAAACTCCTCCGAAACAGCTTGACCGATTCTTATAAAATTTTGTGTGTATATTCAGTAGGTCTGAGAATAGGCTGTAAACTATTTTTCAAACCCCTAAGTGATAAGGGTGGTCCACACCAATTTTTTTTATAGGACGTAAACTATTTTTCATACCCTTAAGTGGTAAGACTGGTCCACACCATTCGGCATTAAAAAATACATACAACCCAAAATTTTTACCCTTCTACCACCAACCCCTATTTTTTAATAGCGATATTAGTACTCTAGGTAGGTAGGTATGGTAGGGTAGGTAGGTAGGTATGTAGATAGGTGTGTAGATAGATAGGTAGGTAGGTGTAGGTAGCTAGTTATGTAGATAGGTAGGGTAGGTAGGGCAGGTAGGTAGGTACTGTAGGTAGGGTAGTTAGATAGGTAGGTAAGTGCGACGTAGATAAGTATTTAATGCTACCCGTGCGAAGCCGGGGCGGACAGCTATTATATATAAATTAGATAGTAGGTCAGTAGGTACGTGATCGTGCGGTCCATGGCCCTTTACGGGGCACCGGTGTGGGCGCGTTCGTTGAGGCTGCGACCGGCCCAGCGGTTGAACGCGTCCCAAAGGGGCATGGCCATTAGGCTGGTCCGAGGTTACCGCACGGTCTCCCGTGAGGCGGCGAGCCTCCTTGCCGGACTACCGCCATGGGATCTGGAGGCAAAAGTCCTCGCGCACATGTGGGAGTTGCGCGAGGAGGCGAAACGCCGGGGCGTAACTCCGCTGCCGCGAGAAATCGCGGCACAGCGGACAGAGCTCCGGCGGGATCTCATGGCGGCATGGAGAGTGCGATAGTCGCAACCCAGCGCTGGGCACGCCACAATTGTGGCGATAAGTCCCCTCTTTGAGGAGTGGCTAGAGAGGCGCCACGGCGTCCTCACCTTCCGCCTGACACAGGTCCTCACCGGACATGGTTGTTTCGGGAGGTTCCTGTTCAGGATAAAGCGGGAGGAAACGCCCGGGTGTCACCACTGTGTGGATCGCCCGGAGGACACGGTGGAGCATACGGTGGAGGTCTGCCCAGCTTGGGCGGAGCACCGCCGTGTCCTCACGGAGGCGATCGGCGGCGGCGATCTCTCGCGTCCGGCCCTGGTTCAGGCCATGGTCCGGAGCGAGAGTGCATGGGAGGCCGTCACCTCCTTCTGTGAAGCAGTAATGCTCGCGAAGGAGGAGGCGGAGCGCGCGAGGGAGAGGCAAAATGCGCCCCCTCGCGCCCCTAGTCGCCGCAGGAGACGCCCCGGGCGTCGGGAGTCGCGAGCCGACTTCCGGCCACCGTAGGCGCGGGCTTGCGGACGGTGAGCAATGGGTAGCTCGCCGTGCGATAGGGACCAGGCCCGGGTCGACGGCGCGTTGTGTTCCACGCGCGCCTCAAAGAGATGTCAGCACCAACTGACGGGGTCCGGAAGGGCCAATGCCTGCCGGGGTTGCGGGTTTGTCTGAAAGGGATATCGCGACCTCGGCACACAGGCAACGGAAGGAACACGGGTGGGTTTTAGTCAGTAAAAGTCTGACACGCCCTCCCGCTCCACCCAGAGCGGGAGAAGTTATTTGATAATTTCCCATTCTCAAAAAAAAAAAAAAAAAAGGTCAGTAGGTACGTAATCTGATTTCCCACAAGTATAAGTATAATATTATTTGTCTTTTACTACTAACAGCATCTGATACAAAAATGATGACGTAATATTATCTACGTTCTCCATTTAGGCACTTAAAAAAACAACTCTACAAAACGGCACTCCGACCTGTCACTGGTTCTGCAATATTGCAACTTTTAAACGAAAATTCTCGTTATTGAAGCTTGTAGCTTTATCAGCTTCACCTCTTTATGTCCTTCAAGAGAGAAAAAGAGTAACAATATTATACTCCCACAGTTTTTAATTATGACGCCGATATGGGTATGATAGAAAATAATTAAACAAGGAATATTATTGTCAATAAAAAACTTTTGAACATGGGTATCTACCTAAATTTAACTTCAGTTAATCAGTACATTTTACATTATTGGAACGAAGTTCTTTAACGCGGCTTGTAAACTTCCAGAAATCGTCACGCTAAAAAGTGTTAATACTTGCGACTTTCTACTCTGAATTAGATTCAAAGAGAAAGAGAGATAGAGCGAAAGAGAACGCCGAAAAAAAAGAAAAGAAAAGAGTAAAGTGTTTACAGTGTCGTGGGATAAAATTTTATTTTTAAACTTCAGCCCGAATAAACTGCATGCCGGAGAGATAGAGAGAGTGAGAGAAAGTGTGAATTTGGTCAAAATGAAAATCCAAGATGGCGACTGTGAAAGTTTTCAAATTTATCGTCATGGGTGTCGTTTTCATAGCCGCTGAGAAAATTGTAAAACTGTCAGCATGGGTATATTTTTCATAGATTTCGAAGGTGCTGAGATCGAAATGTAAATCCAAGATGGCGGCTATTGTTTTATTTTTTCGATTTTTTGGTTGGAGGTTTTGCCTGATTTTCTTTTTCCTAAACCTCTCCAATATAACCGAACAAAACAAACAAAAAAAAACAATTTGGATGAGCTGTTTTTACGAGACTAACGCAATTGATTTTTATATATAAAGAAGATAGCAGCAGCTTCTCTGCAGCCGTAAAGGCTGCTAAGCAGTTACAACAAAACCAATGAAACTGTAACAAGTTTAATCACTCCTTTATTGGAACAGTTCGCAACATAAGCTTCGAAACTCAATTTAATTAACATAATTATCTGCCTTCAGATCAGTTATTTCCGTAAGTTTGATCATTACTGATCAGGTACGATAAGAAACTTAAGTGGTTTGTGGCTTTTGTTGTTGCTGACGGTACCAAAAATGTTCTTACACCTACCGAATATTGGCTGGATATAAGTTTTGTTCCAAGAACGCTGCTGTGGTCTTTCGCAAACTTTCCAGGCCTTAACGCTTTAAATTCGACCCACGTCGGATTAATTAAATAAAGTTGAATTCATTGGATTTAACATGTATCTTCATTTGTAGGGTCTTAAACTTTGCGAATTGAGCAACTGATTGTTTTGATTGCTTTCGCCAAAGAAATAAGATTTCACTTACACAATCAGTACATACATAGTTATATTGTAGAAAAAAAATATCTGCTAGTTTTATTTTTTTGTTTAAAAATAACGTTAAAAATTCGCACAACAGGATATCAAGTTAAGAATCAGCTCGTAAACACAGAATTTTTATTTAAAAATTTCAATAGCAAAAAAGCTTACCAGCGCAATAAATTGAGCCACATTTACATCTTCCGATAACGTTAGCTCGGATCCATTAATTTATTAATAAATAAAACCTTCGTTGAGTTATATATAGGCATTAAGTAGAGAGGTGTGCCAACATCGTCACGCCTCAGTAGTTCAGTGGTTAAACTTAATTCTGAACGTTCATGACGTGATTTATGAACCTGTATTTATTTTATTACCGTCCGTTTTACCAATACGCTGTTCCAGCATTTTCTGTGCCGAGAATGAATATAAAACAAAGTTAACTTTAGGATCATCATTAAAAAAATAGTTCAAAGCGAACTCGACCCGCAATTAAAGTAATGACTACGCACTCTGTTAATGTAACAAAGCTCAGATTAAATTTTATCTTTACTGCGCCAGGCTTTTTCTAAGACTTTCAACTACCTCTTATCTCATAAAGGAAAATATTTCATATCCTGCGGGGAAAATACATCTCAGCTCCGACAATACTTTGTATTCTTTACTATAACAAACATTGTAACATTTGTAATCTTTTCACATCCGCTTCATGTCGCTCACAGAAAAATAAGTTAAAACTAACATCCAATCCAATAAACGTTCGCATTCTATTTTCAAAACACGTTGTTTCCATCAAAAAATTCATTTGACGACACACTCTTGTAGCTGCCAACATAGAAAGGCAATTTTCGAATAGCAATTAGTTCTAAAACGTCCTATACACGGTTGAAATACGCTGAATTGGAACAATGTGTCATGAATCGGCTGTCTTGTTAGCTAGCACTGGTCATAGCTTTGTCAGGAGACGTATTCATGTTGGGCCCATTAGGGTAGGTGCAGACTTAAGGCGGGCTGTTTCAAAGCATCGGTTACACCGCACGTTCGTTAAAATTGTACAGTTGAAATCAGTTTGCTTGCAGTTGTTGTACCTACTAGTGCTTTTTGTGTATCGCTCGTTAGTGCAATGCCGTTTATCTGACGTAAAGTGACGCAAATTGAATCAATTGCCGTCGTGTGTTGATGTGTTTTTGATTTGAAATGTGACAGAAGATGCCATTTGTTGACGTATCGTGCGGATTCGTGCGTAAATTTAGAATTTATGCCTTATTTTTCCGCGTCATTTTGACAGCACCGCTACATATTTGCTTATCTGGCAGAAAACGTACCAGTCATAACGTCTGTTGCAAATGATTGATGTTTTAATGAAGGCGCAGTATACAATGTGCATTAGTGACTCTTCGATACTAAAGGTGAAGTATTTTCTGGACTCCATCAAATAGGTACCAGGGTAACACAACATAAAAATATATGGAGCATAAAAAAAAAATACAAAAAAAATTACACTGCACCTGATTTTCTTCTCTCTTTTAAAACACTCATCCAGCTTAAACGCTACTTAAAAAATCTATTCGGAAGTTTTTAAGCTGTAGTATAAAAAAGTCTTTAGTACTTTCTTTCTTATATATAGGGCAGCGGTGTTCCCGAGGGAAGGATGTTGATGCCACATTCAGTCGGTGTTTGGAGACGAGCCGGGAGGCCGCGTCGCGCGTTGCGCGGATGACTTACGATAAACGTTACAACTTATTCTAATTAATTATTGTAAAACTTGCTTGCATACTTTAATTCTAATTACTGAATACATTGAAATTATTAATTTATACGTTTTGCCAAATAATAATTTATTCAAGAATAAAATAATTTAAATGTAAATAACTTTAGCGCGCGCGGGTTAAATGAAGTTGTTTTTTTTTAATTATAATATTGACATGATTGACTTAATGAATGAAAAGTTGGACTTTATATAAAGTGAAACAAATGGATTCTGACGGAATGAAATAAATGATTTCGAAATGCTTTGCTATGTAAGTGCATTTTCACTACTTATTAGTGTTATTGTAGGTACATATATACTCTATTATTTACTCATACAGCCTGTGTTAGTACAATACGGAAAAAAGGAAACACAGAATTTATCAGCTATCTACAATAATCTGTCACATAATAGTGTTAATTAAGTCAACTTATAACACAGCACACATGCCAGACATGGTTTGAACGGGTACTTTGGCACTAATTTAATCCATTAAGAATAGAAGAGCGATATTATTTACGTTTTTATGATTTTTTGTACACTTTACAATTTCAATTAAACCATTACACAATTTAAATAAGGAAAATAAAAAACGTCAAAATAAACGTCTGTTCAAATTTTTACGTTATATATTTTGACGTTTTTTTATGGAAACGGAAAATGAAACATTTAGTAAGCATTTGTGAATTTGTTTATCTCAATTAAGTATAAGAATAATATTGAACCTAGGTCAGTGTGCGTCTTACAGGAAAACATTATTTTACAACCTTAGTGAAAAAGAAATGTAAACTTGGAAAATCGAAAACTACTTACTTAGGTACTCTTTGCATAAATAAAATTTTATTGTTCGTTTAAACTTCACCATCAATTTACTATTTAATTATCTCCTTGTGATAATTATTTTATAGTTTGCAAAATTAATAATCCCTAATTAGTTCCAGCAAGTTAATCTCAGTATCCGCTCTTCATTTCAGACAAGATTAGTCCATCGTCTTCTTTCTTTGAATGCAAAGGAATTTTATGTTCTAAAGATTTAAGTATGCACTATGCAGACTACTAATAATAACCAGAGATTACTCTATAATTCTTTTTAAACGTGCCAAACGGATCCCTATTACTAAGCCTCCGCTGTCCGTCCGTCTTTCTGTCAGCGAGCTGTATCTCATAAACCGTAATAAGTAAATCTGCCCAACCATTTCCCAACTATGTTTGGGTCGGCTCCCAGTCCAATCGGATGCAGCTGAATACCAGTATTTTATGATCGACTGCCTATCTGACCTCCACAACCCAGTAACTGGGTAACACTATACCCCTAGGTAAAACTGGTTGTCAGACTTTTGGGCTTCTGACTACCCGTAACGACTGTCAAAGATCTACGAGTGACAGCCGGGACTTACTGAGGCATGGAGGGGTCTCGTTATGTACCGGATGGTCACCCATCCACGAACCGACCGCGGCAAGCGTAGCTTATTAACCCTTCGATCGACAGGTGCGACTGTTATCACACAGCCATAACAATGAACACGCATGGTCATGTCGGGTGTTACAAGCGTGCTGAGGCGATTAACGTAATTATTTTTTCAAGTTTATAATTTCGTTTTACAGCCGTATTCTGCGTCGTTGCCTTCAAAGAATGTAATTTTCATCTTTTGTTGGCACATTATGATTGCTGCTAGGAGTCTAAGGCTTAAAATATTAACTTTACAACTACGTACCTAGTCACTCCTGAAGTACTTAAGAAAGGCTCGTTGAATTGTTTAGCTCGCCTGATTTGAACAAGGCCTGTTTTCTTAATACTTTAATGTACTGTGTATTTTCACGCTTAAGTGCTTTCGAGAAGAAAATAATATAGAACATATACTTAGCCCAAAAAAGGTTATATACATAGATTGACGGTAGCACTTAAAATATTAAAAATATCCGAACAGACGCTAGCATATATATTTTTTGTAATAAAAAAAAACAATATGATAGATTGTATGTTTATCTTGTCCTTAGGGACTATACGGATCCGTACATAGAAGTTAGCCCAGTTATAGGGTTTGTCTAGACAATTTACGAAGTTGTTTAGTTGAATCTATCTTGAACAAAGTTATATGTCCTGCCCAAACGATTGCCTCAATTTGAAGCCCCTAAGCCCTATAGGCGCGAGACTTATCCTTATCTATAGGCTTAGCTAAAGAAAATGTATGAACACTTGTAAGTAGGCTAATGAAAAGAGCCTTTTCAAGTAGAACATTTCTTACTTTTGCGGCTCATCCAAAATTAGGTATATCCATCTCCTTTCAGAATGAAGCTCGTATAAAGATAGTTAATCATAGCTTTGCGTGGGTGGTGCCAAAATATACCGACCGTGTTTTGTTTCGGTAAGAACCTAAAGGCTGATTCACATTGATCCTATATTAGAATTCAGTAACAATGGATCTAATTTGGACCAATTAGCGGCCGCTCTATTCATATCCAGCACTAGATACTGGATTGAAAAGTATTTACACTGGTCTTCGTCTTATTATTTTCGTGTGGTTAGTGACTAACATGGTGTCAGAGTTTTAAAGCCGCCCATGAGCCTCTGACTTGGCTTCATATGCCATCGAGAAATATCTCTCAGGCGTGCCGGTTTCCTCACGATGTTTTCCTTCACCGTTTTTGAAGCAAGTGATAATTACCTATACAATACGCACAAAAATCCGAAAAGTCAGAGGTGCGTGCCTTTGGTTCGAAATCGAGACCTATGACTTGGCAGTCCGACGGTCACACCTGGCTATCACTGCTCTTTACACTGGTAATATTGGACTGTTTCTGGATTCCAGCGCTAGATTGAAATACTGGGTCTAAATCAGCCTTAAACGTCAGCCAACAGTCTATCGCCTATTGACGAAATTACTCCCCCCCCCCCTCTAATGGATTTAAATTAATATCACAGTTACCCGATATTGCGAATTGAATCCAATACTCAATACTTCGTTAATTTCGTTATAATGAAACAGTCGTTGATATCCATTAATCTTTAATTGATGGCAATTTAATTATTAAACGTGGTAAACCTAGGCAATTTCAGTTCAAAATTATTCGTATATATAACGGAAGAAGGTAAGTAGTTGATGAGGTATTTATGCATTTGAAATGTCATTAGAGGAACATGAAGTTTGTGACAGAGATAGATTAATTAGTAGTTAGTAACACGACCAGCAACCCATTTCCGTAAGCATAAACAGCCTTATAATGTTCCCACTGGTGGGACTCAGGTCTCCTCTCTGTGAGAGTGAGTGGGCCTTAATCCACCACGCGGGCCAGTGCGGGTTGGTAGATGTCATATGTCTTCGAATTTTTGGTTCTAGAACAAGCCGGTTTCCTCACGAAGTTTTCTTTCAAAGTTTTGAAAGCAGTAGTTATGAAATAATTTACACACATTAAAACGCCTGTCAGGGTTCGAACATACGACCTTGTTCATTTGTAAGTTGCGTCCGTTACCACTGGGCCACCACTGCCTAATTACGTAAAATACTTTATCCCACAATCCAAAGGATTTTTTAGGAAATGTACCTAATCTATTGCCTCATATGTTTGAAAAATTCGTCTGCTCGACAACATAAATAACGCAATGAATATCGTCAAATTGAAACGCATATTTTAATTGTTAATGTGTTACTCAAATATTGCGCAGGCTAAGTAAGAATATATGTATCTACAAATTAGGTATTAAAATCTCTTGGGTAAAATCATAAGATAAATCAGGGCATAAATAAGTTACCAGGCGTTTGGCGATGACTACTGAATAGCTAGTAGATACTAATTTATTTAAGCCTCTACTTATATTAAATGTTTGAACTTGAACATCGTAATTTGCTTGATGTTATCTAGTTTGATTAAATGCTTGATTTAATTTATTTAATCTACAGCCAGCTACACCAACACTTAACCTTCTCCTTCAGACAAACTTATAAACCTTTTATAAATTCTAGCTGTTCTTGTTATTCTTATAGTAATAAAGTGAGGTAACGATATATTTAAATCTTTTCCACATAATTCTTCTGTGCTGTTCATAATGTACGGCAGCTGTTCATAATATACCTATCTATTTCTTCAATATTTTTTTAATCTATGTTCAACATTTTGGTGCCTTCCAAAAGCTTCAAATGTGATTCGCCCCATATATCAACTACTTGTAATCTTAACTTCTGTACGAAAATGCCCTATATTTTAAATTGGCAACTGTTCAAAATCTAACTAATGATTTCAATATTTTTCTCTCCCGATAGCCAACCACTTAAATATCTCATCTTCGTAAAATAAATTAAAACTTCATAGCAACCCGTAATTCAACTCAAGCCATATATTGCGTATAATAAATCATCTTAAATTAAGTTACTTCGTTCTAGTTATTATGAAACCACTTCACCTTTACATTGCCGTGTGCTACGACGCTTGAACGAAATTCAGATTCAGGCTTCTTAGTTTTATGAAGCGCTTGCTGTTGCCTGTGGTTTCGCTCGCACATAAGGGGAACTTCTTCATGTACCTGAATAAAAGTATCCTATACTAGCCTTTGCCGCGGCTTCGTCCGCGAGGAGGTCGGAAATTATCCCACGGAAACGTACTATCATCGACATATTTCAACGAATTTACACAAAGCCTTAATGAATTATACACCTAAACATTCGTCATGAATCAGTCCTTCTATTGATGAAAACCATATGAAAATCTGTTTGGTATTTTTTGAGTTTATCGCGTTCAGAGCGACATATGCGGCAGGAGGACTTTGTTTTATTTAATACTAGCTGCCCGCCCCGGCTTCGCTCGAGTAGCACTAAGTACTTATCAACGGCGCACCTACCTGCCTACCCTACCTACCCTACTAAAAAGTCAAATCCTATGTCCGTCTCCTGGTTCTAAGCTACCTCCCCACCAATTTTCAGCCAAATTGGTTCAGCCGTTCTTGAGTTATAAATGTTGTAACCATCACGACTTTCATTTATATATATATAGAAATAGCGATATTTATTCAGGACATAATCTATATGTGTGCTAAAATTCATGAAAATCCATTGAGTCGTTTATGCATGATTGAGTAACAAACTTTGTGAACATGTACAAAGTTTAACGTTAATTTCAGTGGGATTCCAGATTGGTACAAGGATTTTTCTGTTTGTCATCAAATACGTAAAAGAAATATCGGCGTCGATCGATCCTCTTAATAGAGTCTTGAGATAACTAACGACCTTAAAGATTGTTAGAAAAGAAATGACAGAGCGCACTGATAGCTGAATTAAGTCCGATCCTTTCATAATGAGTTTACAGAACTTCTATAATAGGTTTCTGCTTCAATAGAAAAGTTGTAAAAGGCTTTAATACGCATTTAGATATACTAAATATTGACGCTGTTATTACGTAATTTTGGGGGACCTTTGCATGCAAATATAAAGCAATTATTTTTGATTTCGTCAGTGCCTACTAAATTGGTTCCAGTATTAAGCACAAAGGTCAAATAAAATGAAAATCACGTAATTTTTTATAAGAACGGGAAACAATCTCATTTTGTATTATCATTTTTTCCGTAATTTCTTTCCACTTTTCCTTGTTTCCACTTTGATGGATACTGATGGAAGTGGTATCATGAAGTTAGGATCGCTTAAGGCACAGCCTATCTATATCTGGGACACTAAGCCTTTGTAATACGGTAGAGTCTTCTCAGAGCCCGTCTTTAAGGATAATTAATTTACTTATCCAATATTAATTTATCCGAGCCATCAATCTTACAATATTAGATGCGATTTAGTTGTATTTAGTCTTTTTCTTAAATTTCTTGGATGGCTATATTTATTTATTAGCTACCTCAGTTTGGTGTTCTTCTAAGAGTGTGTTCAGGTTACACATAAACTTTTGTTATAAAACAAGTCCACATTAGTCCACATTGCTAACCTCTGTTTAGAAACATGTTGAATAACTATGATTTATAACATGTTATGGTATACAGTGTGAACCGATTATAACGGACATAATAATTAATATGTCGTTACTGACATTATTGAAAAACTAAATTGTGACTGAGATTTTAGTTTCGGTAATATACATCATGTAGTAACCGTGTCGTAATTAGTTAACCGGGTATTCGTTTGGTGAATAATGGTAACACGATATATCTCCACTCAGCCGATAAACGTACGTCCAATTTAATGCCTCTCTAATGCCTCTAGGCTCTATCAATATTTGACATATTAAATTAGGTTTAATACGTCAAGTCAAGTTGAGCCTAGTTGAAGATCACGAACGTCAGAGCATGGTCAACCACCTATAATTCAATAGCAACTGATGAGTAAGGTTAATTCTACTGAAAAGGGCTAGTACTAAGCAAACATGATTTAAAAAAGGTTTGTCTCTTTGACTCCTAGGGCCATCATTCACGACGCTACTCAAAAGTTTGTGATTTCATCGTGTACGGACCGTCTTGAAATACTAGTGCTGTTACATTCTGGCTACTTATTGTTGATTTATATTGTAACTGGTTACTTTTGAGTAGCATCGTGGATGACAGGCCTTACTGACTGAAACCACACATTTAGTTCCTCGAATAACATTTTGGCGAAGGAGTTTCTCGCGAATTATCCATGTTTTCCTTATCTTTTCAAGGTAGTTATTACATGCCCCGAACTTCTTTCAGCCATCACGCATTGTTAACCTTTTATTATTTGTAGACTTTTAGTAAAAACATGTCTGTTATGTAACAGGAATCGAGAACAAAGTGTGTTGTTTCCCCAATGAATCCAGGTCGGTGCCTAGCGCGGCCAAATAGTTGATGTACGGAATTTGTTAAATATTTTAACTCGCGGAGATAACTATTGTGGAGTTTGATTATAATATTCTAAGTAATAACAGCCGAACGGGTCGATCCATCAGGTTAAGCTGTTCTTGCCGGGGTTGGTCCGTGGATGGGTGACCATCTTTACATACCGAGACTCTTCCGTGCCTCGGAAAGCACATTAAGCCATTGGTCCCGGTTATCATTCGTTACGGGTCGTCAGAAACCCGAAAGTCTGACAACTAGTCTTACAAAGGGGTATCGTATTAGTTTGTTTTGTTCGCCGTGACATGAGCTTTCAAAAGTATAAAGTACAGTCCGCGCAACAACTGAAGTCCGACGGAAAATTGTGGAACTACATTTTTTTTTATGCAATTTGATGCAATGACGTAGACACTAGCGCCGCGTCTATGAGTGGTGGCGCGGCCTCTATTTTTTTTCTCGTGTTTTAGTTAACGAAAAGTAGTGTTCAATTCATCGGTGAATCTATTCAACCAACTGCAATTCAACGTTAGACAAAAGCCTTTTTCATTCCAATTGTGCTTGTGCATATCCGATCCGTATTCACTTCCTATCTATCATAGCTTTCTGTTCTAGGTTGTTGATAGGGACGCATAAAAAAGTGCCTCAAAAAGATTGTCAATTTTCCTTTCAAACGCACCGTTTCGAATAATAATGCTACAGAGATTTTCCGTTTTATCGACACCAAATAAACTCAATATCCTTGTCCCTAAGTAATTGTCTTAGTAAATCTTGCCAGATGCATTGGTCTGGAAACATGAAAATAAAATTGTAAGACAAATGATTTGGAATGATTGAGTTGCGTTAATAATCTTTGCATTTGTATGTGTGAAGACCGTTTTCAATTATCGCCAAGAACTCAGGTAGCAGCGAGCGTTGTCTAACAACAATAATCTGTGGTTAACTACCCGTAGATCAACTGGTTGTAATAAGGGAAATTTCCCCTTTGACAGTACCATTTATTGGAAACAGAATTATATGATGTATCGTATAACTTTATATTTATTGTATTTAGCTTACCTACGTTAAGTAGCTTCTTTTTTCTATGTTATTGGGTTTGGTATCCGCACTTAATTCTTCAGATGGACCATTGTGCGTGGGCCATAACGGCCTTCGGTGGTTATTCGAACCAGCCCACAAGTTAATTAAATCTCCTGGTCTGTTCCGAACGTCTGTGAAAGATTTGTGTGACCTGAAGGTTTTTGTTCTAACCTGTGTGACGCCTTTGCATTGAAAGAGCACATGCGCGACGGTTTTCTCAGCCTCCATGCATGCCCTGAACAGAGGACTGTCCGTCATGGCTATTGTGTGGAAGTGTTTGTTTAGCGAGCACTTTGCCCTGATGGTCCTCGTCACCAGGCGCAGGCCGTTCCTGTCCAGGCGTAATAAGCGCTTGGTCAGCCTGTTATCTAAGGATGGCATAGCCTCCCTGGATTGCCTGCAGCGTGGTGTCGAGGTCCACCAGTACTCCGCTTGTGTGTGGGTTAACTCCTGTAGCCACCTGCGTAGTTGGTTGATGGGAAGGATACGATAGGCTCCGGTTCGCAGACTGACGTGCTGGATGCTCTTCTAGGAAGTTCGTCAGCAGCGTCGGTGAGCGATCCGCTGTGTCCTTTTATCCATTGCAGTGTCACCGTGTTGCGGCTAGATATCGTTACTCGTTCTAGTGCATTGTCACATTCTAGCTTTAGCTTTGAGGTAATATATTTTTCCCTAAAGATTAGAGAACTGAGGCACTGTCGGAGAGTATATGTATGTGGGTGGCCGTAACTCTCCTGGCTTCTACGGCGTAGACCGTTTGTATGATACCCACACACTCCGCCTGATAGACGGTGTACGTTAAGTAGGTACTTGCTGTTTTGATAAAGAAGAATTTATCCTTAATCCAAACCGTAGTTTAATCTTTTACAAGTACTTACCTCTTTGTGTACGTACTCATTCATTGCCACTTCGCTGCTTTACTCCTTCTAATTTCGCTCACAATAATACCTTAATAATCCCTCTAACCACAAAATACAATCGTTTTGTTTATCTGTCTGTGAGCCTATTGCTTTTGTTTATAACCACATATTAAACGTGGCTAAAACATTTCTCTGATTACTTCAACGGATTATACAGGGCTGGATTTGTTGATGAATTAAAATCGCATCTGTACCTTCGGGGGACGAAAAAGTTATGCAACTTTATAATAGTATTCCGTTTTCGCTCAGCGGGTAGGACATGTCACCTTTTTAAATTGTAATTTGCATTCATAATGTTGGCGGTACGTAGTTTGAATAATGATAGCTCATGCACGGTGCAAGTATAAATTGACCTAGAAGTGCTAACCTTTCCATTTTATTGTGGCGGCATCTACATCGCCATATGCGAACTACGCATCAAAGACCTGACGTCACACAACATCCTGACGTCACACAAATCCTGCATCGCGCAATTAGAGTTTACCGCGCGATAGACATATATACAAGCTCCCGACTTCAACTTCTGGGCAGTTGCCCGCCAGACATGACAACCGTCTGGTCGGAGGATCCTGCCTTTTCTATGGTGGATGAATGAACTTTACACCCTGCACCCCGTACTTCACCTGTAGGTGATCAGAACCGAAGTATTTTTTTGTAAATAATAAAAATAAAATTGTAATATCTAACTTATCACAAACATCAAGGCACTACGCAGTAACACGAGGTCCAATCTAGCAACTTTAGAATTAGTAGATAGCCAAAGGCTTCACTGCCAAAGAGCGATCAGAGGCTGGTGCCAATTTACTATAAAGCTGTCTATAACGTCATACGTTAGCCAGCTGACAGCTTGCTCTATTTTAGTAATATATTACTGAAATTTCCGGAAAGTGGAAATTGATAAAGTGAGGGGGCTACACACTTGATCGGGTCGCCATGGTTCGGCATAATCGAATATACAGGGTGGCAGGGACATCGACGGGCAAGCTGTTACCATGGATTAAATAGATGATTCTGGATGCCTTGTAATATTCGTCGGTTATTAAAAAAAAAAAAATCTGTTCCATACATCTTCACCGCGACAGCAGATTTTTTTTTTATAACTCACGAAAAATTTCTACCCTTTTAGGATCATGTGCTGAATTCATAGTTAAAGTTTGCGCGTCGATGTCACTGGCACTCTGCATAATTATCTTACCGCTGTGCGTGTCGTGCCGAATCATGCCGACCCGAACAAATAAGTAGCACGCCTGACTGAGCACAAAAGCAGTTCAATATGAAATATTACAAAACAATAATGCATCTGCATGACACACCCCAAAAACGATTTTAACAGTCCGGATGTGACGTAATAATGAGGTTGTGTGGTGTGTTCATTAGATTAAATAATATGAATAAATACATAGCGCACAACATTTGGTCGAAATTTCATTAATGGGCGGTTATGAAATGAAATGTTGAGGTTTAGTATGTAAACAACACTTAACCGATATACCACAAATTGTGTTTTTAACTCATTACCACAAGCTATGTACATAACTCTTGATGCTGTAAATTCGACTGGCTCGTTGGTATAGTGGTCGCAAGTGCTACTGCTGAGCATGAGCTCCTGGGTTCAATTTCCGGCTCAGTCAAAGTGTTATTCGGTTTTTCCATCAGGAATTTATCGATTTCTAAGCCTAGATTTGTTGATGCCTATTGCTATCTAGGCTCCTAGCCTATTGGCTCGCCCCCTTTTACATGGGATATAAACGATCTATCAAATTTAAGATTGCATGGTATTTTACAAAAAAAAAAAATATCTTGTAAAGTTGTAATTTATATTGAATTGCATGTTTTTTTTTAATAATAATATTTGAACATCGTTATTTTGTAATATTCGTGTATAATTATGTTTCATGTTGGATAATTTCGAACACAATGTAGATTGTTACTGAATAAATTGAATTGAATCTGGCGAAATGTGGGTGTTCCTATAGGTACACCACTGCCTAACCCTTCAGGTATTACACAGGCGTGATGTTATATGTATGCAACAAACTTTTAATTATGACTTTAACAGGAACAAACAAACCACAAACTGGATTCGTTCTTGGTACTAAATAGACGGCAATTTATGAACGGTTATTATGATGACGTCAGTTCCTGGCTACCGTCGATTAGTGGCAAAATTCGATTTATGGCAACCACTAATCCAGTAGGTACTAAAGCCAATTCATTGAATATATGATTGAACTAGCCAGTCCATTTCACGTCTCACCATTGTTCCTGAATATTACCATACTTATAATAATATTAATGAATTCACTTTTCAGAGCTATGAAGTTAATGAGAATTCAATAATGCAGTTCCATTGTCGTTTTATTATCTTTCGACAGCACTAAAGTATACAAAATTATAAACTTGATTTTATTGTAGTAGCTCGCTTTGTCGCTTTTAAATTAATTCGTGAATATGCGGAAATAATTAATGAATCGGCACAGATATAAAATGGAAAGTTATTGTACAAAAGACTGCAATACATTACATGCACGATATATAAATTCGCTGGCAAACTCCGCTAGCTTTTGCACGTGACTCGCGCACTTCTGCACACTTAATAGAATTTGATACTATTTCAACATTTAGACCGTTCACATCAAAATTTATGTTCAACAAAAAAGGAATTCTGGACAGTATCACGATCGGTCGGTAGTATAAAAAAATGTTTTATAGAAATATTTTAGTCTGTCAGAAGATCATCCATAAATCTCAGAGTAATGTTTTATCACAGCTCTTCGTGAACCAGTAAAGATTCCGATAGCGTAGGGATATCCTGTCTTTTCATAAGATGACATACTCCATGTTATTTATGTTGACGACCCGGATTTTTGTCGATAAAGCCAGCCCTAAATCCCTGGATGTAGAGGTAACCATCGTCTACCTCTGAATATGTAGTAGCATAAGTAATTGATCAATGCAAAGAAAATATGGACATTCGTATGTACCAAAATATATTTTGACTAATGGAACAAACGAAACTTTAGTATTACATTACTTACGGTTGATTAACTTAGCTCTGTTCAATAGACTCTGAACATTTTAGTGACAGGATTCTCTTTCAATATTCTAGGAATACAAAAACAAGTTCATTAAAATATCTCAACTTTGTTGATTTAAAATCCATTTGTATTTATTCGGTAATTATATTAGATTCAAAAACTATCAACATTATCCTGCACCTTTCCCAATTTATTTGTGGTCAGCTTAACATGTCCCTTTCTTCCATACTTCTCTATTAGTCGTCACCTCGGTAGTCACCCCCTTTCTAGCCATATCATCTTTTACACAGTCCATCCATCGTTTCTTTGGTCTTCCTCTACTCTTCAAAAACTATGTAAATCCAATAGACAACGTATATTTAGTAACCTAATCCGCTTAACTGTTCTTAAAGAGTCATAAAGAACCCTGTAAGAAATCGACACGTGTTTCACCTCTCAACGAGGCATATTCAGGATAACGATTGACTTGTTGCGAACCCGGACCCGACGTGTTGACACGTCAAGCGTCGAGAGCAGAGTGAACCACTTCACCCGACAACCCCACTTATATTGGATTACTAGGAAAACTATAAGGTTCTCAATATTGAACTCCTTTCAATGAATTTTTACTTATTTTATACTCACAATTTTTGTTTTCTTGCTTTAAATAAATACACCTGTATTTTCCTAATAAATTACTGCTAACATTGTAAACTCTAATACTCCCAACTTTAAATGAGTAGCGAAAATCCCATCAAAGCGAGCTTAAGTAACTTGAAATTAGCGCAAACACGAACTAACATTAGCACTTCCCTAAACACGATGCATTTAGATTTTAAGCACTAATGTTGTATGCTAGTCACTTCCTAAGCCACATAAATCATATAATTCTTGTCGCCTCGCGTTTGCGAAGTTGGAGCGCCAGAAGTTAGTGCTTGTCCCGAATTAATTTACAGTACAGATCCGGCCCTGGTTTTAGATTTATTGTTGTCGCTATTTCGGAAGCCGAGCACTCACTAGGTAACGATCGAGTGGTCTGTAAATAGGGGCTGTGGATTTTGCTTTCGCCCCTACTGACAAATGGCTATAGCAATCCGAACCGATTCGCATTCCACCAACTTTACTAAGGCTTAATCCCATTGATTAAAAGCTTAGGAGTTTCGGATGTTGGTAAGCTTGAACTTCGTATTTGAGTTTATTGGTGTTGACTGAGTGACCTTTAAATGTAGTCCTATCTACGTTTTGGAGACTCGTAGTGTCGGCTGAAAGTTACTCACTTAAAAGACAAGAAAACCAGTATGCTATACCAATATTTAGTGCGTACCTATTTGAGTTGCAATTCGTAGCATTTGCTACGCAGATGCTACGAATAATTCTACGCGCTGGCTACAAACGCTACGTGTAGCGCTACGCCATTGCTGCGCGTAGTGCTACGCCAATGTTACGTCTTTGCTACGCCGATGTTGATATCGAACCGAAGCTAGCTGTTGATTAGATCACGAAATACAAATATCTTGTATATTTTTATTTTCTTCGAGTAAATACGTAGAAACTTACATAGAACCACGCCATTTTCCAATTGGAGAAAGCAGAAACTCTCTGCAATTTTAAAAGTCTACTTTAAGCGACCTTTTTTTTTTGCATCCTAGCTACGGACATGCTTATCCTTATAAGTTTTCTTTTGCAAAATATCAAAGCAGCAAACTAGTAATTGGGCATCATTAGTACTTTGGCGCGGCTACACCGGCAAAGCAAAGGGGATACTAGAAAGACAAACTCCTGTAAACTTTGAGCTGTTTCACTAACAGTGTCTTATTGCCCAGTGAACCATCCGAAACTGGAAAGTAAATTAAACACCTCCGAAGCAGATGAAAGTTAGAAACAAAATAATATCGAGATCGTCGTTGTAAAGAGTATCGATACAAAAGTGTTGACTGAAAATAAATTAAGGGTCATTGACACAGAAGTAGTCTTACCACCTTACCTCCGTCGATTTTTATATTTTTATTAAGGATAAATAAAATAACTGAGAAGAGAGATAGTGTGTAAGAGTAATTAGCTGCCACGGCTTATTTTAATTTAATTTAATTTTTTGGATTGTTTTTTTTTTTTTTTTTCTGTTACGGACGCTTTTCATGTTTTGCATCGTTCTCACATGTATAACTTCAACATGAATGATGTAACAATATTTTGTAACCATATCATGTTTTAAAAGAGTGTCCGTGGAGTTTCTTGCCCGTTCTTCTCCATAGGTACCTACTACGCTTTGGAATGGGCATCTAGCTTCATCTTTCTGATTGACCGACCCCCTTGACAATTCAAAAGTGCCTGTAATTGGTTTATTTGAAATAAATGCTTTGAGTTTGAGTTTGAGTAATCTATTCTATTTGTGTTCTTCAAAAATACTTATTATTTCAGTGATATTAATTGAACTACGGAAACCGGAGCCCTTGGTGTTACCATGGACGTGCGGTTAACTTTACAGAGCCTGAAAACATCACAAATTAAATCGGATGTTTATTTATTTATTTAACACTTTAAGCACACAAATGTACAGAGGCGGACTTAATGCCACAGGCATTTTCTACCAGTCAACCTTATCAAGATTTATAAGACACATTTCCTAAACCATACCATTTCTGAATCCTTAAATCGTAGTAGCGGTCGTCAAAACGCCTGAAATAGGCTTTCAAAGTCAAAGTCAAATCATTTATTTCTAATAGGCCCTTGTAAGGCACTTTTGAACGTCAAAGTTTACAAAAAATTGAATTTATTCTAGTCCCCCTTCCAAAAGGTAGTTTTCGTATGGAGAAGAATGGGCAAGAAACTCCTTTCTACGAACGAACCTTTCTACGTCTTTTTTCTTTCGACGAATTAACTTCGCGAGTTGCCATGTAAACAGCCAAATACTACCATTATTCTAAATGTTATGGATTATTGCTTGATTGTTATATCTTGCCTCTTTATGGGTAAAATTTCTTCGAAAGTTTGAACTCCGCAAAATCTAGTCTTCATTTTAATACTTGGAGCTTTGTACCAGCTTGAAATGTCTTGATACTATCTCCCACAAATATTATGAATGCAAAAGTAATTTTGTCTGTTTGTTTCCTCATCACGACTAAACCGATCGTAATGAAATTTAACAGAGAGGTATCCTGAGACTTTGAGAAAACATAGGCTACATTTCATTCATGGTGAAAATACTAAACTTATATACAGTCGAAGACGCGGCCAACAGCTAGTATACCATAAATTGTATTATTGTTGTATTGTATAATTATCACTTGCTTCAAAAACGGTGAAGGAAAACATCGTGAGGAACCCATGCCTGACAGATATTTCTCGACGGCATGTGAAGCCAAGTCAGAGGCCCATGGGCGGCTTTAAAACTTCGACACCAGATTAGTCACTAACTACATGAAAAGAAGAAGACCATAAATTCCCCTGTGGCGTCGAGAAAAACCTCGATCTTACTTTTAATTAAGTTTTTTTAGTGTAGTAAATTACTCTTCAGTTGTCTCACAGTCTTATCGGATAGAATTAGTGATTAAAGTTTTTCAAAGCAATTTTAAATCCTTTGTGAGAATGAAACTTGTATATTTTTGGCGTTGCATTTGCATGAATTATAATTTTAAATGTTTTTACTGTGATATTTATTTATATATACTTTATTGTACCCCACAAAAATACATAACAAAAAAAAAAAATTAAGCACTACAAAATATACAATGGGCGACCTTATCGCTTTCCACGATCTCTTCCAGGCAACCTTAGAATGGACAGTGATTTGCCTGGACATAAAATGGGGCTGTCGTTGGTGCAAATAATAAGTATACAATATCTATAAAAATGAATCGCTGTTCGTTAGTCTCGCTAAAACTCGAGAACGGCTGAACGGATTTATCTTATCTTGGTCTTGAAATGTCCTTGGAGGTCTAGGGAAGGTTTAAAAGGTGAGAAAAATTCGAATAATTGCCGGGAAACTTTAAAAACAGCACTTTTCTTCTTCCCATATAAACGTTTTTCTAAATAAAATTTAGAGTCAATTTGAACTTTATTGATATTCAATAAAGTTCTTCTTAAATTATAAGCACTCACTGTGTTCATCGGACCTCGGTAGGGTAGGTAGGGTAGTTAGGGTAGGTAGGCAGGTAGGTGCGCCGTAAATAAGTACTTAGTGCTACTCGAGAGAAGCCGGGGCGGGCAGCTAGTACTAGAATAGATACACAGATAAATAAATATCCTAAATAATAGATACATAAATACATACATACTAAATATATAAGCAACGAAAATAAATGAAGACTATAGATAATTCAGGGTCAAATAAATAATAGGGGATAATTCTGTCAGGATTGAAACGTCTTTGAAAATGAGAGAAAGATATAAATACGTACATACATAAACTCACGCCTTCTTCGCATGGGGGTAAGTAGAAACTACAGAACGCCACCTGCTACGATCCTTAAGTACTTCTTTTGCCTCGTTTTCGTTCATACATCTGGTCATACACGCACGCCGGTTGCGAGTACTGCGCCCTGACCCTTCTGATGAGCATCACTAATAAGGTCATTTACTATACTAGGGCGCGACCTCGGCAGATATCGCGACCTCGGCACACAGGCAAGCAACGGAAGGAACATGGGTGGGTTTTAGTCAGTAAAAGTCTGACACGCCCTCCCGCTCCGCCCAGAGCGGGAGAAGTTATTTGATAATTTCCCAACCTCAAAAAAAAAAAAAAAAAAGGCGCGACCTTTTGTTAGTCGCCGTCAAAATATAAATCTTATTTTGTTTTCAGTTTTATAAAGAGTGCAGTACAGCAATCTTGATACAATTTACTGTCAATGTTTATGGTTTAGAATTGTGCCAACATTTCTTAATGATCCGCACGGAAATGTTTCCTCTGGGCGAAATAAACGACATACTACTATTATCTTTGAAAGAGTCTGTAATTTTTTACCTCTTTTACTAGTGCCTGTGTTCGAAGAAGTTCCAGATTAAGTACTAAACTTTGGATTATAATTTAAGATAATGCTGGCAATAACATTAGACGTTTGTCAACATAACTACATTGTTTATTACAAAACACGCCGAACACTAAGTAATAATGATATCATTACTACCTACAGCTGATTTAGTTGAGGCAATAAATTAATATAACTGAAACAAATGTAGGTACAAACATGTTTAAAACTTTTATTGTAACTTATTTGTACAAAGTTTCGCTATTTATTGGATCAGCTAATACAAACGGAAAGTTGCTGTATTACACGATTAGTTTCATACAAAAGTTTGTAAAACCCCTATCCAACTATAGCTTTTACAGAAAGTATTTAATGACGAGGAAAATGAAGCAGAAATTCCTGCGAAACTGCACACTGCCATTTTAGTTTATTTTGCTGAACAATCAATCATTTTATGAAAGCAAATAACATTTCTGAAACTCAACAGAAATTGCCGATCGTTTAAAGCTTAGTTCTGAAGCTAAATTGAAAAGCGTACAACATTTTAAAAAGAAAGTTTTCTTATTGCATTAAGGACTTTACTTATTTATTTATTTATTATTGTATAATGTACACTCAGTTACAGGCTAGGCTAAAACTTATGAGTACATGACCCTGTTAGGGCGCAGCAAGTATTATTACATTTAAGTTAAATCTGTTATGCTGTTAATGTTAACAGCATACCTACTAAATATCAATATCTCTATCTCTTTGTAACATATTTAATTTAATTTATATTAATTAAGACATTTGAAATATATAGTAATGAAATCATTTTATACATAGATAAATAACATTGTGCTTTATTTTAGCTTCTTATCTTCCATAAACTCGTTAATACTATAATAACTTTTTCCTAAAAGTAATGACTTACCTAAGTCTAAATTTAAATAAGCACAGTGTTTTTGTGGATCTTATATGTTCAGGTAACTTATTATGTACACTCGAGAGCAATGAATCCGGGTCACTTAAAGAATGTTAAAAATCTCGGAAACTAAAAATGATAGGTTAATGCAATAAATTGTATTTAATAGACAATGTAATACTCCTTAAATGAAAGTAAAAAAAAAATGAGTCACCATACATTTTATTAACACAAAATTACATAAAGAAAAAAACTGCTGATCTCTCCTTAAAACAAAAATAGGAAACATGAAATTTTTGAACTTTATTACGATTTTCTTGAATTTTAATACTTCGTATTGCCTCCTCGTGCTTCCATTACTGCGTTTACGCGGTTTGGCATGCTGTACACCAAGTTCCTTATACGATTTTGGGGAATATTCTCCCATTCCTCTGTGAGAGCAATTTTGAGCTCACGAAGCGTGATTGGGGGAGGGTTTCGTTGTTTTACGCATCTGCCTAGCTCGTCCCAAGCATGCTCGATCGGGTTGATATCCGGGCTGCGCGCTGGCCACTCCATACGAGTAATGTTCATCTCTTGAAGGTAGTCATTCACAATCCTACCTGTATGAGGTCGGGCATTGTCATGCATAAATATAGCATCCTCACCTAAATTGACCATAAATGGACCAACGTGATCATTGAGGATTTCTTCCACATATCTTACGCTAGTTAAAGAGCCGTTTTCTATGATCACCAGCTCTGTGCGACTTTCAGAAGAAATTCCGGCCCACACAAGTACAGACCCACCACCGTAGGCTACTTTTTCTTCGATGCATGCTTGCTTGAATCTTTCCCCTGGTCTTCGATACACTCTGTGTCTTCCATCGTGCTTGTAGAGCATAAATTTTGATTCGTCGGAGAACATAACTTTTGACCAATCTTCAATACTCCAATTTACGTGGCTCTGGGCATATCTTAGTCTTGAAATACGATGCCCACGCTCCAGTTTAGGGCCGTTTGCAGGTCTAAGGGGTTTTAAGTTAGATTCAGCAAGCCGACGTCTTACTGTCCATGCACTTGGGTTACTTCCTCCGAGGCGTCGAAACTGATTTGTGAGTTCAGTTCCTGTGAGAAAGCGATTTCGAAGCATGGTGTTCACCAAGTATCGGTCTTCTCGTGCTGTGGTACACCTGGTTCTGCCCGTTCCTGGTCTGCGTAGGTTAGAACCAGTTTCTTCGTAACGTCGGAGAACTCTTTGTACTGTTGACAGCGACACACCGACAGTCCTGGCTGTATCGCGCTGACTCCGGCCGGTTTCCAGCATTGTAAGTATTCTGGTGCATTCTTCAGGCGTAAGCGACATAATTTCAGCTTGAATAATGAATATAGAGCACTATCAACATGGTTTATGTACCCACATAAATGACAGATTACAAACAAAAGCAAAACCAAATGCTGTAATTTCGTAGTTCCATCTTCGAAAGTGGCCCTTTTTCAAATTTGATTTTTTTATGATATTACTTTACAATAACTAAGAAGTTTTAATACCTTCATTTAAGGAGTATTACATTGTCTATTAAATACAATTTATTGCATTAACCTAGCATTTTTAGTTTCCGAGATTTTTAGGATTCTTTAAGTGACCCGGATTCATTGCTCTCGAGTGTATTTGGATGCTTCTGTATTCTGGGCTATTTGTATACATCTCTAGTCTAGGTGCTGGTAGAATTAATTTAGTTTTGCGGCGCTCGTTCTCTTAACTTCAGTGTATAACCCACCTGAACATCATTCAAGGATTTGAAAAATGACAGTATAGCTTTTTTCATGGCGGTGAAGAAATGGTACACGATAAAACAGTTACAAAGGGCGGATTAATTCTATCTAATATTTCACCATTAAAATATGAAGTGAAAATTCCCATCTCTTTCGGGAAATGTTTGTAAAAAATTGTTGCTACGTCCTTTCTTCCTGGCACCGGAATTGAGACATCTTCATCATTCAGCCGAAAGACGTCCACTGCTGGACATAGGCCTCCTATCTTGAGACATAGGAATGTCGACGACAAAAAAAATTGTTGTCCCTCAGGTAGATTATAAAAAATTATTCGACATTGAGACATCTACATCATTCAGCTGAAAGACGTCCACTGCTGGACATAGGCCTCCTATCTTGAGACATAGGAATGTCGACGACAAAAAAAATTGTTGTCCCTCAGGTAGATTATAAAAAATTATTCGACTTATATTTTCCTTTTTTTACGTAAGCAAAACATTCCGGCATAGATTGAGTTAAAATGTAGTATGACGTCACTCTCCGGTAGATTTTATACAGACTTGTGACGTAGCGAGCCCCCACTCTCCAACTTTATAGTGTTTTATCTAAATATTTTTTTATTAATATGATAAAGCAAAAAATACGTGTCTAATATTTTTAAGCTATTGCATAGCTTTTATCGGAGACTCTGAGCGCGGCGACCGAATGTAGAAATTCCGTAACGAAAAAAAAACCTGACGCGAAAGTTTGTGAGGATGGATGGATGGATGTTTGTTACTCTTTCACGCAAAAACTACCGAACGGATTTTAATGAAACTTTACAGTAATGTGGCTTATATATCAGAATAACACATAGGCTACAATTTATAAAGATTTTATGTGATTTAGCCATAATATAACGATAAGTATCCAGTAAGTCGGAAAAAATCCTGCCCTCTGAGATCTATCTTTGCGTGCGCTGCCTAAACCGCTGGAGTTACATGAAAAGAATGTATTGTGGGGTTGTTTGTCTTAAAGAGTTCTAAATAAAAGTCCGCGACAGCATATATCTACCTTTTATGTGGAAGCCATTATAGCCAAAATAGTGAGCTATAAATACATTTAAATTGAATACTTTTTTTAAGTTGCATATTTTAGAGTATTTAGTTAATTCGTATCAAAATAAATACCTTCATCGCTTTCGGTATTTAATGTAGATAAAATTTGTCTTTTACACTAAGTAATTTGGACTAATATTTTTAAAAGTTAGAACGATAAGAATGACCTGCGATGAGTCGACGGCGGGCGCGCAGAACGAGGGTGGAGGAGCGGGATAGGCAATGACGCGCGATCGCCGAGTGCGCGACCCGAACGCGGGCAGACGCGTGAGGGCAGACGTCATTGACGGTTGTGTAAATTCTGCGATTTAGGGGGGGGGTATAGGGGTATTTTTTTTAAAAAATATTTTAAATCAACAATATTATCTTCTTATTTTTGAATATATGCTATGCAATAGCTTTACCGCGGCAGTCCTCGAGTGCCACACGTATTTTTTTTTTTTATCTGACTGTCGGACTTCATAGGTTTTTATTTTTCCAGTCTTCAAACCTATTTATTGTAAGAGAAGTTTCAAGGCTTTTGGTAAAAATACGCCCTATCTGAAAACAAAGAAGTCACAGAAATAAAAGGAAGAAGTTGGTGCGACCCTCAAATAAAATTGATCCGGTTATAATAATCCTATTTCATAACACGTAGTGGAAATATAGATATAAAAGAGGGTGTGCCGAGTATACGCGAATCAGCGTTACCGACCGACTGGAGCCAAGTAGACCCGATTCAGCGTCACCGACTCGAGCGTGACGGTTCACGTTCACTGTTCAGAAAGTGCGCTTAAATAAATGTTCACTTAAAAATTTAAGGTGGCTCAAGTCAACAACATCAGACCAACACCCAAGGTCTTGTTACTAACATCATGGAGATAATTATGCCCTTGCAATCTTCTTCTCATCACGACGTCGTTTGTGTACACGTAGTAAGCCAGCTCTGCCTATTCTCCTTTATGACAAGGTTGGAGGATAATGTGTTAAAATTCGAAACTGGAGTTATAGCGGAGCGTGCTTAAGTGGTGCGGACGGGACGCGGTAACTTTTAACGATGTGCTGTAAAATATGCTATGTTTGCCCGTCGCACTGGATATATTTCAATTTGCCCTTTGGCGCTGATGTAACTTTATCTCGTATTGCAATCCGTGGAGGAATTTGAAACTATTTATTTGGGTGTTTTAAATACATTTTTAACGTAATAACCATTTGTATTCGGCCTTTATTTAACTAATTTTGGTAACAATAGCAAAATAGGTATTATGATTTTCACTTTGATTTCAATAAAATCACAGTATATGTCAACTACAATCAAAATATCAAACAATAAATGAAATAGTTTAGTGTAATTTTGAACACCGTGTATAAAAAATCTGCTTTCATCATTTTACGAGTTGGTTCCAAAATTTTGTAATTGAATAAAAACATCAACCCATTTTCACCCGTCTAATAACAGGAGCACTAAGTGTCTTTTCATACGTCCCGGTTCCCGGGTAGCCGGTGCCGGGACCCGGCGGCTATGTGTACGTTATCTTACGTACGTACCAGCGTAATTTGTCCGGCAAGCGGTCGCCGGGTGCACACCGGATCCACCACTGTGTGTCCAGTCGCCGCCTACCGGTTAGCTGGCGGCCGGACTCACCGTAGTACCTATGTAGAACACGCAACAAATTTTCTTATGCAAGGTCAGTCGCCCAAGTACAACCGCGGAGACTGCACGCGCACGGCGTTACTTAATGACTTCGTGACTTCCTTTTCTGGCGGTGGTATCTTCGGTACAAAAAACACTTTTGAATTAAATGCCAATTTTAGAGAAGAGTAAAAATTAAATTATTTATTATATATTCACTACGCGACTGTACTCGCGTCGCCGCGACGATTATACAGACGCTATTGGTCGGGTCGTGTGAAAGCTAAATGTGTTACCGGACAGTCGGCACCGGCTACACGGCAACCGGGACGTATGAAAAGGCACTAACAATAATAAACTCCAATTAAGAACACAATGAAATTACCAAACAAAACATACACGAAATTCATCAAATTATAATTACACTACCCAGAAAAACAAATAAAACGGAAAATATTCGATTATACAAATTATTTCATCAGACAAAGAGCATTTTCGTGTCGAGTACAATGCGAGATGACCTCGTTACGTAGGACCCAATTTGCTGAATATTTGCTTGTAACAGAAGTATAGCTCACCTTGCTCATAAAAGGGTGGATTACTGGACTTATCCCTGGTTTATTATCTGCCTGGAACCAGTTAATCAGTTGTTTTGTGGTAATGTCAAGACAAACCAACACTTTGTATTACTCCCATTAAAGTAACTAACAGATTTATAGGGTATATAGGGTTGAGGGCACTTAATTCTCTGGTCGTTAATCGTAGTGATTATGGCGATAACCCCCTTGTCATTAAAACAATTGGTACCTAATCTTGATAGCTTGCCTACATAGCAAACTTTCTGCGGTAGGTACGTCTTTCATTTGGCTTGCGGAACAAGACACGAATTCTCCCACGCATCCTTTGTGGTACAAGATTAGACACTAATTATTTCATCTTGTAAATGGAGGAAAGTCTTAAATTTACCTATTTAAGAGTAAATGTTACATTTGTAATAAATTACTTAAATATATTGGGCTCCATATAATTTAGTGTAAAAAGAAAAAAGTTACCGCTAAATAAAACAATCCTTTGCAACGACATTGTCTTTACTCAGTGGTCCTTACTTTCCGGAAAAGACAAATAAAATTTAATTTACGCTTTCAAAATAGGGTCTCATAAAAATGCTTTTGAAGTAGCCTCGAAAATATGCTGAAACAAAAGGACTGCGTCTAAATTGTAAAAAGAAGAAAAAGCGTAATAATAACATTAGGGAAGAGCCTACTTGCCCAGTTTTAAAAGCTGTGAGTGAACAGTGAAGAGAACTGTCCCTCTTTTTGTTATTTTGCCAGTTTATTGAGGACACCCACGTCAGGAACCCTTTTTGAACAATGTGACGCATTAGAGGGTAGGGTTATCAGATGTAGATTTAACTGTTTTGAGTGGGCATTGCTTAGTTTTTGTAGAAATTAAGCTGTCATATCCTCATATAATAGCCATCATAGTAGCCATCTTGTTCTAAACTTTGGGCGACCGAGCTCTGCTCGGGTGAAAATACGGAGAAAACGAATTTTCCCAGATATGAGACTTAGCTAGATCCAAATATTGCTCGTTTAATAGTACAGTAGGTATATATATCCCCAAAATGAACATGATGATGAATGATGTATGTAACATGATGGCTACCTAAGAATAACATGACATGGCAGCATGGAACTAAATAAACATTCTCTATTTTCATCAGAGCCGAGCTCGGTCGCCCAGGTCCTATATTATATATATTATTTGTAATCACGTTCTCGAAAACGGCTCTAACGATTTCGACGAAAGTTGCAATATAGCATACGGGGCGAAAAATCGATCTAGCTAGGTCTCAAATCTGGGAAAATTCGCTTTCTCCGTATTTTCACCCGAGCAGAGCTCGGTCGCCTAAAATTTAGAACAGGATGGCTGGCTACCTTAGAATAATGACATGGCAACATGGAAATAGTAAGTACCTACTATCATTGCGGTATGGAAATAGTATGTACTATACATGGAATTAGTATGAACTTTCCTATACTATTAAATGAGCATTCTCTATTTTCACCACAGCAGAGCTCGGTCGCCCAGGTTAGTACCTGGGCGACCGAGCTCTACAATTTTTCGCTGCTTCTAGGTAGTCATAGAAGCAGCGAAAAATTGTTATGCACTATTGATGCAAATACACTTCTATCTACGCATATTTCTAGTGAAGACATTTAAGGGAAGTCAGAATGAATGCCGCAAATCAATAAGTCCATTTAAATGAAATTGCAACAATCGCGGGTCGTCCATTGTTGAATTATTTTATGTATCTCTTAAGGTATCTCACTTGTATATTATTATATTCATAGATGTCGGATATTGGGAGAGACAAAGGCAAAATATGTGTCGATTTCTGTAGTCGAGGTTGGTTAAAAGTGTTGCAACTGCAGAGTTCAGACACTCCCATTCAGATTTTATCGTATTTGTATAAAATATCGTTGCATAAAAGATTGAACGACGTAGTGACAGGGTTGAATCGTATCGGAGAGAAACTCAGACACTCGATATGGAAGCATGAATGTCGGAAGAGCACAATTTGATATTCAAAATATCACTTACTACTAGGTACTGGTATCGGCGCCTTTTGGACTGCAGTTTGATGTTTGCTCGTTGGCATAACGTTCTCTGAATCATGTATTGTAACTTTTTTCTTTTTAATCTCTGGCCTATGCCCAGCAGTGGACGTCTTTCGGCTGAAATGATGGTGATGAATTTCTTTCCTGAAATGAAATAATACAGAGAATATTGTATTCATAATTACAAATAAACAAGTGAAATTACCTATATTAAAATTAAGAAAACCCCTGACACAAATATTTCCTCATTTCTCTTTGCTACTCCATCACCCGACCCTGTTCATTCTTTATCTATAACCTATTCATTGTGAGCATTCCAATGAGCCCAAATACAATACCTGTGCTGTAAGTTGGTAAGGGAGTTGGGTATCCTGCAAATTCCAGGTGATGCTGCAGCATCAGTTCAAGGTTACTATATTCTAACCTGCAAATTCCAGGTGATGTTGCAGCATCAGTTCAAGGTGACTATGTTCTTCTAATATTATAGAATTAAGAGAATACCAATTTTCTAATCGATCAGACCTGTGGAAGACGATCACATACATTCATCAACTAGAAAAGAGCTGATAATCTTAAAACAGCTGAACCGATTTTGATAAAAACATGTCTAAGAACCAACGCTAGAAAACCTGTTTTCTAATTAAAAAAACGCATTCAAATCGGATCAACCGTTTAAGAGCTAGAGTGCCACAAACAGACATACACACATAACGGTCAAAGTTATAACACCCCTCTTTTTGTGTCGGGTTTTAAAAATATTCTCTATATTATTGTGTCTTTATTATCAGTTAAGTATTACTTATTTTTCTGTTCAAAGAAATAATTTTCCCTTTGATTTTATATGCGAACATAAATGAATAAATAAATATTTATATTTACGACACTATTAACCGTGGTCATCCATCGATAAAAAACTTATAACACAAAACATCGATGACTCACGTTTGTTTGTTTACTTGTAAATCACCGCCTTTTCGTATCTGCACTAACGCTATCCATTAAAAGCACTCATCCATCAATGTAATGTGATACCGCTTATAAATAAGCCGCAAAAGCTTGGGGACAGAATAAATCCGACCTCATACCCGTTGGGAACGAAAATCTTCCAATATATCAAATAAGATTTTTTTTCGCCAAAGACTTTCGTGGTCCATCGCGCGGTTCGCACGATTCGGTAGTCTTCACACGAATGAAAGTCGTTATGGGGACCTGAACTGTTTGTCAAGCGTGCCATATATATTTGTCTTTACTTCCCTTTGGTGTACATGTCAAAGTATTATCGAGTAACGTTGTATCTCTTTGTACTGTTGTGTCTACGTTTTATTTTGACATACCACGTTGTAAAGACAGATGAGACTACTGCTATAAGTATATAAAATACAATAGACGACGTATAGTAACCTAATCGGCTTAACTGTTCTTAAAGAGTCATAAAGAACCCTGTAAGAAATCGACACGTGTTTCACCTCTCAACGACGCATCCTCAGGATGACGATTGACTTGTTGCGACTTACACTGCTCTCGACGCTTGAAGTAGGAACACGTCGTTTCCGAGTTTAGGTAGATTCGGTTAGTAAATATACGTCGTCTATTGTATTTTATCATGGATTTCCGCAAAGTCACGCCTAAGTCAATTAACTATCTATTATATGTAAATACTTTTCTACAAAGTCAAAGTCAAAGTCAAAGTCAAATCATTTATTTCAAATAGGCCCTTGTAAGGCACTTTTGAACGTCAAAGTTTACAAAAAATTGAATTGATTCTAGTCGCCCCTTCCAAAAGGTAGTTTTCGTATGGAGAAGAATGGGCAAGAAACTCCACCGTTACTCTTTTAAAAATTGTTACAATATTTGTATGTGTTACATTCGTTACATAATTATATGTGAAGACGATGCATCTAAAAAAATAAAATAAAAATAGGTTACCACAATAGGTAAAAAGAAGAATTAATAAAAATGAAGCCACGAAAGATAAATTAATTAATGATGTGATAGATGTACGGTTTTCACATATTTACAAACATTGTAAAAGTAGATGATTTTCTTAAAAAATTTACAATTAATAAGTCAGTGTGTGAGGACACTTCACACACACACAATTCACAAACTTAATAAAAGCTTATATAATGATAGTACAATAAGCTAGTCCTGTTAATGCCTACAAATGAGGGAGTGGCCGTTGTCTTCACCGTTTTGTCAGCATCACTCTCCCGCGCTCATCCATCAATCGACCTTAGGCTTGCTAAGCAGCCGCATATTTATTAGTGTCGTAACGCATTTATACGAATAATTCATTAGTAGAGTAGCTGATTTGAATATTATAAAAACTCTCACACAATCCCATTTTATTTGACTAATCCTGTCGCATAGTTCAAGCATTAAAAGAGGATAATAATATTTCACCCTGGTGCACAGAATAGATTTTTAAGAGAAAACTCCTTTAAAACTGTCCATACTTATCTTTAATAGTCGCATATCCGGCCAGTTTTCTGAACCAGAAACTGAATTTTATTACTCGGTACGTTAAACATTTTAAAGTTCTTGTATTTTCTGGCCGGTAAAAGCACAGTAAACTTAAACGTAAACGTCGAACGTTTCGGTAAAACAATCTTCCGTAACAACTTTGTATACACTGTTGATTGGGAAGAAATACCGCACTTTATTCAATGTTAATTAATTAATTTTGATTGTTTACAATTTGAATTCCTTGTAAGCGTGCTTCGAAGTTAAATTTGAAGTAATTGAAGTGAAATACGACATTAAAAGACATTGTTTGTAACAGTCCGTTTTGCTAAAGTGATACAAGTTTCAGTTGAAACAAAAGCAATTATAAATCGACAGTAAAAATCCAAATCCGCTTACAAATCCCGCAAGACCTTAGTGTATTATTAATGCCACAATTTCCCCGGTAACCCTTAGCCGCTTACGACACCCTTGGGAAACGACAGGATGGCTCCATTCGTAGTCAGGAAGGACAATAAGACATTAATTAATTACTGGCTTTATGCAGCGAAGGTCATCCGTCACTGCGATGACAGTGGACAGGTCTTGTCCTACCTACTTTTGCGACGAGTGTCCCATCTCCCGTCTTCACAGCACTAAATCACTCTCCGATGTTATCCATTAGGTAGTCTGCACCACGAAGTTTATAACCGCTTTTAACCATGATGCAATATTGTTTTAAAGAAGTTGTTGCTGTGAATCTGGACTGTGTTTTAAAAGTTATATAAGAGGACGTTTTCCAGATCGTGAACGTACAAAATTATGACCACACTCTAGTTTAAAAAGCACTGAGGATATCGTTAGATGACTAGGGATTTGTCAAAAAGAGCGACCAACATCAATCAGTTGGCTGAACAAGGGTTAGGTCAGTGTCCAGTTTGTAAAATAAATACGTGGAACCACCAAATTCAACAAAAATTATTATATTAATACGTGAAGCAAAAACTTTGTACCCCTCTTTACGAAAATTACGCGGACGGAGGAGTATGAAATTTGGCACAGTTAATGCGACACAAGTTGGCTACCTTAGAATCATGACATTTAAATGAATTATGGTGTAATTTCGACCTCTGGGCGACCACTAGTATATATAAATTCACTCTAAAATAAAAGACAAGAGAAATATTTCAAATTATTGTGAATAATCAATAATATTGTGATGTTGTTTTGTTTCTGCCCCAAAGTTCGGTGACCAAAACTAACAAGCATTTGTTTTTTATGTTATTCATACTATTTCGTTGGGAGCTTGGATCATGATTCATGACGTAACTCCGTTAGCTGTGAATATTTTTAACCCAGCAGATTCAATTGAAAATTTTATTTCACTATTTTTACACGGTTTTGATGGACGACTCTTCATCAAAGCTTTTAGAGTATGAATTGATACATGGATTTTTCAAACTTTTAAGAATTAAAGAGAAACGTTTCTTGAGAAATTAAGGTTTCAAATATACCAGTGCCCTAGAGAGAGAGAGACAAATTGCTTGGCTTTATTGCTTCTTAAATGGACTGAAACGTAGGTAAGTACACCTGTATTTCTTTTTTATTACTACTTACAATTAATCAGCTTCTTGAACGCATCACATTTAGAAGAATAGATAAAAACTTTTTACTGAGCGGAAGTCATTTTTTCCTCACTATTTGACTAGAGTTTCCTCTGAAAACGGTCGCCAGTGAATGGAATCGCGTAAAAGAGCTTATTACTATAAAAAGTGCAGATAACCGTCTTTGCGTTGGAATCGTTTGAAGTTTTTGTCGTGTGGTAATTTGTCCGGTTCGTTGTATTAA
Organism: Agrochola circellaris; assembly: GCA_914767755.1. Classification (NCBI taxonomy): domain Eukaryota; kingdom Metazoa; phylum Arthropoda; class Insecta; order Lepidoptera; family Noctuidae; genus Agrochola; species Agrochola circellaris. The sequence continues at coordinate 13,395,560 of OU611859.1, forward strand.
AAGAGTTCTTCAAAACTTCTTTGCTCTGAACCTCCTTATATTGGATTATAAGCGCTTTGCAATTTTGGCAGGATAATCTGTTTAAACCCGCAGAGGATTACTGGATTACAAAAAAACCCTAATATTTTTAATGATCTATTGCTTGTGCTGCCTTAAATATAGAACACAATTTTGGTCAAATGAAAAATTAGTTCAGACGATTCAGCGAACAGTTAGCCGGTTTTATACGATTTCCACACAAAATAAAATAGTTGGTGCAGTAGATATTCGGTAATAACAAGGCTATCAAATAACTAGGCTAACCCCGAAAGATCTTGGCAATACATCTATCACTGCGCACAGTTAACGTGATTGGATTCTCACAAAAGGATACCTAATCAAGCGTAGCTAATCAGAGTTTCGCCTGCCTTTGACGGGAAAAGCATAACAAGGCTTGAAGCACATATTAAAGCAATGAACAGTCGGGGAAAATTTAGCATTAGCAAAACATCTTTTGTTCTCTTAATTTAAATTAAAAGGAGGCCTTCTGTAATGAAAAGAATTCTTTTTCCGAATTCAAATAAAAACGATGCTATCTCAATATATTCGTTTATATGAAATTGTAATGAGCAGTCACCTTAATTGTCTTTCATGTAAACTCAGATTTTATAGATAAACTAACGACCCGCCCTGCTTTAAATAGTTTTTACGACGTGACAAAACGTCGAGATTCATTACTTTAATATTGACGTGTTATACACATAAACCTTCCGGAATAAATTGTCTAAATGATGGTGAAAACTGCATCAAAATCTGTCGCGTAGTTTAGAAGAAAAACGCGGTCACACAGACAGACATGGAAAGCGACTTTAATTTACAATATGTATAGATCTGTATTAACATTTAGCTTTGAGTATTGTGTACCAACCCATTTGTAAAATATTACTAAACATCGTTAATAAAAGCTTTTACGTAATGGTAATCCATCAATAAAGATTAAAAGTTTGAAAAGCTAACGGTTTGTTTTCGATACATAATTTTTGTTAACAGAATCATGCTGAAATTACCGGAGGCAAGTTTTTATTAGGGTTCCATACCCGAAGGGTGCCAAACGGAACCCTATTACTAAGCCTGCGCTGTCCGTCCGTCCGTCTGTCTGTCAGCGGGCTGTATCTCATGAACTATAATAGGTAGACAGTTGAAATTTTCACAGATTATGTATTTCTAGTGCCGCAAAATTATAAAAAAATAATAAAGTTTACAATTAAATGGTATAGACGAAACGTGTTTTTCTTTTCGGCGTTTTTTGTTGGATTTAAATATGGTAGCAACCCTTCGTGTGCGGGGCCGACTCGCACTTGCCCAGTTTTTATCATAAATATCAAACATTTTCTATAGCAACTTAATAGTTTCCTAATGTAAACGACCAAGTAGTTACGAGCACAAGAAATCTCCAAGATTCTTCATTTTAACTTTAATTTATCAGGCGAACTTTTTAGAACAAGTAGCTCCTTAGCATTAAGAAAAATGCAATTTCCTTGCGAACCATTACGTCATTTCTTTGGGGAAAAAATCGTAGAAGTTTTTGTGAGTATATGAACAATTCTGAATATCTGACTGCTCCATACCTACCATACTCGTATGTATTTTGAATTGAGGTTTTGATGTATGAGTAGTTTATACAGTTTGACGTGTGCGGTGGTGCATGAATTTTTGCTGTCATCTATCAAAAAGGCTATCTACACCTACACACCAGGTACCTACCTAGGTTTATTACGGTTTGCTAGAAGAGCGGTGGCTGCCACATAGCGTCTGCAATTTACCGACGAATGAAGTCACTGAAACGTTATTTATGAAATTAAGTTGGTGTGTTTTTCTAGAGTCCTTTTTTTACACAGTAATGTCAAACCCCCGATGCCCAAAGATTTAAATCGATAGATTTGCCCCCACCGTACTTAGCCACGCGATTAAATGTCCATACTGAGAATAATGAGCTAACACATAATTATTATTAAATTGCGTTTCCATGACAATCAAGTCATTGTGTTTCAAAACAAAACAGAAACGCGACTATCTTTTGACGCGGTAGGGTGATCTAACGATTTAAATCTTTGCCGCTCCCAGAATTTTCATGACTACCGGCACTGCGACCGTTAGTGACGGCCATCGCTCTTCTCACTGAAACGTTATTAAAGAAAGGCTGCATTCCGAGTTACGCTGTAATCCGCTGTTTGAGCGTGCTAACACCGGTACCGAATAAGCGTGAGTGCGATAACGATGTATCGTGAATCGTCAGAGTGATGTCATGACTTGCGCCATCTTGCGATAACGCCGACCATGCCTTTTACTAATATCACCGTGAGCGCTGTCAAAAATGACAGTTGTGTTGTTTTGTTTCAAATCGCATCATAACTTTAGACTAACGTGGCATTTTCGAAATAGTGCTTCTGGCTATCGTGGCCACCTAACCAACGAAGAAGTAGAAATTTGTAGTTTAAACACAAAGAAATATGATATGCAAGTTTTGACGTTGAGCGAGCACCGTGAGCGCGTTCACGAGCGTTCCGAATTGTTGACAGCCCTCAGCTGTCATAATCGTGCTATCTAAATCGGAACGCCAATTATTGATGTCAGCGCTGTGAGCGATTACGTTCTTATTCGGAAAGCGGCCAAAGAAATATGATATGCAAGTTTTGACGTTGAGCGAGCACCGTGAGCGCGTTCACGAGCGTTCCGAATTGTTGACAGCCTCAGCTGTCATAATCGTGCTATCTAAATCGGAACGCCAATTATTGATGTCAGCGCTGTGAGCGATTACGTTCTTATTCGGAAAGCGGCCAAAGAGTGTGGGTGTGTTTACCTAGAGAGCGTTTTTGACACCGTCAAACCCCGCTGCCATCATTTTAATGACAGCCGTCACTGCGGCCGTTATGTGGCAGCCACCGCTCTTCTAGGAAACCTTAGCTTAAGCGATTTTAAACTAACGCTATAAGTACTTCATACATACCTATAGTTTAAGTTAATTTAACATTCAACTATCAAAAATCTACACGTCTTCGTATCTCGGTTACAAAATTCTTTCTTTGTTTTCTTAATGAGGTAAAAGCAAAGCATTGCAAGTTCTTAATATAGCCCACCACCTTCAGGTCTCAGTCTTTTTATATTTCTTTCATACTTTTAAGAGGATTTCAAGTTACTTTGAAAGACGACATTGAAAAACTCAAGTACTCTTTAGCGGCGTCGGTTTTTATGTACCCGAGAAGCCTTCATAAAATATTTTTTATAATCTTTTAGGAACATAAAAAATTTGTTGTCAGAATCAATGCACATTAATAGACCTTTTGTAGCAGCTATACCTAAAATTCACCGTAAATTATATGTAGGTAACTTTTTTATATATATTTTCATAATGCATCACTCACGCCCTTTTTCTATGGGGTAGGCAGAAACTCCAAATCGCTACCTGCTACGATCCTTGCATTCTTCTATTGCTTCGTGAATACTACGCTCCTGACCTTTCTGAAGTACCATCGAAGAACTTCATATCTATACACCGTAAGGACTATTTCTGCTTGCAGCGCTCGGCGGCTATAGAACCGGGGCGGTAACAGATATGGTCATCGTGTTCACGGGATTTTGTTTTCAAACTGCTTAGATATGAAGTTCGTTGATAGGACATCACCAATAAGGTCACAATATGTCCGTCTAGGGCGCCCCGGCGTTTCCACTTACATCTGCTTTGTAAAAATCTACTTTCCTACCCTTCTACTATTCTACACGGATTTTAACCAAGTTCGTTTCAAATATTTGGAATCAAAATCAAGCTCGGAAAAAGAAACCAAAATCAAAAACCGTTGCAATCGTACACATGGCTTTTTATTGCATCATCCGTGCAAGTCTGTTACATGCACGGTTGATGCAAAAAATTACTGTTTCTATTGGCACGGGACTCAGTCACAATCGCTTAATCTTTTTTGCTAGCTCCATGTTTTCAGTTAAGTTTTATAGACCCTTTGGGCACACGCGGCCAACCCAATCGATCATTATTGGCTTACCACTCAGATACGTTTAATTTCGTACTCCACTAGTCCGTCTATTTGAGCGTCATATTGTTGCGAAAAATTGATAAACCCTCCCCAAGATTTGAGGCGTTACTTCGGTTAACCCTTAATTTGATTATTTTACTTGTATTTAGAAAAAATACTGTAAATATCAGCATTTGAAGTAGCAATGTAGGTAGGCATTATGCACAGCAACTTGTATAAAATTACATTGTCAGGCACTTTCCAAGACAAACACTTTACAGTAACAACAAATAAAGACTCGCTTAAAAAACATCGCCAGTCACTTTCCACAAGACTGGCACTTATAAGAACACTAATAACACGTCTTACTAAAAACAGTTATATTTTAAAGCCAGTTAACGTCCCACTTAAAACACGCCATAAGCTCATTAACAAACTCGCAAAGAAAATAAATAGCAAAAAATATTCAGGCGGAGGCAACAAGTCTATTAAATATTCACCACAATAACTGACACGTGACATACAACTCACTTACCGTGATGGCGGTTCGCAAGTACTGTTTGCAAACTCTTTAAATATTTACGAAGAAGGTAGACAGTAAGTACATTATACACATGCCTGATACTTGCCTTAACAACTTTTGATTGGTGAATGTCACAATTGCATATAATTAGCTTGCATGCAATGGTGACATTCACCAATCAAAAGTTGTTAAGGCACATTGAAAGAAAGGAAGAAAATACGTCTATATGCGATAAAACATGACGCAAAGAAAAAATTAATAAGTTATATAATAAAAAATCAATATGCGTCACATCCACTCAAAACGGCCATCGCTCAGCATAATGCTGTGACGCTATGCGAGACAGAGCCACAGCGCTGGGTTTCAGTGACAGCCGGCGCGTCTGCGTTGACATAATGACGTCAACCGGTGCAACATAAAATGAGATACAAAAAGCAAAATTAAATAAATACACTGGTATGCAAGCTATACCTGCATACTTGCGCAAGTTATATGCATGTGTATTTACAGCTTTATCCCCGTGAAAAATACATTTTTATTCAGCATAATTAATTTAAGTACTATCGGAGTCGGAGAAACAATGCTTTGAGATGGTAAACTAAGAACGTAGTGAGGTTGAAATGTACTAGCACTGTTCATTATTCTTGGAATGTTGATACATTCAAAGAATAATGAACAGTGTGCTTTTGTTTTTGGGTGGAATAATATCGGTACTTTATTATAATTTCAAGGAACTGGCGAGGCTGTCCAAGACTTTTCTTAATGGCGCAAATAATAATCTGCATCCCGGTCTTCTCTTTTCGTGTGGTTTAACGGGTAAACGGGTTTTGTCGACGGAAGAATAGACAAAATGACAGGGTTATTTGTCATGTTGTCTATTCTTCCGTCGACAAGACCCGGTTCTACGGTGGTCATGCTACGCGTGCTGGTGTCAGAGTTTTAAAGCCGCCCATGGGCCTCTGACTTGGCTTCACATGCCGTCAAGAAATGTCTCTCGGGCATGCCAGGTTCCTCACGATGTTTTCCTTCATCGTTTTTGAAGCAAGTGATAACTATACAATACGCATATGAATCCGATAAGTCAGAGGTGCGTGCCTTGGTTTCGAACTCGAGACCTATGTCTTGGTATTTCGACGGTCACACCACTAAGCTATCATTCTGTTGAAACAGTCCTACAATCCGTTAATAAAACTTGGTATCTTTTCCCTTTTCCCCGTTAATTGTTTTTTTGTGGTTTTTCATGTTCATTAGTAGTAATGATGCTCTCTATTCTCTTTATTCCTACTTCATCTTCGATCCAGGGTGAAAAAAAAGTCGTATGTCCTTCTTCAGCCCATGCTCCAAACATGAAACATACATGCTTCTACCCATGTGCCAAATTTTATCCAAATCCGTTCAGCCGTTTTAGCGTGCAAGCGTAACATACAAACAAACAAACTCACTTTCGCATTTTTTATATTAATTTAGGATTATCAGTATGTCTATTACATACATACACATTGCGCTATTCACTGGCACCCTTTTATCTCTGTGACGTGTTATAAACTTAAAGCTTAAAGTTTTATGATTTTTCAAGTCCCATTTTTTATGGCTATTGAAGATAATCGTGTAGGGCCCATTATCCTCAGATGGTACTCACATTAGGGTTATATTCAAGCCGCAGAACTTTATCGCCACTGAAAAAAGTACTAGCCAGACTATTAAGCCAATGGGTTAAGATTTTATCAGGCGCAGTTGTGTTTTATAGGCCGAGATAATGTTATTACAATATTGAGCGCACCTTCAACTAAGATAACAACTCTTTTTCATATAATTAAGGTCACAGACGGACACTGTTACGAGTTTTTGTTATTATTTCTATACCTCATCTAGCAATTTGCTATTTTAATTTTAATACGAAAAGTTTATACAACCCATTACAGAAAAGTGGCGGTAAAACTTGCAACTTTCGTCGTTTTAATTAAAATAATTTTGTTCATTATTTCTTTCATTATTTTACCGAATATGGTTATTGAAAATTGATGTTCTTGAACAATCCATAGTTTTATAGGTTACATTGACCTCTAATTCAAAGATGTATCACGACACTACACCACACCACACTTCACCACATCAGTCTTTGATAATAACTTTTAATTTCTTATTTTATTTTCTTCTTTTATTTTTAGGCCGTGTATAGAGTGCCGCTAGCGGCACGTTGTATGGTCACAGTTCTAACCTAACCTACCTTTCAGCCATTGTCATTTGCTACTAAATTTTTCCTAAATTCAGTCATTGTAGTGACTTTTGATATAATTATCTAAATCAAATACGATCAATCAGTACAAAGGGCAGCGAACTAACCTCAACTATCAAACAAAATAACAAGTGACAGTGACAATGCAATGCTTACGGCACTTTAGCCGGGCCGAGGCAGCGCCACAATTATGCCGCAAATAGCGGCACTTTATCCGATATCCCAAAGCCATTCCTACACTTCTTTATTTATTTTTGTTACTGTATTCTCATATCAAAGGTAAAAATAATTTATTAATATAAGATTTAATATTCATACACTAGTTTTTTTTGGGGGGGGGGAGGGGGCTGGTAATCTGTGTCATTGTGGAAGAGAAATAAAATGTTTATTTATTATTATTATCAACAAACAAACAGTACGAATATAAACTTAGACGCGTCTTACTTTTGAAGTAAGCTCCTATATTTTCGCCATCAATCACAATTTGTCAAAAATCATTCATTGAGTGCGCGTTCCGGTGTTTCGTGTCGTTTCCAAAACTTGATTTAAGTACCTACCAACTAAGAAGTCTCAAACTCGCGAAGTAAACAGTCGTTAAATGACTTACTCACACAGCGACAAGAACTGCCGGGTGTGTTACTTATAAACTAATTAGTTGAGTTTCCATCGAAGCAACCAACTTACGTGCACATGTAAAGCGGAAAATGTTTCATCATTACTTCTGTCATTTATGCTCGTATTTACTAACACTACGCGACACCTAAATGTATTGCCTTATTTAAAGCGCACTAGCGATGGACTAGTCGAGTTATTTGACTCGAGTAACTTGACTCAAATCGTAAACGTGTCAGTTTTTACCAACTCGAGTCAACTCGGTCGATACGGTCGTGATCTACCTACATCTACGGCTTGCTCGAGGAGGCGAGTCGCGACGCCGCCACCGAGCCGTTACTGTTGGATTTTCAACGGTTGACTCAGCGCCGAGAGATAAAAATCCAAAAATCCTAAATTGCGTTTAGGTGTCGTGTAGTGTTAGTGAAAACAGAAATTAGTTTAAAAGGAAACTTTACTGTAAACCAATTATAGGTAGTCGCCAGTAAACATTTTATAGGACGTCCCGCAGTTTATTTTTTAGCTTTCCTGACTTTTCAACTACTCGGTCCGGGCAATTTTCATGCTATGCTCATTCAAAGGTACGAACTTTAGAGTTCTGAAGCACTTTCTGTTTTCATTCGACTTCAAATTAGTTCGTTCGTTCATTTTATTTCTTTACCCATTCATTCGACGCCGGCTTAGCGGGAAATGAAGAGTTATTTACGTCCCTACGTATGTTTATGGCATCTTGGATATTTCTTGTTAACTTTACTATTTACCATATACTGATTTACTGCGGCTGGGGTGACATGTTCCTAACAACAACTGACAAATTCAGCGAACGAAACGACTTTATTTATTTTTTAACAAATACGTTGCCAGCAGGCATAACATATAACAGTGTTATGCCGTATTTTAGTCGAGCAGTGTGCTAACAATTCGTTTTGCTGTGTCATTGAAAAACAAAATATTGAAAGACAATAAACCAAAATATTGTTCGACCATGTTTACACAATTTGGCGAATTTCATATCCTCTTTGGTAGTTCTGTGAATTTAAACGTGTATTACGTTTCTGTGCCTCGATTCACTTGAAATGCATGTATGTATTCGGAAAATGTATCGAATACGTAATAACACACGAAATATTAACACCGGTTTGGGCGTGGTTTCATTAGCGGGGTATTCAGTGTTCGAATTTGTCGCTCAATGACGGACTGTCCTTCTGTTGTAGGAAATGTGCGATGGTTACTGGGGCTATTGGAAAAACAATTTCAGTAGTATTCTGTTAGTTTATGTGTAGAACAGAAAACAAATCATGTGACGCGCTTTGCCAAAAAGGTTTAAATTTGTCGACCCTTAAATACTGTGGCTCCATCATTATCCTGGGATTACGAAAAGTTAATAACTTACAGTGGGTTCCCGTCGTCCACGCGGTCGGGGTCGTGAAAACATCTAGTTAATAATAATGGTATTTTAATCCCGCGTTCGGAAATTCACCGAAGCCAGGTCTAACAGGAACACCCATTAAAATATTACTACGTCCATTACAATGTGACTTACAATCGCCATTTCTACGTGGACTTCGTACGAGGAATTGTAAAAAATGCAATAATTCGCCCAAACAGTTACAGCCCACTGGCATATTGCCAACACACATTTGCTCGAAATGAGCGTATAAGTAGCCTCCACATTGTATAGGTCTTCCTTTCATTGCCAGATCAGTTCCACATAATATGTATGTTGTACTTCGCGCCTCTGTGGCGTAGGTATATCAAGTCTAAAGTTGTTGATGATCGCTGTTGGCTACGTTTGTAGTGTACTTGGCATTGCAAAGTATTTGTGTAGTAACCGTTGTGTAGTATGAGTAAGGCTCTATATTTTTAAATAAATTACAAACCTCTGGCTACAATCGCAATACTTATCAAAGGAATAACAAAAAAAGCTGTGCAGATTTTATAAATTTTCAGATACCCTTACCAGTACTAAATAGGTGTAAAAACGTTACCATTAATAAAACCGTCTAAATTGTGCAATTTCGTAAGCAATTACAACCAATTTAGATAAGTACTCACACTGGTGTGTATTTGAAACTGATATAATAACCAATCTAAGCAATTTACGATTAAATTATTGCCTAACCATTAAGATACGGTCCATTAAGAGCAATAACGCTCTATAACCTACAGTTATTAAACACATAAATAAAAGTACGGAGCCAAGTTCAAACAAACTGTCAGCAATATTTTACATTATAGTTAGCTATTCCATTAAAATGATTGCAAACCACATTACTCATGTTCATAAACAAATATTTATACAAACTTTTGCATTATTGGAAATCTGTTTCTATTTACTACAAATATTAATATAGTTTGTTGATATCATTTGATAATTATGTTTGAGTGTTATTACACTATCATTGATTCATGGATAGCTAGCAATCAGTTGGGTTCAGCGATCATGATAGTTTAGTTAGATATGCTAGTAATCCTAGTGTATTGTTTGTGTTGGATACCGCTAATGTGTTGGTGTTGCTAAGCCGCGTTGTTACTAATAAAATTTGCATAAGTCGGCCTCCACAAACGACGCCGCCCGCCGTCGCCACCTGGAGTGGCGAACCGACCTGTGTTGCATCTTTTATCAGCCTTAAACTCAAGAGGCAACGTTTTTGGTCCTCACTCCTCACTAAAGCGTCGCTTTATTTCATGCTGTAAAGTTATTAGATTATTAATTGGATTTTTTGCGTCGCTCTACAGAAATGCTATCATATTTTAGTGCTCCATAAAACTATGTGCAAGCTAGGTATCGTAGGTGTCGGTTTCAGGACTTTCAGGTACTAAAACTAATACGTGAATTGGTGTTATCATTAATGGCCGTACCCTAAACGTGTTTGTCTCCTATGTGCTTACGGCTAGTCTATAATTTCAAGTCTCATAAGCTTTTGTACCCCTTGTGTGTGTGTTAAAATAAAATCTCTCCTTATTCTCTTCGTTCACGTACTCATCTATAACTCATTCACTTGCTGAAACTTTGGCAACACTTTAAAAGTTACCACCTCCATCTATTCATTTAAAATTCTACGTTGTTGAATGGCACTAAATTTCCTCTGCAGTCCCTCTGCGCAGCAAGACTCCTAACCGAATTTACTGAAGTTTGGCAAAACAAAAAAAAAAACAAACCTGAATATTTTAATACCTGCAAACCCTTGCCTCTGACCTCTTTGAAATTGAATTATGTCTACTTCTAAATTGCAAATTGACTCATTTATTTCTCTTCTACTTCGTTACGAATTTCAATCGTTAGAGTTTTTGTTTTCTTTGCTGGCATACCGTATTTTATTTTGTTCAGTTCTTGTCCAAGATTATTGTTACTTAGGTCCTTGATATTTCAGTCTACTAGTTGGAATATTTGCGGTATCTCCCCATCGTATTACAATTTGATTTCCTGTTAGATAGTAATATCTCTATCATGATCTTGCAAATCTGTTGGGAGATAGGTTGGGACTCTTATCAATATCTACAGTCGTAGTAGTAGTATAGGACAGGTTTTCTGATTCCGTATTCAGTATTGGCTTGAATCCAAACAAACCGCCGCCGCCGCTGGTTCAGTAGCTACCCGCTTCCGTGTATTTATGTCCATTAACGCGTGTGTGAATGGCATTTCTTGCCAATATCTTTATTTTGCTGATATTTACTCCGCTCTGTGTCGTTTCGAATCCATCTTCGTAGTTCATTTTATATAAGCTGTCGTTTAAATTCAAATATATGTAGGTCATTGCTTAGGACTAACAATTCGTGTCTTGCGTGTTTTATCGTAGATGCTTTTTTATTTATTCTCAACATTTTCTTTTTGAAAATAATTTATGTTGTACGTAACATAAATAAATGGTTTAACCGAAGAATAACGTGCGTCAATGCAACTCAAAAAGCAATTTGGCCCATAGTTCTCTCAGACAGCCACCACGGGAGGCAATTTCAAAAGATTAATGACAATGGAATGGCTTGTGACATCAAAACCACTGTTTCAGTTCAACACTTGGATAATTAATTCTCTTCTCATTTCACTACTTGTTTCCATGACTTTCGACTAGAATTTGGTTAAATGGCACCGCTTATCTAGTTAAATTACCGTTTTACTTCTGCATTTAGACTTAGAGAGGATGAAAAATGTTGAGCTTAGCAGTTGTTTACGGCTTGGCCTATTTTCACTGTCAACTGAGCAGAGTAAAGCTTTGGTTATCATCGTAGACACACAGGCTTGGCAATTAAAACTGGCTCCACATTCGTTTGGCACTTCTTTGATGAAAATATCGCGAATAAAACCATATTATTATTGCCAGAAGTATCAAGATCAAGACCTTTTGAGTCATATTAACTTTTTCTTTCTACGTAATGTTTGAACACTTACTGGTAATGTACTTCGTTCATGTTGAATATTCTATTTGAGGCAACAAATCGCCTAACAACAATACTCGTATTGTATCCTTGTGCGACCCGTTTTCATAAAGCCCTGTTTCCCTTTGAAATATTCTATTTTCATACTTCGTATTTAATTCTAAGGCCCACTTGCGCGTTCATGGGTTAGCTAAATAACTCGAAGTTAACAGCTAACTCAGGGTTAATCCAAAGAAAATTATTGGATTAACCCTGAGTTAGTTGTTAACTCCGAGTTAGCTGTTAACGCGCAAGTGGGCCTTAGAAACCTTAATTTATTTGATGTTTATTTACTTTCATTGTAGATTTTAATTTTACTTCTTTCTGTTCATTTTATTTGATTATTGTGTTAAGTAAACCCCGTATCCCTTCTAACTAGTCCAGTTCAAATGTTTGTACGAATTTCACTTAGGAAGCGAAGTTAGTCCGCACACTGTTCTCTGTTCTTCAACAGTTTCACATTTTAAGTGCCCCACATACGGGCCACGAGCAAACTCACTAGGCTAAGCTTTCTGAATAGTGCTGCTAAGTGTCGCGATGTACTCAAGACATACGGGCTTTAAAAAAAGTTATGTGTAACGGTAAATTCAACTGTTTAACTATAAAACAGTCACGCGTAACCATATAGATCACCAGAATTAATATTTACTACTGCCATATCAATACCAGCCTATAATTGTGTTATCGGTATTGGAACGATTATATGTACAGAACTTTGAATGCCAATCATTTATCATAATGACGGGCTGTCAATTAAATATTTATCTTTATTAAATAAACCCTTTGTAGCAATTTGATTGAGGTAAAGCTAACACAGGCAAATCAAAGTATAATGAGGGATTCAGAAATATCAATATTTGAAATATTTCAATAAGCCCTCCTAAATAGTCCTTTAAAACTATTACGATCATTATCGTTTCTTCTTCCAACCCTCACTTTACCTAATCTTTAACTTCCTCGGGTTCTGCTAAAAGAACTTCTATTTCTACGAGTTATGGAGCTTACTCTATGTAAGAGCCAACCATTATCTCTTTGTTTTCAAGTTCTTTTCATTGTCAAGTTATTTTATCGTTGCCTTGAGAAATGTAGCTCCACTGCCAACACTATTTCTTACGCGGGCGCACTAAGCGTAGAAGTGTTCCCATTGTGCTGAAACCTTTGCATAGCCAAGTGGAAAAACAAATGCTTCCATATCTGAGGCGTTATAACTTAGACACATTTCAATGGTTTAACAAAGAATGATAATGGAACTTTGACTACTTTTTGATTTTAATTTATTAACAATTCCTTCATATTGTCTTGTGGCCAATCAGTACCGTTTATAGGTACTGCTGTTATCATCACGCTCTGTGGATTCTTTTCGTCGTCGTAGTATTTAGTATAATCACTACCCCTCACTGCTATGACCTTGAAGAGATGTGTTGTTGGTTTATTCATAGTCAAGACACAGCAAAACAAGATTGCCACGATATCTACGTACATGCGTAAATACTTCACTTACCCCTAAGGTCAAATGTACCATACGTGCAAGTTGGAATGTTTACATGAAAACATGTTTTGGTTACTTAAGGCACTTAGGTTATTTACTTAACGAATGCGGGTATTTTACTACCCCCGTTTTAAGACCCGATTTCCTTTGTACCTTTTGTTTGTTCGTACAGGCCTTGTTTTCTCGAATATGATAAATGGACGCCATGTTTTTGTTGTTCATATTAGGGATGTCAATAGACATGTAAAGGCTATATTCACTTTATAGCATACTTTTATTTATGATAACTATAACTTATAGTTATCCGGGTGGCGTTTTAGTGACCTGCATCCATGATTCTACCCGTCATATATATACAACTTTCGCTATGAAACACATATAAAGCGATACGCAAAAAAAAAAACGTCTCGAATGTAGTGTAGGATTTTTTTCACGAATCGGATATGAGTTTCATGGTGAAAGAAGTTGAGTATGAGTTATGACTAAATCGGGTATAAATAATGAGACTATTTGTTGCAAAACTTACATTTTGATGTTTCATTCTTATACTTTTTTGCGTAAATAATAAAGAGTATTACATATATTCCTACTTTTCTTTCTTTATTTTTAAAATTGTGTATTTTTTCTATATCTAGTGATTTGAATGTCTTTGTACAATATTTGTATCGTCTTCAGTGACTTTTTTAAAGTAACTCTTGGTATAGGTACGGCGTACAGCACCATGTTGTTAAGTTTCAAACCGCACATCCAGGCATTGGAGCACTTTAAGAATTGGAAAAAATTACTACAAATTACACTTTTAAATTTCGATTGAAAACTCACATAGATGAGCTTGTGACATTTCTTTAATTCGCAACAATACTTTAAGTTTGTTGTTGTTTCCATTTACTACAAATTAATTAATGCTCGTATGGAAATCCACTGTAAAAAAAAAGACAAAGTAAGAAGTTGAATTTTCCTGTTTTAATGTGCAAAACTGCAATAAAAGCTTACAGTTCCCATGTGGGAAATGAAGTGTAGTAATTTTAGCTTTGGTACAAAGTCGAGCTGAACTTGGTCTCGTTTTGCGAAAGTTTAGTTTGATCGAGAGAGTTATGATCGTACCATCCAAAAGTCTGAATGTCTAGCTTCAAAACACCTTTCATATCTACGTATCACACGAAATCCACAAAAAAATAAAGAAATCGAGTGTCTGGAAACTAATGAAACTATCTCGCAAGTTCTGACTGCGTCGTTTATATAAACTTCTGAATTTGCATGAGTTATATTCTCAGTTTTGATCTTTCTCATACCAAAACTTTTGCGTGGTCCCTTCATAATTTATTTACTTGTGAAATCGACTTTGGGATCGACATCTTATGTATTTGTATTAGGAAACATAAACACGTCGAAACTTTTATCATTTTCGCTGAATTGCGGTACGGAATGTTCGTGTTTGTCAATCTAACCTTTATCCTCCTTCTGGTTCTTATTATTTCCTACACCCTTTTCGTATTGCCTAGTAGGTTCAGTTGCATTATTTTACAATACGCTGGTATCTACATCAGGATATTTACTAACAGATGAAGCTAAGCTAGATACTTATTACCTAACGAAGTATAAAATCACTTCACAGGTCGCTCAAACGTAACTGCTCACGACCACCGTTTCCCCGGTACTTAATGAACGTCGAAAATCCTTTGAGGAAACTCTGCTATAACTTTAGTGCACTTAAAAACTTGAGGACTTTCGAGTCCGGCTATTGGCTCAGGTTAGGCGAAGAAAATTCTGCCAACATTTTGACAAGAAAAATACATTATGTTTGAGATGTTTGCATTATGTGCAAGAGGCAAGCACCTACCATGACATTTATGAGTTTAGCATTGTATAAGAAACCATCCAAGGGACTGTTACATTTGACGCCATTTCTTGGCTCATGTAATTGTATGACCTCGTTTAGCTTTATGTAAGCAATTCAAACATCACGCTTACACACATAAAAGCTCTACAACAGTTTTAGGTAATTCCGGAAATTAGATATTTGCTTTTGTTCCACCAGTGTTGATCAAGTTTTATTCATCATTTTGTCTCTTCAGATGTCTATTCATTTATATGCCTATACCACCATATTTGTATATATTCAATCTCGGAGCCCATTACCCTCCTATTTGACTTCGTCGCAATCGATCGTCTCCTTCACATATAAATGTAATTTATGCAATCCTAACCACCATCATTTCATTCCTCAAAAAGAGTTTTTCTCCGAAGTATTTGCCTTATCTCATCAGACTTTCATCGTTAGATAAGAAGACCAATAACGCAAGATTATCCCCAAATGAAATCTCTCCTTTATTCGGTTCTTATTACATGTCGGAGGCCTATCACGTTCCAAAAGTTGGAATTTCTAAATAAGCAACAACTATTCATAACCCGTTTTATTGTCACGCAAGTACTCGCGTAAATACTCCCCAGAGTTATATTACAGCGGCACTACCTACGAAATTATCTTTCTCAGTTAATCACCACACCGTGACAGTGGTTATTACACAAATTAGCGAGATAACGCCAAGGAATGAAGCAGTAGAAATAAACAATGGAGAAAGTCGGAAGAGTAAGGTCATTACGTGACACAGGTAGTAGGAACATGCTTATAAATATGTATCTGGATGTAGATATTTGTAGTCCAACCACGATTAGTAGAGGCACACTGTGAGCGGAGGAACTCTATAAAATATAAAGGGTAGCAAAGTAGAAAATGCACGAAAAATACGAGGGCAATGTCGAGGTATCACGTGGCATAACTCCTAAGAATATATGTAGAGAGGAATTGAAATCTTTATGTTTCAGAGCTGTGCTCTCATATTTATTTTGACTGTGTAATATATTATTTTAAAATGTGTATGTTGTGTGTTTATTTATTTAAACTTTTCACACTCAAAATAGTACAAAGGCGGACTTAATGCCTTAGGCATTCTCTACCAGTCAACCAAGGGTGGTGAAGAGATTAGATGGCAGGTGCTCTATTTGAGAGGAACAAAGCAAAAAAAATAAAAAAAAAATTCTAATACATTATAACTAAAATAGATACAACAATACATAAATAGGTTACAAACTACATACCCAAAGAGTTGAGAGAGAAGAAGAGTTGAGTTTACTCATTTATTATTTTGTGAACAGAATATACCTACAATAAGAAAACCCGTAGATAATAATAAATATGCTTAAATTTAGTGATTTCCAATATATTTATGAATTTTGAATATTACTTACAAGCATAAATTTGAAACAATTTGAAATTGTAATTATAACAGTAATAAAATTAACCTTTTAACTTTTAATATTTCTCTAACAAAATTATCCCTCATCCCAATTTTGATGAGTATAAAATTATATTTATTATGGCATGGACATAACTTATTAACGAGTTTAAAAACTTTGTTACGGGGTTTTTGTAAAATTAACTAGCTATATCTGTAATGTAACGACCAACAAGGGTATTTGAACTTTGAACCTTGTACTAGCTTTAATATTTGCATTCCTCTTCTATAGAGTTTTATCTTTTATCTCAAAGAAAATGTAAATCTTGTTAATTTTGGGCTCCTTATCTAGTTATATGTGTCATACGATTTTTTTTTAAATAAAAATTGCCAGATATCTACTTCGAATCAATATTCTAGGTACACTTCTCATCTCATCAAGAATTCCAATCAGATGTTCCAATCAATTATTGAACTTCACAAAAAGAGCCCGTAGGCACTAAGAATCCGCGCGAATGTCAAGTTGAAAACGCTTTACCAGAAGACGGAGGAGAAAAATAGGAATCGTATACTTTGTGCAACTGCTCCAAAACTTCCAGTGCAAACATTAGACTGTAACCACTTATCGGGAGCTTAACAGTTGTTGCGATCGCCGAAATAAATAAGACTTACCCTTGTTAGGTGGAACTTTTGTCCCAATATGTCCCTTGGAACAGTTTATGTGGATGTTCGTTAACATATTTTCCTATTTTTTTTTTACTTCCCTTAAGGCTTTGTGTTTCGAGTAATTAAGTGGGCAATTTCGGACATTTTATGTGATTGGGTACAGGTCATTTGGAATCTGGTGTAAGTAATTAAATTCGCGACGATTTTATCCATTTTATGTTTTAAGTATCATTTTTGTGAACGTATTCGAACAGGCTAGCCTCGTCGTCTACTGATTTGCATAAGCCATTCGTGGTTTTTTCATATGTAACTTTTCATTCTCTATCTCGTTTTGTAATACAGTGCCGGTCATTCGGCCGTTCATCAAATGGATTACCATACAGGCTTCAGTTTTTAGCCATGCTGGTTCAACTAACAACGAATACGATACGAATTTAGTGTACTACGACAATTGCTTTTACATCCTATCTAGGTTTCGAAATACTTTTTTTATTGTACCGTTTCCCAACCTTTTTGTGGAGTTCAAAAGGATCCACACATGTGTGCTCTATATCAAACTCTCAGCAACAATGTTTTTGACTGTTATTTATGTTTTTTTGTATCAAACAACGTGAAAGCATCATCCGCCCTTTGTCGCAGCTCGCAAACACATTAATAAATCTTCTGAATTGGTTCGGTGGCTCCGTCTATAGTCCTCTGAAGACTAATAATTTCAGATAGCTTGTTTTTTTCGACCGCCATGAACAAAGTCTGAATAGAATGAACATAATAGAACCGATAAGATTCACAGATAACAAAGTAATTTTCTTGAAACATGATGGATGTTTAAAGCTTTCCGATCGTAATTCTTATAAAATCCTAATAAATTTTAATACCCTCTTGAGAAATATTAGAAGGGTCATCTTTTTGGATCCACACCCTTACGATGATTTATCGGCCATATAAAGGTAATGAGCTCATTTCTCGTTTATTTCAACACCCCAGAATCGTTTATATGATCTGGACGTTTATTTCTGTCATGATCATCAATTTTAGCGTTCTTTTAAACGTTTCATTCATTGTCTCACTTGAAACAATGGTGAAATTCGTTGTTTATATTTATGATAAAAAAAGTAATACAAATGTAGCTTTCCTCGCTTCTTGGGCGGAACATTGCGGTCTTATATCTGGTAGATTTATGGCAACACTTTTACTGTGCTTACGCATAATGCCAAAGCGGGGTTGTTGAGCCCTTTCATGCCCTGCTCCGGAAGTGCCGTTATACGCAATATTTGTGTTATATCCCATTACTATTTCGTCGGCGTAAAGTGACATTCTTGCTGAACACTATTTCATTTTTCTAGTGCGGTTGAGTAAATTTGCAATCTCATTGCATTCGTTATACCTACTCTTTATAATTCAATTAGGTTTTTTTTTGTTTCAATAAACATTTTAACAATCCTTTTTAGAAGCAAGAACACAAGACCGGCATTAAGACATAAAAAATATATCGAGGCCTTATACGAGTACAGCGGAAAATGTTGTGTACCACTGTCGCTACCTAAATGGTACTTTGCATTGAATTACGACGAAATAATGTTTTTTTATTGCCAAATTTCGTGACGGCTGCTGTTTATTATGCACCTTTTGGTGACAATAAATTGAGTGGAAACCTATTTAAACGTTTATTGTAGGTATAATGTGTTGAATATGTTTGGTCCTTTTTTCCAAATTCTACAGACGAAACGAAAAAGATGGTAATTAATAGCAGTTTAAAGGTGAGGTATTAATTAATTTAAAGAAAAATGCCATGCCCTGTGGAAAATATTCGTTCTTTATAATTCCATACAAACATAACTATTTGAAGTATTTAAATTGTGCAATATTATTAATAACCGCTATCAATATTAAATAAATATTAGTTCTTATAGGTATATTTTAGATTTTTATTTTCGCAAACTTAACTAGTTTATCCGAAAAGTTTGCCGTAACGCTATTTCAATTCCCCGTGGTCCAGTTCAAGCATATTGAATAGGCTGGTGACACAAAATTGCTTTTGCATCATTACCGTAAATTTCCAGTGTTTCAGCCGATACATCGGCAGAATTGACCAACTAAGCTGTCTAAAGGATATTTATCGACACATTGTTTTCATGGCGAATGAACCTGGCTTAGCAATGTTTATAGTTATAGATATTCCCTTTATCCCTTTGTTTTTATTCCAATGCTCAAAACAACTTCATTTGTTATTCGTGCGTGATCAAACAGATCTTACTGTAATGCAAACATATTGTAAGGTTTTATAAACTTGTTTTAATACAAGCGACGTTTAATACTTTTGTTTTCTCTAGTATTTTCCATCGTTGTCATTTCTCTACGTCGAACTGAAATGTTTACCTACTCGTTTCTAGATTTTATGCATTAAAAACCCTAGCAATTCTACGAGCGCCAAAACACAAATTTTTCTGGAAAAAAGTTTGTCAAGTTTTCTGATAAACGACAAAATTATACATGCTCTGAGCTTACATTTCATTCTTTTGGTCATACAACTATAACATGCAGGTGTGCTGGAAAAGGCTACAGTAACCACACGAAGCAATTTTTCATCCGAAACGTCCAAATATCTACATTGCTTTTTTGATCCTAGTCTTTGCGGAAGTTTATTAACATCTGACTTGTTAGCAGTTCGCTTTATACCGCTGCAGAGCTGCCGAGGCGGTATTACGCTGTCACCGACTGTCATACCAGCCGACTGCATCGGACCCGACTCAACTGTAATATCAAAAGGATTTATTGTTTAACGAAACACAACGCCGACTTTATTTATTGTTTTATTTGTCGAAAGTTTGTTGGCTATGTCATTTTTTAGTTTTGGAGCTTAAATGTCTGCCTCTGAATGTACTGCTATTTTCTCTTCTTCATTATACAGCTACAGATTATTTATTGTTGTATTCGACATACATACCTACATACAAGTAGCTTATATAATACAGGCCTATCTACATAAATTGAACTATTCGTCTTGTTGGTCGATAACATTGTAATTATTAATAGCTATCCCAACACCAAAGGTCCATTGTTTTTGCGCGATCCTCATAGAGGTGTAAATAACCTTTAAGTTATAATATACCTACCTAACTAAGCAGATATTACATTATTCAAAAATAACAATTGTGCCAGGGATCATAATAGCATTACTGATAAATAAACCAGAAATATTAATGGCATCATTACTTATTCCTTATAACCACCAAATACACCGTATCATATTTATGAACACTTCTTCAAGAAATATCCTTCGATGTACAGGAGGCTTCTCGATAACGCCATCTTGGGAATTGATTGTCTCTTCAGCGCCCTTAGCGGAACATCTTTCACCACCTACTTCAGAAATTACGACATTCTACAATTGATTTAGAGAAATAACGCATCCTTAAATCTAAGTGAGCACATAAAACAATAAAGTGCGTATCCGCAAGAGGATAAGATACCCTAAAACCGCAGGGTTTGCCGTTTTCAGGTAATTTATCGCTAATGTTTTAGTGGGAAACGTCCAAGACGTCGTTCGTGTAGTGACAGGTAAAGGTTTTACTGCGGATAACATTTTATTCCGTAATCCCTCAGCTGAAACATAGGATATAGTTTGTCAGCTAGGAATTGGAAACGTGCTAATACAAGCTTTATGTCATCGACAAATATGGACGTGATAGCAAAATTCAGTAAACATTTTTAGGAAGTTAAAATTTTAACATCAACAAGAAAATCGTGACCTTTGGACTATGTAAAGCTTTTAATAGGCTTAAAATAACTTTTACAAAGTATTTTTTATTATGCCTTGTTTTATTTATTTTTTCTTGTACTTCAGCTTGATAAAATAACGAATGTCCGAAGGGCGCGGAACCATCTTGAAATAGATTTCCTTTGCAACTTGATTTTTGTTTAAAAGAAATTCAATATCCGTAGTTACATCCTGAATCCCTTCTTAGATCATTACAGTGTAGACTTTATTTTCTTACGTTTCGTTACATTTTTGCTGCTTTTCTTTTCAAAATATTTCCTTTGAGTTATAGACTACGATTTATAATACCTGATTGTTTTTGTCATTCGATCTATTCGAGTTTAAGCAGAGCGGATTTCCTTTCGTGATATTTTGTTTTGTTCTTGAACTTTTCAAATTCTTTCTCCGTCTGCTTTAGTATTGAATCTTCGTGATTTAGTGCCATGGAAGTTAATGATAAAGTATGATAGCTATTTTTTAAATTACTTCTCGGAGATTCAATGACTAGAATGAGGATAAGGCAAAGGAACTTTCTATCGCCGTTTATGCATTTTACCGATCTAAATATTTATTAACATTTTCCTGCATTTCTTTACCAACTGCTAATTAATTAATATTTGCATAATAAAATGATATTAATTGCAAAAGAGAACTTGATATATCTATCTATTAAAATCTCAACTGTGATTCAATGTTTAACTTTAAATGTACGAGAATCACCGAGCAACGAAGCATTCCACGATAGTGAATAAATGAGCCATTCATCCGTCTGAAATTTTTAATTTGTATTTTTTTAAATTCGTTTGTCAAGTACTCTGACGATTGTGTATCAATATTTATAGTCAGATAAGTACATAATATGATAAATCGTCTCGCTTGGCTCGTGAGACGACTCGCTTCGCCTGAATGGATCGCTCCGCTCGCTCGTTTCATGAGAAGTTATTATATCATATAACTTAAAAAAAAATCAAAACAACGTTTGCTTAAGTACCACAAACAATATGAAAACTGATTAGTAAAGTAAAAGCTAATAAAATCATCAATACGATTCCTATTTCTTCTTATCACAATCTCAATACGCTAGAAGCAAATCTTAATCAAGCTACTTCGCCCCTATATTCCTTGCCTCGCAAGTTCTCGTGTTCCAGCAAACCTTTTAAGAATCAAGTCACTCGGAGAGATGAAATTAAAAATAAATCTCAAGCTTCAAGCGTACTGAAAGATATTAGATTATCTATAGTAAAAGATTTTTCCTCTTCTGACAACGTCTTACGCAGAACGTATAAAAATATTCTTTACCTTGTGACAACCGTTTTTTTTTTATCTATTATTTGGAGTAGAAGATGCAACGGCAGCTAAATTATTATTTCAAATAATATTCAGATCAAATTAGGAATTCACCTGCATCCTACACCAATCTGCAATTAGGATCATTAAATAATAGTTAATGATAACTTAAATAATCAAGTTACCAACCTAACTCCGGATAACATAGTAGAACATCTAATAATATGCCGGAAACGTGCTTGTAATATCATTTAGCTCTATGACTTTGTCTCAACAGGTAACAATTCAATCTACGTCGGTGTTAAATTGCGATCTAATACCTGCTTGAAAAACGGATACTGCTAGCATCTGCATAGCTAGAGATATGTGGATGTCATGCTCAAATTAACATACACGCTGAGTGCTGTCAAGCGCGTACCAGAGGACCAGGAACATATTGAATTAAAACCTGATTGTCGATCAATTGACATGGATCAGATACCGGTTGCAATTTCAGGAAACAGAATGCTTTATTGGAGCTTGATTTGATTAAATGGGTAGTGGCGCTAACTCCAACGCGTTATACGGGCACAACGCGGTTCCTTTAATTTCTAAAACCGGCTTGGTCTAAAAAGTTATTTTAAATTTTAACACGATCCATTATGATACGAGGTTGCCTAAAATAGTATCCATATTTAGACATTCCTAAAAATGTTATCATGAACGAGAAACGGCTATATTAAGAGTTTATTCATACAGTGTTTCTTTACCCCGATCACGAGAAGTACATTTTAAGTGGCCATCATATCGTCATTTGTATTGGAAACTCGATATTGGCTCCGGCTGGGCTCAGTGAAGCATGACATTAATCTCAAGTTTCGAATAAAAATATTGGGTCACATCGCATCGCAAAATAGGAATAGTATATATACATCGTGGTTCGCAGTCGTGCAGGTCACATGAATACAATACCAAACCCACTTTACTATCTGATTTGTATGCGAGCTTTTCAATACTCTCTAATGGTTTTATAGAGCTCTTGATATAAGATGCGGTATAGAACACACATTGTATAAATTGAACACTCCAAATTTGAATGATACTATGTTTTAAATCACACTGTCTTATTCCATATAGGGAGTCAAATCCCCATATGGTACGGGTGTCGGCAAATTGGAAATACTTGAAGCGAACATCCGCAGCACACTGGCCTTAGGAATACTGCATAATATAGTACTGCAGATTAATTATATTGTGTGCCAGAACCTTGAAAGCCATTAACTTGACTGTTAAAACTAATGTGGATAGTTGAATAACACCTATTGCATTATGTTGAGGCATCAATTCTTAGAGAAATTGTTGACCAAATTGTTAATAACTTTTCTTTTCACAGGTTGTAACAAAGCCTACAGAATTATACCATGGAATGAATACGATTATAGTCAGATATAATTTCATCAACAATACCTTTGTTGTCACAGCAAACTGAGTCCGATACAACTTTGTTTGGACCCTCGTGATTACAGAGTATTGTTCGATTTAATCGCATTATTGGTTTCCTGTGTATTATGCGTTACAAGTAAATTAACGTGACTTTGCTTATTTGCTACCCTATTCATTAGTTTCTTTACTGGATACGTAACTAATGATACCTTTATTAGATTTTATCGTATTTCCTTCAAAAAGAGGAAGAGACACTTAAGTGGATATAAAATTGCAGCGCATAATTTATTCCGTTATCCGTTTTGTTCATTTCATTGTAAAATATTTTATTAGATTACGATAGAACACTCCAAAAGATTTTCTTCATCATTTTCTCAATATTTTTTGTCTAAAATCTCTTCCTAAGCGTCAATTCTCTCCTAAATGATAGGTTCTATTTATGATTTTTCTTGTCGCTAGTTGTTTTAAGTGCTTTGTAATCCACTAATTCCTAATTTGCACCAGCTCGTGCCCGAATATCAAACTGTATGCTAATTTCCTTATCATCTTCGCACGTTTTCCTCACTTTTACACATAGGTACTAAATCTGAAAATTAAGCGACAGGATTCATAAGAGATATTCATATAAGCCTCGCTTAGGCAGATTTGCGGTTGAGCATTAGCACGTAGCGGAGGATTATCTATGTTTTATCCAAATAAACAGAATTCACGGAACAGCTCGGCTACAACAATAGTGGCACTGCACAGTTCCTGCATTACCATACGAATAGGCACTGCTGTTTTTGTGATAGGAATTAGTGTAGCATTGAATAAAGGCACTTCGCTTGACTGTTTTACAGTTGCATTTACACTTCTGTTTTAATTATTCAGACATTTCCTGAAGAGAAGTTGTTTTCAAGCAAATCTGCTGAGATGAAAAGATTTAGTAAACTTAAAGCAATTTTTTGTGCCTTAGACTGAATGGTAGCTAGGTATACCTACCGATAAAAAGTTTTACCTCGCTTTTAATTAGTTTAAGTACTTCAAGATGGAAGCCATGACTCGCACCTCCCTAATTTATTGTTTACAAAATTTGTGGTAAAATTACGCATCTAAACTTTTGATCATAAAGGCATAATAATTTGAACCAAAACTAATTAAGGTTCGTTCAATTGCGACGCATAAGTTAAGGAAGCTTTCGTGCAATTACCAGATTATACAAACACATGGCAGAAATTAACTTTATAATGCGGTCTGCAGTCAAAGGCAAGTGTGCTCCATATATTGCTTCTTAATAGTCAAAGGTTTATTCACGATTAAACTAAAATTAGTTCTGGAATACCTGATTGCTTTTGATGCTGAAAGCATTCCAAGCGCTTCAGATGCCATTGTTATAACTTTAGACATATTAGTCACTATCTACATAATTTTGAAATTCACTAAATAGGTCATTTTTAAAATTACTGTGTGATGTACCTACCTAAGCCTATGTCTATTATAAGGAAAAAACATGATTCTACAATGTTTTTACATTGTAGAATCATGTTTTTTCCTTATAATAGTATTTTTTTAAATCTACAAATATTATAGCGCTTCAATATTGAATCACGCTCTAAATTCCAGACTTAGTCGGCCATACGTTAGTTTTTTCTAAAATTTATGGGCTATTGAGCAATTAATCGGCGGATTGAGAGCTTTTCACCGTCCCCGATACAAAATGTGAGGCAAATTTGTTGCGGTCACCAGTACATTTGGTGGATTACGGGACTGCCGCAATATCAGCATCGCTTGTTGGGGATAAACCAGAAGCCGTCCACGGACGCATGCCAAAACCGCTCGAACGTAAAATAAAAGAGGATTGGAGTGAAGTGGTGTATGAAAGCAGAAAACATTTTAAATTCACCATTCAATATGCAGCACGTGTCTACTGAATTGAATTTGGAAATTAAAATGTTGAAAGTCGAACGTGCATCTGGAAATAAAATTGAGATATATTATATTGTTTGTTTTATTTCTATCGATTCAACTCCCGATTAAGAATGTTGAATGAAATGCATGACCTACCACTGCAATGTGTAAAAAAAATAGAACAGTAGATTTTTTAATGTTTCCGATGATGATTTCTATGATTGTAAAAGATGCTATACGTCTATTCAGAGTTAGAAATATATAAGTCGGTTCTTATCTTTTTTCTTATCCCGAAATGTTGTTCGCAGGCCCTACTCCAGGCGCACGATGTGGTCGCCCGCGAAGTGTACGGCGAGGAGTCTATACGAGCGTCACCGCCGCCGGTCAATGGCCGTACCACCGCACCGCCGCCTGAAGATGAAGAGGACACCGAACCGGAATTCGAGAACGTGACCAGGGTGCGCCTCGTGCAGTTCCAAAAGAATACCGACGAACCGATGGTAAGGGGCTTTGAAGTTTTGTGGTTGGGATATTTTAGAGGCGGTTCTTTTCAAAAGGTTGGGTCAAAATTGTGTTAGACTAAAAAATGTGGAATGAGAGAAAGGTGCAGGTCCCTGCAATGGGACAGTGTAAGCCTATAATAATAAAAGGATCTTATTACTTATAGATATTAAGGGGTTTATTTATAAACTTTTCTTAAAGTTAGGTGACGTTCAAACATCAAAAATGTATTGTTAAATAGTAGCTAATCAATACTTAACTTTAAGCAACTTTTATAAATAAACCTCCTTTGATGATAGTTCATCAAAGGTAAGGCCTTTCTTAGTAAATAGATCAAGCGTTTAAGATTGTAGGGATCTACTACAAAATAAATATTTAAGATCTTAAAAAGCAAGAACTAAAAAGGTCATCCCGCCCTTTTACTTACTTTGACTAAATCCGGCTTAGCTTAATCCTTTCAAAATATTTAAAAAACGGGAGTTTGATGAATTGACTTAGATAATTTTCACTTGCTTTTGTTAAACCAGAACCGACTGCCGCGAGGCGAGATAAAACAGAAATGAAACATTTTAAACCAAGGGAGGAAAGAGAGGATCCCAAAAACTAAAAAAAAAAAACACGAAGCCGAGACCAAAGGTTTCGTAAAAATAAATATTGACTCTCATCTCAAAGCGTTTTGTTCTGTTACCCTGGTTAGCAAACTCGAACTGTCAACTTGGCGCTGTGTAGACACAGGTGCGTGAATTAAATCGTTGCAGATCAGTGATCATATTCATATCCATATCCTTTGAAACGTTTACACGTGTTTCTGCGGCTATACAATCTCCACTATTAAATACGAATAGTACCTAATCCCATATTATGACGATAAGTGGTGGGGTTTCTTTTGAAGTCATAGGTTCGAGCGTGAGACTTATGTTACATTTCTTGGCAGAAAATATAGATAGGACATTTTAGGATACCAATAAGTTAGTTATAGTTGAGAGAATGGCTTACTTTGAACGTGTTCTCGCTTGTTATTGAGATCACTGTCCTTTTCGTCTATATGAACCAGAGATTGATGGGCAATATTTATAAAAACTTCCATTGCTTAACAGTTATGTACAGAAATAAGGTCAATAAATGCAATTATTCATTAGTGATTCAAACGTTTCAAGGACAGAAATAGAGTTCCTGATTTATTTTGTATATACCTTGTCATCATTACGGGATTATTCTAAGAAACTTAAGTAAAAACACAAGTGTTATCTTGGTATTAAGGAGTTAATCAATTGAAGTTTGAAGAAATCCTGAAATAGAATTAGCTATGAAATTGTCGCAAGCCAAGATTAAATGTTCGGTCATTATAAATACGATATTTATGATATATTATTATTTATGTAATGGATAAAAAGACTTGCAAACATTTTTTGAAACCACAAAGACACTAACGTAACTAAAATGCGTTTTACAGGGCATAACACTGAAATTAGCAGACGACGGACGATGCATCGTAGCCCGCATCATGCACGGGGGAATGATACATAGACAAGCGACCCTGCACGTCGGGGACGAGATCAAAGAGATCAACGGCACGCCGGTCGCAAACCAGTCGGTGGCTCAGCTACAGAGAATGCTGGTACGTATTGCGAAAATTACGAAATAAAGGGTATTTGATTAGAGATGGAAATAATGTTCGTTTTGGAGCCAGAAATTACCGTAGCATTCTTGTAAAATGACAAATTGATTAGACAATTTTAAGCAGTTGGTGGATCTCCGCTAATACCAGAATATTATAAATGGTTGTATTGTATAATTTCGTTAGCGATAATATAATATGATTATCGTACTGTAGCAGACTACAATACAATAATCATTTGTATTATTAAACTGTACTGATACAGAAATCAGAACAGCTTGTACCTACATATATAAGTCTGTATATGTGTATAAAACACAGGTAAGTACGAACCTACTTCGAGAGAACTATCATGTCGTAGATGTAAGCAATGTGTGCTTTATTGTCAATTTATTGGAAACATATAAAAATTACAGCGCGAAGCTCGTGGATCGGTGACATTTAAGATCGTGCCCTCATACCGCTCAGCGCCGCCACCCTGCGAGGTAATACCTACTTTATGTCTTACTTATCCAATGCACATAAGGATTTGACATTATCCTTTAGTTCATCCCAAGTTTTTGTCAGTGTGGTTTTTAAAACAGTAGATGTAGCTAAGTTTGTATTAATACTAGTTTGAATTAAAATTCAATAAAAGATATACGTAAATATTGTTTTTGCAATTAACACGATAGATAGTAGTGTGACTCTAACGCTTGTTTTTACACTAAAAGAATATAGCAAAAGTCGACAAGCGCACACAAATCTTCACGATAATGCTTGTCTTGAAGCATAATACAATTGGTAATAAAATAGAAGACATTAAAATTTTGTGTTTTTGTTCTAACTAGCTTTTCCGGATAAAGCCTTCGCCCGTGCTAGTAAGTAGCGAGACCAGACCAGTTGCTACTTTGTGATATGTTTATGTTGTTCGTTTTATGTTCTGTGATGTTATGTTGTATTGTCACCTGGGCATGGCTGCGCGTCCCCGCGATCTCCTCCGTTTCTGTGCGCTTGTTGTTCTTTTATCATCGCTCCACTCTCACCTCACTCTCACATCACTTTTTCACCTTTCATTTGTTTCATTATGTTCCTTTTGTATGCCGTTGTTTTCTAAAATTTGTAAATTAACTGCTACTAAATTGGCATTCATAACTTTGCCATGGTCATTTATCGGCATTTTGCATTTAATATCATTTAGCATTATCATAACTTCTCACTTTTGTTGTTAGCATCTTAAGTCCCATCCATCAGCATCTTCATAAATCATTATTATTGTTTTTGTTTTCTGCGAGCAAATAAAAAACTTTTTAATTTGTTTTTATTCTTGCAGATTTTTGTGAGAGCGCAATTTGATTACGATCCATTAGAAGATGAATTGATTCCTTGCGCTCAAGCTGGCATCGCTTTCACCACTGGTGACATTCT
Source organism: Agrochola circellaris (assembly GCA_914767755.1). Lineage (NCBI taxonomy): Eukaryota > Metazoa > Arthropoda > Insecta > Lepidoptera > Noctuidae > Agrochola > Agrochola circellaris. The sequence continues at coordinate 13,424,621 of OU611859.1, forward strand.
GCAGGTACCAATAAACATAATCATTTACTATATGAAACGAATGTTGTTGTAAGCAAATAGTATTTAATAATGAGAAAATAAGACCTATTTTAATATAACGTTGCAACAAACTTTCAGATCATCAGCAAAGATGACTCTCATTGGTGGCAAGCACGCAAAGACGCGTCAGGTGGTTCTGCCGGTCTTATACCCAGCCCTGAACTCCAAGAATGGAGAGCAGCCTGTGCTGCTGCGGAAAGATCGAGCACCGATCAAGGTAATGCAGTTACTAGTACCATAGATAGAAAAAACTATAATATATTTCCTGTTTCTAAGGCTTAAGGAACTCCAAGGTCTGAAAAATAGGTGCTTTATGTGTTAGAAGTATTATTTTTGTTCGTTTCTTTATTTTCATTTGGATGGTCAGCGTATAAAAGTATTTCATGATTCATGACAATTGATGTTTTATTGTGTTTAGTTTATGCAACCTTGTGTATAGCAGTTTTATTTTACTGTGAATAGTAAGTTATTGGAAATCGTCACACAAATCATCCGTTGCTATGTTTGTCTTAGATGCATTTGTGTCGCATCTTTGTGAATGTCGTATTCATGTGATTCTCTACTCTACTAGATTTTTTATTTAAAATGGTTACTGGTATAATAATCAAAATTATATTAGAAAGATTACGTTATCCACCAAATTGGGAGAAACTACAGTAACCGTTAAACAATGTCAAATACATCACAGTTGTCATCTAACAACTGTGTCTATTCTTTATTTTGTTTTAATATTAATAACGGCCTATGATTCATACCTGAAATATAAGTAGCTTTATACATATTAATGTCATTATCTACCTAACGTACATTAATTTCGTGTTATGCTTTCAATTTCATCATTGGACGAAGCAGTCGGTATGTAAAATTGCTTTTTCTTCCTGTTTTTGTTTTATGAGTGATACAAGCTCCCATATATGCCAAAATATATGAAAATGTACCTATACCAATTCTGCATGGTACAAAACCGGGCTAAGATTTCCCAAAGTAGTAGATAAATTATATATTTGAGCTCCTTATGTATAACCGCCCATGTAATCTGATGAAATGCTCACTCCAATCTTTCGTAGTCTTTATAGAATAACGAAAATAAATACTTACAATATCCACTTGTATTACAAAGGGAGTTTGTGTAACCCTAATATTATTGTATTGTCATTATAGGGAAATGATTTGTCAAAGGTTTTCCAGTCATATTTTGTTCCAGAACAAACTATATTTATAACTTTTCTATGTTCACTTCCGTCTTTGAAACTGTCTTGAATAGCGCTAGTGGATGATATCAAATGGCCTCCCCACTACTTGAACAAGTTATTACGAGCAATTAACAGTTACGACCAAACTTAAGTAGGTATAACTCGTAGATACAGTCATGAACACTTAAATATAGATATCATCCGTAAATGGGTAAAATAATTTTGAACTTAATTAAATTCTTCCAGCAAGACGAGATCGGCTGATGCCATTGACCGATGAAAGTATTGTACATTGGTGTTTGTCTTCTTTGAACTCATCGTTCTGTTATTCTGTCTTTTTCGCGTGGTTGGTGACTAGCCTGGTGTCGGAGTTTTTATTCCGCCCATGGGCCTCTGACTTGGCTTTACATGCGGTCGAGAAATATCTCTCAGGCATGCAACATAGGTACCTAGTAACATAATCAGCCAATAATGTGAGTCAGTAGTGGCTAAAGAACTGACGGTCAGACCTCTCTGCGAGGAATTTATATGCGCCCACGACGAATTTTTGTCCTCGCATTATCTCACGCCGAAGCGTAACATGACCATTCGTAAACATATTCAGATCTCGCGCTCATGTAAGATGATGCAACGGGAGAATTTTGTCGCGCTGCACTTAGCAAGGTCCATCCTACTGCTCCACAAACTTTTGACAAATCATTCCCACCGCGTGTGATCCAAATCGTGTAGATCCGTTACTACCATCCGTTCCGTTTGCATGAACCGTGTTGTAATGTTGTGCGGCTAGGAGCCGAAGGCTGCGTGTCCCATACCGACGGTTGTGAGAACACAGGTATTTCCTACGTTTTTAGATTATACAGCAGCCGCCATTTTGCATTGTAGTGAAACTAGTTTTATGAAACTTCGGGTTTTTTCAGAATTGACCCTCTCATTTTTGAAAACTTTTCGTTAACCCTGTATATTGACAAATGAAGTAAGATGTGAATAGACTGTTATGAAGGGGGTCAATCTTAACATTTTTCTATCATTCGAGGTTTTCATGGACAAGAACAAGAGTCATTTAAAAAAGGTTCTGAGTCTAGCTTTGGATGGTAGGATGGTTATTCACAAGCGCAATACTGAACAAACCATTCTGATTTGGCAATCTTGCAGTGTTCATAATCGTAGGTGGACTGGATGTTTTGGACATCCACCTATGATCGTTGATTTGAACACTGCTAAATTGACCAAACCTCAGTCAGAACTATTCATAATACTAGTTTCATTTAAAGCGTTGCCTCAAGCTTCCATTTCTAAAAATGTTTGTCTTAGCTGTAGATTTGATGTGTATTGGTTGAAGTTCTTTGATTATTTACTGTAGGTGGGGATGATGACGAAGTGATCTCCTAGATTGTTTTCTTGGCAAAACTCGTATTTTAATACGAGAAATGTTCCAATAGACAACTTTTTGAAACTGAGGCCAAATAAAGATGTGTGATTACGCGCGTACTAATGTACGCCCGTAATTATATATGAATATAATATTAATTAAATTATGATTTTATAATATTATATAATAATTAAATTATATAATTGTAATTGTATTATGATATTATATAATGACATTATATATGAATATTTTTTTAAAGGAGTGGCGCTACTGTACGCCCTCTTAACATAACTTTTGCAACCTTACAAGATTTATTTATGATTTTTTCAATAGAAACCATACCTCTTTGAAAGCCTAAGTTTGAAAAGGTCTATATTGTGTTTACTCCAGGTTATAATCTTTCAAACATTATAATGATTTAAATAACTCGCTTTGAAATATCTTTGATGACGATAAGTGCTTATAGGTGACGCACATAAATGCTGTTTGTTTCTATCAAATTTTGCATGTAAATAAAATTTTACGTTTAAATATCTGTTACTTTAAAAAATATAACATATTTTGTTAAAAAGCACCCAATAAAAAATATTTTTAAAAGCATGTTTTTACACAAAAAAGTAATAACAATTATAGACAAACATTGGCTTTTAATTTTTTTTTATTGCAACTGTAAGAAAAAAAATCCCCTGTCACACGAATTGATTTTTGTTTACTTTTAACTTTGTTCCAGTGAACTGTTCCATATTTGGTCGCAAGAAAAAGCAATCGAAAGACAAATATTTAGCGAAACACAACGCTGTTTTCGACCAACTAGACGTTGTTACCTACGAGGAGGTCGTCAAATTACCTTGTAAGTACACCTTCAAAATATTTATTTAAAGAATAATAATAGAACAAGAGGATACAAATACGTTGGTATACAGAAAGCGCAGTACAAGCATAGAATAGATAAAAGTACTGCATATAGTGACTTGCTACGACACAATAAAGTACAATTCAGGTCGCACAGCGCCAATTACCTACAGTTATATTCACCTAATTACCTCTCTTTCAATCGCGTAACTCTGAAGCATTCTCTCCGAGTGCATTCATCTGTAACGTTCAAAGTCGAGCATTACATCAATGAGAGAGGAGAACCGAGCATTACAGTGCGCAACCTATAATGATACAATTCGAGCATTACATCCGTGAGGGAGGAGAACCGAGCATTACAGTGCGCAACCTATAATGATACAATTCGAGCATTACATCCGTGAGGGAGGAGAACCGAGCATTACAGTGCGCAACCTATAATGATACAATTCGAGCATTACATCCGTGAGGGAGGAGAACAGAGCATTACAGTGCGCAACCTTTAATGATACAATTCGAGCATTACAGTGCGCAATTTCTGTAATATTTAATCTGAAATGTTACGTTACAGGCGAATGCTCGTCAGTTAGGGAGGCAGTATTGTAACGTAATGCTAAAAATCGAATCTATAACGTTACATTACAGGCGAATGCTCCCGGTGATAGCACCTTTATATCCACTGACTACGTTACGCTCATTGAATTGGCAAGACAAGTCGAGCCCGCCGCGGACTTGTAACTTCATACCTAAAATGCGGAGTGCGCCTGACCTGGTATAAGGTCGGAGTATGCAATATGTGTCCAGTCAATGGCAATGAGCTCGCCTCCTATGACATGTGACTTGTGTGCCGGTGTAATAACGAGCAAATTAGATCAGCTTTATTTCAGGGATGTCAGCTCATGACCTAAGGAGGTCCCATAAAGAACATGAATTGGAATCTAAAAAAAAAAAAATGGGTTAATTCTAAGTAATATAAATTGCAACAGCGAATCAATTCCCAAGCTTCCCCCTTAAGACCTACGCCAAATGTTTTTTTGATATTCCGATAGCTCATGAGCGAAAGAGGTGCCATAAAGAATATGAAATAAAATATACAACCTTAGTTTTTGTTTACCCTAAACCTCTTAAGGGGTCATTGTACTCATTATTATGAATAACTTTCACTATGGGATCGACGCTGAAATCGTGAAAAAATAAAAAACAGCTGTTCCCTACATTTCGACGAGATAGACGAACATCAATGAAGGGAACAGCAGATTTTTTATATATATAGGTTGCAAATCCGCAAAATTCACGGGTTAAAGCTACTAAGACCCATTTTAATATCAGTGTTCTATTCACACAGCGTTCCAAAGAAAAACCATTGTGCTGCTTGGCGCACACGGCGTCGGCCGTCGTCATATAAAGAACACGCTCATCGCACGCCATCCGGATCAATATGCTTATCCAATACCACGTGAGTACTATACTTAAGGTACCATTCCGTACCCGACCACAGGCGGCGACTGCAGCCGACGTGTCACGATTCCGAACCCGATCGCAGGAGTCATCAGTCCGTATTCCAGTCGGTAGAAAAACGTGTTGTCGCTCGAGCGTTGGCGGCTCTACTGCAGTGCTATTCTGTAACCATCTCACCGTGAAAACTTAGGTGAAGTGAGCGTGGTGTGAGCTGTCATTCCACCTAATGCTAAAGATTGACACTATTGACAGCTCACTCCACGCTCACTTCACCTAAGTTTTCACGGTGAGATGGTTACAGAATAGCACTGTTGGTCTGCGGTCGGGCAGCACGTGTCGCCTATCGCTCGCCCGTAGCTGCCAACGGCGTGTCGCTAGCTACGGAAGGTGTTTCATAGAAATTCATAGAAACCAGTCGTGTCGCGGCGACACGTCGCGCGTCGCCAGCAGTTGCCTCCTGCGGTCGCGTACGGAATGTTACCTTTAATTTGGTCCATACGAACCTACTTGACACAGGTCTGTAAAGACACAAGAAATACCATAAAACTATGATTGTTTATTAATTCATAAAAAAAACATACGTTTTGAATATCTTGTACTTTGTTGTCTTTGCTTTAATGATTAAAAGTCGATACCCACAACGTCTGAAGTTTCACCAATCAATTGAAGCAACAAATAAAATAAAATAAAAATATTTTATTTCAAACCTTCCCTTCCATATGATGTTAGTAATACACACTACTTAAAAGCTATGTTCGTGACGAATGTAAAACAAAATTTTAATTCATAAATCTTCTGCACTCACCAGACAACTAGCTTCAACTTTCTGACTAGCTGACCGACTATTTGACAATTCAAAAGTGCCTGTAAATGGTTTAATTGGTTTTTTGAGTTTGAGTTGAGACGCACTGGGTACATGCACATGTACCATCAAAGAAGTTCATATCTAACTAGTTTCAAAACAAAATCACGTGAACACGATGACGACATCTGTTACCGGCCCGGTGCTGTAGTCGCCGAGCGCTGCAAGCAAGAATAGTCCTTACGGTGGTTAGATATGAACTTCTTCGATGGTACATGCACCCAATGCGCCATTATAGCGCAACACGGCTATAATATACACTTTTTAAATTACCCGCTTCAGATACCACGCGACCATCGAGAGCTGATGAAGAGAATGGTAGAAACTACTACTTTGTGACCCACGAAGAAATGATGGCCGACATAGCAGCTAATGAATATTTGGAATATGGTAATTAGTTTTTATTTTGCTCATGTACTAAACTAAATCTTTCATCGAACGAGGCTCACGACATTGCAAGCGTTGAATGAAACTCGCTCAAAGAATTTGTCTTTCTTTCACCCGAATGATCAAACACAACTCCAATTTAAGTCACCTTATACTGCAACGTTGTGTGTGGCGCGTTGTGTTCCACGCGCGCCTCATAGAGATGTCGGCACCAACTGACAGGGTCCGGAAGGGCCAATGCCTGCCGGGGTTGAGAGCTTGTCCGAAAGGGATATCGCGACCCCGGCACACAGACAACGGAAGGAACACGGGTGGGTTTTAGTCAGTAAAAGTCTGACACGCCCTCCCGCTCCACCCAGAGCGGGAGAAGTTATTTGATAATTTCCCATCCTCAAAATAAAAAGGGTATCTTGCTACGTAAGAAAGACTTAAGGTCCTTCCCTTAGCGAGCCTTTGGTCCTTCTTTGTCCCGGTCTGTCTCGCTCTCAGCGCACGCCTAATTCACACAATTTTTGGAATTATTTTAATTAAAAATGAAAAGCGATCTTTTGAAATAAACTAAAACGTGAATTATTGAGATTTTTTAATTATCTATCCGTTAGTGTAATCCTCAAATAAATAGAACGTCACCTTTAGCAAAAGATGCATGCAATCAATAATATTAGTATTTTTTTTAAAAGGAGATTTATACCACATAAAAAACAAATAAGAACGTGCAATGTAATGATAGGATATCGAACATTAATAATTTGCTTTTACATGTTGCTTATTTATCTTAATTAATAAGTTCATAGCCTCTGAATAACGAGATTTTGCTCGGGGTAGCGCCTTAACAGAACTGTTAAAGATGACTGTCATTTAATGCATTTAGGTCTTTGAAATAAACGACCGTTTTCATAATAGTCAAAGTCAAAGTCAAATCATTTATTTCAAATAGGCCCCTGTAAGGCACTTTTGAACGTCAAAGTTTACAAAAAAATTGAATTGATTCTAGTCGCCCCTTCCAAAAGGTAGTTTTCGTATGGAGAAGAATGGGCAAGAAACTCCACCGTTACTCTTTTAAAATGTGAAAATAGTGATATCATACTTCGAAATGCCGTTAATTCTTACTCAGTTTAAATAGCACCTTCAAGGAGAGAGTTATGAACTAACTAGCAGCGCCCCGCGGTTTCACCCGCATAAGTCTCAATCTAATGGGAATATCGGGATAAACAGTATCCTATGTGTTAATTCAGGTTATAAGCTATCTGTGTGTTAAATTTCATCCAAATCCGTTCAGTAGTTTAAGCGTGAAAGAGTAGCAAACATCCATCTATCACAAACTTTCGCGTTTATATTATATATATTAGTAGGATATAGTAGGATATTATATATGTTAGTAGGATATAGTAGGATATTATATATACTAGTAGGATATAGTAGGATATTATATATATTAGTAGGATTTTTAAGCGATAATGTTCCAACTAGGGGTGGGCGTTGCGACAACGAACCGTTTACAAAGACCGTTTTGTGTTCTGCGACGATGAAACCGTTTTACGTCCTAGGTTCAAACAGTCTTCGTTGCACAAACCACTCTTCGAATTACTACGACTACACTCGAGAACGCAATGATTCAACTATCTACCACACTCGTCGCGTCGTCGTCCAACGTTCCGCGTTCGTTTACAAAACAGTCCGTACAATAAAAAGTGAACTTTTTGTCAATGAAATAGAGTTGATAATGTATGTAGGTACCAGTTGTCAATGCTGTCGTTCGTGATGCGACGAAACCATTTCCTAAATTTCAAATCGTTGATAGTTACGTAGACGATAAGTTTCGTCCTATAAGCCGTCTTCAAACCAGTTGCAACGACGACCGTTTTCGTCGTCGGTGAAACGGCTGCGTTTCGTCCGTCAAAAATTCGACAACGACCCACCAATAGTTCCAACACCCTATAAAATTGTTCCATTATTCTTCAGGTACCCACGAAGACGCAATGTACGGCACAAAACTGGAAACAATTCGTCGCATCCATTCAGACCGAAGCATCGCCATACTAGACGTCGAACCGCAAGCTCTGAAGATACTGCGCACGGCTGAGTTCGCGCCCTACGTCGTGTTCATAGCCGCGCCGCCGCTCAATAATGTTGCTGATGTGAGTATTAATAGTATACCAATACAAAATGCACAAAAATAATGCAAAACTAAGGCACGTATTACAGAACGTCACTCAAAACTCAAGGCATTACTTAAAACTAGTTTCAACCAATCAAAGGGCTTTAAAACGAGTTTTAAGTAATGCTTGAGTTTTGAGTGACGTTCTAATACGTGCCTAAATGGCTCTGAGTTAAGGATCTCGCGCACTAGACGGCCACGACTACGACTTTTGTTGCACCGACCAGCTATCTAATTACGCAACACATTTTCGTAAACGATTACGACTAATCTGTTTCATTTTGACAGTTCAACGACATTCATTGCGTTATTTACGTTGTTGAGCAGATTTTTTTTCGAACTTACGAAGCAATGGATTAGCAATTTGTTTCAAAACGATTCAGATTCTCATTGTTCGTGTATTCTGCAATTAGGGTACTGGTAAATTATAGAAACCGATTTGACAGGCATTTTACGGTTAAGACAGGCGTGCGGCCGGCGCTAAGATGAATTAGGCATTTTTGAATTTCCCTAATAAATACACAGTTGAATAAAGAATGGAATTGCCTGACAATAGAGTCGGTAAAAGCGTTATTAGTAACCTAAGAAAACTTTAAAAACGTTTCGTGTGAAGATTTTTATATTTATATTTTAGAATTTAAAAAACCTTTTGAAAAAAAAATGTCTTCGGAAAAATATCACTCAGTGTAGTAAGTTCGTTTTTCTAAATTATTTTTAATAAATGATAGTCTTCAAAACTATTGTATCTGTTGGGTATTATTTATTTTAAGACTTACAGTTTTTTTTACAGTGGACAGGCATCCTCCCTTGTATAGATTCAACTAGTCGGTTTATATAATGTAAGTGACCGGTGCGACCAAAAGTCGTGGTCGTGGCCGACTAGTGCGCGAGATCCTTAAGTCTGACTGAGTGAGACTGAGTTTTCTGCAAGAATTTGGTCTGACTGCGCCGGGCGGCTCAATACAGTTATTTACAAACATTACTTTTTTATTTTTTAGATGCGTTATTTAATTGTAACTACTCTTTATTATCAAGTTTATGTCAATAAACCCTATCCTAAAATTTTACAAAAAAATAATAGAGAGTTTTACATAAAATAAAACTTACCTATTATTTTTTCATCAATATCCGGAATCCATCTTGAGTCAAGCACCCGTCTTTTAGCCTGTTGTCAGCATTTCCTTTGCCTCTCCGCTGGTGGCGCCCTCTATACTTACCGTTGGTACTAAGTATTTTAAGCGCGCATCGGGTGATGGCCCGATTTACCGTCATTATGGAACTCATGATGCACCAGGTAGACCTTACCTGGATTCCGGATATTGATGAAAAAATAATAGGTAAGTTTTATTTTATGTAAAACTCTCTATTATTTGTTTTGTATCAATATCCGGAATCCATCTTGAGTGATGTGTTTGGTATCACCTGGTGCGCTTAACCCTAAGACGCTATAATGTGTATGTAAAGAAAAACGGGTTAATTATGTATAAATATGTAAATGTATTACAATATTTAATTATGTATGATATACTGCTTGCAGCCACATTACATATGTAATAAAATAAATAAGTAACGAAAAATATCGGTAATCTTTCAAATGAACAGGATCCAAAAATTAGATAAAGGAAAATGATTGGGAATATTCGAATCATTTTGCAATTCTTTGAGAATAACTTTGGAAGGTATGAATCATTTTCCAGTTACTAGTTGCAAGAATTTGATCAATCGGAAAATTTTCTAACAAATTGAGAGAAGCTACTGCAGATCTTATATACTGATCCTGGAGTTGCATCAATAACACTAGCTTTAAAAAGAGACCTCAGCGACCCGCCAATGCAGGTTTTATATCCCTCTTCAGTTATAGTTTTACTTTTTTTTTTTTTTTTTTTTTTATTATTTACTCGACGCTTTAGACTTAGTTATACTAATCGTTATAGCCAAAAATCAAATAGGTTTTTATAAGGATAAGCCTAAGCCTCCATTCAGACTGCCAATAATTATGGTTGTCTCAATACAATAGAGGTATCTTCATCAACTAAACTGGTGCTATTAATTTGAAATAATGTAAGATCGTGAACCCTGCGACCTAGTAGTAGAAGAGTGTCATGTCTCAATAAATGAATTATATTATTTTCGTCAAAGTTGTAAGTACTCATGTATTGCAATACAACGTTAGGGTTCCAAATTGGTGGTTTAGCAGATTTCTATATGTTTTATAAATAAATTTAAAGACAAAACAATAAGTGTGTGTAAGTTGAAATAACAGATTTATGTACCAAAATAGTTCATTAACCTGTCTTCCCTCCAAAAAAGAAAAGAAATGTTTTATAGTTCAAGCTCAGAGTTCAAACCCCGCGGTTTGACGTGCGCTTTACGTCACTCTCGACATTTTCAGAATTGTTTGGTGTTACCTGTAATTTTTTGATTATTTTAGGTCTAGTTGAGAATATCCGTCAGGCCATAGAGTGAAACAACCCACAGACGATATTAGCCCTTATTTAACAGTAAAAATAGTGATTTAAGCCGCGTGTACATGCCGTTACCAAATGGATACAGTGGGATTTGAAGGAAGTTTCGTTTGCTGTATCCATTTGGATACAGTGGCAAGACCTATATGACATTGTAAATGTGCTAAATATCGAGCTACTTGATCCGCATTAGGGTATTTGTATTAAATTGAATACGACACCATCGCTTCCATCTGCGCCACGCTGGTCTGCAGGTATTGATTGTGGAGCCAATCCAGGTTATTATTAGGAGTTTTTGTTCTTGATCTGATCTATCCAGTCCGCCAAAATATCTGGCCACCCGAAATCAGCCATGCCACCAAGTGTAGTTCTTGCATCTGCGGTGGATGCGTTCCTGTGCTGGTTTCTATCAGAGTGCGGGCTAGATCTGAAATCAGAAAAAGGGGAATGTCGCACTCGGCGTTGAACATCCGCCTGCCAAAATACTTTGTTCAGGGCAATCAATATGTAGTCTCCGACAGCTCGACTCAGGTGTCTGGGAACTCTGGAAATAAGATTTGGTGGCAGAAACAAAGTTGTTCTCGATGCGAAGAGGTCGTCGTGCCCCACATTCGAAAGATTTTATTATCGTTGCTGTCCTTGTGAGGTGCCAATCTGGGCAAGCCTGCCGCCGAGAAAGAGCATCCACCTCCGCATTGAATCTGCCCGGATTATAATGTGCTGTCAGATGAATGTTCTACTTGTCGAACAGCAAGAAATTGTCGGGTTAGTTGGATTTTGAGCCACCCTCCTTGTTTATATATGAGACTACTGTCCGATTGTCGATTTGCAGCAGTATCTGTGCATTTTGTAGTTGCTGTTGGTTCTGACGTTTAGTTGCGTAAACAGCGAACATCTCCTTTTTGTTGGCATGCCATATGAATTCATCCTGGATCCCACAATATTTGTATTGTCGAGTTGTTCCCCCCCATCCGTAGTCTGATGCGTCTGTAGTAAATAAGTGTGTCACCGAGCTCAAGTGGATCGGCATCGACTTTCATATAGCTTGACACCACTACGCCATCTCTGACTGAGCTGGTTGAGGGATAAGTATCAGCCGGTACGGATGTTTCACCGACAGCTGTCGACTGTAGTATTGCAAAGTGCGACAGTGAAGGCGACTTCTCGGAGTCACGAACGTTGCAAAGTTGAGTCTCCCCATTAGAGTTAGGTACTGTTTGAGGGACCACTTGCTTGTCTGGAGCTGTTGGTGAAGTGCTTTGCGTAGCGATAGGCACTTCGGCTCCGACAGGGACTTTGCGTTGCGTTTTGTGTCCCATGTTATGCCGAGAATTAAACTCGAGGCATTGTGTCGGAGCCAGTACAGACTTTTCGAGGTTGATTAACCACCCCAGTAAATGCAGAATCTTTATCGTGAATACGATGTCGTTTTCCAACTGCGATGTTGACTGGTTTACTAGAAGGAAATCGTGACTCCTCAGGAATTCCGCATTTCCGCCACCCAATTGGTTATTGAGGCAAACGTTCTGGGTGCCGATGAAAGGACGAACGGCAAACAAAACAAGTCATTTGAAGTAGCTGATACTGATGTGAATTTAGATGATAATTTAATCTCAGGAACCTACTTGCGATGCTGCTGTGCGAGGGCCACGTAAAAACATGCTTGGCTCAGATCTAGTTTCGTCATCGAATATTGTTGTTGCAAAAAAAATTTAAACACGAAAGTGACTGAATAGTTGAAATAGTTTGGTTACTACGAACTGATTCAGTTGCTTCAGATTGAAGATAGGACGGAAGGTCTGATCAGACTTCGGTACCAGAAAGAACGTGGACAGGAAGTTGGGCGTCCGTTCTGCAGGTACACTTGACCCTAACAAGGTTTGAATCTGTATGGTCATATTGGGGTTTTTATGCCTGCGATTGCGATTTGTTTCCCCTAGGTTTAGCTCGATGGTTGCTTGCTCGATTTTTGTTTTGTTGTGAAGCGTGTTAGCCATGGTTTTGTCCTTTATTGATATCGTATCGACGTCTATCATCAGGTTGTAATTACTAGTCGACGGTTTTCGATTTTGATCAAAATAATCTTTAGAATAAGTTTGAGGTACACTGTGTACTGATACAGTAAATTTATCCACCCCCTCCCCAATTTGTTGAAGGTAGTTTTGAACTGTGCTGTACTAGAGGAATTTTATGTATTTCATCGCGATGAAAGCCTTCGGAAATCTGGCGCAACACAGCCTCTCGACGTATATTTATTAAATCGGGTCTACGACCGCACACTATTTGTAACAAGTCAGTAGCCTTACTATCCACTCTACTCCACTTTTTCAAATAACGTGTTGTGTTTATTCGTTTGTGAGACACAATCGTTCTTTTGAACAATCCGCCAATGATTTTAATGTTTTATGCAATTCGTATTTTAGGAAGTGAAGCATTCGTTAATCCAACAAAAGATCGTTCTAATAAATATGAGCGTGAATCTTCTTTTAACATATCCGATTCAAAACACTTTAGTTCGTCGTTAACATTTAACTCGACAAAACCGGGGGGTAGCTGAATATTTATTTTGCGCATAAAACGCTCAGTTCCGTTATTTTCTTAAGAAATGATTCATTCGCTGGATCTTTTACCGTTGTACTGACTTCCGACAAAATCTGAACGTATTGTTTTTAGCACTAGAATTCGTATTTACAACGTCGGAATTTTTCAATATAAGGTTTGTTAAATAAACCAATTGGTGTGATAAAAACTCAAATTGTGCATAACTCACGGTTTGGGAGTCCCTTCTCGCTCTGCGTTTCTCAGGATTGGGTCCACAACTCGTAGAAAAATCAGCATCACTATCTGTACTTGGTGTCCGAGATCGAACCCGTTTACGCAATAATGAGCCGTCAATAACACTTTCCTACTCTAAATTATTATTAGAATTTTCCATAATAACAACGGAGAGGTAAAAAATTTCACGAATCTAAAACTGAAATAGTTTTTACCAAACTTTTAAATGAATTAAGTAGGTAGAATTTTTTCGCGAAGTTTGAATAACGCTAACAACTAAACGGCGCGAAAAACGACGCTATAATGACGGTAAATCGGGCCATCACCCGATGCGCGCTTAAAATACTTAGTACCAACGGTAAGTATAGAGGGCGCCACCAGCGGAGAGGCAAAGGAAATGCTGACAACAGGCTAAAAGACGGGTGCTTGACTCAAGATGGATTCCGGATATTGATACAAAACAAATAATAAAACAATACAGCTTTCTCATTTGATTCAAGCAGAACTGCAGCTAGAATCGATTTTAAATTCAACAGTTAGGTACAATTACATCTTCAAAGAATATAAGAAACAAGCTGCGCCTCGTGGTTTCACCCGCTTAACTCTCGATCCCGTGGAAATATCGTGACAAAAAGTATCCTATGTCCTTCTCCAAGTCATGGTCTACTCATGTGCCAAATTTCATCCAAATCCGTTCAGCCGTTTTAGCGTGAAAGCGTAACAAACAAACAAACACTTTCGCATTTATAATATTAATTAGGATTATTTTTTATTTAATTAATTACTAATAATTTGTTTCTTCCTTCCAGTACGACGGCTCCCTAGAAGTCCTCGTCCGTGAATCGGAACAACTCCGCCGCACGTACGGCCACTACTTCGACTTAACAATCGTCAACAATGACATTGACGACACACTCAACCAACTAGAGTCGGCCCTAGTCCGCCTTCGCTCCACGCCCCAATGGGTGCCCGTCTCATGGGTCTACTGACAATCTGACGACGAATCTCTGTAAGATACACTAAGGAATAATGGACTTTTGATCAGTTTCAGGTTATTTTTCTTACTAATTTGCTTCTATTATGGACTCATCATTGGCCTTCCAAAAGGCAATTTTTATGGAAGTTTTTGACCCAAGCATATTCTGTTTCAATTTCTCAACTTAGTACTTACTGTATACCAAGTTTTGAAAAGACACATCTATAGTATAAGATTTTAAGGTCGATTCTTGAGTGCACTTAGCAATACAGGACTTTACAGTCCATATTCCTTTATCTTACACCGATAATGAATAAACAATTGAAACCAAAGACCAAAGTTTACAACAATGACACCAAAACATCACAGGATAAGGTCTCTATAATACTTTTTAAGAAGATTTAAGATACTTTAGTGACGTACAACTCTGTTTGGTAAAAAGCAGCAAATACATATGCTTGTAACTTGCACAAAAGTATGCAAGTAACTTGTATAGCAATGTGCCTTTAAGCTACAGATTTCTAGTGGAGCGACGCTACATAGTCTGCAATTTACGGGCGAATGACGTCACTGAAACGTAATTTATGAAAATCAGTATGTTTCCTAGAAAGAATTTTTGACACCGGAAAGTCAAACCCCGCTGCCCATATATTTAAATCGTTCGATTTGCGCTCACCGAACTTAGTCACGTAAAAAAAAAAAAAAAATGTGAAAAGAGTGAGATCACACATTATTAAAGTGTTTCCATGACAATCAAGTCGAGTCACTGCGTCAGGTGTCAAAACGAAACAGAAACGCGACCATCTTTTGACGCGGTAGGGCGAATCTAACTATTTAAATCTTTGCCGCTGCTATAATTTCATGACAGCCGTCACTGCGGCCGTTAGTGGCGCCCTCCGCTCCTCTAGGAAAATGTCACACTGGCATGCAAGCTTGCATGCTTTTGTGCTAGTAACAGGCATGTGTACTAGGTGCTTAAATATTGCATAACAATATCATTATAAGTACTTTTATTTCACGTTTGATAAGTATATTACACAGTTATGAATACTTTGCTGTCCTATTTTGATTAGAGCTGTAAAATTTATAGTTAATTACGAATTATAGCAATATCTTTCATTGTTTTTGCTGTGGTTACAGATTATGGCTCAATTTGTCTAAATTACTCTAAATTACAACGAATAATTTTGTTAGTAGCTATGAGAATGAGAACTTAAAAGAACATGAACGTAAGGAACAATGTCAAAAACTTGATTTTCTTTTATGCCAGCTGTTTTGATAATATCTCTACCGAAAACGGACAGATTGTAAAGTTGCCAGTTTTAAATAGAGTAATTTAGAGCACTACAATTTTAACTTACAAAGTAAGTTTTAAGTATACGTCACAAAAGAGTTCATAACTCTGCGCTTCTTATTTTAGTTAGGCAATGATATTATCAAAAAAATTATTAAAATACATTAATTAATATTATTTACTTAACAAGTATTAATTTTGATTATTATTGTGATAAATATAATTGTTTAATTAATATTCTAAACAGTACTTTATTACGAGTAACACAAAGTCTAAAATTGCGCTTGCATTGTTAATTTGGTGCATCTTAGCTCAACTTCACGATTACGTGCCAAATGTAATAAAACCGAAAATTACGAAAAAAAAAAAACAATTTTCGAATACACCTGCACTCGACACTTCACGATTTTTGGAACAATGTACATAATTATACATTAGTACATAATTTATACTTAACAAAAAAAAAACTAATTCTCTAGAAATGTACCGTAGCTCAAAATGTTTACTTCAACATTTAAACTTAAGATCTATTCTACCTTTAGTAAACTATTGTAAAATCTTGTCGTTTTCCAACTAAAGAAGTCGATTTTATTGCACTGTGTGATAGTTTTATAAATTATCTAAAAATATCGCAACTGATTTAGTAAATTGTAAAAATCGACTGAAGACTCCCGTAGAGGGTGCAACGCGATTCTGTTAAAATATTTTACATGACGTTTTCATAGAAATATTGTTCTACTAAAGTCGCGTCGCGCCTGTCTGCGGCAGCCTTAAAACTAATATAATTAGCACCACTAAAACCGTCACTCTATTAAATCTGGATTGTAAATAATATGCAATTCCTAAAATGCTGTCGCCATAAGAAGTACAAAATAGACCCTGAATAACTCCTGTTGTTGCTATATTGAAAAAAAATTGGGTGACCAGTTACTGTCACCTGAATTATTGTTATTTTGCAAAGTGGGGTAGAAGATTAGAAGTTTCTAGATTTTTTAAAGGAGTTTGCTAGTTTTAGATGTAAAAACTATCTGACACAGTGCCCTTATATTCCTTAGTTGGAAACCGGTCTATTGACTATATCACAGGATTAGAATTCACAGGGTTGCAAGAATCATGATCAATCTTTTTTTTCGTTAATATATTTTATACTTAAAAAAAATATCCGTACTTATGGCTTTTATTGTAAAGATTCTTTGCAATTGTTCTAATTATAAGTGTTTGATTTGATATGGTGCCATGGAAAACTAATGTTTTATGAAAATTATGAAAGGATTGAAGAGTTATATAATTATTTTTATTACTCATTGTTATTGTTTATTGATTTGCATTGTTTTAGAGGTTTGTTGCTTAGGAAAAGAAGTTACCAATTGGCTCAATGAGAGGTGTGGAAAAATGAAAGAATTAGTGATTATCTTTTGCTTTCATTATTCTTCAGGAACTGAAAGATGGGTTGTTGAACGATTCATTTTAAATGAAACGGTTCCGTAAAAAAGCCTCAGGGCTCAGGTGTGGGAACCCCATTGTTTTCATACCATGAGGCTAACGTATGGAACCGCTCGCTCAAGTCGTCCGTGGCGCCATCTATAAATAGTTTTCATTGAAGCTTGTCACCAGTAATTTTCTCGATTCTTCACGTTTGATGAGGCGAGTTCAATGAAAAAAATCACAAATAATTCATAATAAATTTAAATTATGAATTTATTCCGATGATCGTTTTTGAAACGGCTGGCAATACACAGGAGCCGCCAAATCAAAGTACTTCGTTTTGGTTTCTTTTCACGCCTGCACTAATACATTCCTGTATATAAATATAATAAAGGAGTAGTCGAATTTTACTATATAACTCTCACTGTTTCACTATTTTTACTTTTAAATATAATTAGGCTAAATAGGGTTTGTTATAAGGGTTGAAATTATTATTATTGACGGATATTCGTTATATATTTTTTGTTAATTTGTGGAATTACAAGTATAATGTGCATGATTGCTCAATAAATGCTCAGAATAATGAAATGTAGCATCAAATAAATAAAGAAAAAATAATAACAAATGAGTGAATGAATGAAATTAAGTTGATAAAAATAACGACTAAACACAAGTCGAAATAATAATTATTATGAAAGTGGAAGAAATAAAAGAAAAACTAAACGGTACTTTAAATTCAGTACTTTTATACTTGATATTCCATAAATGAAATTACAATGGATTTGTTATTCGTTATAATATTTGCGGTTTTCGATAAGTTTGCAACCACTTATGGCAAACAATTAAATTATAAGATATAGGTAAAGTATAACAAGTTTGGTTTTATAAACGTTTTGTTATTCATATTATTTAGAACTTATAAGTTCGTATCATCATTTTATAATTTTGTTGCTTAATTAAATCGTGTTTGTTTTCTTTCTTCTCCTAATGTAAGATAATCAATCGATAGTAAAATGAATGTAGTTAAATTAATCATACAATATTGAATTTAAATAGTTATTTATTGTAACGACGAGACGATGCGAAGCGACGCAAATGGCGAGTAGCACTATTGTCTATGATGTTTTGTTAAGAATGTTTAATGTTGCCAGTTGAAATATTACAATTATTTACTGATAATACATTTTATAGATCAAATTACGTTGCTATTTAAAAAAATATTATCTTTATGCGACATTTAAGATTTTCAAGTTGATTTCATATAGTACCTACAGAAAGTACATTATGTTATATTAATGTAATATTGCGTGCAAAATATAGAGATTTGTTAGCTAAAGTCATATTTAATAAATATTATAAGAAGTGTTTCTTTTAAAATATTTATTGTAATAGGATTAGATTTCAAGTTACACTGATTTCTTCGAAAGAAATGTGTAACCATTATGTGAAATATGAATTCTAGACTCTGATAGTAATATTAATTGGGACATTATGATATTAATTATATTGCTGGAAGCATTAAAAGTGCAAGTAACAACACCTTTATTGAAAATGTACGTCCCATTTCGATTTACACTGTTTACGCAAATATAAAACTGAGTTTAATTTATTAGGAAAAAAGTTATTGTTTCAAAAAATATATATTGTTGGTTTTCTATAATAATAAAATGCTTTACGGTTATTATTAAATCAAATAGTGAATTTATTTAATTTTCTCTATTATTAGTGGCTAGTGCTGCTCTTGATTGAGTGAGTGTTCGAGATTATATCTCACAGTATAATAATATTATATTATGTAATTAATAATATATTTATCAAAGATCAATTTTAACGTTAAAGGCATCACAATAAGCAACACCTGATCCCCATACATTCCATTTCTTTTTTGTTCATGTTTATCTTAAATTATTTTAAAATATTATTAGTGTCACTAAAATGTTATATTAATTTTAATCATGTGATTATTAGTTTAGAATGCGTTACTTCGTTGAATAAGTCATCTTTTTGTGTACTTATCTCAGTTATAGCACTAGGTATCCAAAGGGTTAATTTTCCTGTGGTTTTATGTTCAAACTTATCTTATTATTTGTGTCACATCAATAGGAATGGTATTCCAAAAAAAGTAGGTAATATTAAGCGTAATTGAAGTTTAAATGTAAAATCACATGAAATGAACGAAACTTAAACTATAGTTAAATGTAATATCTACCTACTAATTTAATTCTTAAATTGTTATGTCTGATTTAAGTCGATTCGTACTTTCAAGTTCATTTGGACGATTCAAACCGACTTAATTCATACATGTATCCATAAACTACAATGAATGAATTTGATGTACCGGTACGAAATCAAAACTAGAAATAAAAACTGACGAAATGTGGTTTTTATCTGAATCAAATAAAGATGACTGACGTAAAATCTTATTATAATAACTGTTAACAATTGAATAAACGGCACAAAATATTCACTTGTTTTATTTATTCTTATCCATTTTATTAATCTAATTAATGAATTTTCTTCCTAGCCCTCGTTCGCAAGGGCGCTTAATTTACCGCGCCCTGGATTTTCAATCTGGCATTGAGAATCCACAAGAGCGCATCCCTAGCGCATTAAAAAAGAGTACTGTTGAAATTTCAACCCTCGGTGCTAAGCCGAGCATTGAAAATCCAGTGCGCGGTAAAAAAACGTCACGGAAAAAAAGCGCTCGTGCCGCTATGTTTAAAGACCGGTGTAATAACGGCGTCAGTTGCCAGCTGCGCCATAAAGTTTCAGAGCATAACTCACACCTTCAATAGAGTTAGTAGAGTTACAAAATAGCATGTAAGTTATAAGTCCCTGAAATTTTTGGAATCCAAATGAAAAAGAAGGAGGCGGAACGCGTGAGGGAGAGGCAAGATTCGCATCCTTGCGCCCCTAGTCGCCGCAGGAGACGCCCCGGGCGTCAGGAGTCGCAAGCCGATTTCCGGCCACCGTAGGCGCGGGCTTGCGGACAGTGAGCAATGGGTAGCTCGCCGTCCGATAAGGACCAGGCCCGGGTCGATGGCGCGTTGTGTTTCACGTGCGCCTCAAAGAGATGTCAGCACCAACTGACGGGGTCCGTTAGGGCCAATGTCTGCCAGGGTTGCGAGTTTGTCCGAAAGGGATATCGTGGCCCTGGCACACAGGCAACGGAAGGAACACGGGTGGGTTTTAGTCAGTAAAAGTCTGACATGCCCTCCCGCTCCGCCCAGAGCGGAAGAAGTTATTTGATAATTTCCAACCCTCAACAAAAAAAAAAATGAAAAATCATTTCTTAGACACATTTTTGTTTCAAATTTTCCGTAAACAATAATAGCCGCTCGAAATTGTCTATGGTACCTATAGTGATACGGTAGTATGAAATATACGCTTACATGGGCGTACCCAGCCGGGCAGGGGGGAGGGCAGCTGCCCCCCCCCGATTTTGTATGGCTAAGTACCTACTGTTGCCGATAAAAGTTATATTACAGTCACGTTAAGATTTACTTTGCAATTACAATATATTGTGCTTAAACTTTTTTTTTAAGCCGCGCGTTGCGAGGGCGTTGCAACTTTTATTATCAATGTCTTATTCTACGGATACAACTGAATGGTCATTCAGTAGACTTAGACGCGTAAAAACATGGCTGAGATCAATAATGTTCAAAGATAGGTTAAACGGGCTTTGCTCTGACAGTCTTTGGTCAGTGTATGTTGTATCTTGATCAAAATATGGTCTCGATCGTAACAAATCATTAATACCTACATCTTTAGGGGTATGAGGAACAGGGTGTAAAGTTCACTCATCCCCCATAGAAAAGGGAGGATCCGACCAGACGGGTGTCATGTCTGGCGGGCAATTGCCCAGAGGTGGAAGTCGTGAGCTTGTATATATGTCCACCGCGCGGTAAACTCTAAATTGCGCGATGCAGGATTTGAGTGACATCAGTCAAGTCTTTTGATGCGTAGTTCGCATGTGGCGGTGTAGATGCCGCCACACATCTCTCTAAGTTAGATTTGTTCCATTGAATGAATTTTTCATGAAATCATGAGATTTCTGAACAAATCTAACTTAGAGATGAATGATTCTAAAGATTATAATTCTATAAATACATATTTGATCAGGTGGCAAATCATATTATAATCAAGATACTATCTGACAATGACTTGCAAATTGCAAAAAACATAGGAAATTTGAATTTCGCGGGCTGCCATTGCGAATCCACCTTAAAAAATTACTGATTCACCCCCCCTGGGCCAAAAGCTGGGTACGCCTATGATAGCTTAGGGACCTACATAGTTTTTAAAGTCAGCTAGAAACTCCTTTTTGTTTTTTTTAAATTGACATTGAAAATGTACAGAAGCAATGTAGCTTTGTATTTAAAGCACGAAGGTACACACGGCTACACATCAAGCTCATGGGCGTACCCAGGGGGGGGCAGGGAAGGGCAGTTGCCCCCCCTGGATTTTGTATGCGTACTGTTGTCGACAAAAGTTATGTTACATTAACGTTAAGACATACTTTACAATTACAATATATTATGCATTAATTTTAGAAAAAACCGCACTGCGCGGCCTTTCATGGTAAACCTATCATGCATAACCGACTTTAAAAAAGGGAGAGGTTCTGTGTTCGGCTGTAGTTTTATTTTATTTACAATGACGTTCACACTTGACGATTGAAGAATGTTACTAGGTATGCCAAATCGCTTGAAATTGAAAAATGTGTCTCAGTAAAGCCTGTACGTATTCAAATACATTAGTTTTTGTTGTAGTCAAAAATACCTAGTAGTTTTGATTTTATAGGCTTTCAAAGTTTCGAAAAATACCGAGTCCCGCTAACAGCCACGTGACCGCTTGTGACGTCATGTCACAACGCGCCGCCCGCGCCCGGGCCGCGCTCCGCTTAGTATCAAATCGCCAGCGGTTATAGTAGGTGTACCTATAGTAGCTTGCGCAGTAGTTTGTTGTGTTTTCGTACGCGTATTACGTTACTAGTCTAATAATATAGTAAATATTATTCGATTCATAAATGGATGAAGGATTCGAAAAAGGGCAATCGGATAATCTTGTGGCGTCACGTATTGTGCATTTGTGAACGCACATTAGTATACGTGGCGTCACCTGTATTAGTTTAGATAAGTATTTATAAGTTAGTAAGGAACGCACCCTTGTTAAGTGGCAACACTAAGCCACGATCCGGGGCGTTACCAATAGCGGAGGTCCCTTGGTAGTAGCGTCGCTAGCTCGCTTACCAACCGTAGCGTCCGTAGCGGGACACATACTAGATTTAGATCATTAGTTTATTTGTCCCTATTAGTTTAATTAGTTATATGTGTACTAACTAGTGTGCCTAGCTTTAAACTACGTTAAGCGTGTTATAAATAAATATACATGAACAACAAGTTGGAGTTTCACTTGCGCTCACGTCTGCAACTTCACCTCCATACGCATAAAAGGAGACAGGTGGAATACCTTCCATCTACGTCCCCAAAATCTACCTATAATAGATGGATTAATGGTTGCGCATTATTTATCAACAAATAGTGATTTCGTTGCTGCCGAAATGCGAGGAATAAAAATGCAAAGGTAAGTAAACTTTACTTGCTTACTAGTTATGCATAGTTTATCTGTTCTAAATTGTTTTATCAAAACAAAATACCCAACTATTGTCGTAATGGAAGAATGCAACTCAAATAGTAGAAGTTCCTACCTACCATTAATTTTTTACGTTAAAGACAACAAACATGTATTATAGTTTTGTAGCTATAGGTAGGTACGTATGTATATATAGGTACCGCTCTTCATTAAAATAAATACATACCTACCTACATTGATTTATTGCAAACTTTTATTTTATTTCAAACTATTTCAGATCGGCAAGAGACAGCTATGGCGATGATGCTATTGGTTATGTTCAAGTAAAAAGAGTAGGTGATGTATGTACGGTTAAATGTAGAATCACGCCAGAACACCGCGTACGTACCATACCTTATCATTGCAGTTTAGAATGCAATGAAAAGGATCAAGAAGTTTTAAATGTAACCTGCGAAGATTGTGCCGCCAGCAGAGGTGGCTGTAAACATACTATAGCATTTTTAATGTGGCTACATCGTCGAAGCGAGGAGCCTTCAACGACTGCTTCCAAGTGTTATTGGAAAAAATCTAAGCTCTCTGGTATTGGTACCACACAAAACAACTTTTCCAGCGAATTGGTAGTTGTATTTTTACATTTAGGTACAACACATGATTTCCTAGTATTTGGATTTGACATTTTTAAAAGTATTTAGGTATAACTTCGACGGTACGGGCGCGCGACCGCTAGCGGACTAAGCGAGCCAGCTGAGCGTGTTGTGCGATGACGTCACACTGTCACCGGCAGACCGCGTCGTGCGGTTACTACTTGTTTTACTTATAAATCGGAAACTAATTGACGGATCCAAGTAATTCTTTCACAAGTATTTTTTATTTTTGACAGAGAATATGGAGTGCTAATAATCAAAATTAGTTAACATTCTTCATTGACGAAAATATCGATGAACATATATATAAAATTTAAAAAAACATCTAGACGCATATAGAACCTCCTCCTTTTTTGAAGTCAGCTCAAAATTCGCGAACGCAGCAGCAATATGAAACTATATAAAACACGTGCGGGCGGTAATTTCTGATTTGCCGGCTGCCATTGCGAATCCACTTTAAGAAATTTCTGATTTGCCCTCCCTGGGCCAGAAGCTGGGTACGCCCATGATCAAGCTATACACATTGTACGGAAATCCTATACAATGAGAGATCTGCATAAACTGGAAATGTAGGTATAGCTTGATGTGTAGCCGTGTGTACCTACCTCTTAATAAATTGCAATGTAAGGGTTTTATGGTTTTTGAGTGCCCTTACAATAATGCTCCACAGTACTTGTCTTAGTTGTTCTTCTTTCATAACTGGACCTAAGGACCAATAAATTCAACTAAAATTCAATCTAAAATCTCACGTCTCAAAGATTTTACGTTGGTTTGACACATTTGACTTAAAGGCCTCCTAGCCAGGTCCTTAAATGAATAAAAAAATTGGTTTGGCACTGACATTGACAGAAATATTTTGTATCTGTGGTGGTCTGAAGCTTGCTTGTGTGTGCGCGAAATTAGTTATTTTACTCCTCAACAATTGGAACATTTATTAAAATAAAACAGTGAATATTGAGGGAGCATAATGGATAAAAGAGAACGTCGTGCTAACGCGGGTAACCTTCTAGCTAAAGTGCTTGACGAAGAGGAAGAGGACGAATTTTACACAACAACTTACGGAGGCTTCCAAGAAACTGAGGAAGACATCGATTACAAGTATGTTATTTTACATTATATGTGCCTTTATTAGACCCTATATTAGCCCTAAATGTGCGATACTAAACATAAGCCTAGTTTACTAAGCTTGTGCAATTCGATATTACACTACCAAAATATTTCAAACAGATTTTGCCGCTACCAACAAGATGCCGTTATGCTATTGCCGTCTTTTGCGATACCCATACAATATTATTGGCGAATAACTGTATTTCATTGTAGTCAACAAATAGAAACTGCTACACTAAAGTTACATTGTTTGTTTTGTTCTGTCAAATATATATCATATACCACACACTTTTTAATTGTTTACTAAATGAAAATTAATAGAAAAGTCTGGAAGAACAAGGCATGTTGCGCCAACCCTGAATAAATTGTTATCAGGGCAAGAGAATGATGATTTTTTGTTAGAGAGACATGCTATGTCCTAATTCTCACAAAAAAACGAATATGATTGCTGCCTCGTAAACTTTTACAGATGCATATTAAAACTAATTCAATTTTTTCTTGTATTTGTAGGCAAGAGAAGGAAATTGATGATGAAGTGGACTCAGATTTTAGTATTGATGAGAACGATGAACCAAAGTCTGATGATGACACTGACGAGAAACGTAAAAGGGCAACTGGTACTAAAGTCTATAAGGTGAGATTTTTTTGATAATTATTATATTCAATTGGATTGATTATTATAGCATTGTCTTCTTTTGTTATGTAGTTTTAAAATTTCCTGAGAGATGGTCTTACTCCACTGTTATGACATCAGCCACAATAATGCCAATTTGTTATTTATCTGATGATACAGCAAGTCTTAAAATCTTTCTACCCTGCTAAAGAGATCAGCTATCTAATTACGCAACACATTTTCATAAACGATTACGACTAATCTGTTTCGTTTTGACAGTTCAACAACATTCATTGAGTTATTTACGTTGTTGAGCAGATTTTTTTCGAACTTATGAAGCATTGGATTAGAAATCTGTTTCAACCTCTCCTATGATTCAGGATCCTAACAGAAAGAAAAGACCAGGAGGTACAGCACCAGGTCCGTCATTGGGTGATAAAGTGAGAAAAGCAAATGACAGAAAACCAAAGACAGAAGCAAAGGAACCAAAGCCCAAACTGGAAAAGATTGAAAAGGCTGAAAGATTACCACTCGACTCATCTATAGGTAGGTTACCCATGTTTACAGTGGATGTTTACCTGACACAATGAAATTTTACCGTTCTATTCTAATCCATTACTAGATATTGGATGCTGCACTGGATTAATAAGTGTTTGTATGGGTTCAATATATATCCGGTTGCACTGGATTCCGCCTCTGTATTGACGTACTGGATCTACGTAAATTAGTTTTAAATCCAATTATTGATGAATCTTTATGTGATGGTTGTTGTATGATAAGTACAGTGATAGGATATTAAGATGCATATTTAAGTTAAGGTGTTGGCTAATATGGAAAGCATCTCGCGATTCCAGAATTGATTTTAGTACTTTTTGACTATAGAAATGCAAGCTAATGTTGTTAAGTGGGTTGCCAAACTGGCATAGCACATAGCAACAAACAACTCGGAGCCTTGAGTTTCGTTAAAGAATCTTTACATAATATTATTTTTTATGTTAACACCTCGAAAGTAACCTTCATAGGGTTGATAATTCGTTTCCATACCATGTATCCGATTAGTTGTGAATCCTCGGATATTCAGGATTTATATTAAGAATAATTAAATAGCTGCCTCCACAATGTCTTAGCCAAAAATTTACTTTAGATAAATATGCATTCGATTATCCGATCTCTGGCATATGTAGCATTTGCTTTTGCTTTAAAACTATGTTCAAAATTATTTTAGATCAATTTCTTCATTAAACAAGAATTAATATTCAATTTCAGAACGTAAATCAATTAGGCAGAGTACAGCAGTAAAATCGGCAGAAACACAACAAAGAATCAAGATCAGGTCGGCATTGAAGAAAAAGAAACCAAAAAAAGTTGAAGATAGGATGCTGACACAGGAGGAATTGTTAGAGGAAGCACTTATTACGGAAAAAGAAAATCTTAAAAGTTTAGGTATGTATACTTGTCATAGATTAATTTATCATAGAGAGATTTACTTTAACAGTTGATAGCCCACAGAGCATAGAGAGCCTTGGTGGTCTATGCTAATGCTTTTTTTTAACCTCTACATGGAAGCTCTTGGCGTGCATCTCATCTGATGGTAAGTGTTGATCAGGCCGAAGGTGGAAGCGAGCCCAGAATCCTCAACCACAGAGGTACTGACTATCTTACCTCTAACAGCCGAAACACAACATTGCGCTTAACATTGTTGTTATGGCGACAGGCGGACTTAGAATAAGCCCTAACACCAATCAAACCGAGCAGAAAATTTTCTGGCCAGGTGGTCTAACCACAACACAAATTGTGCGCTCAACACATATTCGGCTCCACGAATTTAATAAGTACTGTCGTCTCTGGGCGCTGCCAGTGCGGCCATTTCATGCTCTGTGGTCGAGTCAGTGATATAAAAAAACCTAAAGCAGTCTTTGCTTACTACAAAAAAAATAGGCAGTCATGGGGACTGCTGTCAGAAGTGAAAACTAACTAAAAAGAACTAATAACTAATATTCCTAAAAGATTTTATTCATCCTAAGTTCTTATATCGGCCACATTGCAGCATAGATCGAAGAGGCTCGTGCAGACAACAGAGGAGAGGAGGCCCATTTTAGGAGGGAGCTCTGTTATATCTATGACATAAAATAAACAATGTTTATCATCATTATCACAAAAAGAAACAATACTATGAAAAAATTTAAAACTGGTATTAGCGCCATCTATATTCTATAGCCCAGCACTACGCGAATCCAGAAGGTTACCCCCTACCAAAAATCGCTAAAGAAGTTTTAATTTTTTTCTTTTTTTCAGAGAGATTTGAACAAATTGAATTGGAAAGGAAAAAGATACGGCCCACAAAGAAAACTATCACTGGTCCTGTGATAAGGTAAGAAGCCACCTTAATTCTTTAACAGAAAGTAAATGAAACTGTTCACATAATAATACAAGTTAATATTAATGATCATAAGAAAAAAAATTGTATGTGAATAAAAAAAAAAAATGTGAGCCGTCACGGGACGCCTGGCAGATGTGAAACATCGAAATTATTTTGTAAAAGTAATATGCAGAAAATATAATATACTATCATATAGCGTGGCGACGCGTCGCCACGGCATGCGTCGCCACGCCAGATATCGATTTTACGTGCGGCTATAGATGTTTCACATCAAAATACTAGAAACATTAAAATAACTTTTTGTTCATTACTCATCATTATCATTCTCTTGTCCTTATCACAGGTTAGTACAGATGGGACACTTCGTAAAATGATTTAAATAAAAAGCGACTCTTGCTACGACACAATAAAGTGTAATTCAGGTCGCCCAGCGCTGATTACCTACAGTTATATTCACCTAGAAGTTGCCTCTCTTTCTATCGCTTAGCTCGTAGTCAGAAGACATAATCTTCTGACTACATTACACTCACTGAATTGGCCCAACAAGTCAAGCCCGCCGCGTGCTTGTAGCTTTATACCAAAAATGCGGAGTGTCCCATTTGCACTCATCTGTGTACTTATTCCAATTTATTCGGGGTCGACACAGCATGTCATTTTCTTCCATACTCCTTATTAGTTCGCGGAAGAGCTCGTGGCTACGTAATAACAGCCGGACGGGTCGATCCACCAGGTTAAGCTACGCTTGCCGTGATTGGTCCGTGGATGGGTGCCAATCTTGACATACCGAGACTCCTTTGCACGGAGGAGTCTCCCCGGATGTCATTCGTGGATCTTTGACAGTCATTACGGGTCGTCAAAAGCCCGAAATTATGACAGCAAGTTTTACCGAGGGGTATCGTACTACCCAGTTACTGGGTTGTGGAGGTCAGATAGGCTGTCGCTCCATGTAAAATACTTGTATTAAACTGCATCTGGTTGGACTGGAAGCCGACCCCAACATAGTCGTCATCTCAGTAGTCACCCTCTTTCTAGTCCTTTTTATTCATTACTGTTTTTGAAATATTTTCAGGTACCACTCATTTGCTGTTCCCCTAATAGAGGAAGTAACACCAGCAGAGGAAAAGTCCAGCTTATTAGAAGACTTCAACTTGAGTGATTTGATAAAAAATGAAGAGGGTAAAGCTAAACAAAACATTTATAGGACTAATGATTTGCTATGGAACTAAGGGCGAATTTCACAAATGAGTTTCATATGTGAAATTCGCCCTTAGTTCGTAACGCGATCCGCACTTAAAGGGCTGTCAGTTTAAGGGCTGTCAGTGTCATTATTTTCTATGGAATATTGACACTGACAGTTCTTGAACTGACAGGATCTGAAATCTGGTTAAGATATCGCGCACTAAGAAGTTGATATCTCTTTTCTTGATGGAAAGTTGTTATGTTAATACAGGGTTATTTTAAATTGGCTAGCTTAACTCTGTGGAGGCGACGGGTGTCGATAACTAAATATGAATTTAAAAAAAAAAAAAAAAATGGGAGGTCTACGACCTCTCTTAGTGTTGTTACTTGAAGTATGAGTTAAGAAAAACTGTTTCCTTATGTTTTATCGTGTTTAGATATCGAGTGATTGTGTAAACTTCACAGACTTGACGGGACGTCTGTGAAGTTTACACAACAAGAAAAACAGATTTTTCAACAACTGCGGTCGATGACCCCACAAAAAAATTATCTAATTTATGTAATTTTGGTTTTTCATGTTGCGATATCGATAAGTACCATCGCGTCTGCGGAGTTTAGCTAGCCAATTTAAAATAACCCTGTATATACTTTCTTTGATGGTTACGATATACAAGTGAATATCGTAACCATCAAACTAATGGTCTCCGGTAATGATTTTTTGTTTCATCATTTTCAACCTTTTTAAAATTCGGGTAATGGTGAATTTCGTTTGTACTGCATCAACCTGCTCATCTGTCCTTCCTAAAATATTTCAGCTTTACTAACACCTGAGGACATAGATATGCCAGACGTGAAAACTGAGAGTCCTGATGAAACTGAGAAGGCGGAACCTGAAACTAAGATGAATGTGGACTTCATAGGACCTGATGAAGAAGCGCCTATAGAAAATGTGGCGTAAGTATCTTTTAGTTTTTACTTACCAGTCCATACCTAGGGTGTCAATTCGCCGTGTTTGAGTAATTTCATACAACTGTCAAAGAATTACCGTTGTGATTTGAATAGCCGGACAATTTAAGAGCGTTCGTCCATAAAGTTGACAACGTCGCAAATAGAGAACTAGAATATTAATCATGAATTGCAATTTTATCACTGAATTTGATGTTGTTAGATGTAAAAATGGCATTTGGAAAGTGTTCAAATACTTTTTTTTACATCTAAAACTAAATATTCGATGCTCATAATCAACATTTCTAGTTAGCCATATTTCTTATTTCGATACAGTAATATTGCCAAATTAATCAAAACAGCGAAATATTTGACAGCTATTTGCGACGTTGCCCACTTTCTGTATAAACGCCCTAAAGTTGGTAGGTAGTCATTTTGCTTAACAATTAATTTCCCTGACTACCTATTCCTACCGCCAAGCAGAGTTGTTGCATTCCGATTGAAGGATATAGATGAAAGGTACAAGAGTAATTTCAGCTTGATCTCTAGGACTAAAATGCAGCTGCCATGTCTTTGGTATTGCAGGTGACTGCCCCGTTGGTCTCGTGGTCTTTAGCGCGACTGCTAAGCGTGGGGTCCGATTTCCGGGTTGGGCAAAGTGTTATTGGGTTTTTCCATTAGGAATTTCATAGTAACAGCCGGGAGTTTGGAAGTTGGCGGTGTGTTACACCCGTGGCTCCCGCAGACCAGGCGCACGTGGCCCTGCGCCTGGTCTGCGGGAGTGTCGGATTGCCGTCCCAAAGGACTATCAGAGTGAGGGAAAAGAGAGTGCACCTGTGTCTGCGCACACACTTGTGCACTATAATATCTCCCGCGCCGAAGGCTGGTCTCCGCTGAGATTGGTCGCCATGGCCGAAATTCAGTCTGGAGTACTATTACTATTATTGCTGATGAGCATAGCCCGGAGCCATTTATCTTCAAGGGGCTGTCTCCTTGTTAACATTTAAAAAGTTACTGTGATCCCAACAATCTTATCTGCGTTCGCATTTTATTTACCAAACATGTAAACAAACACTAGTTTTAGGAAAAACAACTGTAAAGCTTATAAATAAGGTTCAGTTTGCGCTACAACTTCATATTTTTTATGACTTTTTCAACCGTACTAGTCAGACTAAAATCAAATTTATTTACAATTGCATAAAGTTGATGTTTGTTTAAGTAGAAATTACATCAGTTGGAAACTATGTTATAAATATAGATGTTATAATAGGAGACCACCAGACTCGACCATGAACGGAACTCGACACTAGAATGGACTCTTTTAATAACGATACTTCTTCTATTTTCCCAATATTTTGCGTTAATATATATTTTTTCTCTATAATTTTAGTAAAGAGGAGAAAACGACTAAGAAAAAGGAAAATATCAAATACTATGAACGAACTCTGCTGTCGTTTGAAAATGACATCAAGGACAAAGCATTCAAGTCTTGCTTCCCGAAGTCAAAGGTCAAGAAACGGAGACAAATGCTGTGTGCTGTTACGAAGTATGCCTTATTACAATATTGCTCTTATTTTGTTATACGTTTTTATCCTTTGAGAAGCAGTTTTGCTCGGTTCCCGTTCGAGGGTATGGGTTATAACAGACACCCTCAGGTTACTGGAGGTCTTTTACAGATAATAGAGGTATGAGGAACAGCGTGTAAAGTTCACTCATCCTCCATAGAAAAGGGAGGATCCTCCGCCCAGACCGGTGTCGTGTCTGGTGGGCAACTGCCCGATGATTGATATTGGAAAGTTATATATATGCTGTTCGCGCGGTAAAACCTGCTTGCCCGATGCAGAATTTCACGTGACGTCAGTGTGATGCGTAGTTCGCATTGGCGATATAGATGTCGCCACAAGATGGTCTAAACAGACCAGGAGACATAATCGACTTCTGGAGGGGGGAGGTTGGAAGAACCAACGAAGGCCGCAATGGCCCGCGCACAACTATTCTCCTGAAGGACTAATTGCATAAACCAAACCCCCTAACATAGAATGTATAGGTGCCGGTGTAATTACAGGCCTCTACATTTCAGCTTTGTGTGTAGAATAGTAACTCATCTGCCAAGCCTGTTTTCCAACTATGTTGGGGTCGGCCTCCAGTCTAACCGGATGCAGCTGAATATCAGTATTTTACTTGGAGCGACTGCCTCTCTGACCTCCACAACCCAGTGACTGGGTAATACGATACCCCTTGCTCCTTGGAGTACTGGCTGTCAGACTTTTCGTGCTTTTGACGACCCGTAACGCCTGCTAAATCTGCACGGCCGGGACCAACAGCTTAACGTACTTTCCGAGGCACGTCGGTGTCTTGGTATGTTAAGATGGTCACCCATCCACGAACCAACGGTGTCAAGCGTAGCTTAACCTGATCGATCGACCCGCGGGGCTGGTATTACTTAGCCACAAGCCTCCCAGAAAATAAGGCTTACCTTACCTACTAAATCTAACAATAAGATTTCAATTTTCTTTTCAGGCGGCCAGCTCGCTACATAGATCCCATAACAAAACTGCCATACAGAAGCGTGGACGCGTTCCGGATCATTCGAGAAGCGTATTACCAACAGTTAGAGGCAAGAGGGGATAGGAACGACCCTCAATTGAAAGCCTGGCTTCAATGGAGACGGGCTGACCATGCCTCTACTTACGTACAGATCCATATTAAGTAAACTGTAGATTAGAATGTGCTGCTTCCATTATAGGTCGTAATCGGTAATCGTTATTCACGTATCTTTACAATATGCCCAAAAACTTTCCTGAGTGCCGCGAGCATGAAACTTTTATCGTAATTGTCGCCATGGACTTTTGCATTGGAATTTTATTAAAATCTCGTAAATTGACATTTGCTGTGGGATCAAAATCTATAATATTAGTAGTAGTGAGTGTGTATAGAATGTCGCCCATGGGCATGTGACTGCCTGTTTTTTTCTGAATATTTATGAAAAATTATCGAAAATTATCTTTAATAGAGGGGTCTATCTTTAATATTTTTCATGTTATTAAATTTATTTTGATTTTACGGACTTACAATTGTGGGTTTTAAATAAATACGTTTTTTTTTTTTTAATGTCTTTTCCGTTTTATTTTTCATAGTCAATAAATTTTAATAAAAAATTTTAGTTGGTCCAATAAAATAACTTATAAGCTTTTAGAAATAATAAACAGAATCGAAATCGAGCCAATAACGTCGGAGATGTAAAAAAACGCTACTCAAAAAATAAAGAATTGAATAACATGAAAAGTATTAAAGATAGACCCCCTTTTAAAGTAAATGTAATGGATATTCAGAAAAATACGCGGTCAGTCACATGCCCATGGGCGGCATTGTATTATTAATGTCGTCTTAATAAAAACGTTACTAAAAGGGGTAATTAAATTAGCTAGCAAAACTCCGCAGACGTAAAACGGTAAAACAAAAAAAAAGGTCGACGAGAGCTGGTAGTGTAGTTACTTGAAGTGTGAGTTGAGAAAATCAGTTTTTTTTGTTTGTTTTATCGTGTTTAGATATCTATATCCATCACGTCTGCGGAGTTGTCCTAGCAAATTTAATGTGACCCTGTATAAAGGCGCGGGCCCACCGCGGTGCACGGAGAGGCTTCGCACGTGTATTAAGCTTCGTTTTGTAAGAAAATGTATGTGGTTGTGTCCACTGCAACCCACGGAGAAGCTACGCATGAATTGACGTCATTGATACATGCGTGGCTTGCTCGAATAGGCGGTTACATAGCTCAACGCTGTCGACGTGGGTCTACGTTTCCACTGTAGTACACGAATATGACCCACGAATAGGTACAGCTCGCTTATCGCAGCGCAGTTTTCAGTCATGCGTGCGTAGCCTCTCCGTGCGCCCTGCCACGCTATACATAGTCGTGGATCATATTCGTGTACTCCAGTGGAAACGTAGACTCACGTTGTCAAACAAATTAATACACGCAGCTAAAATGCGCCGCGTGCCCGTGCACAGCATGCGCCGCGGTGGGCCCGCGCCTTTACTTTACGTCACAGCTGCGCATTATTTTGGTGTTCGCGATACTGGGCCAGGATTGAAAATTTGACGTCAGCCGACGGTACGGTTGTCCGCAATGAATATAACCTGAATTTAGATAGATACAATTAAGCCATTGAAAAAAGGGCACTAAGTATAGTGCTATAGTCCATTTGCGTTAAGAAAATAGTGAGTCACCCCTCAACCAATCTGGTCGCAAAAGACAACCGTTTCGTATGAGGATCTGCCCTGAATGTTCAGCTTTTTAATTTGTTGCGACCAGATTGGTCGCGGGGCGGGGGCTAGGCCGATGACTCACAATTTTCTTGACGCGAATGGACTATTAGTTGTGTACGGGTTGATTTAGCTTGTATTATTTTTTGTAAGATTTTTTTGTTAGGAAAACGTAGATAGATGTATTAGTGAAGTAATGACAAACCAATTTTTGTTTCAACAGTGCTTTACTATATTAATTTCAGAGTAAAATATTATTGATTCTTTAAGAAAATTATGTCGAACAATGCAGTAAAATATTGAACTTTAACTCTTTAATTTTATAGATGAATTCGACTCTCAATGAGAATAATAGCTCAATACATTGTAAATATTGCTTGTAAGAATTTTTATATCAATAAATTACGTTTGAGACGGCAAGTTTGTATGTTAATTTTAATGTTTTAGTAACCTACATAATTAGTAATATAATTAGGTAATTAAAGTCACAAATGAGAAAACAAAAGTAGACGAATTTTATTTAATGTAGAATAAATAGTTACAGTAAAATCTTAAAACTTAATAATTAGATTCAATAACTGTACAAAATTGTACAAAACTAGTAAATACAAATACAATAGCAAATTAAACCTAGCGAATCAAATGACAACAAAGTTTCTTATTTAGAAATTCCAAATATTTAAAACTCATTCAACATAGTACTAAATTAATGTCGTTTAGCATTCCAATAATAATTATTATTATTCTATGTCGTTAAGACACCATAGGCGCCGCGTTAAGAACCGAGTCGTCGGGACATAAATCATAGGTATTATTGTCTCCCTCGCACTTAGGGAGCCGCTGAAAATCGATAATACGCAAGGCGTTGCACAGTCTTATTGCTACTGACATGATTATATGGCCTGACGACTCAGTTCATAACGGGATTACTATAGTTTCTAAACATGTCTAAGAAAAAATCTGGACCAAGGTAACGTAAAAAATACTCAAAGAACACAATCTAACTAGCCCATTCGATACACTATGACTTAAAATACTTATCCCTACAATCAAACTGAGTATTAGCTACGTTTTTAGGTACTAGTAAATACTGTAATTACTAAGATTATGACTATGTTTCCTTCAAAGGACTGAAAGTTAAAAGACGATAATTCTTCCCTTAATTTAAAAACAACAGAATTTTGAGATAACTTGTCTTTTAACTTTCACAGTGGAAAATGAACTTTAATGACATAACCTAAAGGTCTACTGTAAATTTTGGATTTAATCTTAAGTCAGGCACACTATTCCTTCGTGGTCTTGTCTTCTTCAACTCTTTTAATGAGATAAGGCCGGATGCTTTTATATCCAACCTGGAATGATACTTTGAAGGATCAGTTGTTGGCAAATATGGATACTCGCTAAGATAAGTTTGTGCATTCTTCACCGTATGCTCTTTAGCGAAATCTGTCAACTGTGATTCTGCAAATTCGTACGAATTGATGTTGGTATCAGTAATGTTTTCCATAGATCTAAATGCTTCTAGAACTGCTTTCTTATGCGGTATTCCTCTCAAACTACCTTGCCGACTCAGTTTTCCTTCGGTC
This sequence comes from Agrochola circellaris, assembly GCA_914767755.1. Lineage (NCBI taxonomy): Eukaryota > Metazoa > Arthropoda > Insecta > Lepidoptera > Noctuidae > Agrochola > Agrochola circellaris. Next base: position 13,460,186 of record OU611859.1, read on the forward strand.
ACATCTGTGAATAAATCATCCACATTGAACTTCTCTGATATTTTAACTAGTTTTGTGGTTGAACCGCCTCCTTGACTTTCTTGCAATTCATTCCATATCTTCGATATTTCTGTTGACGGCATTGAATGAGACTTAATGTTTTTTTTTACTCTCTTCTGTGGCCTTTCTATTTCAAGAGATTCTGTCGACTGCTTTTGCAGAAGTTGTTCACATTCATTCAGTTTTCTTGGCTTTTTGACTTCTCTGAGCTCTTCTATAGATTGGAAGTATTCTTTTGCTAATTTGAATCTATTTTTATATGCTATGTGAGCTGGTTCCGTTTCTCTTTCAGGAGATGACTCGCTTGATTTGTCTGGATTGCATTCAATGATCTCTAGTTCAATATCAGAAAGGCTTAGATAAGTTGTTTCTTTGTTATCATTTGGCAGTATTTCAACGTCAAAGGAGCCGGATGTTCTTGTGTCTATGCTAAGATTGCTACATGTTTCTGAATCCTTGCTTATCCATAGATTTGTAGGGGTTACGCCCGGAGTATTCCTTTTTGATTCACAGTTCGAAACACTCCCTTGTTCTGCACCACGTCTTTGCACAGCATCTGCGAAAAAAAATCGTTGTTTTAACATGTTTATTTACGTTTCCTCTTAATACTTAAATAAACTTTTCTTAACTATACCCACCTAAAGTTATGCTGTAAGATGGTGACAATTTCTGTGAATCTGCAGAACTTGTCCTAAACACCCGCTTGGCTGTTTTAGGAGCTGCAGCAGTCTTGGTAACACTTTCATAAAGCGATATAAAGCTCTTTACATTAATCTTAGGCAATTCTTCGCATGACTTGTATTTATCTAAACCGTCGTCAGTTGTGTCGTTTGGAAGTTTATTGAAAATGTCCATCTCTGATTTGCTGAACGACTTCTTTCGTAGAATTTCAACTTTGCCACTTGGTTGACTTTCCTTGTTGAATTCTTTTAATGCCATCCTAACCTGTTCTTTTGGTTTTGGTGCTACAATTTGTTCTTGTACAGGTTTTACATAAATAGTTTCATCGAAGGTCTTACTATTCGTACTGCTATGAACCATTCTAGCTCTTTTATTTTTCAAATTTACAGTTTCTGTTATATTTACATTAGTGGCTTCGTTGATTCTGTTTTCCAGAATTTCAGAATGCGTGTCTTTCACTGGTTCTTCAAATGAAACTACGCTTTTATCACTTTCTCTTTTTTGGCTTACATTTTGTAAAGATTGACTTTTTCGTCTTGCCCAGGGTAACTCTTCCGTGTTAGACATATTATGGAACAAAGATATTCGACTAGATACAAGACCACTCTCATGGCATTCACCAGTAATATCGGCTGTTGGAATATCGAAAGTAGCTGGTTTTCCTAAGAATGTGTCAATTTTATTTAATATTTGCTGCCTGGATGTCCCGAAAAATCTTTTAGGACTTGTTTCAAATGCTTTGAAAACTTCTTCTGGCAATTCTTGTTTTACTGGCGGTTGCTCATCACTTGAAGTAGAGTCGTTACAGTAATGTTTTTCTACGTTTACTTCGACCGGTCTCTCAATTTTAGTAGGATTTGGTGATAAGCTCAATGTGCTTCCTTTATATTTAGGAGATTTCATTCTTAACGCAATAGCGTCAGCTTCTTCCTGGCCTGTTTCTAATTTGTCATCCCAATATTTCTTCCATCTTCCAACTAATTTTTCATCTGAATTTACATGTAACAAAGTATCTTGGATTTGCTTGTTGGTTGAATGGACAGGTTCATGTATTTTAATTTCTGACTCTTTGTCATCAACCTGATTAACACTTTTAACTTGACTGTAATCCCCTGCACTAAGGAAATTCTTAACTATCTGTTTGCCCTTTCGCTTGGTTAATGAATCATGTTTTAATTGTTTAGAAGAAATACGCTTTTTCTTTGGGAGTATCGAAGTCTCTGCCGATTTAGCCTCTATTTGTCGGATTCTCTCATCCCAGTATTTCTTTTTTTCAAGCACTATATTACTACGGCTTGTTTCACCGAATTGCGTTTCGTCTTTATTTTCTTTGATGTATTCGAAGGGTTGCTCACTTTCAATGCGAAGGGGTTGACTTACTGAAACAGATTCAGTGACATTTGTCTGAACCTCAGAAATCGTTCCTTCTAATTGTTCAACGTGTCTTTTCACATCTGTTACTTCAGATGCAGAATCGACACTAGTGTCCTTGGTTTGTTTAACGTATTCCTCTTCCATGCTATGAAGCCTATTTAATTCATCTGCAATGGTAATAGAACTGGTTTCTGAATTAGGAAAGTATTCTTGGTACATGTCGTTTAGTTCAGCAAATGCCACTGATACACTCTCAGTTTCACAGTCATTCTGTTTCGTACATATTTCAGTCCTGGAAAGGTCTTTTGTGCCTGATGATATGCTTCTGTCACTTTCTTCAATGATAGGTGTAAACATTGGTCGTTTGGTTTCCCATTTATAAGGTTTCGGTTCTTCTTGAGATTTAGTAGGTTCGATGTTTAATTCGTTGCACGTTTGCCATATTTCTCTTTCAGCTGGTCCCATGTTTGTTATTTCCTCTTCCTTTAACCCGAAATTGACGTCACTAGGAGAAAACTTCTGTTTACTAAGGGTCTCGGACAGTGTTGTACTTTCGTTATTATTGCTATCTGGCGAAGTGTTATTATCATCGATACTTACGTACGCAGAATCCCATATATCTTTCCTGGGTGTAAGATTTCTGTCCGAGTCAATCTGATAAGGTTCGAATTGATTGTCACTTGTAGTTGACGCATTAGAATTGTCTAAAGTAGTTTCTGTTAAGTTGGAATCCAAACTATGAAATGTAGATGATACCGCCGAAATATTTTCCCTTTTGCTATCTTTGGCCAATGTCATGTTATTTTGCAAAGGCGTTAAAAATTCAGATTTTGGGGTTTCTTCCGATTTTTCCCCTTGTCTTTTATTAGTTTGTAACTTTTTCTTGCATTTTTCATTACCTGGTAATACTATAGCTTTTATTTCTGGCTCCGGTGACCGAGCTCTTAGAATAGGAGGTAAAGAAACGGGTGCTCCAATGATGAAATCTGTCATAGGTTGCGACTGCCCAAAATTACCAGATTGGTGGTGATGCATAAAGAATGGATTCACGAATTCATTGCCAAGAGCCTCTTCATTTAACATTTCAGATTTCGGGTCTAAGAACACAGATTCATCGCGATTAACTTTTTCGCCTGAAATGATTTTGAAAACCGGTGTCGTTGGCCTTTCAAATGCAGTAGTATCTGGTTTTACTAAACCTATATCTTCTGTCTCCATAAATGGGTTCTTATTGATTGGTGACGGTGTTAGATTAGGATCGATTATAATAGTAATTGAACTATCTGTTGTTTCCTCATTTTGCGAGTTATTTGTTTCATATTCTGAAGTCACAAATGGTCCCAAATTCTTAGAAGCAATGTAATTTTCTTCAAACATTTCATTTAGGAAAGGATTATTTGTACTTGAAGGCGTCATCCTGTCAACAGAAACGTTATCTTCTTGATCGTCGTATGATACATTAAATCCGTCTAAGCTATCAGGAGTATTTTTTCTAGTGGATTCCATCAAAGGTATATTTATCGTCACATCCTCAATCTCACTCCTAGAATTATTCGGTTCACTATCGTAATAACTTGTCGACTTTTCTGCTCTCAGTGACACTGAAATGTTTTCAGGAACGATGAACTTTTCTCGCAATTCTGATATTATGTACGGTTTTAAGTTTGTTTCCGTGAGAGTTGAATTAACAATATCGGGAATGTCTTGTTGGCTTCTTGATCGAATGTAATTTTCTTTTTTAGCAAAATGTAATTGTTTTTCAGCGATGAGATCGTTAAATATTTTACAAACGCGATACATGGCTAAGATTTTATAAGCTGCTTTGTTAAATCTTTTGCCTTTTTTCCCCACTGTTTCCTCTTCACTGTTTTCAACGTCAGAATATGTTTCGCTATCAAAATTCGGGATATCATTTTCGGTATCGGTTGTCATTAAAATCTTAGCTTCATCGTCACTTATTTTCTCTAAACTACCGTTTTCTTTTAGCAGCATTTTCTCAGTAACGAAATCAACTATACGTAGGACAACTTTTCTGTCAGTTTTGATGTCAACTATATCTATTTCTTCACCGTCTTCTAAATTAAAACTGTCTTTTTCTAGGATACTTAATATGTTGTTGGAAGCTGTTATGGTAAATGGTGAACCAACAATGCTCTGACCTCTGCTTGTAATTGAGACCAGGTATTTGCCTTCTATGTTTAACACGTAACCTATTTTGGCGTGATCTGTTCGGGCTTCTACGTCAATCTCAATATCATATTTCGTTTTCGGTATATAGTAAGTTTTGTTCATGTCGTTCTTTCCGTAAGATCTCAAATACGTCGCTCCTTGTGTTATCGGCAAAACATTTTCAGTGAAAGTCTGCTTTGATTGAAGGCCCAAGAGTTTTTGTCGAATCATCTGTGCTTTGCCCAGAATTGGTGGTAGGACTGTCATGCCGTAAGTATCTCCGGGCCCTCTGATTAGAATAGTTATTTCGCCAGGGTCCAATGCTTGTTGTGCTGTCGGGTATATCTTGAAGTGTGCTTTATGGTTCACTTGAGCTGCTGATAATCCTGAACCTTTAGCAACGTAGTCGAGAGTAAACTGTGTAGTTTCTGGAGAAGTTCTTTGAGAGACAGGTTTTGAAACAGGAGGCGTTAGTTTCGAAAGTGCTTGGCGGATGCGGTCTAAGTAAGTAGCGAGTTTCCATTCCTGGTGTCTGCTTAACGAGTCGTTTGACTCCAGCTCTTGGCGGGAGAAGACCTGGAAATGAGAAATTCTTATTGAGTTGGCTGTGTAAGTTCGTTGTAAGATATACAAAACGATATCATGATTATATCTTCAAAGAATTTGAAGGAAATACAATTGACAGATTTTTTTAATTTCACAATATATATTTTTTTCGCATTTAATACATGCGATAGGCTAGCCTTCTGCAGACAGTCACGTTTAAGCTAAGTTTTAACTTTGGGACCACCAACTAGAATCTTCTAAATACCTACTAACCACAAAAGAGTCTTTTAATCTTGTGTGGGTCACAAAACAGAATCAGGAGACAAAAAAGTGACTCACAGGTTCAACGCCAAGATAATGATCCGCGATCGCCTGCGCATGCTTCAGCGACAATCTCGTGGGGGGGTGTCCCGCACATGCGCCGGGTAGTGCCGCGTCTAACACGCCACATAACACCCAGCCGTGTCGCCACACAGTGTCTAGGTGTTCCACTCTCACGGGACCAGCTTCGGCCAGCCATTGTAGGACGGACTGCTTTTGTTCCTCGCTTGAGAAGACTACTGTGGAAGAGAGTGGGGTTATAGTAGGCTTAATGAAATATAGTTTTGGGGAAATGGATTGCGGTGACGAATCTAAGGAGTTTGACGGCAATAGTCGGTAACCTAATTGGCCACTTAGATTATGCTTTCAATAATTGATGGTTGAACAAGTGTTTTTTTTTTGGGATAATGGGCCGCGTTAAACAATTATCTCCGCATTTTTGCTAGTTATATTTTGTTGTTGCTTATAAATATATTAACACCGAAAACTATTTTACTTATCAACCTAAATAATATCCTTCGAAATTGATGAGTATGGTTAAAACAAAGTCGTCAATCGATTATGTAAATTCTTCATAACGTTCTAAGTTTATCGAATAAACAAGAATTGAATAGATATAGGTAATAAGAACCAGTTTAGTAGTTCGGTCAGTAACTATCGGTAAAAGAAAATGATTAGTTAGATACCTAGTTGTGCTGACACGGAAGTTGGAAGATTACCAATCCGCTTCATTAACACAAGGCGATTTTTTCAAGTCAGCTATGACTTATAGCGAAGGTAAGTAAATCCCGTGAGGAAACCAAGATGGTCTTAATCACAATATAAACTTGACATCTTGCTTTAGCAATGCCGCCTGTCCAAGAAAAGAAGCGAGAAGAGATGAGAACAAATTGATTTATCATTTTTAAGAATGGAATGAATAATGGAGATAAGTTAAAAATCCTTATAAAATAGGAATTATTTTTAAAACACAGTTCTTCTTCTGTCTGGTCACCCGGTCGTGCACTTCAACACGAAAACTTTTAATATCTCTATTAGAATATAGGTATTTTTCTGTACCTATATCCTATTTAGAGCAATATTTGTATATCTATACATATTATAAAACAAAGTCGCTTTTCGCGTTTGTCTGTATGTCCGCGTTGTTCTTCTAAACTACGCAACAGATTTTGATGAGGTTTTCACCATCGTTTAGAGAATTAATTCCGGTAGGTTTGTGTGTATAATACGTATACATATTAAACTTACGTTTACCTAAGAAATCTCGATGTTTTGTCTAGTCGTAAAAACCGTGGCGAAGCAGGAGCGGGCCGCAAGTATTTAATATACTTATTTGTAATTACGTCTCGAAAACGGCTCTAACGATTTCGATGAAAGTTGCAATATGGGGTTTACGGGGTTAAAAAATCGATCTAGCTAGGTTACCTGGACGATAATATGTTTATTTATTTTCACCCGAGTAGAGCTCGGTCGACCAGCCGTGCTATTCTGTAAACATCTCACCGTGATAACTTGGGTGAAGTGAGCTTGATGTGAGCTATCATTGCACCTAAAGCTAGGGATTGACACTAGGGACAGCTCACTTCACCCAAGTTATCACGGTGAGATGTTTACAGAATAGCACGGCAGGTACCTATTATGTATTAATGTAAAATTGTTTTGCATGCCCTAAATAGGCAAAATATGGACTGTACATTAAACTACCAACTTTTACAACTGGTAACACCTGTATTTTCTGCAAATAGGTAAATGATTCTTATAATATTTTTACCATAAATAGTGGCTTTTAAAAATGTATAAGGTAACATACCAATCGGACAAAATAAATGACCACCCACTTTTTTCATCAAGAATTAAACTCAAAATACTGTTTTACACTGAAGTAAAAATAAAAGACACCACTTTTATAACAACATGAGTTCGAATAAAGTCCGTTATCTTTTGAAATTACTACGTTTTGAGGCGTGCACAGACGAAAGTCTTTATTTATTTGACAGTAGGTACGCAGAGATTAGACAAAAAGTGGCTATAAAGTAAGTGAAATTGTGTTATAAAAACAATTTTATGAACACAAGATAATGATCGAGCCAAAGGTTAACGGTTGTGCATGTGAATTGTTGGTAAAAGTGCGCGTAAAGCTGTGTGCACATTGAAAGTGATGGATTGCAGAGAAACTGACCGCTTTGAGATATTATGGAGGAAGATAAGCGGATTAGAGAGCCATGGAGGTAAGTGAGAATTAATTCATTAGATAGTAGGTACATGACCTAGTAGTAGGTACTTAGTGGTTAACTGAGTTTTATTTTAAGTGTGCATAGAAAAAGGTACCCAATTTGTGACGCGGCCAGTCGGCTACAGGCCGAGTTCCAAACGCCGTTCCTTTTTCCAAAATTTCGGCCCAAATATTCGGAGTAAAAATATCAGTCTAATTATTTAAAATGTTAAATTACAGGTATCTACGGAATTTTGTACTTTTTGTGACTTTACCGAGTCCTATTATGAAAAAAGCAAGGGATTAAAATTAAGACCAAAAGGAGCTCAGCACGTACCCAACACAGGTAGGTTTGGTCCGTGACGTGCATAGGTAGATACTTATGTTCTTAGGCCTTTATAAACCGAGGCTCCTTTGCTCTACGATGGCAACCAAAAATGTGAAAAGAAAGTCATCTAAAGAAGACCTTAGCTGTCCCAGTCGTTGTATCCTCCTCCTAAATTTCGCTTTCAAATGATACTAGGTCACGATAAAGCTCTGTACTAAATTCTTTGTACAATAAATAAACACATGGCAACTACTTATTTAGGTAAATTTTAGTTTTTGTGAATCTAAGATCTCTGAGAAATATTCTCACGATTTTTTTCCGAATAATAAAACAATAGGTGATAAAGTGATAAATGTCGGAAACTAGCTGTGGTTGAAATTTTTATTTTCATAGCTAACATTTTATTGTTTATTCATTGCAAGGCAAAACATTAAAATAATTTGATACCTTGTTATAAAATATTTTTAAAAATTCACGCCACCAGTTGGCGCCACTTTGACAAGAGGTCTTCCATTTCGACAATGAATCTACAATATATGATGACGTTTATCATTCGTTGAATTCATTCCTTCATCATTCAATCACTACTAAAAAAAATAGGCGCTTTGAAACTTTTCACAGGTGGGCGGACCTGATGTCTCAGAGCTGCCACCTTGTCATTACAGAAAACCCTCAATACCAAAAACCCATCTAGGAATCCTAGCTAAGAGACATTATAGAGAGACAATAACATAATTTTCTATACTAGAGCCTTAGAAGGGCCATATCTTATATCTAGGGGCAAGTTTCACAGATCGAACTTTGACTTTACTAAGTAAAGTCGGTCAGCGTTCCATACGAATATGAACCTAAAGCTTATGCCTATAATGTTCCTATTTGTTTAAGCGAATTTGAGCCAGCGTTTAATTTGAAAATGAACATTATTTTTATGCGAATAAAGTGCACATTCGTATGCGACGCTTACTTAGCAAAGTCAAGTCAAAGGGCCGCTTTGAATCAAGCCCTAGGATATTTTTTTTGCTAACTCGGCCTGCTCTTGACCTCGATCTCGCCTGATGGCAAGTGATGGATGAGGTCTATGATGGAACGAGCTTGCCCAGAAGATGCTTGTTCACTCTTGCTTTGAAGGGTTATATGTGGAAGGGAACGCAGACGGTGGCAGAGAGTTCCACACTTTGGTTGTACGCATAATTGAATTGATTGAATGAGTACCCTGGAATCTCGGAGGGAGCTCTTGGATATGAGATTCGCATATAAACTGCTCAATAACACCATTGACTGTCCACAATTGGTATGTAGGTTCAATCTCAGACTACCCCGTAGACCATCTCGCAAACCTATAACACCCTTAGCTCCACCTCCTCGCCGTACAGTGTTTGGTGCTAATTCGCCTATACCTCGCATGTGCAAACTTGTAAACGAACGCAGCGACCTGGTTGACATCCACGCAGACTCAGTATCGACGTTTGCCAGACGTAATTAGTATTAGTTTTTAATATTACTATCTAGAATTTAATTCTTTAAAATTAAAGTTATAGTCACAAAGAGCATTTTGCATGCGGTGTTTGCCTGTAATTGGTTGTGCAGTTAGATTTAAGACACTGTTACTTATATGTTCCTATCTGTTTATTATCTGTAACAACTGTTGGTGAACCTTAATTAAATAAATAAATAAATAATAAATGTGGAGGAGAAGCGCTGAGTACGACTGGACGGGGTACGGGGTGACACTGAAAGTTCTTAGAAAATCAAAAACTAAACAAACCAGCAAGTTACATATTAGTTTTATTATATCTTTAATTTGCCGCCAAATCGAAAACAAATGACAAATGAATAAAATACATACACAATAATATTGGCAAAGAGTTCCATTTTCAAAATTTGAACTTATTTTTTTATTATAATGTTTACAAGTGGCCAGTTCTAAAAACTTTCAGTGTCGCCCTCGTATCAACCAAGTGCGGATGGTACCCTGCAGTACCGAGGATAGATTTTAATCCTTCGTGTTCTAGCAACAGTGATCTCTATCGCAGCTTGTAAACATGTTTTACAGTTCTAACAGAAACGTTCCACGTAAAATGTAGAACGGGAACGAGACTCGACTTCAAGACTCAACAAAATACTGATCTTCACGATTTGTGTTTTTCAATCATTGAACTTAATACGTAAGTGCAGGTATACTTACTAGCTCTAAAAGCCGAGTCGATATGCTTCAGTAACTTGAAGAGGAAGCTCTGCTGACCCCAGAAGAGCGTGAGCAGTGTTGCCGGCGCGAGGTACCTCAGCGTGGTCAGTATGGCGTCCAGGGCCACAGACCACATGCCTCGGTTCGCTTCGAATTCGGGAAACTCCGGTATCGTGAACAACCCTGGAAGGTAGAAAAGGATTTGTTGTTCATTTTGGTGAAGAAAAGGTGATCAACGTATATGGCCACTTCAGACAAGTAGCCAGGGTAACATAAAAAAAAGACATGCATCAAAATATTTCCGTATCTCTGGCAAAGAGTAACGTAACGTGCTCAAGAGGCTGAATATGACCATCCATTCGCACTAGTGGTTGTGGCTGGTAGTGTCTATCATACCTACCTAGGAATAATAAACTTGTCATTCCAAGTTTCCAAGGTTGCGTGTGACGCAACATGATTCATCTCTAGCTCCAAAATGGTTATTAAAATGTTTGGTAAACAATAATTTAATCTCTGTAATGCGAGCCTTGATTTCCATTTTCTAGAGGAACCAATAATAAATAAATTAGGGAAGGTTGGTTTTTCTTTCTTTCATTTCCAGCAGAAGCTAATTTACTTGGAAATCCTTTCATTATCTCTTAGTTACTTTCTTGAAGAAAAACATCGTGAGGAAACCGGCATGCCTGAGAGATATTTCTCGACGGAATGTGAAGCCAAGTTAGAGGCCCATGGGCGGCTTCAAATCTCTGACACCAGGTTAGTCACTAACCACACGAAAAGAAGAAGAAGAAGACTGTTTATTCAACTTGAATAGTAGGTTTAAAAACACGACTATTCCAATTACTGCTAAATAGTCTTCACTTTTGAACAAATTCTACTCCAAGTCTCCTTGAAATCTTCCCACAAAGAATTACAAGAAAACTATCGAAGCACCTAGAAAAAAAAATGTCCTTAATACTGACCAATGCTTCGCGGGTGCTCCTCTCGAAATACATTTTGTTTGTAGCGTTTCACTATTTCCTCGACACTGTCTGACATTTTTTCTCTATGTCTGAGACTCCATTATTTGTGTTACAAAAATGCTATGAAAAGTATATATTTTTGATAGATGTTTTATTCAGGTTTTCAGTATGTGTGTTGATCTTTGGTCGCATAATATAGGCTTTCAGTAGGTACTATTATTGCTAACTATTAACTAATTTACGTAACTACGTTTAGGTAAAGTTTCGGGGTCACAATGGACTCAAACGTCCACCATTTTCTTTACAAGAGGATACTATTTGCATTTGAGAAAAATCCAAAGAGTATCGAAAAGCGGGTTTAGAATATCGTGGTACCTAGTAAGTATTAGGTTAATGTTGGGTTTATTCTTCAAAACATCTAAGATATCTTAAAATAACTTACAACTATAGCATTCATTAAATATCTGATATTCACAGATCATACCAACCTTTTATTCCTATAGAATAAAATAATGACCTACCTATAAAATTCGTTAATAAGACCATTAGCAGAATCCCTATCAATTTTCGGCGAAGCAATTGAATTTTAAGATAATCAGCCTTATCAATCAATCTACCTATCTATCATCTATTATGTTAATTCGGTAATTGGATCCATAGATAATTGAATCCCCTTACCTACTTATCGAATTCCCCTAATGATTTAAAAAAATGATTAATTTGTTTTATTTTCGTTAACAGATAGAAGAGACCTCACCTTTATTTTTCACGAAAGAGTTATCAAGATGAGGCACATAATGTAGGTGTGTTAGAAGTGAAGTCATGGTTACTGATAACGTGGTCTTAGATATTGTAGTAGGTAAGCATAGTAGATGAGTAACTGTAGATAAGTTACATCATTGGTGAAAAATCACTTTTTCCACTGTACACGGAAACTTGGGATTTAAAAGCTGTAATAGTCCTATTCTAACCCAGACTTTGGGTTGGATAGTACCTATACTTACCTATACTACATTTGAAATAAGAAAGACATTAAACAAACCTTTTTTGCAGCCCTTTCAATCGATTCTGACTTCTATACCGTAGGTTAAGGATGGCATTAAAAGCAAAAAATTGGTTACAATACCAACTGTTTACTGCAGCTGCTATTTGTCATGCCACCAACGCAATAGAAGTCAAAATCGGTTGAACGGACTGTCAAAAAGGTTTAGTTAAATGTCAAATCTTAAGCTTCGTTCAGACCAGCGCGACTCGACACCGGTTATTGTTATACCGTCAAGTTTTCTTAGAAATTGTATTGTTCGTGTCGCGGCGCGGCGTCGCGTCGCGCTGGTCTGTACGAGCTTTTATTTCAAATGTAGTAAAGGTACCTAAGAGGTCGTGAGCGCTTACCCCACATCTAATAAGACTAACTAAGATAGTGGAATACATATTTCTAGGAAAAAAAACTTATAAATTGATGTACTGGGATCCTTGTCTGTCTATGTTCAGCAGTTTATTAGGTTACCTACGCTGATGACCTACAATCTAGAGATTCTAGATCATAATTGTCTACAACATTGATCTAGGCATTTCCAATTGAAATGGAAAAACAATATCAGCAGGCAATTGATTTGTAACGTGTTGCAATAATGTAAAATCAAATAGGTACCTACATACATTCAATGTAGAATAAACTTCATGGATTATAATCGCGTTATACCTAGTTATGTGCGAAGGTCATGCTTACGGCTGAAGGATGCAGTTCTAATCGAATTTATAAAAGTATATGGAACAATTCTAGAAGTGCCTATGTAACCGCTGAAGATAGGAGCATCAGTCTATTCAGAGCGTTTATCCTAAAAGTTGGCAACGTCGCAAATAGCTGTCAAAAATTTACCTGTTTTGTTTATTTTGGCAATACTACTGTATGGAAATATGAAATGAGGCTAGCTAGCGAACTAGAATATTAAGAATAAATTGCAATTAATTTGATTTTGTACCCGTTTAAGGTGTAAAAAAGGCATTTGGAAAGTTTCCATATACTTCTTTTACATCTAAAACTAAATATTCGGTGTTACGATATTAATTATTGCATTTTATAATCAATATTCAAGTTCGCTAGTTAGCCACATTTCTTATTTCCATACAGTAATATTGCTAAATTAATCAAAACAATGAAATATTTGACATCTGCAGTGCTATTCTGTAACCATCTCACCGTGAAAACTTAGGTGAAGTGAGCGTGGAGTGAGCTGTCATTCCACAGGGATTGACACTATTGACAGCTCACTTCACCCAAGTTTTCACGGTGAGATGTTTACAGAATCGCATGGCTGTTTGCGACGTTGCCCACTTTCAGAATAAACGCTCTTAACACTATTTGTATCTTAATTATTGAGCAAAATATAGATACTTACATAAATAATCTGAACTGATATAAAATTTAAAGATTATTAGGGTAAATCCTTGTGCAGACTAGTGCGACGCGACACCGGTAATTGTTCTACCGTGAAGTTTTCTTAGAAATTGTATTGTTAGACTCGCGTGGCGCTGTAGCGTCGCGCTAGTCTGCACGAGGCTTAACTCTTAGCGATTAGGTACCTACGTGAGCTGCTGAAACGCAATGTATCGAATCAATTTAGATGATAATTAGGTATGTTAAAGCAACATTGTAAATCTTTTTGCAGTTTATTGTTATACCGTGAAGTTTTCTTTAGAAATTGTATTGTTCGAGTTGCGTCGCGCCGTCGCGTCGCGCTAGTCTGCACGAGGCTTAAATCGACTTTGGTTGATGACTGTAGGTACCTATATAGTATCTAGAAACAAGCATAATCGCGATTAGAAAAATTAAAGAAATAAACACAGGCTTTAGATACATTTTACACATTGAGAAAGTATTATTGGAAACTAAACCCCTGAAAGCGGCGGGGCTGAAAACTTAGCTATTCAAAAAATTACGAGTATGCAAGATTTTGTCTTTGCAACTATTTCCTGGCGAGAGTTTTGGCGATTTTTCCGGAAAAACCATTTGAATATTCGGATATATCTAGCATTATATTCTATGCCGGAAACGAAAATTTTAGGACTATACTTTCGAAAGCTGATCATCGTAGGATGATTTTATTCAACTTCAAAATTACAAATACAAATCACATAGCCTCGCACAAACCACGCGTTCCGATAATAACAAAATTAATTTTATAAACACAATACTGTTATCTACTTACTAATAATCTGTTTTATCACTATTTGCATTTTTATCACTGGCAATATCACAGACGAAATTACGGTCCGGTATCAAACGCGACGCGCGGTGACCATTACTATTCAACGTTTTTTATTAGCCATCTCTGTAAATATCATATTATCTTATCTTGGCTATGAGTGTATGTCTAGTACTTTGTCATCTAAGCTGGTGTTAGTAAATTCGAGTGTGAGTTTGTTTGTAAGCGGCTAACTTGGAAACTGCTGGATTTTTGAAAATGGATATTGTTCTATGCTCTTTGAAAGTTTCAAGAGGTTTACGTAAGAAATAATTTATGCTAACCTTGTCAGTTACCTACTCACTGAAAATACTTTAAATAATTTGTTGGAAATTCTTTATAAAATTTAAATTTAAATCATATAGATAGGTACTTATTTACTGTATGAAAATGGATCATGGAATTTACTTCAATTAAATACCTTTTCGTAACTAACTTTATTTTTTCACTTTTTTCGGATGGGACTATAAATATAATTTTAATTAATTTAAATAAAACAAAACGTAAAAGCAACACCGTGGGACCACTTAGTATAACGATAAAACAAAGCATATAAATGAATCAACGATAATGGTGTATTTTTAATCAGTAAATAAACACGGAACAAGTACCTCAAGAGTTAATGAGATAGGATAATCTAAAGAAGAATGTATCGCTTTATAACGTAATTTTAAAAAGTAGTGTTTTTAGAATTGATTTTAAATGATATTGCCGATAGCTCGATAGTTTCTCGTGTCGTTAACATTATTTTTAAATCTTAAATAAATAATAATAATAATACAATTTTATTTGTACATTTGGAAAACATACATAAGTACACAGGATTAAAAATATATTGTACAATAGAGTCACATAATGCAGCGCTCGGCGACTATAGTACCTACCGGGCCGGTAACAGATGTCGTCATCGTGTTCACGGGATTTTGTTTTGAAACTGGTTAGATATGAACTCCTTTGATGGTACGTTCCAGCTCCTTTGACTTCGTTCACATGGTCCACATTCATAGCAATACTAACATTTGGTAATAGATCCTATCTATTACCAAATGTTTCTACCTAATGGAACCTTTTTGGATTACATCACCCAAAGATTAGTGAGCAAGAGAGTAATCTTTATCCGCCTATATTTTACATCCGACGTTTGCATGCACATAATTTATTTCGACACCTAGGTACTCATCGCTGCAAAATATCTCATACTGCAACAGGCACTTACGATCTTCTCTCTTTAAAATGCATACAAAAAGGAAATAAACACCAACCAAAAGGTCGTAACCGACAGTTTTCACAAGATACGATTTTCCATGCATTTTACAAGTTTGATGTAGTATGTGATAGTGATGTTTGTGTATTATCTCGCCGACAAAACCTGTCAGATAAGATAAGAGATAAATTTATTCATTAACCGTGTGTTTACTCGTATGATTGTATTCATTTTGGATTATTAATATCCTGCTCCTTAATTGCGTAACGCGGACGCTATCAAAATAATTAAAATCCTAATGTACAATGACTAATGTTATGAATCCGAAAGTGAGTTTGTTTGTTACGCTTTCACGCTAAAACGGCTGAACGGATTTGGATGAAATTTGGCACATGGGTAGATTATAACCTGGGTTAGGATATAGGATACTTTTATCTCGATATATCCACGGGATCGAGACTAATGGAGGTGAAACCGCGGGACGCAGCTAGTACGTAATAAAAGATAGACCACTGTTCAAGATTGTGAACATTATTTATAAATATAAAATAAGGATATTCTGCTTTCATTGCGAGTGATTTATTATATAAATATTTAAGTACCAAGTAGGTATAATCGGAACCTAGCTTTATTTAATCACGACATACTTTGATCCGGAGGTACTTATCAAAACAAGATATTTTGAGAAGTTATGATGAATGAATTATGGTTTTGTAGAGCTGAAAATTATGAATCCGAAACTTACAGTAGAAAATAGGTACCTTATTTCACTACAGTTTTAGGTACCAATTTCAGCAGTAATTATATTTACGTGTAGAGTTCAGTCTGTTAACTTGAATTACAAAACTAAAACAATAATTGTATAGTCATTGTTTTGAACATTTATTTTTCATTCGTTCATTTGGTTCGTAATTTTCATTCCGAAAATTTTTGAACATTACCCGAGACCGAAGCAATGGACACTGCCATTATTTTCAACTTAACCACGTAAAACAAAGGTTCTACAAAATGAAGTTCACACCCAAATCTTTGACCCACATCCCACATTAGCATTAGCATACAAATAACCAAATATGACACCGCCCTTGATCCAGAATTCTACTTCACAACGTATTAAATACACACAGAATACTGAGAAATTCTCAAACATTGTGGATTGTGGGTGTAATACAATATTATCTACATAGTTTTATCTATATATCAATTGTTTCGACAGATTCGAACGGTGAAATAATTATAAATGACACCTATTGTATTGTTTATACAATTTATTGGTCGTCACTTGATAGTGAATTTAATTTTAATGCATGCTGTAGAAAGTAGTGCTCGGCATATGGTGACCAAACACACCTTTCTCGTATTGATAGGATATGGTTTATATGGTAAAAGTTATAAGTATTATAAGGTAAATAATTATATTAAATAACTAACACTTAGTTACTAGAACTGCCATGCGATTCTGTAAACATCTCACCGTGAAAACTTGGGTGAAGTGAGCTGTCAATAGTGTCAATCCCTGTGGAATGACAGCTCACTCCACGCTCACTTCACCTAAGTTTTCAAGGTGAGATGGTTACAGAATAGCATTGCTGGTATAAAAAGGTAAACTATATAACTAACTTATTGGTGAAATGTATGGTAAAATGGTAATTCAATTCAAATTCAAAATTCAAAAGTCATTTATTCAAACTAGGCTGATAATCAGCACTTTTCGAACGTCAAAATTACATAAGACAGTCCCCCAAAACGCCCACCCTTCACCACTTCCTAGTGCGTTAGCTGGGAAGAAGAAGTGGCGCAACAAACTCCCCAGCAGCACAGCTGTCTGTTCAGTTAGAAAGAAATTGTATATAAATAATGGTAATGGTTTTGAATCGTGGTGTCTCTAATGAGATCTGAACGCGAACTGGCCCACATTTAGGTGAACGAGCGAATGTGCATATTAGCGTTCGATGCAGTTACGCATTTTCGCTAAGTGTTCGATTAACTCGAACACTTGCTCTAACCTGTCCTTTTGTGAGGTTTAAGAGCGTGTATAGGTACAGAAAGTGGGCAACGTCGCAAATAGCTGTCAAATCTTTAAGTTTGTCGGCGTAATTAATTTATATACCCATGCCAAATTACAGCTTTCTAATATTAACCGTCTCTGAGCTAAGCCGCAGACAGACAGACAGACAGATAGATAGACAGACAGACAGACAGATGGACATGACGAAACTATAAGGGTTTCTTATTTACTACGGAACCCTAAAAAGGTATTTGGAAAGTTTCCTGTTTATAACACTGCGAACAATACAGTGAAGCATGCCAAACCTACACCTCCGCTCGCTGCATACACGCACATATTTACAACCATTTACAATCAAACTACACCTCACTAAGTGCACACGTTTTCGAAACCGGCCTCACATTACCGTTGACAGCGCTAAGTCTTGGTTCTTTATTTGGTTTGAAGTCCTCAACTCCGTGCGTATTTTGAGTATGGCTGTCTTCCCGCGAAAAAGCCCAGGGGTTAAGTAGTTTTATCTATAAAATCGGAGAATGAATCAGAATCGAAGTTATGTAGTCTCAAAAGTGATTCTATTTGTCTTTCCGTTTGGTAGAGTTTCAGGGCAAGGGCATAGAGTATTCTTGTCTTGAACAACAAAGTCAAAATCGGTTGAACGAAATGTAAAAAAGGTTTGATTAAATGTGTAATCTTATTTCAAATGGAGTATAAGTAGGTTAGCTACCTACTTATACTAAATTTGAAATAATATTACGAAGAGCAACTCGCGCCGCAGTTTGACAAAAATCATTGTTTATAAATAACGATTACGGATTAATGGAGAATAGATAATTCAAGTGTCTTCAACATAAGCAGCTAATCAAAATATGATAGGTATTGAAAACATTTTCACGTGGCATTTGAAATCAATTTACAAAAGGTACCTAAGGTATACCTACATTTATTTCTAAAGATAGGGTTGTCTTAAAAACCTTATTTATGAGGATTTTACAAAATATTCTAACATCTGTTACCTTGTACATGTATTCAACTTGAAGGCCGTATGGCAAGCAATCATGAGATAAATAAATGGGAGTAAATTTAAACCTTATGTCAATGGAGTAAGAACCATGGTGTTTCAGTTCATTCGGAAGCGATAAAATCATGAGATAATGTCGAAAGATGAATGATTGTTAACTGTATTTTTATGTAATAGGTACTTATTGGAAATCACATGCCTTTCAGTCTCAGGGTTTGATTTCACATGACAACTAGGTAAACCTTAGACTGCTTTCTAGATTTATAATGTATTAAGACACACACACACACACACACAAAACACACACATACACACACACAATAACACACACATGATACACACATAATATATATATAAATTAAAAGGCAATGCCTGTTTTCATTTACTTAAATAATAACAAAATATTATATTATGTAGGAGGCCACGACTTATGAGTTGTAGGTCATGATTTCGAACCCAGACAGGACTACTGTGTATTTAATTTCATCACCACTGCTCTCAAAACGGTGAAGGAAAACATCGTGAGGAAATCGGCATATCCTAGAACCAAAAGATATGTGACATCCTCCAACCCGCATTGGACCCGCGTTGTGGATTATGGCCCACTCCCTCTCACAGAGAGGAGGCCTGCCTCCCAGCAGTGGGAACATTAAAGGCTGATTATGTATGTAGATTATGGCTTAGACAACCAGCCTTGAAGATCGCATTTTTTTTAGTTAACTCTGAAAATGGCTGAAGTTTTCAAAACAAGCGACAATAATACAAGGACCTAAGCCTTCAGGCAAAATAATTATAATGTTAGCTTTTGACCATCCCTACAAGGCGAATGCCTCTACTCGTACAGAGAGGAAAACACATTGAATCATAATTTTCACCATAATTATAACATTGACAAAAGTAGGTAAATACCTACTTTCACTTCACTTTACTTTAACTTCAGGAATACGGGGAAAAAAACGTTTCAATACCTACATAATAATGATAACATCCTAATTATTACTTAATATTAAAAATGTGAAAGTGAGTTTGTTTGTTTTTTACGTTTTCACGCTAAAACGACTAAACGTATATACATGAAATTTGGCGCATGGATAGACCATGACCTGTAGAAGGACATATGATACCTTTTATCCCGATATTTCCACGGGATCGAGACTTATGCGGGTGAAACCGCGGGGCGCTGCTAGTAGATCTATAAATAAATGGGATCAAAGTCTAATCAAAATCACCTTATCAATTTAGCAATAATTGTTATTTTAACCTTGATACTAATTAAATTAAGTAGTGAATTTTCCCAACACCGGTTATCAGAAAAATGTATGTCGTTAGCTTTTGTTAGATAATATTATATATTAATAATTATTTATTTTGGCCCAGTAGGTTGTGGATTCAAATCCTGGCAAGTGACTTTTTAAAATATGTTCTTTTTGAGTTTATCTTGGAAACTACTGACATCGATTGGTGAAGGAAACATCGTACCCTGATTGCGTATTACACGATCAATCAGAATCTGAATCGTTTTGAAACTGATTGCTAATCCATTGCTGATCCATCGATAATGTAAATAACGCAATGAATGTTGTTGAACTGTCAAAATTAAACAGATTAGTCGTAATCTTTTACGAAAATGTATTGCGTAATTAGATAGCTGGACTTATAGGTAGTAAATATAAATCTGAAATCACCAACCCGTCTTTTCACCAACCCGTCTTAAGCAAGCGTGGTGATCAATGCTCGTGCCTTCTCAATAAGAGGCCTTTGCCCTGCAGTGGATTGTTAAGGTTGTTTTAAGTTAATAGGTTGTTTTTATTAATGTTATTAATTTTGATCTAAATTCATGTGTTATGTTAAAGAGATGTCGTTTATCAACATTACAGGTGATAAAACTTTTCAATCATGACATTCGTGATTCAATCTGCCTAGCCTTTCTCGAACTATGTTGTGGTCGGCTTCCAGTTTAATCGAATACCAGTATTTTACATGTAGCGACCGCCCGTCTGACCTCCACAACCCAGTAACTGGGTAATACGATACCCCTTGGTAAGACTGGTTGTCAGACTTTCGGGCTTCTGACGACCCGTAACGATTGTCAAAGATCCACGAATGACAGTCGGGACCAACGGCTTAATGTACTTTCCGAGGCACGGATCGATAGGAGTCTTGGTATTTAAAGATGGTCACCCATCCACGGACCAACCCCGGCAAGCAAAGCTTAAGCCACAAGCTCCTCATGACATTCGTGATTATTATACTGAACGTAAAAATTAACAATGATTGTCATTAATCTACAATAAGTACCTACACTTATCACATTGTCATCAAATTAATCATTAACTTTATCAATAAAACGACATGCTTTATTGATTTAAAAAAGCAAACTATTTGTAGGTACTGAAATAAATCTTATAAAACAGCTCATTGTCTCTTATTATTTCTCCTATAGAAATCTTGGTACTTTATAAAAGAAAAAGTGCAAACTTTTCCATTTAGATATAAAATAAGTAGTTAATTGCAATTGCCTACTGTAGTCACTTTGCGTAAAATCAGATAGGTATTCTCCATTATTATGGGCGAGGGAACGAGCCGTGAGCTTGTTAATGAGTGCATGACCGATTTAAGTAAACCGGACTAGGCTGGAGAAGAATTTTAGATTTGTTCTCTGGATATTTGGTAACCTAATGGTTATAACGTCTCTTACACCGACTGTAAATACTTTATGACTTTGTTTTTGTTATTCAACCTGTATAGACTGTAAAGTTTTATGAGTTATGACTTTATGACCCTTAAAATTTTGCCCAGGTATAGATCGTATCGATATCTACAAAGACCGAATAATGACCAAACTTAATTGGCGATGGAAATCCGCTGGATCGAGAAGCACAGATACCGGTCGATGTGGTGACGCTTGGGAGAGGCCTATGTCCAGCAGTGGACGTATCTTTCGGCTAGTAGGTACTATTTGTTTGGTATGATTATTTTAAAACTTAATGTCCCGTCACATTGTTTACTATGAGCATAATACACACATTTGTTTTGCAGTGAGCCGTTTCGGTACATAAACATTTTATAAATACCGATTTACATAATTATATGGCACTATGCACAAATAAAGAACAAAACTTTACGCTCTTTTTACATAACACACACTGTTTATACACGTATGGAAATATACTTTCACTGTAATTTTATGTTTAATTTTTCTAACCAAAATACTTTTGGAGAATAATGGAGAATACGACCAAAAATCAACACACACTGAAATCAAGTATCAAAACTGGTTTTGTTATGTTTTTTTTCCCTAATTATACTATAAATAATGTACTACACTGAACACCTTTACACGCTAGTAGAAAGAACACTGACGGAGGTGTTCTAAAATAATCACTATCAATTGTTTTATATCAGTAGGCTGAGCACAGACGGGCGACACTTGAACACCGAGATAACACGACGTAGAACACTTTGTTTACCTACTCTTCAATAAATACTTCCTCAAGAATTTAAACAAGCAAGATTAGTTTATGGGGCGTGTTAAAGAGCCTTTATAAGTGGTGATAAGTGAAGAATGTCTGGCGCACCCTGGCTGGCTAATATTTATACTATGGCTTAAGCTGTTTTCCTATGACTCGTGCTACGAAAACTATTGGAAAAACAAGAAATTCAATTGTTTTTATTGTTGCTTTTCGACAGATAACTAAGTAGTTAGTAAGACAGGCTGGTGTCCGCAAATCCACGTCAAAAAGCGTTTTTTGCGTACGGAGATAACTATAGATATCAATACTAATTTACTTAAATACTAGGTGTCTCTATGAATGAATGAGAACCATGTATCTATCAGATAAGTAATTAATTTAAATGTCGTTGCTTCATTTTTCATTCTTTTTACCTATTGTGGTATAGTAATTTGAATTAAGTGCATCGTCTTCACATATAATTATATAACTAATGTATCTACATTTATACAAAATATTGTAAAACATTTTAAAAGAGTAACGGTGGAGTTTCTTTATCATTCTTCTCCATACGAAAATTACCTTCTGGAAGAGGCGACTAGAAACATTTTTTTTTTTTGGAAATTTTGGCGTTCAAAAGTGCCTTACACAGTTACACGGGGCTTTTTGAAATAAATGATTTGACTTTGACTTTGAATGCTAAGAACCGATTACCGTAAGAAAACAGAGGTTCTAAACTGAAAGAAAAGAATACAAGACTTCTATTTTTTATTTCCGGTCAAATTTATTCAAGTGTCAAGTGGGGTGAGTCACGGTATACCTACAGATAGATACTGTTTAAAGTTGAGTATAGACTAGAGAAAGAAAGAAAGAAAGAAAATACGTTTATTTGCGGTACACATGACGCAAAGAAAGAACAAAACACAAAAATAAACAATTTGGGGGGAAATATGCGTCACATCCACGCAAAACGGCCATCGCTCAGCTTAATGCTGCGACCCTATGCGAGACAGAGCCCCAACGCAGATTTTCAGCGACAGCCGGCGGCGTTGACGTGATTACGTCAACCGGTGCAGCATATAGTGAAATAACAAAATAAGACAAAAATAAAATGAATAAATACAATACTTAGTCCTAAATGTTTATATAAAATATAATATTTAAAATGGTAACATTTCATACCGTCGGTGACTCACGCGCCGCGGTTTTAATGCAGTCTGTGCGCGCAGCTGTCATAAAAACAATTTGTTTGACGTTTTAACATATTTTTGTTTAGAGCATTTACTTGTATAGAGAACACGTATGGGGAACAGGGTGTAAAGAGCACTCATCCTCTAAAGAAACGGGAAGATCCTCCGACCAGACGGGTGTCGTGTCTGGTGGCCGAACTGCCCGACTATTGATGGCGGAAACTTATATATATGCTGCTCGCGCGGTATAAATGTGGAGTTGTAGATGCCGCCAGGCTTGTAACAAAACATCGAGCCACTCTAATATGTCACTCTTTCACGAACCAAATAATGAGCACGCAGTTCGACGCTGTGTTACAACTTGGTTTTGCAAAAAAAAATAAGCAAAATAGAAAATAACGTTACAGGTAAATGGTCACTCGCCGTGAGCATTATTTTTAGGGTTGCGTAGTCACCAACATGGACATGGCGAAACTATAAGGGTTCCCCTTATAGTTTCGCCATGTCCGTCTGTCTATCTCTCCACAGCTTAGCACAGAGACATAGTTTTTAAATTGAGCTTTTGCTTATATTGTACCATTCTTAAGAACGTTACATTACATGGAAATGCTCGAGAAAATGTTCTAGAGTATGTATACTCACCTAAAGGGTGATATTTTTACAAAAACAGTAAAAATATCACCGTGAAACTTAGGTGAAGTGAGCATGAAGTGAGCTCAAATCAATAGTGTTAATCCTGCCGGTCGATTTGTGACAGTGACAGCTCACTTCACGCTCACTTCACGTAAGTTTCAAGTTGATATTTTTACAGAATCGACCGACTGGTTACCTACCTACTCTTAATAGTATTCTTTGTTTCAGTATGAATGAATGAATGAATGAAATGCACCGATCCCAGCATGGTTTAACCAGACTCGATAAATCGAATGAACCCCAAGATTTGCACTAGCCCATGAAGCCTCATGTTTCATGGGACTTCAAAGGCTATTGCAAATCGAGGAGTAGACCGGGGGGCGCGGGTAATGGTAAGGAAGACCGTGCCCTTAGGATAAGGAAGGATTTGAGAGCCATACCGGATATGCATCCTAGAGTAAGCCTTGGAATAGTGGAGAGACGGGTGTTAATTATCTATGGATGGGCATCTTTTGCGACGTCGTCGTTATCTTCACCGGTGAATTTTGAGACGGGGTTACGCTGGTTTCTCGGCTTTTTCCTATATTGCTGCTGAGCTGTGTTACATTTTGCTGTGTCTGTGTCTTCGTCAGAATGCTCGCTGCTATCCGTTTCAGGTTTCTTGTAGATCTCGCTGGCGGACTTCATGATCTTGTATCGGTCTGTAGCCTTGTCCATCCAAAAATTTAATTCCTTGTCGAAATAAGTCGAGTCCTGTTTAAGATTGTCGTTCCATGTGTAAATAGGACGGCCTACTTTCTTGGATTTGGCCTTATACTGCAATTCTTCGTGTAAAAGGTGTGGTTTGCCGCGCCTGTGGACGTGTAGCACATCCTGTGGTACTTGATGCGTTTGGTTACTGTTTTCCCATCTAAGATTTCGTGCATCTACTTTTGTTTTGGTTTATTTCTGGCGTGGTTAATCAAGTGTCTCATGATGACTCTCTCATATCTTCTCAGTCTAGATCTGTTAGCTTTAGTGATTGCCGATACTTTCAATCCGTATATCATACAAGGTACGATCACCGTTCGATACATGAGTCGAACAAAAATTCTAATTAGAGACCCAAGTCTCTAATTAGAATTTCTGTTCCAGTTTCGTTTATTTGTAGGCCGTCGCCACCTAGTAGGGGTTTAATATGGTATACAATTCCTTCTAACCCTTTTAGATCGTCTGTAATGAAGATGAGGTCGTCCGCGAATGATAACACCAGGGGGAGTGAGATTTCAACGTCTTGGTCTAATTTGATTAAATGAGTTTCCTCTTTGAGGGTTCTAAGGATCCCATGGATCCATGACCAATGTAGAGAGGCGGGCAACCCAGTTTGATTCCCTTTCCTTTGATAATCCAACTACTTTGCTGGCCACACCATTTGATGTGTACAATTTTTAGTGGAAATATGTGATCATCAGTAGATCTGTTGTTTAAAAAAGCCGCTTGGTAGTTGCCCAATTCTTTTATTGTTTCGTCAATTTTTTTTTTAAAAACGTTGGAAGCGTAAATTCTGTGGCCCGTATTGCAAACCGATAATCGTCGATAGTCATTTGAATTTTTAGGGTTGTTTGTACCTGCATTGTTTCTAGCCAGGTGTCGGGTGCTTTATTTTGTGTCCACGCTTTGTTCATGTGCTTGGTGACGGCTTCCTGTAATATTTGCGGCATCGCTTTGAAGAGTTCAATTACCACTTGGTCTGCTCCGGGCACTGTCCCGTTCCACATGCTGTTAATTATTTCTATTACGTCATCAAGCGTGGGTCCTCTTTTTTGCGCGGTACTCGTAGATACCGGCTTTATTATGGTAACCGTTGGTATAGGTTGGCCCTCGAAGTTTTTTAGGATTTGCTCCCATGTGGACATTGGTATAATAAGCGTTTCTTTTCCGGCGTTTTGTTGCTTACTTGTTTTTCCTGTAAAATAGATAAAGTACCTGCATGCGTTTTGAAGGATGTTTTTTCCCCAGTCCAGTGAAGAAGGCCTTGGATTCTTTGTTTTCTTCTTGAGTTTTAATCTTATGAAGTATTCCCTGACATTCCTTTACATGATTATGTCTATTTGGGTTATCTAGTTGTCTTCTTTGTAAGAATTTAGCCTTTTAGGAGGTTGGCAAGAGTTATACGATGATCCCTAGAGTGACTCTCCTGAAAAGTCAAGGTTTCCTGGGTCGCCAATTTATATTTTTTTATAATTTAATACTTCAGTTATGGTACACCATGCTATTTCGACAGTTTTATCTGTTGAGTCTATTCCTACGTTTTCCAGTTTTTTGATTATGCAAGCTTGGTATTTGGTTGATTTGATATTAAGAGCAGCCTATTAACATTGTTTGTTATTGAAGTTAATGGGCTCTATTGTTGTCTCATTTTTTTTATTTATTTATGTCTTGCGTTTAGTGTTTTCATCTTTTTTTATGATTCGACTTGTTCTTAACTGCCCCCAAATTATTTTATGGTCGGATATGGCTCTGCCTGCCCTTTCGCTTTTAATATACTTAAAGAGTTTTTCTGTTGTCTGTGGCGTAATAATGTGATCCAATTGTGATTTCTGCGTGCGCTTTGACCATGTTATCGTGCATGATGATGTCGCTTTTGTTATTTCTATTTGGAGTTTTTCCCTGTTGGCTATATCCATTAACATTTCTCCGTTGTAATTGGAGATGTCATGATGGTGATTTTGGTGAATCAGCCCTTTGCGTTGGAAACTTATTGGATCTTGTCCACCAATATGGGCGTTAAACTCGCCTAGGATTATTAAAGTACATTTCCTTGGTTTTTGTCTAATCAAGTTTAGTACACCTGTGAAGGATCTGGTTGCTTTAGAAGTACAGCTGTTGATGTGAGAGTTAATAATACAAAGCAGAGCAGTTTTGTCACTTTCCCTACCAACATTAAGAGTGATTGACATCACGTCGGTATCGAAGTTTCTGTTTATTATTTCAATTTGGGCATCCTTCCTGACTGCAATTGCGGTAGTACCTACGTTCCTAGGTTCATCCCTGTTTCTTGTAGGCAGGCTATGTGAATGCCCCTTTTTGAAAGTTCCGCGTCTACTTTATCCTTTTTTGGCCGGTTTCGATTTCGGTTTCTTCTCCCCAGAACGTCTCGTTAAACTGCGCGGTTATGTAGTTTGTTACCATTTGTTCCTGAGAGAGCTTGCTGTTAGGAATAATATCTTGAATGTTATTCCTAAGTGCTAGGCAAATTCTGGCGTCACCGCGGTTTTCCGAAACATACGTAGCTAGGTCTCGGCGTATTGACATATGGCCAAAAGTTATCCCCATCAAGAGATTTAATTGATGGGCGATCGCAATAAACAGACAATTGCCGTCCTTTTGCATGGCTTTTCCATTTTGTTTTATTACCATTGTAAAACTATTGTTTGGGAGTTAGAACCCCACGGTGCTGATGGCCGGACGGGCAGATTTAGTTTCGAGAATGAGATACAAGAGTTTGACAGGGTCATGCGTTGACTTAGATTTATTAGATACCCTTTCTTTTTCTATAGAAATTTATCTTGTTATGCAGTTTTTGTTTTTGTTGAGTGGGCTTAAGCTTAATCACACATGTGCCTTCCTTCACAAAAACTCGGGTAAATTGTTCGACAGAAACACCACAAAAAAGAAGTTGCCTCAGACGCGACTGTTTTGTAGTGGCAAAAAAATTGCCAGATTGTTACGAAATCAAAATCGACACTGTTATTTTTGTCAGAGTACTTACATACACTATCTTATTTTATCTTGCCATTCTCCTATTACTATATACTAAACATGTAGCTTAAGAATAAACGTTGTTGTTTGTGCGTAGATTGACACTAACGGTATTGAACCTCAGTCTATCAAATACTATAGAGGACTTTGCCACTGACTTTTGGCCCCGTAATTGAAATAAAGCCGGGAATTTAATTTAGTCCTCGTGATCTTGACTGTTGATTTACTAGAAACAGTAAAAAATTTAAGTCGTTTTGGTATCTGGATCTATCGTTGGAGTTAAAGTTAACCATGCGTTTGAAATATGGGGATATGATTTAATGACGGAGTGATTAGTAGAACGCCCTGAAATACATGGAATGATCTCACCGGGTTATCCTTGTTACGACTTTCCGAATCCCCGGAAACCTTCGGCAGACGATAAGACCCTCGTATGCCCTGGATTGCTCGCCTGGGATCAAGAACGCACATAGGCCAAGCACACCTCACTTTTGCACTTTGTAATTTATTTGTCGACACGTGAGTCACAGTCGCATTGAACAGACAAAACGCTGTTCGTCTATTTATTTTTTGACCGGCAATTAACGCGTTGTAACTTGTGGCGGGCGCAAGCTGCAAGTAAGTACAATGAAACAAAGGCACGGAACGCTTGAGACGTCCTTCCGCGACGGCGTCCAGATGAACTCTCCTGGTTACCTACCTACTCTTAATAGTATTCTTTGTTTCAGTAAACTATTACAAATTACAAATATTACAAAAAGTATTGTGAAGTTAAAAACCGAGACATTTTACATGTGTGAAACACGGAAACAAATTAGTGGCTTTGTATTTTGCTAAAAATTAAGATGAATTGAATAATTAAAATGATGGTTACACATAGTTACTGAAGTAAACATATAGTGCTTTGTTTTTTAATTTTTTCTTTACAAAATGTGAGATAATTTTTCTTGATAGCGATAGATCGTGAGATTAATAATTTAGGCATTCGTAATACGAGTATGTATTATGTGTGATGGAAGAGAAGTGATTAAAAAAACTGAAACTATTTGTAATGCATTGTTGCATTTAACTTTGAAAGAAATAACAATGATTATTGTTGAACTGTTACCTATCACAAGCGCTGTAGCAATGTTAAAGAATAATTAGTTGATAAATAATACATATTTTAGGGGTATGAGGAACAGGGTGTAAAGTTCACTCATCCCCCATAGAAAAGGGAGGATCCTCCGACCAGACGGGTGTCATGTCTGGCGGGCAATTGCCCAGAGGTTGAAGTCGTGAGCTTGTATATATGTCCACGGCGCGGTAAACTCTAATTGCGCGATGCAGGATTTGAGTGACGTCAGGATGTTGTGTGACGTCAAGTCTTTGATGCGTAGTTCGCATGTGGCGGTGTAGATGCCGCCACAACACTCCCCTCCGGAGACCGGAGGTCGATAGTGGGCTGAGTCTTGTATCTTGCGATGCTTCACAGTACCAGCTGTGGTTCCAGTGAGTCGGAACCGGGTGCCGCATAGTTCGCGGTGAGTCGGAACTGTCTGCCGCATAGTTCGCGGTGAGTCGGAACTGTCTGCGGTGCTTGCGGTGATTCCCCAGTGAGTCGGGGTGGCGCTGCGTCTTGATCCAGTGGGTCGGATGTGGTACAGCGCTGGGTTGTGGCTGGCTGCTAGCGTCGACCAGGAGAGGGTAGAATGGGCTCTGCTTGTGAGACCGGCCGAAAGTGCAGGTGCTGTGCCAAGGTTGCTGATGAGGCTGAGGGTGATGATCAGGAATGCGCGTTCGCTGCATGCTGGTGGTCAGGATACCCGTTGAAGCCGTGGGTGCTGGCTGGCTGTGTGACTCGCCTCACGAAAGCTTGCGGGAGTGATGATGATGATGATGACGTCACGTTGAAGTAGTTGCACGAAGGCTGCGTTGACGTTCATGCTCGGGGTCACCAACTTAGGGGTATGAGGAACAGGGTGTAAAGTTCACTCATCCCCCATAGAAAAGGGAGGATCCTCCGACCAGACGGGTGTCATGTCTGGCGGGCAATTGCCCAGAGGTTGAAGTCGTGAGCTTGTATATATGTCCACGGCGCGGTAAACTCTAATTGCGCGATGCAGGATTTGAGTGACGTCAGGATGTTGTGTGACGTCAAGTCTTTGATGCGTAGTTCGCATGTGGCGGTGTAGATGCCGCCACAATATAATTAATTCTCCTGCACTTATCCCGATTTATGGTCGGCGCAACATGTCCCTCTCTTCCATACTTCTCTATTAGTCGTTATCTCGGTAGTCACCCCCTTCTAGCCATATCATCTGGCACCCCTGACACAGTCCAACCATCGTTTCCTCCATAGTTTTACAATAACAAATCGATAAGTCACTCGTCAAAATCGATGCTCCTCCGAGAAAAATCGTCAGCAAATAATTAAGCCACTGGTTTTTAAGGTCAGTGATATGAAGATGACGAAAACTTTCAAAAAGGGCCAGATGTACTGACACCTTTTGAGATCCAATCTTTTATGAATGAACTTTTTCTACAGAAGGTATTTTCTCATTTTTCACGCTTCCATCCATCGTTTTTTTGGTCTTCTCCTACTCTTTTATACCCATCCATATTCATAGTCAAAACTTTCCTCACGACATTTTCTCATTCCTCGGCATCCTATGACAACTGATTTCCACACAACTTATTTATACAACCTTAGTTTTTATTTACCCCTAAAAAATATTAAAAAAAAGGGAACAACAGATTATAAAACAAAAATCTGCTGTCCCCTTTTTATGTTCGCATATCTCGTCGAAATGCAGGGAACTGCTAATTTTTTTTCGCGATTTCAGCTGTGGTCCCATAGTGAAATTTGTTCATAATTATGGGTACAATGATCCCTTAAGAGGTTTGGGGTAAACAAAAACTAAGGTTGTATAATGCTATTACTCAAAGAGACAGTCCAATTAATTAATAAAATAGATATAATACCTACAGCTCCGCTATAATAAAGCGTAAAATTATTATTTCATCTTATGTTCTTAACCCATTAATTATTCGTCTTAATATTATTACCCACCCACACTTAATTTATTGAAATAATAACCAAAAGATGGGTATTCAATATTCTATGAAGTAATTAATTAGTGTTCTAGTAAATTGCTCTAAATGATCAAGAGGCTTTGAACAGAATAAACGCGAGATTATTATTCAGCCTATTCGAAGTATTCTCTGAAATTAACATCTTGGAAGTTACAATGTATGTAAATGTATTGAAACAATCATATTCGTAAACTTACGTTTCAAGATACTTAGCAACAACATGAATCAGCTTCGTTAATATTATAGAACTTAGTAGTAGTTACCTACTAGTAGAATATTTACTACCACTAAAGGTACAATTCCGTAGCCGACCGCAGGCGGCAACTGCAGGCGATGTGTCGCCGCGACACGGCTGGTTTCTATGTATTCTTAAGTATTACTATGTAGGCGATGTGATGTGTCGCTAGCTACCGAAGGTAATTCATAGAAATTCATAGAAACCAGTCGTGTCGCGGCGACACGTCACCTGCAGTCGCCGCCTGCGGTTGGCTACGGAATTGTACCTTAAGGATAGATCCATATTTCCGTTTAGAGGGTAGGTTTTAGGTATCTGTCAAAAAGGCGCTGTCGTAACTAGTTCCCATCACAAACTAAATAATACATGGCGTGAGGTGGTTTTATTTTATTTTTGCGAAAATGACGCGTTGTTGTGTTCTTAAATACTCCGGAGTCTACCATTTCCCTAGAGACCCTAAAATTAGGAGATGGTGACTCAAAGCTATTCGTAAAGATACTTTTTAATTACAAAGAGTTCGTAGTTATGTCAGAAACATGTTGAAGAAAGTGATTACGAAGATGACACTTTCTATATCAAATACTTGATTTAAAATATTGAAATTACCGAAAATTACGAAATTGTGAAATAAAATCATAGTCTTGAATTAACACTAAATAGAATGAATGAACGAAATGTCAAATTTATTGTAGGCCGTAGGGACCTAGCTATGGTCACGTCATCTTTAATTAGCTTAGCTCGGCCTTCCCCATTGGAAATATTCAAAGAAGTTACCTACTAAATTTAGAAGAAGAAGTTACCTACTAAAGTTACCTACTTTTATCCGTGAGAACCTGTAATTGGCTGTATGTTTCATTTTCAAATGTTATCCATTTGTTATAGCTGTTGGTTCTCCTATCAATAAATAAAATTAAAACACCCTTCCATCTATTATAATTATATCATAAAAAGCGACAGATTGGTATTAAGTTAATATTTTGGCCAAAGAATCAGCATTGCCAAGTGGCTGGCCATATACAGACGGAATTACGAAATGGAATTCCGTTTCGAAATGTCGATTCGAAATTTCAAAGGGAGCAAATCTATACAAAATCAAGGATCTATCACACACGTACAGTAGTTCTCCGTTCCAAATTTACTCCAATTTGAAATTCCGTCTGTATGTGGCCGGCCTTTGTATGAATTTGCTGCCTTCGAAATTCCGAATCGATATTTCGAAACGGAATTCCTTCTGTATTTGGCCGGCCTAACGTGGCAATGCTGCCGCCTTTTCCAGTTGACAGGACCAATGGATTTTTTCCCCTCCCTTTTCATTTACATAATATTTGTTTCAGACTGTTTGCTTATATATTATGTACCTAATTATTATCTTGTTTAAAAATAAAAGATTACTCCAAGAGGTTACCTACTAAAATTACAACAACCCCTTTCGTATCATAAAAAAATATAGTATCATAAAAATGACACTGAATTACTTAGTTAATGTGTTAAGGGGGATGCGCTAAGGTAGCCCACGAGATTCAAATGTTCTTGAGTTTTTCCATATTGCAGGTCAGTGTCAGGTTGTATGTTGATTAAAATATGATTCGCGACCGTAACAAATATGGCTTTACATAATTATAATCATTACAATCAGCAATACAACTCCATAAGTTAGCCTTATTGTCAAAAGTCATGATTTCATGAAATTGTCATTCGATTACATGAACTTAGAGAGTTGTATTGATCATTTTTATGATTATAATTCTATAATTAAACATTTGATACGGCCGCGAATCATATTTAGATCAACATAGAACATGATACTGACCTACAAATTGCAAAAAACGTAAGAAAATTTGAATTTCGCGGGCTACCTTGACGCTTTCGCCTTAACTGTATTTTAGTAAAAGTAGCGATAGCCAAGAAATAACTGCCAAAAATGAAAGCTGTGGTTATTTCTTCTGACCGCTCAGAGGGTGGCAAATGTTTAGCTAATTACCTACTCTGTGGCCGTATGATTATCATATCTTATGCCACATCATTCTATCCTTATCACTATCAAATCATCTGTCAAAATAAACACATCCAAGATAACACACAATCCAACGACAAAGTGCGACAAAATGTCGCCACATGTGAACTGAGCCTTAGCCACTGTAATGAGACAAAGATCAATCGCTATGCAAGACTCGACACGGTTGTTGAGCGTTACAAAAATATTACTTAATTTAATTGGGAACATGTAAGCATGTTCAATAAGTTGTAACTTGAATGTTATGTAACCGGGAAGTGGGTACTTAACTTACCTGCTACTGTGTACATAGGTAGGTATTTGCATGTGTATGTAATCATGGACTATGTGAAAGGTCATGCTCAAAGGCTCTTTCTGGGCATGGGTTTGGTATAGATTGATGAGAGTGGACGAGAAGAAAAAATTATAGTAAAACGTTAAAATATCAATAATAAACCATTTGAAATATTAAATCAGCATTTGCCTAGCCTTTTCCCAACTATGTTAGGGTCGGCTTCCAGTCTAACCGGATGCAGCTGAGCACCAGTATTTTACATGGAACGACTGCCTATCTGACCTCCACAACCCAGTCGGCCAGACAGCAGTTGGCAGTTGGTTGGTTGGTTGGTTGAGTTTGGGGTGGTTGTCAGACTTTCCGGCTTCTAACGACCCGTTACATAGGCTTAACGTGTTTTCCGAGGCACGGAGGGGTATGTAAAAATGGTCACCCATCCACAGACCAACCGCGACGTCGTAACTTAACCTGATCGATCGACTCGTGCTGCTGTTATTACTGACACAAGCCCCGTTTGAAATAATAAAAAAATTGCCAAAAAAGAATAAAGTAACCCGACCCTATTCCATATTTAAAAATATATATTTAAGAGAGGCACTGATTACGCATTATTTACCGCTTACACAAAAAATGGAATGTATGCTGTATTTTATTTACATCGGATCGGAAAAGCTCGGATGGCTGGAAAAATTCCGGGAAAAAGCCACAGAATTTCAACACAAAATAATGAGGGCTTAATTATTTGTCTTTTGGGTTTCGTATGGTACCTATGCGATTATACATTTATCGGGTGTAAAAATACCTTTCACGAAACCGATATTCGCTTGTTCTTCCCGTTAATATGATATTATATTTTTTGTACAGGACCATACATATTGGGAACCTTCTGGTTGCGGAAAATGTTTTTTTACGAAAACATGCTTTAAATGTATAACGTTTTTTCCCCTTTATTTATTAAAAGGTGGGTTTGCAATCCTCATCGTTACAAATCAAACTTTGAATACTTCGACAATCCATGCAACCATAAGCATAATGGTTTGCGTCCGTTACATTGTCCACTACCGTAAAAACACCGAATTTTCACACTAAAACTCATTTCCCAGCAAATATTTTTGTATAAACTTACTTAGTTTGATGTATAGAATGCGTAGATGTGCGGTTACGTCAAGGGTCTTATGACTCCCTATATAGTACATATCTACTTAAGACGCAGATATATGCCAGTGACCTTGTGTGGCTAGCGTGTCCTGTACAGGGGCTGTACTATGACTTGTTACAGCAATCATCGTTCCAGTGTGAGAGAGAGATGAAGCTATACAGGACGAATAGCACTATCCTTATTTCACAACGGAAAGGTGATGGTGTTAACACGTCATAGTAAGGCCCCTGAGCTCACGCAGCGCGTCGTACGTCCAGCCAGTAATAGGACTCGCTCATCAAGGAGCAGTGTCCCAAATTAGATACATTATTAATTTATAATACATAAAACAAAAGGTATTTTAATAAAACACGTATACCAAAAGATGAATAACTAAATTATCTTTAAAATGGTGAAGATTTCAGAAAAATACGCTTGATAGATTTTGCGTGATTCTCAGTTTTTGTCTGCGTTAGACAATACTTTACAAATTAATTTCACTATGTAATATAAACATAATCTAAAATATTCATATAATAGGTTATTAAGAAAATACTCTTATTTGACATATACTTTTTCCAAATCTGCAACACTACTCGTTTAGATGTGATCTTCAGTATAAAATCATTAAAAGTCGGTTATCGTCGCCTTAAGATACGCATTTTGCCGGTTTTTAAAAAGTAAATACCCATCACTGATATACAACGCACAGCTTAACCACTAGGTCTAGCTAGAAGCATGAAATTCTGCACAAGATTTCCTTAAATACCAAAATCGAACACTAAGGAAGAATTTAGAAAAATTCAATATAATAGGTTATTTTTTATCCATTTTGTCGCATGATTTCTCTTACCAACTCCATTCGTGGTGAAATAGATGTCTTTGCTGCATACTTTGCATGACCACAATAGAAACGGGTTTTATCGACGGAAGAATAGACAAAATGACAGATAAACAATCACAATCCGTCAGTTTCGCTATTCTTCCGTCGAGAAAATTCGTAGAAAACCCGTTTCTATGGTTGTCATGTTACGCATGCTGGTTCTGCAGCCTCAGTTAGGACTAAACTTAGAGTCTTGATGGTATAATTATATATATATTTCATTTTTCTTTACCAAAACTTTTTCATTAGGTGTCTATGGAAATGTTCG
This sequence comes from Agrochola circellaris, assembly GCA_914767755.1. Lineage (NCBI taxonomy): Eukaryota > Metazoa > Arthropoda > Insecta > Lepidoptera > Noctuidae > Agrochola > Agrochola circellaris. The sequence goes on from OU611859.1 coordinate 13,495,381, forward strand.
CAATTTGTAAGTTTTGCTTATATTAAAAAAAAAATAGTAATTGTTTAACGTAAAATATGCATGCTAGATTCACGTCTAGTAGATGTCAATCAGACCTTTTGTGTTGAAATGCTACGGACTTCGCGCGCTCTCTGTTGCTCAGCGAGACGTCGACCCGTGTGCGAGAGAGAGCGAGCGAAGTGTGGTTCTCGTTGTCGCGACAATGTAGCCACAGCATCACTAGTATTTCACTTAGAAATGTACAAATGCAATGCATTTGTACATTTCTAAGTAAAAAAAAAAAAAAAAAATATGCATATAGTGGATGACAGTGTGGAATTTTGACATTATTGCCGATGAGAAATCCCATGGGGACAGCCTGTTACTAGATAAAATAACTTACCCAAAATAGGCTTGGAACAATCTACAATCCAGCTACTGTCAGACAAATTAACTGGGACTGTTGTATTGTGAGTGACAAATGGCGCTAGGTTCAACATAAGCGCTTAATCTTGACTGATATAAGCCCTGAACACACGTGACTACTAAACTGGGTTACCAACTTGTACAGTATTTGTCTGTCTATATTGCTCATTTAATAGTATAGGATTTGCAGATTTTAGTAATTTAATTCGTCAGATCCTGAGCCTTTTTTTTTTTTTATGGTTGAAAATTATCAAATAACTTTCCCCGCTCTGGGCGGAGCGGGAGGGCGTGTCAGACTTTTACTGACTAAAACCCACCCGTGTTCCTTCCGTTGCCTGTGTGCCGGGGTCGCGATATCCCTTCCGGACAAACTCGTAACCCCGACAGGGAGGTCCTGAGCCTGCAGTGAACACAGAAAGAAACCAATTATCATGCGTTATGGATAGCAATAAAAAATAAAATCTACTTTGACGAATCAAACTGATGATTGCAATTCGTCATAAGAAATTCGTCAATCTTCATCACAGCATAAAAACCCCAGTAGATATGAAAACAATTTTGAAATCGTCAAAGCTGTTATTAAATTGGAATAAAAGACATGAATGAGGCGAATCAACATCGTTTTCATTAATTTTCGAAAATACTCGTCCTACTTTCTCTGAAATAAAAATGATATGCATGATTGCAACGCGATGCTTGTTAAAAATACTGGTTGATTGCATGAAAATAAAAATAAATGAGCATATATCGAAATTCCTTCATAAAGGCGCTGCTCCACCAGCCCACTGCTAAGCTACGCACGTGTACTTACACGTGCGTAAATTAACTTCTTGTGAAATGTTGGCGGGATGAAGACTGCGACCCACGGCCACGCTACACACAAATCATGGCTTGTCCCACGCTCTTGAAACTGAAAAATAAAACAATTGAACGGCTGAAAATATGACGTCAAAGTTCTAATAAAATTACAGGGGAAAACCAGCAGTGCCTTAAATTAAGCAATTAGCGTTCAAGTTGTGACACTTCATCGTTTCTTCTACACTAATATTACAAAGAGAAAAGATTTGATATTTTTATGTTTGTTTCGGTTTCACCCAAATCAAAAATCAAATCAAATAATTTTATTTTCCGATCATACAATCCAATTTGTTAGTAATTAGATACACATCTTAAACACTAGTGTTAGTACTACATAATAATATTTGGCAAGTTTTGGTCATAATAATAGTAATGTCAAAATAATCAATAATAATGTCAAAATCACTATTAATAATGTCAAAATCACTATTAATAATGTCAAAATCACTAATTACCAAAAATATGCAATAACTAATTAAACATTACTTCAAGGCACGATTTGAAGGTAATACCTGTGTCCTGGTCCAGTGCCTGAGAATTAGACCTTCCGCCCTATCGCCCTATAGCCACAGTGACCAAGAGGCTGTTGGCGCTGCACCGCACCCGCCGCATCAGGGAGGCGACACGTGCACGCATGATTGCATAAAAGTCGTCTATACGTGCCTTTGCGAACATCCCTGATGCGCTACAGTGTCGTGCTGAACAGATTTGGATGAAATTTGGCACATAAGTAGACCATGTACTGGGCTAGGACATAGGATACTTTTTATCCCGATGTTACCACGGGATCGAGATTTATGTGACTAAAACCGCGGGTCGCGGCTAGTATTGGATAGACCTAAAAACAACAACAATGAGTAGGTGAAAATTGAAGTTTGCAGTTTATTATTTAAGTGTGGCCTTTGAAATAGGTAAACTTTGTAGATATTGAGAGCAAAACTTATATTTATAGGTACTGGATTGATATCCTTAGTTTGATATGCAATACAATAATTGTAGCTACATTAAGGAAACTTCATTAATTACAAGCGACACAAAAAACCATTCAACAACATTTCCACAGAAAATACGTCTCATCTTCATTACACATCATGTGCAAATTACAGAGGTATTGCGGTTATATAAATACAATGGAAGCAGACCGAAATGTGCGCAGATAATTGATGTGTCAGAAGCACTGGGGATGCATCGTATTCACCGCGGACTGTGCCTTTACAATGCCCTGTAGTGTACGAGTAATACGCGAGTTACACACCGGGACAAATTAATTGCTGTTTGTGTTTGCTCACCGGTTAACGGTTTTCTTTTGTTTTTCTTTTCCATTCTAGAATTATTTGGTGAAGATATTCTTAATACAAAATACATAAATATGTGTAACGTAATAGAGTACTCTAGGAGTAGGACTTAGCAAATGTCTGCAATTTGCCAAGTATTTTTTGAATTTGGATAAGAAGCTGCAGAATTTATATGGGTGTTTCAGCAGAATATTTTATGAAAATTATTCTCCATTACCATAAAATTATTAATGCGGGCACTAATAATTCCAATCAAATATAAACAAGAACTCATCTAATTGATAAGAAAATTCAATTAAAAGACGTTAATTACATACAGCTTTCTTTGTACCTTTGTCCTGTGAATCAGACTCCATTATAGTTTTTAGCACGTATGAGAAATTTAAGCGTCGAGCTGCATACATATTCCGATACCGCAAATAAGTGATAGCTTGTTAACGTTCCAATGCCGAGTAAATTACGGTTAATGAGTTAATCGTCATTAATGCGGTTTTAAATCGACTGGATTTTAAAGAGACATGATTAAGTGTCGGTTTGTTGTTTACTCGTATCTATTAAGTTAATTCGATTGTTTGCATTTTTATGATTTATTGGTACACGATTGAAAAAAAGCTGCGCATAAATGAATGGTAATATTTTTTTTTTTAATCTTGGTGGGGTAAAAGTGGTTGCCTGAAATATTTTGCATGTTTAAACAAGTAGCGTGAAATAAAATCAGTATTAGGTGGTTAAATAATAATAGTTTAAATCATTTTGTATGTGCTAGTAAATTACATGTCTATAATGGATTTCATTTACCTACTATAAGTACATACTAAACACGATTTGAGTAATTGCAAAAATATTGCTGAATATTTCACATCCTATGCTTACATATAACTTTATTTGACTAAGTTATTGTACAGTTTGCACAACTGTAGGTGATAAATCAATGTGCGAGAAACTAGGGTAGAGCCGATGTTCATGTGGTTCAGGTGTTAATTCTATATTACAAGTAGTAGATATACAAACTTCCTAATGGAATAAACTAACAACCGGTCTGGTTTTTTTAAAACTTGGGTTCTATTTTTTCTGTATCCGTAGTTCATATTTTTACTAGCAAACTTACTTATGTATGTATCCACAATGTATATTGGGCACCGACATGCGTGTATTGGGCACTTTTTGTGTTCATAAACGTAGCAACTAAAACCGTTTAAAAACTAGATAGCTGTATTTTTTGCATGTCTAATTCCTAGTCCATAAGTGTCTGGTGTTTTTTCTTTCAGTGTAAGTTTTCATTAGTTCGATGGCATTTTGTTCTAAGTGCGTGTTACATTTCCATACGATTCCAAATTGTTCGCGGAAAAAATGTCCATTATCTGCTCAGCGTCTAATTCTAAATCATAGACTATCAAAAGTCGGTTTCATTTTGGATGAAAAGTAAGGTTTTAAAAAATTACCTTACTGATCCTATTGTTAAATCTGTTGTCAAATGTGTGTGTGTTGTGTGTATATGTGTGTGTAATGTTGTTGTGTGTGTGTGTGTAGTTATTGTTAAAATATTATTTTCACTTTTTTATTTTGTATTTTGTTTTGTTTCACGAACTGTGTCCAAATAAACATTATTCTTTCTTTTCTTTCTTTAAGTAAGTAGGTAGCTACGGTTAGCAAAAAGAGTTGATTAAGACTGCTACTTACACAAAATCTAAATTGACACGAAATGAATCGATTATCAGCTGTTTGTCACTCCATAAACTAGCTCAAAATTTTTTATTTTTAAAATTTTACTTTTGTTCCGACTTTAATTAAATCATTTTCAAAATTAATTAGACTTAGAAAACTCGACTTTTATCCGCATGACTGTATCGAAAAACCTGAACCAAATGGTGCCCTTAAATTAATTAACAACTCCACTTACCCAAGCTATCCACTAAGTAAGCCTACCAAGCATGCTCTAACATGACTACACCCGCAGTCAATTAACCGAACTTAATTAACTTAATCGATAATCGTTAATGTACTCTCCGATGCATGCAAGGCACATTACACTAATGTGAGTTACTTAGCTTGATGTAGGTACAATGGTGCACAAAAGCTAAATCAGTGTAGTATGCTATGTCAATAATAATAAATATAGGTATGGAAAATAATGAATAGACGATATAAGAATACCAGCCTATTATTGTCCCACTGCAGGGCAAAAGCCTCTTCTCAAACAGAGAAGGCACAAGCATTGATCACCACGCTTGCTCAAGACGGGTTGGCGATTACAGACTTATATTAACTACAAGCCCAGGTTTCCTGACGATGTTTTCGTTCACCGATGTCATTAATGTCCAAGATAAGCTCAAAAAGTACATATAAATTGAAAAAGTCACATAGGCATAATAATTTAACAAATTACGTAGGTACATGAATTTGAGCGGTGGGTATATTATTGTGGCCAAAAGTGTAACAGATGTATCAAAAATCACACTTACCAATTTCAACAGTGGCAATATTTTTTTACCTGGAAGTGTAATAATCATATTTTTGCCCAACGTAACAATAAATACAGTTGCTTAACATCAAATCGTCACGTTATTGTTACCACAATTTGCACAACATGAATATCTTGCAACTTTTTTATGTTACTGTTTGGCAATCAGACCAACGGCTGACCAGATGAAAGCTGATACGAACTACCGGTAGGCCTGCAATATCTAAAGGAAATGTTAATTCTTGCGACCTCAGATACAAAATAGACACAAGATGTAGTGTAGTATCTATTTAATAGATAGTACTTAGTCGACCGACCTCTGCTCGCTCGGGTGAAAATAGATAAACATATCGTCCAGGCATACCAAAGTTATATCACATTCCCGAGGCTGTGAAAATAGACAAAACGAATTTTCCCAGATATGAGACCTAGCTACATCAATTTTTCACCCCCATAAACACTGCAACTTTCATCGCAGTTGTTAGAGCCGTTTTCGAGAACGTGATTACAAATATATAATTATATATTTATTTATTTATTTATTAACTATGGATGACTTACAGCTAAAACAAACAGAATAAAAAATTGTATGTGAGACTGACAGCCAATTAAAAGTCTTCACTTCTAAAAACAGATTGGCAAGAAAGAATGTGAACAGCACAACACAGCTACCAAAAAAGAATAGAAAAATAAACAGTATAACATTCAAGCTTAAACCAATTCACATTTTATATTTATACAAGAATAAAGACCTGAATATACGAAATCTTAATATGTCTGACAACAACATTCATTGCGTTATTTAAGTTGCTGAGCACACAAATTTTTCGTCAAATGCAAACATCATGAAGCAATGGATTAGCAATATCATTCAAAATCATACAGATTGTGGTTGAGATTGTGTTACACAGTAAGGGTGCTGTGACAGATATTGGTGTGAGCTTTCATGGTTACAGCAATCCCAGAGATCATTAGAACACTCCTGTCTGTCTGTCCGGATGTGTGCCTACAAGTCGAGAACAACTTTTCTGATAAACGAGCCCTTTTTTTTGTTTTTTGTAATTATTTTCTCATTAGATAATTATTTTTCCTGGCTAGGCCAGGCTGGCTATTGGTACTAGTAGTTCACCAGAGCAGAACCATGGTTACAGCTACTTAAACGTACATTAAAATCAATTTTAAAATTATTCACAAAGCTACCTATATGAAACTCTACACACTCAAGGTGATAACCGTATCATTCATAACTTATATGCAAAACATATTATGTTATATGTGTTTATGTATGTGAGATAGGACATGGATGACTGATCATGAGATTGAAATTACGTTGATTGATCTTTGATGTAAATGTACCTTTGCATCCGCGAATGTAACGGTTACGTCTAGATAAGAAGGTACTTCTAAGGAAATCCCCGAAGAGACAACTTCAGGCAATTTTTTGAATTCTTTAAAATAATACTGCTTTAGAGATGGTGGTAGGCCCCCTGAATTCCGCAACTCCCGACGCCCCGGGCGTCGGGAGTTGCGAGCCGACTTCCGGCCACCGTAGGCGCGGGCTTGCGGACGGTGAGCAGTGGGCAGCTCGCCGTCCGATAGGGACCAGGCCCGGGTCGACGGCGCGTTGTGTTCCACGTGCGCCTCAAAGAGATGTCAGCACCAACTGACGGGGTCCGGAAGGGCCAATGCCTGCCGGGGTTGCGGGTTTGTCCGAAAGGGATATCGCGACCCCGGCACACAGGCAACGGAAGGAACACGGGTGGGTTTTAGTCAGTAAAAGTCTGACACGCCCTCCAGTTATTTGATAATTTCACACCCTAAAAAAAAAAAAAAGGCAATTCTTTGATGGTCGTCTTTAGTGCGTCTGTGTAACGCAGTAACAAGGGCTGGGGCCTTACTATGACGTGTTAAAACCATCACCTTTCCGTTGTGAAATAAGGATAGTGCTATTCGTCCTGTATAGCTTCATCTCTCTCACACACTGGAACGATGATTGCTTTAACAAGTCATAGTACAGCCCCAGATGTATTCTGTAAAAATATCACCTTGAAAACAGACTAAGGTGAAGTGAGCGGGAAGTGAGCTTGAAGTGAACTGTCATTCACTTGACAGCTCACTTCACCTAAGTTTTCACGGTGAGTATTTTATAGAATAGATCAGCTGGTCTTTGTTTTGTTTATGTATTAAAAAAAAAAATCTTTTTAAATGCGAACGTGAGTTTGTATGTTTTTTTGTTACGTTTTCACGCTAAAACGGTTAAACAGAATTGGATGAAATTTGGCACATGGGTATACCATGACCTGAGTAATACGAAAGTCCCACGGGATCGGGACTTATGCGGGTGAAACCGCGGGGCGCAGCTAGTTCTCATATAAATGTTTAATTTCAACATGAATGAACTAACTAATATTTTGTTTTTTTATTTTTTATTGTCCCATTTTGTCTATAAATTCAAAAAGTCATTTATTCAAACTAGGCTGATAATCAGCACTTTTCGAACGTCAAAATTACATAAGACAGTCCCCCAAAACGCATTATAGGAACCTGCTACGCTTTGGAATGGGCAACTAGCTTCATCTTTCTGACTGACCGACTCTTTTAACAATGTAACAGTGCCTCTCATTGGTATAATTGGAATAAATGCTTAAAGTTAGAGTTTTTTTTTTTTTTTATGAAACCATTAAATAATTCCCTTTACTTTCAAATGAACACGAAAGAGAATATTATTAGGGAATGTGAGTGATTTTTGACACATAACAATAACCTCCTCCTTTTTTGAAGTTGGTTCAAAAAGTAGTAGATGAATACGCTAACTCATTAGGCGATATTTCAACAATATTTCTTGCATAATAGTAATCGAAAAAACTTTGAAATCAAAAACCATCCGCTGCGCTGTCAGAATGGTTGACATAATTTTATTAATTTAGTGACGTTTGTTGTACTCAGTTCATTTCACTATTTCCCTTCAAGATAACCCTCACAACACTTCATTTCACAATCTCAAAGAAAAAATCTATCTTAAAACGGGAAACTGTGTACTTTTCCTCGGCCGCCACATCACGTTCATAACCCAAATACGTGAGGGCTTAAACATAGGATGTCCAGAGCAGTTTGTAAGCGAGTAAAACGTGTTTAGGCGTGCTAGTAATTTACTAGCACTGGACTAGGTAGGGCTACCTGTTGTGTCAACGGGATTGGATGCTTTTGAGGGATTTGTAGCACGAATTACAGTTTGTCATTTATTCTCATGTAGACCATGAGTAACCCGCGAACTTTCGTTTCGCGTTGTTGCGAAACTTTAAATTAGTCGAGGTTTTTAATTCATATTCATTATGGCACCTCTTTATGTCATGCCATGAGCTATCCGAATATCAAAATATAACTATATTATTTTGCTTAGGTGATAACGAAATAATATGATGACGGAAGAATAGACAAAATGACAGTTAAACAATCACAATCTGTCATTTTGTCTATTCTTCCGTCGACAAAACTCGCTTCTACGGCGGTCATGCTACGCGTGCTGGTTGTAAATTGACTCCACGTTTATTAATTAAGGGGTTATGGAAGTATCAACCGTATGTAGGTAATCAACTGACGGGGTCCGGAAGGGCCAATGCCTGCCGGGGTCGCGGGTTTGTCTGAAAGGGATATCGCGACCTCGGCACACAGGCAACTGAAGGAACACGGGTGGGTTTTAGTCAGTAAAAGTCTGACACCCCCTCCCGCTCCACCCAGAGCGGGAGAAGTTATTTGATAATTTCCCATCCTCAAAAAAAAAAAAAAAAAATGTAGGTAATAGGTTTATTTAGTGCAGTAGTAAGCCTACTAATTATTTAGAGCGGACGTTATGGTATTATTGCTATATTATGGTCGTTTATCCACGAGTATTACTGCTCAATGTATTACGACTATACTAGAAAATTAATCTTCTCTAAATAAAGTGAGTATTTAACTGCATTAAGATAAGTACATAGACCCTTTTAGTTGAAATGATAATGAAATGATTTTATTTCTGTAAATATGATGATGACATGATTTTATTTCTGTAAATATGATGATGAAATGATTTTATTTCTGTAAATTTGATAAATGATTTTATTTCTGTTTGTACATACACTTTTACACGTCAATTAAGTAATATTTAAAAATACTAGATTCAGTCGGCCTTTCCTATCCGACTACTCTGAGAAGAAAGGCCGAAACGAAGTCAGAGGTCACAGTCTCTTTAAGGAACGGCGCCCACTGGCGGCACGGCAAGGGATATTTTTGCGCCGAATATAAATATAACTTATGTGTATGACAATAAAATTGAAATTTCAATGATGGTGCGAAAGAACGTCGCGGCATGCGGCATACCGTGAGATCGTTGCCGATGGAATTTCAATTTTATTGTTATGCTATTAAGTTTTATGTTTCTATTCGTCGCATAAATACCATGCCGTGCCGTACCTAATCTTTGTCAGTTAACTCTGCCATTTAAGGCAATTTCCCTCAGCGATCAGTCTATACATTGATTTTCATAGGGAAATTCCCATGGTAAACCTCTGTAAGTATATAAAGAGTATGCTGCAATTCTAAAACATATTATTATGAGGACGTAATAGTCCAGCGATTGAGATATTCAACAGGTTTAGATCAAAGTCTACCCAGTATTTTAACACGAATAAGTAGCTGCTGTGGCGGTATCTGCACCGACCTACGCATCTCAGTGACGTCACACCAAATCCTGCATCGCGCAAGCAAAATTTACCGCGCGATTAGCGTATATACAACGTCCCGACATCAATCGTCGTGTATTCGCAGTTCACGTATATAACTACTTAGTTAACTATCTTAAATAATCTTGGCTGTACCAACAATAATCACTATTAGATAATCTCTGCCGTCGGCTATAAGTACTGCTCTCGCGAATTCAATCTCTAAGCATAAAGAACAATGTTAACCTCAATGTGTCCATTACGAATTCATGACTTTTCAACCTTCCACGTCTCGTCGAACGTGCCATTTCCTAGATTCTTTTCAGATACAGTATTTTTATCTCACGAAGCGACGCGCGCTTTACTTGTGGTTTCCAAGTGTACAAACACGCTTTGAATGTGTGTGTAAGCGTCGGAGCTCTCGGCACCGTCCGAGACAATGGTGCAGTCGGAAGTGTGTGTGCATGCGTGTGTGTGTATATGCTGACGCTACTCGTCTTCACGCACACTGTTTGCACACTGGTTATCACAAGTAAAGCGCGCGTCGCTTCGTGAGATAAAAATACTGTACGTATCTACAACAATTACGTAACAGATCAGAGCACGAATGACAAGTCTTATAATTATGTCCATTTATAAATTAACAATAGGTTCCAGGAAAACATTAAATACAGTGAAAACAGCATCCAAAGACAATTACGACATAATTAAAACCATATTAATCTACAGATCCAATCAGGGATTAGCGATCACCAATTAATCCGTTCTCTATACAATTAGATAATGTTATATCATGTTCTTGGAAGCATGTGGTGTTATTTACAAGTCAATAAGGTTGGGAATTCATTAGCAATTACTTTCGGTTCCAGAGCGTCGCGTGCGCTGTCAAAGTTGTTTGATAAAAACTATGACGTTGTTTTGTTGTCGATTGTTTTTTGTGTTGTTTTGTTTACATAATTGTGTATAAGTTGTTTGTTGTAACACGCTATGTACATTTATCAAGTGTCAGAGTATATTTTTCACATTGTTTTTTGTAAGTATAGCATTTTCCTGAGAACTTAGATTTGAAGTTTAATTTGCTATGACGAAGTGATACTGTTGGTTAAGTGGAGAAAAAGCATGAAGATAATATAGTTAATGAATACTGCATAGTTATTATCATAAAAGTTATTGTTTAAGTTGTTTTTTATGACGTCCGTATATAATTATTTCTTTTATAATGATACCTATTTAATTATAATTTTCTCTATAGCCAGGTATATTGAAAAAGTCTGAATTCTAACGAATTCTGATAGCACCATTTGAATAATATGATGAATAATATTATTAGCATAGGTCTCAAGTACTTATGAAGTGGTTATGATGGTAAATTATATGACAAAGTTCATGTAGCTTCAGCGACCACCCGCTAGAGAAAATCAAACAGTGGCGGCAGTCTCGACATAGATAGCGATCGCTATACGACTGAATTCGGTCGCAAAGTCCTAATGGCGTCACTAGACGCGCGCGACGTGCTCCACAAGCACGTGATTTTTTCGTGATTGTCAAACAACTTTGATCGTCGAGGGAAGCCATTAAGACTGCGACCGAATTCGGTCGTATAGCGATCGCTATCTATGTCGAGACTGCCGCCCCTGATTGTATAATTTATAATTTTTTATAACATGATTTTACATTCTCTGATTACTTGAACTGACACACTGACTTATAAGTATTACTTGTTAAAATGTTAGGATTATCGTATAATTTTAAAATGTGTGTAAATAAGAAGTGTATCTCAAAAGTAGAAATGGTTCAGTTAGATACTTCAGCAAGAGGTTTGACCCAAAGACTGGCATTTAGTTTGGCCAGAGAATTTGTATTGCCATTCAATGTTGCAATGTTGCCAGTCAATTTGGCACCCACGTTCACATACAAAAAGCTTTACCGAGTTATACTTCGATGTCATCTTTTAATCTGAAGATTTTGAGTTGAGTTTTTTTGTTTTTTCAAAACATACGTTAGTAGGGCTCCGGATAGAACTTTAACAGCCCCAGTTTTGTATCACGAATACATTAGCAGCACGTTCATACCTGGAACAAATAATAAAATTGTTAGTTAAGTGTAATGAAAATCAATCAGCCAGCCTATCGCGGTCTACGGCTGCACGTAGGTTTCTCTCGTGTTGTGCCACTACACCTGGTTCTCTACTTTCCTGGTATCTATTTTACTTAAGAGCGTTTATTCTGAAAGTGGGCAACGTCGCAAATACATGTCAAATATTTCGCTGTTTTGATTAATTTGGCAATATTACTGTATGGAAATAAGAAATGTAGCTAACTAGTGAACTAGAATTTTGATTATGAAATGCAATAATTAATATCGTAACGTCCAATATTTAGTTTTAGATGTAAAAAAAGTATTTGAAACTTTTCAAATGCCTTTTTTATACCTAAAACGGGTACAACATCAAATTCAATGTTATAATTGCAATTCATTATTAGACTTTAGAGGTTTAGACTTATTTTCGGCTGAAAACGAAAATGCAAATGTAGACATTAAGTATATTAATATTTCCGGTGTACAAGATTTCAGTAATCTTGTTTGTTTCTATTTACGCCTAGGGAGAGAAAGAGCAAAAAATTAAAAGAAATAAAACAAGTTAATTCCATTAGAGGATACAAAATTTCGTGTATTTTTTGTTGTATTGATTCACCTGATATTGCCGAGCTTTACGAAGTAGGCCGAATGCGGCGCGCCAATTCACGATGTTCCGATTTTCGGCGTGGCCGCAGCTTCGGCTGGTTTATGGCCGAAAATGAAAATATGGCCGACTCATGATTATTTGGCCGAAAATTGCCGAAAACGAAAACGAAGCTTCGGTCAGTCAGTAGTAATTTGGTGTTCATAATAAATATTAGTCTATTCTATTCAACAATAACTAATTTCTTTCTAATGTGGGCATTGAACCCACAACATGTAGCAAAGTAAATTGAAAAAACACTACAAAATAAATACGCCAAACTACGATAATCCACGAACTGTTTCTATTTAACTGTACTTACTTATTTGTAGATTGTCAAGGTTCATTGAGTACCTACCTGGAGGTCATTGCACTCGGAGACATTACTTGAAGAAGTAAAGAGTTGAAGATTTCTCTTATTTATACGATGCCGGATGAATGACAAGATTACTAATGGTTTTATAGTTTTCTTTAGCTTTTACTCAAACTCATTACAAGAAATAAAAGTGTGTGCGTACCAGCACGCGTAGCATGACAACCATAGAAACGGGTTTTCTACGGGTTTTGTCGACGGAAGAATAGACAAAATGACAGATTGTGATTGTTTATCTGTAATTTTGTCTATTCTTCCGTCGACAAAACCCGTTTCTACTCTGGTACGGTACGGTATATTAATGCCTACCAGCACGCTTAGCATGACCACAGTAGAAACGGGTTTTGTCGACGGAAGAATAGACAAATATAGTGTTCTGAAACTCACAGATCATAAGTGAGATAGCTCACCCGACTCAAGGTCAGGGACTGAATTACCCAAAAATTAAGGTACGTTTAAATTTCGGTATGATGTCATACCATTAAATAAGGGTTACCAAAATATTTCGATACCGTTCTTTTTTACAGTAGCGGAACTTTGAGGTTGGAAATGCATACCGGAATATTTCGGTAGAAAACCTTTACACGTTTTTCGGTACCAAAATCGTGTAAAGGTTAAATAACGGTTTAGCCCAACCTTTATTTAAAAATGTATCGGTATAGCTCAACCCTTATTTTAAACCGGTATATTTTTAAGGTATATACCTTTAACCCTAACCGCTTTCAGTCCCTGCTAAAGTTAGCAGCAGAAACACCATCGCGTGTTAGTTGGTAGGAGTCTGATATAAACTTTTGTTCTTCACAAAATAAAAATATTCTTAGCACTTTCGACTCCACCCACTTTTCATAGAACTCATGCGTCATGCCGCCATACATGTTGGAAGTGAACCCTCCGGGAGGGTTGCCGGTATTACGTTTGCGCTAAAGTTAAACATCGCGGACGGTCAACGGAATTCGGTTTAAAACCGTGTTATAAAACACTGTAAAACGAAGTAAAATTGTGTTTTCAGAGGGTCTTGCCGCTATACGTAGTTTCCAACCTTTTAATTTTTTTGTGACTATTTGTAACAGGGAAACAAAAAAAAAAGCTTGGATTTTAAAACCAACGCATACACTAATAAATCTTGTTAAAATATACATTAGATTTTATTTACCCGGTTTATAATGCTATATTCGCTTAGAAAAACCTTAATTTCAAATGAACCCTCCGCGAGGGCTCCCGGAATCCCATATACGACTAGATGAACCCTCCAGGAGGACTCCGGTACTGAACGTGTTAAGATTTACCAAAGAAAGAGAGCTGATGTTCTCAAAATGTGTCTATTCTGTTATCATTCTTAACTTGATATTTTGACAAATTAATTAAACAACTGCCTCTATGGTCTGCTGAGCATGAGGTCCTGGGTTCGATTCCCAGGTGAGGCAATGTGATATTAGGTTTTCTCATTAGGAATTTCTTAGTATCAGCCCGGAGTCTGGAGTTGTGCTCGGCTGATGGCATTAGGCTCGCCCCGTATTATATCGGGTGTAAAAAGACACTTTCCGAAGCCGAAAGCCACATATTCTACCCATTATTTGCATCATTTTTTTCCACTAGACCATACCTGGGAATCCACTGGTTCTGGAGATATTGAAGGTCAAAGTCGCATTTTTTTTTTTTACTTTTTCACGAAAATGAATTCTATGCGATAATACGAAACTTTTTTCCAAACAAACATTACCTGAATTTTAGATTTATCTTAACAGATTACGCATTTGAAGTTACAAAAACGCAATGGACAACAAGTACCTACCTACGTAGCGTAGGGGCGGAGCTTAACTAACACTGAATCCGTTCATTCAAGCGTGGGTTCGCGTTACATTGCGCGCAATAAAAACTTGTGTTTTTTTATTAAAAAAAAAAAAATTACGTTTCCCAGCAATAATTTTTGCGCAAAGCTACTTAGCTATACGTACAGTATGCGTAGTTTACGGCTTTGTGATGTGTCTTTTTACACCCTGTACATACTTAACTGTCGAAATGTGGGTATACCAATTATGGGTAGGTACTCCTCTGCCTATGGTATTTTGTGTAATTAAATAAATCAGCATAACACCTCTGCTTTACCCTTCGGAATGAACAAGCTTGAGGATGTTATTAATTTTAGAAAGAAAGAAAGAAATATAAGTTTATTTGTCACAGAAACACGTGCATAAAAAAAAAGATGATAAACTCGAGTAGAAAATAAGAAAATGGAACAGAATAGATTTAAATACAATAACGAGCACAAAACAGAACTAGTCGGCAGCTGCTGTTACGTCATAACTGTGACAAGAAGGCTTCCACTCAGCATGATGCTGTGGTATGGAGACCCACAGCACAGCGTTGATTTTCAGTGGTCACCCGAAAAAGACGTACGGAGACCAAGTCAGGTTTAATGAATTTTACATAAATATAAAATATAAATTAAAACAAATAGTACATAAAATATACTGCTACTATACAACCAATAGTATGAATACTTAAAATGATTAAATAACATATAAATAATTATCCGCAGGCATCACCGTGCGTGCATAAAACATAAAACATGTACCCACCTAAAACACCATTATACCAATACCTACAATATTCAGTGTTTTATGTTATACTAGCTGCGCCCCGCGGTTTCACCCGCATAAGTCTCAATCTCGTAGGAATATCGGGATAAAAAGTATCCTATGTGTTAATCCAGGTTATAAATTATCTGTGTGCCAAATTTCATCCAAATCCGTTCAGTAGTTTTTGCGTGAAAGAGTAACAAACATCCATCCATCCATACATCCATCCATCCTCACAAACTTTCGCGTTTATAATATTAGTAGGGTTTAAGTTAGCCTTTCAGGAATTTTCAGAACTGTGCCGTAGTTTCTCCAAAGTGAGGGCGGTTTATGGTCGGCGGTCTAAGGCCAAATTAATAAAGTATAATTTCATACTCTTGACTATTGAGGTTGTTGACCATTTTTCAAGCAGTAGGTACTAAAATTAGACCACAAACCTTCATCAATACAATCCTCGATCGACTTATTCTTTTCAAATGATTTGTTGTTTCCTAATCTTGTAATTCCAATTAATCTGGCCAGTCACAATGGTTGTGTTTTACTATTAATATTTCCACAAACTATTTTCAACTTTACAATCTTAACTTCACAGTTCATTTTGCCTTTGTAGTATTTTTCAGGAAACGGGTAGTATTACGGTATTGGTCGCTATTCGTTTCTTGACTTGAGGAAACCACTTGAGTCCTAAGTACATACACAAGATGCAGAAGTTGGTTTGTGATGGTATAAAGCCTGTACATATTGGTCGGCCATGATGGCTCAATGTTCCGGGAGTTACGTGTTGATTACCTATTACTTAGCAAGTACTTAGGTACTGTTTTATGCAGTAAATATTTATGTACTAGTGTAACGTTACGTTAAAAGTATAAAATATTTTTTGGATGCTAAAACAATCAAAGATAATTCAAAGTTTTCCTTTCAGAGGTAACAGTGTTAAAGATATTATACAGGGTGTCCGGGATATCGACGCGAAGCCTGTTACCATGGATTCAGTACATGATTCTGAACCCCCCTGTGTTGAAATAGTACGTCGGTGATTTTGAAAAAAAAAAAAATTACGTCGGTTATTGTGAATAATTAGGTGTTTTTTTTTAATGTATTTTATTTTCTCTTCTACTCTTACACACGTTGTCTACATCTCTTTAACTACTTTCCTATCGCAGGTATGCTGGAAGAGATTTCTTTAGAAATAAGCATCACCTTTGTACGTATTTTTCCGTTTCTTTTTAACTTGTCTGTTTATATGTGTGTACATAAACCGTTAAATAAAATAAATAAATAAATAAACAGCTGTTCCATACATTTGGACCGCGTAGGTATTGCACTTTTTTATGAAATAGCAGGTTTTTTTTTAAATAACCGCCACAAAATTTAAACGCAGGGGGATTTAGAATCATGTACTGAATCCACGGTAACCGGCTTCGCGTCGCTGTCCCTGCCACCCTGTATAAAAAGTGAGTTACATGAGTGTCATAGGACTTCAATAGGTAAATAGGTCAAAACGTGGTTTGTTTAGTATTAGCAAATAAATATTCTAGCACAGCAGAATACCACACTAGTCTGGCGTGGGCATGGTTTGCTGGTAATGTTGTTTTCTTGTTTTATGTTCTGTTTGTAAATTTTAACTGACATCGCTTATGGACTGGAGGAGTGGAGTTTAAGGCGTGAGGGAGGCAAATTTAATCTGTTTTTATGACGCAACGAATATTTTGTTTGTATGTCTTCCCGTGTGTTGTAAAATTCTGTGTATTTGCGTAGATACTAATTTGCATAATTCCAAAATATAAATACCAATTAAGGTGAGAGTTTTGTGTTTCTGGAAGTACGGCTTGCAACTGTCTGTTTGTTCTAAGTTTATAATTATTCGTATCAGTTTTTTTGTAGGGTGAATAGTGAGGGCGCGTCTGTGCTATTTCCCCATAGGATGATAAGCTGAACCAAGCATGGGCATACTCGTAGTATGTGACCTGCGCGGTTTGTAGGTTAGTAGTTTTAGTTGACCTGGAAGGGCTTGTGGCTAAGTAATAACAGCCGCCCGGGTCGATTCTTCAGGTTAAGCTACGCTTGCCGCGGTTGGTCCGTGGATGGGTAACCATCTTTACATAGATAGAAGAAGATAGAATATTCTTTATTATGTACACCATAAAAATTACAGATATAAATGTAGACATTTTACATCGGGTGACACAATGGGCGGTCTTATCGCTAAAAGCGACATACCAAGACCCCGCCGTGACTCGGAAAGCACGCTTCACCCGCCTCCAACCCGTGGGAATATCGAGGAAAAATCATGGTCTACCCATGTGCCAAATTTCATCCAAATCTGTTCAGCTGTTTTAGCGTGAAACCGTAACAAACAAACTCACTTTCGCATTTCTATAAGTAGTTAGGATTCTCGTCTCTACGTGGTTTAGTTACTTAGTTGCTTTTTACAATGTTACTTTTAATTATCTTTGATTGTTTTCTAGACAAAATCAAACTGGTTGCTAATTTAAGTTGTATAAATTATTATTTTTATTATATGACATTGATTTTATATTCTGCGATTACTTCCTCACACACTGACTTATTAATTGTAAAATTTTAAGAAAATCGTCTACTTTTACAATGTTTGTAAATATGTGAGAACCATGTATCTATCACATAAGTAATTAATTTATCTTTCGTTGCTTCATTTTTATTAATTCTTCTTTTTACCTATTGTGGTAAAGTTTTTTTTTTTTTTTCTTTATGTGCATCGTCCTCACATATAATTATGTAACTAATGTACCTACACATACAAAATATTATAACACTTTTTAAAAGAGTAACGGTGGAGTTTCTTGCCCATTCTTCTCCATACGACAACTACCTTTTGGAAGGGGCGACTAGAATCAATAAAAAAAATTGTACACTTTGACGTTCAATAGTGCCTTATAAGGGCCTATTTGAAATAAATGATTTGACTTTGACTTTGACGACACAGATAAAAACATGGTGACAGATAAAACCTGAAACTAAACTAGAATCTGTGTACCAAGGTTCATACACAAATGAAAAAAGGCAAAAAAAGGTACGGATTATGTTACTAACTTCATTCTTATTACATACGGTAGATATTCCAAAAATTTTAAATAAACACTTGGAGCTAAATCTTCTAAAATATTCTCAAGTTAACGTATTATATCATTACTTTAATAGCTTGATATTATATTCCTCGCTTCATTTACTTTATGTGCCAACAGTCAACAGAGTCAAATAACAAACGAAAAATGTAAACATACCTGATCTGTTTGCAACAAGATATTTTAATTAAGATACTTTGCCTTCAGACCAAATAAGAAACCAAGACAGAGCGATGCGAACAATACATTGAAGCATGCCAAAACTACCCCGCCGCTCTGTGCATACACGCTCACACGCACGCATTTACAACCTTTGACAATGACACAACAATCAAACTACACCACACAAAGTGCACACATTTTTACGAAACCGGCTTCACTTCAGTGTTGACAGCGCTCTGTCTTGGTTTTTTATTTGGTCTGAGACTTTATTAGTCCGGAAGGAACTGACAAACGTTGACCGTATTTGCGATGCTAAAAATTAGTCATGCTTACTAGCACCGTACTTAGATGCCCTTAGATTAAAAGAGTGCAGACAAGAATAAATTCAGTGTAATTTGCGTCACGTAAAATGAGTCACTGAAATTAAGTTGCATTTAGATTTTAGCTGCACATAATCCAAGCAAAGCCAATGTAAAAGAAAAATGTTTAACTCATTTTCTCGACTCATTTTCAGCGTAGGTAACACTGAACAATGTCTATTTAAGCCTATACTTACGTTCTTTGAGAAAAACGTTGGAAAAACATCTCAGTTATGTGTTTTGTTATAACATCATTTTATCTAAACTGATTCTTTAAATATTTGTTTCGCTTTTCGACGACGCAAATGGCGTAACGATTGAAACTATAAAGTTTGAATAAAATCTGTGTTGGTATTTCCGAGAAATGTTGGTATCCCACCTACCTACGGTACAGCGTTTCATGCATTTCTTTCTACGTTTGGTAGTAGTATTCTTGACAAGGAACTTAATTTTGCGATTTATGAACGTGATGTATATTTGCACTTTAAATTTGATGAAAACAGCTATAAAATTGTATATCAGCACTGTAAAATAATAATACATCTATAATTTAATAATATCACTTTAATAGACATGATCCAAAGTTCTGCGAGCAACTTGGAAGTAGCGCTCGCCGGCCACTACCGCGGCACCGCTCGCTTCGCTCGCTCGGCTCGCGCGCTTTTTGTCACAGTTCTAACTTAACTTAACCTATATCACCCAATTGCAAATGATGAATCATACAATCTGTCTGCGATTAGATAATTAGATAATCCTATGACATAGTAGTAAACTAAGCATATTTATAGAGGAAACCATTATTTTTATAGTTCATTCAATTAATTTGAAAGCTAAATATTTTAAAGTGTGAAACATTATTTTTAAAGTGCGTTTATATATTCCCCTTTATGAATTACCATTATATTATGTCTTTTCTTGTGAGAGTTTTTTTTATTGTTTTGGTTTTTTTTCTTGACTGCGTTAGTTATACAAGGTAGAGATGAAAATACGACAATAAATTAAACTGCGTATCTATATCTAATGCCGTTCTCAGTCTGCATCCAAAAAAATCAATCAAAAACAAATAATAATTATGTAGTTTAGGCACTATATCTTGTCAAAACCCATAGTCGGCCCATAATTCGTTACTTGAAATAATAATTTTTTTTATTTCGATGTTATGATTTATTTGATAGTTCCAAAATATTCTTATGGATTGCATTGCAAAATATATTATTGCCAGCGTTTTAATTTATTGTTGTTTTGTTGCCTCTAGTATTGTATACAGTCGATTTCACTGAAACGTTTTGATATGTTTAAGTATAATGCTAGAAGCCACCACGTATTTGGACATCAGTCAAATCTATGGACCCGTCAAAATATTGAACAACGTATTTTTTATGCATTTTATGATGAAAAATGTGAAAATAAAATTAATAATAAAAAATTGTACCTATCTGTATCTGCTTTATATTTAGTTCAGTTATTATGCAAAGTTTCATGATCTAATTTGGTATTTTTTTAATACTAGCAGTTTATTGTTCGGTTTGGAGGAAACTTTGTATTTTTTTTCTGTCGAGAAAACTTTATGGAATCGTATTTTCGTCAATCCTCAACTTTAGCATACATTTATTTCAAAACTGATGCTGCAGTATTTTCGTTAAAATGGAGGATTATGCTAAGCAATTTGAGGTATTAATAATGAATTGCAATTATTATTATAACACTTAATTTGATGATGTAAATGCACGCTCTTAATAACAAAGTTCAGTTTCGGACTTTATAGAACCATTTGTCTATTATACTTTTTATAAAGGCTCCATTCACACAAAGTGGCTCTAATCTGTAAATTGTTCACGATAAATTACAAAATATAATGTACTTCACGCAAGGTGATATGCTTAAGAGGGGCTTGTGGCTAAGAAACAACAGCCGCACGGGTCGATCGATCAGGTTAAGCTACACTTGCCGCGGTTAGTCCGTGGATGGGTGACCATCTTTACATATCAAGACCCCTCCGTGCCTCGGAAAGCACGTTAAACCATTGGTCCCGGCTGTCATTCGTGGATCTTTGACAGTCGTTACGGGTAGAAGCCCAAAAAAGTCTGACAACTAGTCTTACCAAGGGACGTGTTACGTAAAGGTGTTGTGGAGGTCAGATAGGCAGTCGCTCCATGTAAAATACTGGTATTCAGCTGCATCTGGTTAGACTGGAAGCCGACCCCAATATAGTTGGGAAAAGGCTAGGCAGATGATGACGCAAGGTGATATGCAAATACAATTATATTTCAAAAATATTGGCATACTAAAATATAATTAAGTAGATACTTAATTATATTTTAGTATGCCAATACTTAAGCCTGAGGCGGACACTGCTTCATCAACTTCCTTCTCTATCCCAAGTTATTTGGAGTCAGCGCAGCATATTGTATTCTTCCATACATTTTCATTCTAGCCAAAATCAACCTGCACACAATCCATCCATCGTCTGTTTCATGTGTCTCTTAAAGCCATATTCATACTCAAAACTAGACACTGTGTCTGCTTATGGAAAACAGAAGTGTCTCCACTGACAGCCAGCGTATTAAAATCATTCATTTAACTGTCAAACTGTCATGAAACTTCTTACACGTACCATCAAAGAAGTTCATATCTAACCAGTTTCAAAACAAAATCCCGTGAACACGATGACCACATCTGTTACCGGCCCGGTGCTATAGTCGCCGAGCGCTGCAAGCAAGAATAGTCCTTACGGTGGTTAGATATGAACTTCTTCGATGGTACATATCCACATAGCATTGCGTGACAAGTTTTAGTCATTAGTTTGTTACCAATGTTCTGCGCAATATGTACCGATGGAGATAATCGCGTTGCTTACAAAACAATCGTGTAAGATTTGTAACGATAAAATGTTATAATAGGCGATCAATCATGGTATGATGTAAGGAGAACAACAGCTTTGTTCTCTGATTGTTTGGGGCTAACTGTTACAATGTCATTGTACCTATACCACTTATACAATGTGTAACTGAATTAATACACATTATGAAAGTATTTAATTCATTCAGGCGGCCACAGAGTCATAAAGAATCCTGTAAGAAATCGACACGTGTTTCACCTCTCAACGAGGACTCTGAGGAGTCCTCGTTGAGAGGACCTTAGGGGTGCCTTTCTTATTGGTGGGCTGGGTATCCGCGCAGGTCAAACTGCTGGAACCCAAACCTCTGAGGTGCTTCCGCTGCCTTGTGGGTAACCACGTTGGAGCGAAATGCACCTCGGAGGTGGACCGCAGCGATCACTGCTATCGCTGTGGTCAGCCCGGTCACAAGGCCGGCTCATGTGAAGCCACGCCGCACTGCGCCGTATGTGCGGCGGCTGGCAGGCCGGCCGAGCACCGGATTGGGAGCAAGGCCTGCGCCCAACCCGCCAAAGCCAAAGCCAGGGGCAAGCCCTCCGCCACCGCCGTCACCGCCGCAACCGCCGCCGCTACTACTGTCGCCGCCGCTGCCGCCTCCACAGTCGTCGCCGCCGCCGCCGTTGCCGCTGTGGCGGGGCCCTCACGCGGGGCTCGGGGGGAGGCGAGAATGGACTGCCAATAGTGGCCCCATTACGCCTCCTCCAGGCGAACATCAACCACTGCGCCGCAGCTCAGGATCTGTTGCTCCAGAGCATGGCGCAGTGGTCGATTAACATCGCCGTGGTCGCTGAGCCGTACTTTGTCCCGCCCAGGGATGACTGGGTGGAGGACCTGAGCGGCTCAGTGACCATTATATCGTCGGCCGCCGCCGGTACCCCGTCCCTCGAGGCCGTCAAGAGGGGACAGGGTTGCGTGGCAGCACGGTTCGGGGAGATTGTCGTGGTGGGAGCGTACTTCTCCCCGAACCGAACTCTCGCCGAGTTCCACAACTCCCTTGGGGAGTTGAGAGTCGTCGTCGTCGGGTACCATCCCCTCCCCGTGGTCGTCCTCGGGGACTTCAATGCCAAGAACGTGGCTTGGGGTTCCCGGTATACGGACACACGGGGCAGGATGGTGGAGGACTGGGCCCTGGAGACAGGCCTGGTCGTCCTGAACCGGGGTTCTGTCCCCACGTGTGTGCGGATGCGGGGTGAATCAGTGGTGGACATCTCGTTCGCCAGCCCCGCTCTGTCGCCGCGTGTCATTGACTGGCGCGTCATGGAGGGGGTGGAGACCTATTCCGATCACCGGTACATCCGGTTTGACGTCTCCGCCCAGACCTCGGGCGCGTCGGTCCGACAGACCCCGAGTGGTCCGCGGTGGGCGCTGAAGCAGCTGGACCGGGAGCTCCTCCTGGAAGCCTCGATCGTGCAGGCCTGGGTGTCATCACCGGACAGGCCTGCCGACATCAATGTCGAGGCGGAGTGGTTCCGGGAGGCCATGTCCGAGATATGTGACGTGGCAATGCCCCGGGTCCAGCCCGGACGTGCTCGGCGCCAGGTGTGCTGGTGGTCGCGTGAGCTGACCGCTTTACGCGCGGCATGCGTTGCTGCGCGCCACCGGTACTCCAGGCACCGCAGGCTCCGTATCCGCCCTCCGGATACGGAAGCCATTGAGGCGGAGCTGTACGACGGGTACAGAGCGGCGAAGACCGCCCTCCGAGCGGAGATCGAGCGGGCCAGAGGACTGGCCCGCGAGGAGTCGCTGGAGACTCTGAACAGAGATCCGTGGGGACGCCCATACAAATGGGCGAGAGACAAACTCCGCCCATGGGCTCCCCCGCTGACGCAGAGTCTCCGGCCCCAGCTCGTGGAGGACGTGGTGAGCGCTCTGTTCCCTTCGCGAGGGGAATATACTCCCCCGCCCATGGCTCCGCCTTCTGCGGTGCCCAATGCGGACCACTATAGTGACGACGACGACGATACTCCGGAGGTGACCGAGGTAGATTTGAGAGTGGCGGTACGTAGGCTGAATGCCAAGAATACCGCCCCAGGACCCGACGGCTTACCTGGAAAAGCCTGGGTTCTGGCCTTGGAGGCTCTCGGGCCTCGACTAAGGGGGCTCCTAAGCGCATGCTTGGAAAGGGGCCAGTTCCCGCTTCGTTGGAAGACGGGGAAACTGGTCCTCATCAAAAAGCCGGGGCGCCCGGCGGACTCTCCGTCCGCTTACCGGCCCATTGTGCTGCTCGACGAGGTGGGCAAGCTCTTTGAAAGAGTGATTGCAGACCGCCTTGTCGGGCGGCTGGTGCGAGTGGGACCGGACTTGGCGGAGAGCCAGTTTGGTTTCCGCAAGGGGCGCTCTACGGTGGATGCCATCATGCGCGTTCGAGCCCTCACGACGGGGGATGCTATTGCCCGGGGTGGGGTCGTCTTGGCGGTGTCTCTTGACATCGCCAATGCCTTCAATACCCTGCCCTGGAGTTGCATTAGGGAGGCACTCCGGTATCACCGGATGCCGACCTACCTCTGTCGAGTGGTCGAGGCCTATTTGACGGACAGGGCCGTCATCTACCCCGGTCACCACGGAGAGTGGAACCGGCGAGAGATGTCGTGCGGTGTCCCACAGGGATCGGTCCTGGGGCCGCATCTGTGGGACATCGGCTACGACTGGGTGCTGCGCGCCGACCTCCCTAGTGGCGTCAGCGTAGTGTGCTACGCTGACGACACGCTGGTCCTGGCGCAGGGGAGGTCGCACGAGGCGGCGGCCGAACTGGCGACACGCGGGGTTGCGACAATCGTCGATAGGATCCGGCAATTGGGACTCGAGGTGGCCTTGCACAAGTCCGAGGCCATGTGTTTTTATGGTCCTCGGAACGCGCCACTGTCGGGTTCCCGGATAACGGCAGGAGGGGTTCACATCAGTGTCGAGTCGACGATGAAGTACCTGGGACTCGTCCTCGACAGCCGGTGGAACTTCGTGGAGCACTTCCGACGTTTGGCTCCCAAACTGCAGAGGGCAGGGGCTGCTTTGAAGCGGCTTCTGCCCAATCTAGGGGGTCCAAACGCCTCCTGCCGGAGGCTCTATGCGGGGATCGTGCGGTCCATGGCCCTTTACGGGGCACCGGTGTGGGCGCGTTCATTGAGGCTGCGACCAGCCCAGCGGTTGAACGCGTCCCAAAGGGTCATGGCGATCAGGCTGGTACGAGGATACCGCACGGTCTCCCGTGAGGCGGCGAGCCTCCTTGCCGGACTACCGCCATGGGATCTGGAGGCAAAAGTCCTCGCGCACATGTGGGAGTTGCGCGAGGAGGCGAAACGCCGGGGCGTAACTCCGCTGCCGCGAGAAATCGCGGCACAGCGGACAGAGCTCCGGCGGGATCTCATGGCGGCATGGAGAGTGCGATTGTCGCAACCCAGCGCTGGGCACGCCACAATTGTGGCGATAAGTCCCCTCTTTGAGGAGTGGCTAGAGAGGCGCCATGGCGTCCTCACCTTCCGCCTGACACAGGTCCTCACCGGACATGGTTGTTTCGGGAGGTTCCTGTTCAGAATAAAGCGGGAGGAAACGCCCGGGTGTCACCACTGTGTGGATCGCCCGGAGGACACGGTGGAGCATACGGTGGAGGTCTGCCCAGCTTGGGCGGAGCACCGCCGTGTCCTCACGGAGGCGATCGGCGGCGGCGATCTCTCGCGTCCGGCCCTGGTTCAGGCCATGGTCCGGAGCGAGAGTGCATGGGAGGCCGTCACCTCCTTCTGCGAAGCAGTAATGCTCGCGAAGGAGGAGGCGGAGCGCGCGAGGGAGAGGCAAAATGCGCCCCCTCGCGCCCCTAGTCGCCGCAGGAGACGCCCCGGGCGTCGGGAGTCTAGAGCCGACTTCCGGCCACCGTAGGCGCGGGCTTGCGGACGGTGAGCAATGGGTAGCTCGCCGTCCGATAGGGACCAGGCCCGGGTCGACGGCGCGTTGTGTTCCACGCGCGCCTCAAAGAGATGTCAGCACCAACTGACGGGGTCCGGAAGGGCCAATGCCTGCCGGGGTTGCGGGTTTGTCTGAAAGGGATATCGCGACCTCGGCACACAGGCAACGGAAGGAACACGGGTGGGTTTTAGTCAGTAAAAGTCTGACACGCCCTCCCGCTCCACCCAGAGCGGGAGAAGTTATTTGATAATTTCCCATCCAAAAAAAAAAAAAAAAAAAAAAAAAAAAAAGGGCTGCCTTTCTGAGGAAAGGCGATTGACCACCGCGCTCGACGCTTGACGTGTCCACACGTCGGGTCCGAGTTCGCAACAAGTCAATCGCCTTCCTGAGGATGCCTCGTTGAGAGGTGAAACACGTGTTGATTTCTTACCGGGTTCTTTATGACTCATTAAGAACAGTTACGCGGATTAAGTTACTAAATATACGTCGTCTATTGTTTTAATTTTTTTTTATTATGAAAATAGTTTGTTCAGAACCGTTTATGATTCGATTTCTGTCATTTTTAATATTGGTACTTTTTTATCAGAAAAATAATGAAAACTACGTAAATTACAGTCACACTTCTGCTATGCAGTTAAAACAAATTAAAATGGACGAAGTACCTACTACGCTAAAGTTTCCGTCACGAGAAGCTATAGCGATATAAAGCGCTGTCGACTAATGTACTGTACGCGTCTGAGTTCCAGTACCACAAAACATTAGACTACAGCAGTGCTATTCTGTAACCATCTCACCGTGAAAACTTAGGTGAAGTGAGCGTGGAGTCATTCCACAGGGATTGACACTATTGATAGCTCACTTCACCTAAGTTTTCACGGTGAGATGTTTACAGAATAGCATGGCAGCGCTTTATATCGCTAAAATATAACCCGACCAAGTGAAATTGCTCGTTAGTTTCGTATTACACGTATGTTGCTTTGAGTTGATTGAATTTGGGATTATTTGTTTCGCTACGTAACTTAGTAGACGTTCTTTATTTAAAAAATTATAAGTAGCTTCTCCTAACGGGGACTTTAGACCCATGTCCAACAACAAAATGTAGAATTGTTTTAAAATGTCAATACCTTTAATTAAAGGTATCACCAAAATTGATACATAGAAAGTTTCCAAATCTGTGTGATTTTTATGTCGTTACCTTTATATAGAATATCTTTATTTGGAGTTACCCAGTAGAGCAAAAGCCATTTTATAAGGCACAGTGACATTCACGACCCACGTACCGTTGTATCGGGCAGGTATAATTAAAGTTAGGTATCAACCTACTTTTTATTAATTAAAAAAGTCGTATTCAAAATTCATTAAAAATACCTCCTGTAGAAATCTTCATTCATAAAAGATTGGATCTCAAAAGGTACATCTAGCCTTTAATAAGTTTTTGTCATCTTCATTTCACTGAGTGACCTCAAAAACCAATGACTTAATTATTCGCTGACGAATTTCTTTTAGAGGTGGGCAAGCATCGACGATTTTGACGATTGACTTATCGATTTGTTATTGTGAAGCGATGGTTGGCTTGCGTCAGGGGTGACAGATGATATGGCTAGAAAGGGGGTGACTACCGAGATGACGACTAGTAGAGAAGTATGGAAGAAGACATGTTGCGCTGAGCCCGAATAAAAGGAGAAGGAGGAAGGGGGCGAAAGGGGAAGGAGAAGAAGTCAAACTTTTAATTAGCTGCGGTAAAATTACACTTCTTACTGTCATTTCGTTACAAAATGTTCTAAATTATTGACGTAATAAGTGTAATTTTACTGCAGCTAATTAAAAGTTCGACTATAAGTGGTGGAAGTCTTCCTTTCGTGTGAATCATCACCCTCATCATCATTAGCAGTCTTGTTGGTCCACCCACTGCTGAGTATAGGCGACCTCCCTTTTGAGCCATGCTGCCCTGGTCTGTGCGAGTCTAATCCAGGTCTTCCTCGCAATCCTTAGTGACACGATTAATAAATATTGTTTACTCACAATCAATTTAAATCGATAACAACTCTAAAATGGTGGAGGCACCAAAAAATTTCGTCGATATTTTTTGAAGTTAACCTAAACTGACAGAGTATTTTGTTTTATGATTAAACCATAAATAACTCCCACTAACAATTAAAACAACATGCTGGTAGAAATCGATAGAAAAGCGGAACAAAACCATACAACACAATTTTTAAGCTATTGCATAGCTTTTATCGGAGACTCTGAGCGCGGCGACCGAATGTAGAAATTCCGTAACGAAAAAAAAAACCTGACGCGAAAGTTTGTGAGGATGGATGGATGGATGTTTGTTACTCTTTCACGCAAAAACTACCGAACGGATTTTAATGAAACTTTACAGTAATGTGGCTTATATATCAGAATAACACATAGGCTACAATTTATAAAGATTTTATGTGATTTAGCCATAATATAACGATAAGTATCCAGTAAGTCGGAAAAAATCCTGCCCTCTGAGATCTATCTTTGCGTGCGCTGCCTAAACCGCTGGAGTTACATGAAAAGAATGTATTGTGGGGTTGTTTGTCTTAAAGAGTTCTAAATAAAAGTCCGCGACAGCATATATCTACCTTTTATGTGGAAGCCATTATAGCCAAAATAGTGAGCTATAAATACATTTAAATTGAATACTTTTTTTAAGTTGCATATTTTAGAGTATTTAGTTAATTCGTATCAAAATAAATACCTTCATCGCTTTCGGTATTTAATGTAGATAAAATTTGTCTTTTACACTAAGTAATTTGGACTAATATTTTAAAAGTTAGAACGATAAGAATGACCTGCGATGAGTCGACGGCGGGCGCGCAGAACGAGGGTGGAGGGGCGGGATAGGCAATGACGCGCGATCGCCGAGTGCGCGACCCGAACGCGGGTAGACGCGTGAGGGCAGACGTCATTGACGGTTGTGTAAATTCTGCGATTTAGGGGGGGGGTATAGGGGTATTTTTAAAAAAATATATTTTAAATCAACAATATTATCTTCTTATTTTTGAATATATGCTATGCAATAGCTTTACCGCGGCAGTCCTCGAGTGCCACACGTATTTTTTTTTTTTTATTAACTGCTGTCGCAATGACCCACGCTGACACAAAATAAACTATCTAATAAATATGCGAAACGACAGACACTAACAATTTTCTATAGAAGTACAATCGAGTAAAATTTACTCGATTTGCATTATCGATTAGCATCTGCATTAGTCGACCTCTAATTTTTAATCTACGTTCTCTATTTGAGTTCGGATTGATTTTCAATCGATTCATCGATTGCTATCGATTTGATTGCGAATTAGAGCGAATCGAATGAGACAAATAAAGTGTTGTGAATAAAGATATGATTAGAAAGTGAAATTTTATATCGTTGTTTGTAGTGGAACGGGTCAATTTGATTTAGTATTGTGTTCTCAAATAGCAGTATTTAGATAAATATATTTTAAACGGTTTTCCTTATTGGCTTTACTGTGAATGGTTTTGTTGTCGGACTAGTGGTCGCAAGCGCTACTGCTGAGCATGAGGTCCTTGATTCGATTCCCAGGTCGGGTAAATTGTTATTGGGTTTAATCATCTGGAATTTCTCAGTAGCAGCCCGGAGTCTGGATTAGTGCCCGGTTTATGGCAATAGGCTCGCCCCCTATTACATGGGACTTAAACATAACTGGCAAAATGTTGTCGTAAAAAAGGTACACCTCGGCACAGTTAAAGTTTATATGGAGAAGGAGTGCAGAAAGCTAATATGTTTATATAATATACATTAGAAATAAATTAAATAAATAAAAAAAATATTACACATACTACCATGCGTTTGACACAAGATGGCTACCTTAGAATCATGACATTTAAATGAATAATGGTCGAATTTCGACCTCTGGGCGACCACTAGATATCGTAATTACTGATAATAATAGGCATTTACAGATCATGGTATAGTGTTACAAGTTATTAGAACGGTTT
The DNA here is from genome assembly GCA_914767755.1 of Agrochola circellaris. Classification (NCBI taxonomy): domain Eukaryota; kingdom Metazoa; phylum Arthropoda; class Insecta; order Lepidoptera; family Noctuidae; genus Agrochola; species Agrochola circellaris. Next base: position 13,525,182 of record OU611859.1, read on the forward strand.
AATTAGATATTCTAGCGGTCTGATTCCACTTATTAGAATGGACACGTGATCTAGGATACGAATATTGGATTAGAGGGGTCTCACAAGATCAACGTTTCAGTTTACCTCTTAGTTGAGGCTGTTAAGTAAACTGAAAGTCAAAGTCAAATCATTTATTTCAAATAGGCCCTTGTAAGGCACTTTTGAACGTCAAAGTTTACAAAAAATTGAATTGATTCTAGTCGCCCCTTCCAAAAGGTAGTTTTCGTATGGAGAAGAATGGGCAAGAAACTCCACCGTTACTCTTTTAAAAAGTGTTACAATATTTGTATGTGTAGGTACATTCGTTACATAATTATATGTGAAGACGATGCACATAAAAAAAAAAAAAAAAAAAAACGTTACCACAATAGGTAACGTTAATAAAAATAATAAAAATGAAGCAACGAAAGATAAATTAATTACTGATGTGATAGATGCACGGTTCTCACATATTTACAAACAATGTAAAAGTAGATGATTTTCTTAAAAAAATTACAATTAATAAGTCAGTGTGTGAGGAAGTAATCACAGAATGTAAAATTAATGTCATATAATAAAAATAATAATTTATACAACTTAAATTAGCAACCAGTTTGATTTTGTCTAGAACTGATAGTCATCATCATCATTTCAGCCGAAAAACGTCCACTGCTGGACATAGGCCTCCCCCAAGCACCGCCACTTGGCCCGGTTCTGTGCTTCCCGCATCCAGCGGATTCCTGCGGCCTTCACCAGGTCATCGGTCCACCTTGTGGGAGGCCTTCCAATGCTACGTCTTTCGGTACGCAATCGCCACTCCAGAACCTTTCGGTTCTATTGGCCATCTGGTCAGCGAGCAATGTGCCCTGATGAACTTATAGTCTTTAGTAATTTAAATGCTGTTTTGTCTCACCATTCCTTACTTGGTCTATTACAAGTGAAATCTAGAATAAACATGAACACAATCTTAATTTCTGGAAATTTTAAATAGATATCAGAAAGATCTTGGTGTCTCCATTTTAAATCTTATGTATCTAATAATAGTAAGTTACCTAGTCATTTAATTTAGAACTTAGTGTAAAAACTTAGTTGTGCAAAATATTGTAAAAAATCGGTCTTTGATTCTTAATAAAATTTACATAAGTAATAATGATCTTATTCTTAATATAAGGTAGACTTTATTGGAAGAAGACTATAAATGGGTGAAAACATAACCCTCTTTTTGGGCTCCGCCATAGTCGGGTAATAAATAAAGGCTTGAATTAAAATTGCTAACATGCAATAAGCAAACGTGGTAAAAAACGTTATAAGGAGAAGTCCTTATAACGTTTTTTACCACGTTTGCTTATTGCATGTTAGCAATTTTAGACAATCAATAGTCTAGCTTTCTGTTTTTTTAATGATAATTTCCTCCATAATTAAATACTGGGGGCTTGTGCCTAAGTAATAACAGCCGCACGTGTCGATCGATCAGGTTAAGCTACGCTTGCCGCGGTTAGTCCTTGGATGGGTGACCATCTTTACGTATCAAGACGCCTCCGTGCTTCGGAAAGCACGTTAAGTCGTTAGTCCCGGCTGTCATTGGTGGATCTTTGACAATTGTTACGGGTCGTCAGAAGCCCAAAAGTCTGACAACCTGTCTTACCAAGACTGCCCCCGATAGAAAAAAAGACGCATCTAACATTTTTTCCAGATTTGAGTTATATATATAGCCGGAATCAGAAAAAAAGGCGCATCTGCCTGTATTTTTACATCAATCTGGAAAAAATGTTAGATGCGTCTTTTTTTCGATCGGGGGCAGAAGAAGTGTCGTATTATCCAGTAACTGGTTGTGATGGTCAGATAGGCAGGTGCTCCATGTAAAATACTGGTATTCAGCTGCATCCGGTTAGACTGGAAACCAACCCCAGCATAGTTGGGAATAGGCTAGGCAGATGATGAACGAAATACTGTTAGAACATTTTCTTCCACCGTAAGTCAGTAATGTCCAAGATTGTCACGCTTACTTTCCTCTAATATTTATTCGTGTATAATTAATTATAATTCTTGCTCTTTCCATAATTATGTTCTGCTTAAATCCATCGGTTCGCTTTGTCACAATCGATCACAGTAATACAGATTGGCGTATAATGCACGGGATAAATTAACAATACTAATTAATTAATTGAATTATTCATTGTAATATCTCACGCACGGCACCTCACATTACCATTGGAGTTGTAAATTGTAATTAATTTGAATTTATCGTTTTTGTAGAGAAAAATAAATTGTGTGTGTTGAGCAATTAGATCATCATCATTTCAGCCGAAAGACGTCCACTGCTGGACATAGGCCTCCCCCAAGCACCGCCACTTCGACTGGTTCTGTGCTTCCCGGATCCGGCGGATTCCTGCAGCCTTCACAAGGTCATGGGTCCATCTTTTACGGTCAATGTGCCTATTTCGTTCAAAGAAATTGTACGTAGACTGGGACCATTCATTTCGCGTTATTTCTTTTCCCTAGTAACGCTTAAATAGGCCAGTAACCGCCAGGTGACAGGTTAACAACCTGTCAATGGCCAGAAGTAGGCATGATCCTGTTCTTCCATTTATTTTGCATTTTTCTCATAATGACCGTGTTTACTCAGTACTTTAATAGAAAGAAATTGGAAGTAAATTATTGTCATTGTTTTTAACTGAGGAGCTCGTGGCTAAGTAATAACAACCGCACGGGTCGATCCATCAAGTTAAGTTACGCTTGCCGGAATTGGTCCGTGGATGGGTGACCATCTTTTTATACCGAAACTCCTCGGTGCCTCGGAAAGCACGTCCCGGCTGTAATTCGTGGATATTTGACTGTCGTTACGGGAACGACGTTGTCGTCAGAAGCCCGATAGTCTCACAGCCAGTCTTACTAAGAGGTATCGTATTACCCAGTAACTGGGTTGTGGAAGTCAGATAGGCAGTCGCTCCATGTAAAATACTTGTATTCAGCTGCATCCGGTTAGACGGGAAGCTGACCCCAATATGGTTGGGAAAGGGCTACGCATGATGATTCTCTTTTTAACTGTTTTATTATGTTTCCAATTGATTGATTCTTAATTATAATTAAATAAATTATAGCGATGCGGACAATTTTTTTGATGCCCAATGACTTTCCTTTATTTATTTTTTATTTTATCCTTTATATACTTGTACATAATATATATATTTTAGTGTTAGATTCGATATGAATAAATAAAACTTATTAATAGATCCATAACCTAATTAAAACATCAAATTAAAACGTGGAAGTAATTAATATTCAAGTAGGTAGGACGCTCAATACAGATTTGCTAAAGACGTTAAGAGGTTACTCACTTCGCGTTCCCGTTAAGATTCGCACTCCGGTACATTATGGACGTTCCGACTAACGCGAATATTGTAGACTTAGTTGATTTTAAATCTATTTGCTTCCTGTTATCATTAGTGATAATGATATTCTAATGATCTAGCTAGTCTAGTGTTAATTAAGCTTTCTTCTTTCAGAAAAAACATCAACAAGTGATTGATAAATAATTATTGTGCCCAAAAAGCTAAGACTTATCGTTATCGTAGATTTTGTATGCCCATTGTTTAAAAATGCTTTGAAAAACTGAAGCAATTTATTCTGGAAAGGGTAAAAGACCATCACACTACTGAATTTCCTTTAGTTTTAGATTTAGCCAAACAACGACTGCGTTAGTTTGCACGATGTGTTTGTATGATGTTTGCACGTTTGTATGAAACAATGATTAAAAGAAAAACACAGTTGTACCTAAGTAAATATGGGTCCACACTAGGGCCGTCTGCTCATCGAATATTTTGGGACATCGCCAAGCGGTTGGTCGACTCTTCACGTGACCAGAAGGCTGGCCAATTCTTAGGCCAAAGAATCAGCATTGCCATCCAACGTGGCAATACTGCCAGCCTTTTAGGCACTTTTCCCGCTGACAGCGATGCCGACGAATTTTTTGATGCCCAATGAGCTCTTCCCTTTGTTTTATTTTATTATTATTTTCTTTGCATTCTTGTACATAATAGTTAGGTACTTGTAAATTAAATTAAAGGACATAAATTGTAGTAAGTCTAGGTAAAAAAAAAAAAAGTAAATATCGGTGGATCGTGATCAGACATCTCTTAGTGACATACATAGTGTCAGATTTACAGTCGTGGTCAGAAGTGGGATACGAGTAAACGAGAGAATAGCGTCTTTAACTTCTACACAGTTCATTGTTACAGAGTCTATTACTAACACTGCTGTACTTATTAACACTCTGAACTGAACTTAAAAGGAAACAGTGAGCAGTTCCTAGGTCGGTATGTGTCGGACCACGTCTCAACGATCACTGTCCCTCCATGGTCCGTATTGGACACCATACTCTATCCTAGACCCCGCACAACGCTAAAAAAATCCGACATTATACAAATTTTTATCTTTCATAGTATAAAATGAAGTCACTTCCGCTGTCTGTTCTCTTAGATCTTTTAAACTACTCAACGGATTTTAATGCAGTTTTCAGCAATAGATAGAGTGATTCAAGAGGAAGTTTTATGTATAATACATACCCGCTAGTAAAATAATAAAACTCAGGAGTTTGTTTGTTTTTTTTTGTTTGAACGCACTAATCTCTGTAGTCTACCAGATTTGAAAAAACCTTTTTTGCATTTGATAGCCAATTCTTGAGGAAGGTTATGGGCCCCTAGGAGCCGACCAAAAAGAAAAAAAGTTAGAAGAAACGCCAAGCGAAAACGAAGTAATAGCGCGAGCGGGCGATGCGACGCGACGCGGACGGGTCGGACGATATCGCGGGCAAAAGCTAGTAGCTAATTATACTGGGCCAACATTGTCGTGATAACGCAAACTATACTTCGCGCACTCTCTATTGCTCAGCGAGACATCGAGCGGTGTGCGAGAAATAGCGCGCGACAATGTGGCCCCAGCATAACGGTTTGCCTTTTGTAGGTTGTCCACATGAGACCTAGTTAATTATTGCCAGCAATACTGCACACAATTACACCTTCATCATTTAAACCATAGCCAGTATCAGTTGTTGCTTTCTGTGTCATGGAATTAGCTCACTTAACTAACATGGAAAACCAAGTTTATCTGTCAATTTCACTTAGCTTTACTAAATGCGTTGCGGATAAACCCTAATGGGTTGATCCGCAACTCCGGTAGAGCTGACTAATGTCAGCTCTACCGTCAGATCCAATTTTCAGATAGTGACCTGACCGTATTGGTTCCATAGCAGAAAAAAAAAGAGACGGATCGGAAAATAACGAAAAAAACCGGCCAAGTGCGTCTCGGACCACGCACAATGAAGGGTTCCGTAGTTGGGATGAATTAATCCCAAGAACAAACTCATCATTGTAGTTGAAAAACAGGTTGTCCCAAACATTCCAACTGCAAATGTAAGTTTGTACGCACAATGTTGAGAGATTTACTATGTTATTTTCAGCCCATAGACATCTTATAGGTTTTCCTGTAATCTATGAGTAAAGAACCATTCTTATAATTTTTTTCAAAAATTTTGTCTCAGTAGTTTCGGAGATAAGGGTCAATTTTCATCAATTTTCTTAAATATATTTAAAAGTGTTTAGTTTAAAACAATAAAAAAAAAATCTGATCCTTACAACAACCCCTTTCATTTGATATGTCACACGGTTCAGTACGAGTATGCAAAACGTTTTATTTTTATTTTGTTATTGGCCCCCCAAAAGTAGCCCCCATATTCAAAATTTATTTATTTACGTTACACGTCCATGTTTGGGTCACTGAAATACAATGAGTACCTTTCAATTTAATCGGTCCTTTAGATTCGGAGCAAATTAGCTGTGACAGACGGACAGCCAGACAGACAGACACACGAGTAATCCTATAAGGGTTCCGTTTGTCCTTTTGAGATACGGAACCCTAAAAACGAACGAAACGACTTAAATTAGTGCTGTCATAATTATCACCATTCTCTTGACCATAACGCAATTTATTTGGGGTCGCTGCAAAATCTCTTAAGAAATTAACTTATCACATTTCAATGCAACAATACTGAAGAAAGTCAACCGAAATTCTAAAACAATGAAAAGTGGATCATCGTTTAAAGCAATATTTCAATCAATTGTTCTTTATATTGAGGTTTCAATGAGCGGATCATTATTTATACCTATTTATTTTAATGCCTTACAATGTCATTGAATTAGATGATGAAAGTGATGTACTGCGAGCATTGTATTGGATGATCCAGTGAGCTACTGACCTGAAAACAAGGAGAGTTATTCATTTAGAGAATGAAATATGACTGAAGTGACAGTAAAGGCTTAATATTTGACTTGGTAATAGCTCAACGGTTAAAACTTACCTAGAGAAAGATTCGCAGATCACTCTTTATTTTTTGAGCAATGGATTTATTAGCAATATCCTTCAACATTATTCAGATTGTGACTGAAAGTGTGTTATGCAATTACGTTGCTGGTCTGGGCTTACCCGATGCAGGGGCTGTACTATGACTTATTAAAGACAATCATCGTTCCAGTGTGAGAGAGATATGAAGCTATACAGGACGAATAGCACTATCCTTATTTCACAACGGAAAGGTGATGGTTTTAACACGTCATAGTAAGACCCCAGGTCGGAGGTGGGTGAAAAGTCGTGAGTTTGATCCGCGGTCGACCGGAGCGAAACGAACGGATAATTTGTTTGTTTTAAAAGTAACTAGCAAAGAGATCGATTGAATGAAATGTAGGAAGAAATATATATAGTAAATATATACAGGGTGGCAGGGACATCGACGCGGAGCCGGTTACCATGGATTCAGTACATGATTCTGAGCCCCCCTGCGTTGAAATTTTCGACGGTTATTTAAAAAAAAAACAGCTGCTCCATACATTTTGACCGCGTAGGTATTGCACTTTTCTATGAAACAGCAGATTTTTTTTAAAATAACCGACGAAAAATTTCAACGCAGGGGGGTTCAGAATCATGTACTGACCCCATGGTAACCGGCTTCGCGTCGATGTCCCTGACACCCTGTATAAGCAACTATAGGTCAATGATCTGCAATAAATGAAAGAAAAAGATTCAGTAACAGGCCAACCTACGTGGTTGCACTTTTATCATATACTCAGGTAAATAGCTTTCGACCTGCCAACACATCGAGATTTCTGTGCCACATTTAAGTTAAATATCAAAGTATTATAAACAGTACCTAGTCGACCGAGCTCTGCTCGGGTAAAAATATTAATGCTCATTTAATAGTATAGGATAGTTCATACTAATTCCATGTATACCAGTACTTACAAATTCCATGCATCCATGATAGTAGAGTACTTACTAATTTCATGCTGCCATGTCATTATTCTAAGGTAGCCATCTTGTTCTAAACTTTGGGCGACCGAGCTCTGTTCGTATGGAAATACGGAGATAACGAATTTTCCCAGATATGAGATCTAGCTAGATCGATTTTTCGCCTCCGTAAACCGTCGACATCGTAAGAACCGTTTTCGAGAACTTGATAACAAATATAATATTTAAAAAAAAAACAGCTGTTCCCTACATTTATGTTCGTATATCTCTTCGAAATGTAGGGCAGATTTTTTTTCGCGATTTCAGCGTTGTTCCCATAGTAAAAGTTGTTCATAATAATGAGTACAATGACCCCTTAAGAGGTTTAGGGTAAACAAAAACTAAGGTCGTATATATATAAATATAAATATTGCTCGTTTAATAGTATAGGATGAACGTTCCGGAAGATATTCTCTAAATGATGGTAAAAATCGCATCAAAATCCATGGTCTAGTTTAAAAGAACGAAAAGAAAAATTATTTTCATGTACATGAAAAGTTTAGTTCTATGCTATTTATAATTTTTTATAACTACAAGCTTCCTTGCTCAGTCTATTCTCAATAAAAACTACTTTACCGTTCCATAATCTAATTTGTCGTCCACACTTTGTTACAAGAAAGAAAACTGTGGAAAATTGCTCTAAGCCAACCTGTGTGCCTGAACTAGTGACCTTAATGACTAAAGCCTGCAAACTTTTAAACCTCAATTAGGTTTTCTTATGGAATAAGTACACTCATTAAAAAAGATTTAGAATGATCTAAAAAGGATATTCTCTGAAAAATTGTTTAATTAAATCTGTTACAGATAAAATGGTTGGATTTAAATAACATAATATCACGGCTGCGTTCCCTGAAGTATTATAGTATTATTTATATATTAGAGGTGCACCTATTTTGACGGGGTCCGTAAGGGCCAGTGCCTGCCAGGGTTGCGAGTTTGTCCGAAAGGGATATCGCGACCCCGGCACACAGGCAACGGAAGGAACACGGGTGGGTTTTAGTCAGTAAAAGTCTGATACACCCTCCCGCTCCGCCCAGAGCGGGAGAAGTTATTTGATAACGCCCACCCTAAAAAAAAAAAAAAAGAGATGCACCTATTTATAGTGCAGTGGTGGCGATAGTGGTAACAGCCTGCCCACTCCCGCAGAGAGGAGGCCTGTGTCCCAGCAGTGGGAACATTATATTATTATACTGATTATGCAGCCTCATGTAATAGGGGGCGAGGCTATTGCCATCAACCGGGCACAAATCTAGACTCCGGACTGGTACTGAGAAATTCCTGATGGATTAACCCAATAACAGTTTGCCCGACCCAGGAATCCAACCTCATGCTCAGCAGTAGCAGTTGCGATCACTAGGCGAACGACGCAGGCGTCGTATTAAATCTTTTACTAATTTGTTTTCCGCTCAAAAGATTATTCAATTACATTATACGGACACAACACGTAACAAACAAATCAATAAAGCAATTCAAAGATTTCGTCAACTCAATAAACGTAATTGCACCTTCATTCATTCCATTCATTCTGACAGCTGTCATTATTCATTGAATGTAAGAACGGATTGATTTTGTGAAATCCATAAAATTGGTGTTGCGTTGTACGAAATTATTTTACGTAAAAAATCTAGATTGAAATGATTGCGGACGTATTCGTGACTGTTGTGGGATAGATAAATGGAGGTATGGTTCAGAAGTGTTTTGTATGAAATATTTGTGTAATTCTCTTCTGAGTTACACAATCGAAATATCAGAGAAACAAATGATGGATATTATTATGATTTGCCTCGTTGGTCTAGTGAAGCGCTACTGCTGAGCACGAGGTCCTGGATTCGATTACCGAGCCGAGCAAAGTCTTCTTGGGTTATTCCAACTGGTATTTCTCAGTAGCAGCCCTGAATTTGTGCCCAGTTGATGGCAATAGGCTCGCCCCCTATTACATAATACTAAGCGAAGCGAAAAATAAGTATGAAAAGACGATCTTACACTCGTGAAAATTATCCCAAAAGAAAAAAAAAAACACAGGCCACACTCGGAACGAACTGAAACGAAGCTAAGTTCGTTTAGCTTTCCTCCGTGTCTTTTCATACTTCCGTGTTCGTTTCGCTTAGTACGCGTTGTTAACCGAAGTATGAAAGGCACGGAAGAAAGCTAAACGAACTTCGTTTCGGTTCGTTTCGAGTGTGGCCTGTGCTTTAATAATTTTTTGCAATACTACGATCTGGGAAATAAAGTGGGTAGGTATAAGGTAAGTTATATTTAAACTGTACAGAGTTTATTTGACGGCGCGTCTAAAGGCTTTACGACGCTAAACTTAGGCCCGTATTACAGAAGCTCACTCAAGACTCAAGCATTACTTAAAACTAGTTTCAACCAATCAAAAGGCTTTATACGAGTTTTAAGTAATGCTTGAGTCTTGAGTTACGTTCTGTAATACGGGCCTTAGAGTCCGCCCCACCACTCAAGACCGATTGACGCGGCGCTAATGTCTATGTCATTGCATCAAATTGCATTTAAAAAATGTAGTTCCACAACTTTTCTGAAACTACTGAACTGAACTTGAACGTGAACTTTTCTGTTTTTTTTTTGTCGGAGTTCCGTGGTGGCACGGACTCTGCAGAGTTGATTTTAGAACGATTATGACAGCTGTCAAATTGACGTAACCCCGGGTACTGAGGCGGCGCACGGTGGATCGAAAATCGGCTGTAGAAGACATAGGATCTCGATGTCTTAAATGTTATTTTTTTTGCTGGAAATGACTTCTGCCGATCATTACTGTTCTATAAAATGTCATATGAAGTAATTGTATGCACAAATGGAAGAGTTATAATTTTTATAAGAAAAATAATCTAAAGAGGAAGGTCGCGGAGATCGGACAAGTTGCCTGATGATGTCGAAAAGTTACCTGTTGATCAATTTCAATCGAAGCTGCACAAATTCCTAGTGAATGTTATTATAACGTCAAGGAGTACTTACAGGATAAAAATATAGATAAATACGTATAGTAACAGTAATTTATTGATATTGAATAATATGACAATACAAATAGTGTGACATAATAATTTAATTTGACATCTGTTTAATTTTATTTTAATTTGGACCAATATTTTAATTTAATTTAATTGATTGATAAGTCTATGACATGTAAAAAGTATCTGACCATTTTTATTTTTAAACTTGACATTAATTGTAGTATTTCGAATTTATTTGATTTGATTTAATTTTTTTTTGAGTATAATAATTTTGTAATGTTATTTTAATAATTATTTAATTAGATTAACAATAATATTAATATTTCCTTATTAGCTAATGATACAGAGTACTTTATATTATTTGTAACATCTGTTCACACCTACCTGTATTAAGCAAATAAATCATTTGATTTGATTCGATTTGAGATCGATCGAAGAGCTGGCATTGATGAATTGAATGGTGACTGTGATGTTGGTGAGCATTGATTTGCGCTCGCGCCTCACGTACTCGGTGGAATGTCTTTTACATTATTGTTCATTCCCTAATATATTATAAAATTTGTGATTATACAGAATATTATTGACTTTCATTTACTTACATCTCCTCGCCCGCATACCCACGCATAAGAGACAATAAGACTTCTGATTAAAGACGACGCGACGTAAGTATTGCCTTTAAATACATTTACTGAACAACACACCTTTCTTTCTCGTTATTGTTTTAACAGACAACATTCAACCCAGTTTCGTGGTACATTTTCACGGACACCGCACATTTTAATAAATATACGTTTATTTCACATCGAATCGTTATTAACGTTATTCGCGTGTCGTACGCATATAAACTGTTTTTATCGTTACATAAAACGAGCTGCGATTCCGATATCGATTTATTTGAATCGTCAATTTAGGTCCTGTCAATTGCTTTAATATTTTTGTACTTTAAATTATATTTAAGTTTTTATTATGTTTTGAGATCGCAAATAAATACTTTGATTTGTTCCATAATTGCAGTTATAACCCAGACGTGGTCGTTAAAGTGAATGATGAGCACGGATTTATTGGTTCCATCCCCAGTTCGAGAATAGTGTAATTGGGTTTTTCCTTACGAAAATTTCCCGGTGCTCGCGCCAGGAGCCCAATAAGGTCACAATAGGCTTGCTCCCTATTACATGGGCCTTAACCATAACTGGCGAAATGTGCAGGTGTAGGCTACACCACTGCAGTTCTCTTCGGGAATGCAGGCGTGATGTTATTTTATGTGTTAATCATTGACAGTTTTCTTTCTAAGCTGCGTTGTTTTAATGCCATAATAATTATTACACTGGCGTATGTAATGCATCCTGTATAAATATCTTGTCGCATTACCGCAGGTGCAAATGCACTTGCCTTAAGGCGAAAGCGTCAAGGAAGCCCGCGAAATTCAAATTTTCTTACGTTTTTTGCAATTTGCAGGGTAGTATCATGTTCTATGTTGATCTAAATATGATTCGAGGCCGTATAAAATTTTTAATTATAGAATTATAATCATAAAAATGATCAATACAACTCTCTAAGTTCATGTAATCCCATTGAATGATTATTTCATGAAATCATGACGTTTGACAATTATGCTAACTTATGGAGTTGTATTGCTGATTGTAATGATTATAATTATGTAAAGCCGTATTTGTTACGGTCGCGAATTGTATTTTAATCAACATACAACCTGACACTGACCTGCAAAATGGAAAAAACTCAAGAAAACTTGAATCTGCTGGGCTACCTTAGCGCATCCCCCTTAACGTAACTAACGGTACTAATATTTTATCGGTAAGTAACCTCAACTCAGCGATACGAAGTATGTTAATGCAACCAACTGTAAAATGTAATGGCGTTTCGAAATTAAATGTGTACGGGTAGTATTTATTATTGATTTTGTAACTAGTTTGCAACTTTTTTGTGTCTTAACGAATTTTTTATTGAGCGTTAAGTTTCCTTGTTATTTTATGTTTCAGTACTTGTGTCGCAAGTTGTGTAAATGTTCCATTGGTTGTTTTAAGTACCTCTTTCTTTAATATTGCTGCAGAAGATGCTTCGTTCCCAAAATATGATATTTCTAAAATTTGTTGTTTCCAAATTATGCAGCTCTAAAAATATGCTGTTCCCAAAATATACTATTCTTAAAATAGGCTATTCTCAAAATATAATATTTTCAGAATTTGCTATTCCCAAAATATGCTATTCTCAAAATATGCTATTCTCAAAATATGTAATCCTCAAAATAATATGCTAATCTTAAAATATGCTATTCCTTAATTGGGAATATATTATGAATAGCGGTTATTCATACAATACAATAGGTGTGTACCTTGATATTTGAGAACAGTTATGCTTTATAATCAAAAATGATTGCGGAATCATTATCGATTATAAAACCAAGCTGTGTTCCTAAATAAAGAAGCTAATAACACCTAATGAAAATCCTAAGGCGAGATTTATGACTCTAGGATATAAAAAACATCTTCCAGTATTTGAACCGGAATCAGATTTCTAGTCGTAATTTACTCCAATAACTGCTGGTAAGTTTTATGAACCTGAAGTTACGAGTAGGTACCTAGTTTTCTATCCTTATCAAAGTTTTATTCTTCGCCGTAAATGTCGTTCCAGCTTACAGCTGAAGTCAGTTTCCTGAACGAAATATAAGGAAAAGGGAGGAATACTGTGATGACCGATGTCGATGTTAATGATGATGGAATAAAAAGACATTGAAGTCAAGATGCGAGCGCTGAACACAAATAAATTGGTGTAAGTGTGGGAGGATGCTGATCGTTGACTCTCATCATATCATATCTATGACACAGTTTTATATGTTCGGCCTGTTTGGGGTTACAACTTTAGGGCCATGGGGGGTCTGGTAAAAACTAAGTAGCCACTACTTAGTTTTTCGAGACATCGCCATTGGTCGACTCTTCACGCGACAAGATGGCTGGCCCGTTATTTGGCCAAAGAATCAGCATTGCCATACAACGTGGCAATGCTGGCAGCGTTTTGGGCACTTTTCCTGTTGACAGCAATGCGGACGAACTTTTTGATGCCCTATGATTCTTTCCCCTCCCTTTTTTATATACTTGTAGATACACATTATTATTTTAAGACTAAGAAGAAGTACGCTTTTAAATGATGTAAAAAATATTATATAGATTATTTATACCAATATTATAAAGAGGTAATCTTCGTATTTGTTTAAAAAAAAAAACCTTTGATAGTTTGTATGCCTTTTGGCGGGACACAGCTCGGATCTTATGTATTATAACACCTTCTTTATGTACCCAGTGTTCACGAAATAAATGAATTTGAATTTGAATTCGGAACTATAGATGCAATGAATGGGAAGCTGGTATTGCCGAGTGTCAAAGTATATATTTTGTGTTAAGACAAGACATTCTATAAAACTCATTTGGCAGTTAAAATCTCTCTCCTTCTTTGGTGTGATTCGTCGAGAAGATAGACACGTGTACGTTAATTACCTGTGCCCAAAACAAAAGAAAACTACATGATACTAACACCATAGTAGAAAGCAAAGTATAATTATCATGCATTATTCAACTAACCTAACTAGGTAAATGGCGATTTGAAAATTATGAAATCTTCACTTTTACTATTTGCGTTGGAAAATGCTGATAAGATAAAACAGCGTTTATAGTACGGGAAATTAATTTATGTTCGACTATAGTTCTGTGTGTGTGTGTTGTGTATTGTATGTGACTGCCTGGTTGGTCTAGTAGTCCCAGGCACTACTGCTACGTTTGAGATCCTGGGTTCGATTCTCGGGTCGGGCAGTTTTACTGGTATTTCTCACTACGTAGAACCCCTAAGTCTAGATTTATGCCCGGTTGATGGTAATAGGCCCCTATTACATGGGATGTAATCATAACTTGTGAAATGTGGGTGTACTATAGTTACAGGTTTGCCTGTCTTTCTGTTTGTTTGTTTTATTTTGGTAATTTGACCTACCTGTAGCTACAAGGATATAGCTAATTATTTATTTCCAGAGACGAAAATTGCCCTACAATTTTCAATTAAATTAAAATGAATGAATAAATAAAAAATAAAAAGAATATAGTTATTTCCTGTAGTTTACTTTTAATACTTTTTATTAATATTTTTTTATTTGTAGAAGCTATTCTCATGATATAGGATATTTTATCTTGTGTGAATAGTTTGTCTGTCTTTCTGTTTATTGGTATTATTTTGGTAACTTGACCTACCTGTAGCTACAAGGATATAGCTAGTTATTTATTTCCAGGGACGAAAATTGCCCTACAATTTTCAATTAAATTAAAATTAATAGGTATATATTTTTAAAAAATATATTAAAATTATTATTATTATTTCATTTTCAATACTTTTCATTAACATTTTAAATTATTTTTATAAAAACCAAAAAATATGTATTTATTAATATTTTTTATTAGTAGAAGCTAGAAAAAATATATTCAATTTATTTTTTTATCACAAGATTGAAGTTATTGTTGTGTGTCACTGAAACAAATTGAGCCTTTATGTTTTCAGAACACTTTCTAATCAGATTACAGCGCATTTCATAGTTATTATATTAAATGAAGTCGGAAATAAAAGTTAAAATAGGTATTCGTTGATTAACTACACCAGATATAGTTACGTTACAGATAATATTTAACTAGCGACCCACCCCTTTTTTTTTTTTGAGGATGGGAAATTATCAAATAACTTCTCCCGCTCTGGGTGGAGCGGGAGGGCGTGTCAGACTTTTACTGACTAAAACCCACCCGTGTTCCTTCCGTAGCCTGTGTGCCGAGGTCGCGATATCCCTTTCAGACAAACCCGCAACCCCGGCAGGCATTGGCCCTTCCGGACCCCGTCAGTTGGTGCTGACATCTCTTTGAGGCGCGCGTGGAACACAACGCGCCGTCGACCCGGGCCTGGTCCCTATCGGACGGCGAGCTACCCATTGCTCACCGTCCGCAAGCCCGCGCCTACGGTGGCCGGAAGTCGGCTCGCGACTCCCGACGCCCGGGGCGTCTCCTGCGGCGACTAGGGGCGCGAGGGGGCGCATTTTGCCTCTCCCTCGCGCGCTCCGCCTCCTCCTTCGCGAGCATTACTGCTTCGCAGAAGGAGGTGACGGCCTCCCATGCACTCTCGCTCCGGACCATGGCCTGAACCAGGGCCGGACGCGAGAGATCGCCGCCGCCGGCAGGACACGGCGGTGCTCCGCCCAAGCTGGGCAGACCTCCACCGTATGCTCCACCGTGTCCTCCGGGCGATCCACACAGTGGTGACACCCGGGCGTTTTCTCCCGCTTTATCCTGAACAGGAACCTCCCGAAACAACCATGTCCGGTGAGGACCTGCGTCAGGCGGAAGGTGAGGACGCCGTGGCGCCTCTCTAGCCACTCCTCAAAGAGGGGACTTATCGCCACAATTGTGGCGTGCCCAGCGACCCACCCCTGCTTCCCCTTTTACAACTTGACAAAATATCAAGATTTCTTTATTATATGTAAGTTTATTATTCATGTATTATACAGATAACCCTTTCGTAATACAATTTCTAAATAATGGTTAATTTAGACGAATAACGAGGTCACACAGACAGACACAAAAAGCGATTTAAATCCTAACTTATAAATGCGAGAGTTTGTTTGTTACGATTTCACGCAAAAACGGCTGAACGGATTTGGATGAAATTTGGCACACATGTAGACCATGACCTGGGCTAGGACATAGGATGTGATTTTTATCCCGATATTCCCAAGGGATCAAAACTTATGCGGGTCAAACCGCGGGGCGCTGCTAGTTTATAATATGTATACAGGGTCAAATTAAATTATCTAGCAAAACTCCGTAGACGTTGATGGGTATCGATATCTAAACCCGACACAATAAAATAAAAAGATTTGATTTAAAAAAAAACTGAGGTCATCGATTGCTGGTAGTGTTGATAGGTACTATGGAGGACACCAGCGCCTTTCGACCTTATTGCCTAAGCAATAAGTTCGAAAAGTAGTCAGGCGCCCCGCGCCTGTGTCCTCGATACTACATGAAGTATGAGTTTAGAAATCTGTTTTTTTTTTATGGTGGGAAATTATCAAATAACTTCTCCCGCTCTGGGCGGAGCGGTAGGGCGTGTCAGACTCTTACTGACTAAAACCCACCCGTGTTCCTTCAGTTGCCTGTATATTGCCAGGGGTCACGGTATCCCTTTCGGACTTTCCCGCGACCCTGGCAGGCATCGGTCCAATTTAATTTACCCTAACGATAAAGTCGGACATAAAAGATATAATAGTTTATCGTTAATTAATTGCGCCAGTTACACGTTACACTGACGAGCAAATATAATGAAGCCACTTACAAATTGCCAAAAATTCTAAATATCTCCTAAACCACACAAGTTAGCTACATGAAGTAAAAATAATCTTGAAATCAGTTTTATATTTGTTCTTTATTTGCCATTACTTCAAGAAGCTATCTTCCCTGGTTCCGGAAATATTTCATGATAAGTAAGTGGCTTTTTATATTGCATTTATCTTTTTGGTTACAAAACGATGAAGTAATAAAAGTAATAAATTGGTCGAGATGAATGACATTGTTAACTGATTGATCTAGGCAGAATTGGAAATAATTGTAATAATGATAAGATTGATGTAACACCCTGAAGAATACTCAGAGTCGATTTTTTAGCTAGGTTTTTCCTCTTGAGCAATTTATATTCTATAATAAGAACATTAAGGCAATTCTCATTTGTCTATGAGATTGAGTCTGTGTTTTCAATGGTGTTTTTTTAGCTGACTATGCGTCCGAACATTAAAGGTGATGATGAGTCAAACAAACGTATTTATAGACTACGAACACTCCAGTCTCGATTGATCGTAGTTCAAACACGCTTCAATTTTTTTTCTAAAATGTTTTATTTTTTTGATTTTTCAGAACGGAGATTTTTCCACCAGCATAACTTTTATTTAAAGCCGAAATCAACAAACTAGGTACATATAATTGTAGGTTCAATTTTATATCGGTCATTTGCCGAATTCACCTATAGAAATAAAAAACCATCGATCAAAATAGTATCTTGAACGATAAAGAATGTGCCTATACAAGGCATCTATTGTATCTGGCACGCACAAAAAAGTGTTGCTTTGCTTAAAAGCTTTTTTCTTTTCCTCAAAAATAGGCGACTAGATAGATGCCTAACTCTATACCTAGTGGTACAAAGTTAAGCTTGATAGCTTGATAGACCGTGAAGTTTTCTTAGAAATTGTATTGTTCGAGTCGCGTCGCGCCGTCGTGTCGCGCTGGGCTGCACGAGCCTGTAGGTGATCTATATTTCTGGCTTATTGGTGACTCGCCCGATTTATTTACCAAATATTATTATATAAGTACTTACATTCATTTATCTTGATTTATGCGAATTAAAATTGTAAGCTATAACTCTCTGAGCGAGATGTACAATGTACGAATTGTTATCTGAAAATTATATTATAATAAATATATATTTCATTAATTTACGTACTTTATTTTATTTTAAATATTTTACCCTAATTCACCCACTTCTGTGCGCCAGTGTACTTTACTACTACGTATTTCTAAAGTTGTCGATTCGTCCACAAATAAATTGAATTCGTGCGAATCGCCTCTTGAAAAACTAATATTTATTAAAATGGTCGATTCGCCCGGATTCGGGCGCGTCACCAATAAGCTCTATATAGTTGAGCATATTTCTCATAATAGTTTAGTGTTACAATAGAGTTTCTAAGTTCGACTGGCCTTGACAAATCGTGATATTAAAAATGAACGGTTCGGAATGGTAATAATAGGGTAGGCAATGATGAAATGAAATGACTGCCAGACCGTTTAACTTGGTGGGGAAATAGCTTATGAATGAAAGTACGAATGAGTGAATTTATGAATGAAACCACGAATGAGTGAATGATTAAACTAAGTGCTAAAGTCACTTCGTTTTTGGGGAGTCGTGTAAAATATGAAATCGTTGATGTCATACGATTTCCGAAGCTTTTCCGAAAAATCTGTTAGGTAATTAATTAATATGTTTATTACTAGATCAATAGCCTCTGTCTAATATTTAAAAGTCCTTGCTTTTGGTTCCTAGAACAATTTTTATTTATACATTTGCATTTGTGTTTGTATAACCATTTTACCACTGGCCTGTTCTCTAATAGGTGAATATAAAACATTTGGCTTCCAGAGAACAGCTGTGCTATTTTGTAACCATCTCACCGAGAAAACTTAGGTGAAATGAGCGTGGAGTGAGCTGTCATTCCACAGGGATTGCCACTATTGACAGCTCATCTCACCCAAGTTTTCACGGTGACAGAATAGCATGGCTGATGTCAAAAAGTGTTCCACGTTTGAAAGGACTACATAAAACAATTGGACGTACCATCGAAGAAGTTCATATCTAACCACAGTAAGGACTATTTTCGCTCGGCGGCTATTAGAACCGGCCCGGTAGCAGATGTGGTCATCGTGTTCACGGGATTTTGTTTTTAAACTGGTTAGATATGAACTTCTTTGATGGTACATGTGTGTACCAAGTTGACAGATGGGGTCGAACTGACAATAAAAGTTTGCAAGGTTGCAAGGTCAACGTTGCAGATGTTAATGAAGAACATTTTCGCATTTCTTTCGACATGCGTATGTGTACATACAGGTGCTATGAAAAGAAACCGGGCATGTGTATGTCGGCCCACGCACAATGAAGGGTTCCGTAGTTGAACGGTTGAATTTATCTCGAAAATAAACTTAACATTGTAGTTAAAAAACATGTTCTCCCATACATCGATATAAGTCACGGATAAAAGTCCTAAATTCGTTCATTTGTAGTTTTATCACACAATTTGATATTAATTTCAACTTGATACCTGAGAAAAAGAGGCTTGACAGATTGACAAACGGACGGACAAAGAAGTGATCCTATAAGGGCTCCGTTTTTTCCTTTTGAGGTACGGAACACTAAAAAGAAAAAAAAACACTGCTTAGTAACCTAAATTAATAGCTAAATAATCATACAGTTCGGTCAATATTTACCAACGACATTGCAAGTTCAATGACACCTGTTTCTCAAATAAAATAGTTCAGAGTCCGCAAAAAACGAGTTGCCTCACAAATCGTGACCATACCTGTCATGGTATCTATTGAAATGACAATCATCCTATTTGTAATGTGTTACAAGATGGCGGCTATGGTATAAAGTACCTACTTCTTATGAACAGATTCGGGAAGTGTTAAGACCTTCGTGTCTTTGTGTTGAGTAAATGTACAGTTGAACACTTTATTTGGTATACGGGCAGCTAACTTGCAACTAAAGTCGGTTCCAAAAGTATCTGAAAAAATGTAAACAAGTGGTTCAAAAAATGTACCTGTAGGATGCCAATTTTTAGTGCCACTTACTAATTGAGTGTTTTGATTTGATTATTTGAATACTTTCATGGAATTGTAATTTATATCACCTTAAAGTTGTTTTTCATTTGAAAAACTTCTAAACTTGAAAAACTAAATTTTTGTCGATTATTTTTCAATTAAAAAATAATGTTATTCAAACAATATTTTTTTGGAAAAGTGGTGAGATAAAGTGGAAACCTGTATACAGTTAGATGTGTTACAATTTCCATTTAGTGAGTGATTACGTTAGAATTTAACCTGCATTGGATTTGGTACCTAATTTTAATGTATGTTGTGAGTGCGCTGAAGCTGAGTAGTGAATTCTTTAACAACACTCTCTTAAGTATGTCATAAGCTTAAAAAGTTATTGCTAACACAATAGACATGAATATTGGCAGTGCAGCGGAAAGATGAATGCTTTTGCTTGTAAACCTAATAGCTCGTTCGACTGTACCTACTGTGTAAGTAATTAATGTAATCTGTGTTCGCAATTCATTTGCCAAACATATAAACAAACACGAGTTTTAAAAAAACAACTGGGATACCTACACATAAGGTTCAGTTAGCGCTACAACTTTTTTTTTTAAATGACTTTTTCAACAATACTAGTCTGGGTCTAAAATCAATTTTATTTACACTAGTATACAGTTGATGTTTGTCTAAGTGAAAAACTCGTGTTTGTCTACATGTTTGGCAAATAAATTGCGCACGCAGTATTATGTCTAACCTAACTAAGTTGCTGAGGTGTTGGTATGCTACGCAGCGCTGAACAGTCATAAAAAGTTAGAGTATTGCACCGCTAGTGTGTGTTAAACAAAAGGAGTATTCTGTTGAATTATTTAACTGGCAAAATGCGGGTGTACTATAGGTACACCTCTGTCTAACCCCTCGGGGAAGAGAAGCAAAGTTAATAAAAAAAATGTGTTTTATTTCAGGCAAAATACCCATAGTAAATAAGTAGTAAAAGCATTAAAAATTATCATTAAAAAATATTATTAAAAATTATCATTAAAATAAAATAAAATATCATTAAAAATTATCACAGTCTTCAAAAAACATACATTGTCTTCCGTCATTCTTTATTCTCGTTTAGGTGAACAGTAATCCAGTGCTCAAATATGGGACTTGTTAGAATGCACGAGACAGTCCTCAAAATGCTGTTACTGTTGCTGTTAATATATTAAGAACACATGAAAGGGAAGGATGATATGGCTAGAAAGGGAGGTGACTACTGAGCTGACGACTATTGGAGAAGTATGGAAGAAAAAGACATGTTGAGCAGACCACAAATAAATTGGGACAAATGCAAAAGAATGATGATGATGTAACTGTGACTCCTAGATTTGCTACTTTGATTATTAGAATGGTACGTAGGTATAGGTACTTACCTACTAGCAAGCGCGATGTTCGTTAATTCTTCATCATCATCAATTCAGTCGTCCACTGCTGGACATAGGCCTCCTCCAAATGGGGGCGTTTGCCATAATCGCCACGCTTGGCAGGCGGGTTGGCGATCGCAGTATGGTGTTAAAATGCATAGAGAACGCTTCTGCCCATTGTCTAGTAAGTCCCTTAGTCGCCTTTTACAACACTCACGGGGACAAATGGGATGGTAGGTACTGTTCTTTACGTCCGGCACCAACGGTTAGCTGATTAATCATTATAAACTAGCACCTTTGAAAGTATTAGGGTCTGTCCTTTTGGGCTTCACCGCAGTAGGGTAAAAAGTGGCGAATCTTTTTTCGAACAATATTCTTATTTTATGTGTTGTAACTGTAACGGTGAGCAGTGGTGGCTCAGTGGTAACGGTCCCGACTTACGAGTTTGTAGGTCATGGGTCCGAACCCAGGCAGGCGCTTTACTTTGTGTAAATAATTTCATCACCACTGCTCTCAAAACGGTGAAGGAAAACATGGTGAGAAAACTGGCAAATTTCCACAAAATGCTCCAAGAACAAAAACAATCGAAGACATGTGACATTCACCCACCCGCACTGTGGATTATGGCCCACTCACTCTCACAGAGCCCAGGCCTGTGTCCCAGTAGTGGGAACATTATAAGCTGATTATGTCTTGTAAAAGGATATTTCTCAAGCAAAGGAATCTTTTTTTTTACCCACAACGGGGAAGCTCTTGGCCTGCATAGCACCTGATGGTAAGTGATGATCAGGCCGTAGGTGGAAGCGAGCTTTACCCGGAATCCTCAACCACAGAGGAACTGAATCTTGTCAAATCATGTGAAAGTACAGGGGGTTTATATTGTGGCGGCATCTACACCGCCACATGCGAACTACGCATCAAAGACCTGACGTCACTCAAATCCTGCATCGCGCAATTAGAGTTTACCGCGCGGTGGACATTGTATACAAGCTCCCGACTTCAACTTCTGGGCAGTTGCCCACCAGACACGACACCCGTCTGGTCGGAGGATCCTCCCTTTTCTATGGTGGATGAGTGAACTTTACACCCTGTACCTCATACCTCTAAAATATAATAAAAAATAAAAAAAACTCATCTATAAAAATACACACTACACTTAGCAGACGCATTAGTGTTCATAGTAAGTTGTTATTTTCAGGCCATTATATCACATTACAGAGCACATAGACTATTACTAGTGCTTCCAAACATTGTTAATGTCATTCTTCACGCTTGGCGTTTCAGCATAAACGTTATAAATGTGTTGGATTGTTTAATGTCATTTTATCACGTTTTTGTCCACGCTGACCGTACCTGGTAATACGTGTGTCTAATAATAATAATATCAGCGTTTTTCTGTCCCACAGCATGATCAGCACGCTTGCTCAAGACGAGGCCTATGTCCAGCAGTTGACTAAGGAATTGATTCATTGACAGTGTCATAGATTTATTCACAATAAATAGCCAATTTCTATGGCAACTAAGACCTTCAAGTCATGACAGGGTACTTATTAATGAGGAATAGATAACATGTCATATCGATCATCATTAAATGAACACAGTATAGTAAATGTCATTCTTCACGCTCGGTGTTTCAGCAAAAACACTATAAAATGAGTTGAATTGTTGGATATCATTGGATCACGTTGCTTTCCATGTGGATCGTAAGTACATAAGTAATTCGTTCGCGGTACAATATTGTGTATTTGCTTTACGCTGTGATGTCATTGTAGCACGATACTAATCGATGTTTATTACACGATCTAATGTATTGTATCACGTACTTCTAAAATAGGTATTTAAAATAATTTGAAAGGTAATTTCTGAGGTGATAAAAGCCGCTACGCGTTTAGGTAGTAGCAGAGCTCTATTTGTGTAGCTTGTCCGGGGAAGTACCTCCCCACCAAACCCTTTTTTGTCATCATATAACTAGCTGTGTTCCAATTTCAAGGGTTTGGATAGATGCTGGTACAATTACAGCCGTGCTATTCTGTAAACATCTCACCGTGATTACTTGGTGAAGTGGTGCCACTTCACCAAGTAATCACGGTGAGATGTGGCAGGTAGTGCAGGTACCATCAAAGAAGTTCATACCCAGTTTCAAAACAAAATCCCGTGAATACGATGACCACATCTGTTACCAGCCTGGTGCTATAACCGCCGAGCGCTGCAAGAATAGTTCTTACGGTGGTTAGATATGAACTTAGGTTTATAGAATTTATTCTCATAAGAACAATATAAAGGTTCACTTACAATGAGATACAAAATAATTGCTTAAATCTAAATCATTTTGCCTCAGGTGCGTGCTGGTGAAGGAAGGTAAGGTACAAACAAACAAATATTAGGTAGGTAAGAAGTTGCTAACATTAATTGATAGGTATGCGGTATGACTACATTTTATGAATATGATTTTTTAGTTTTTTTTTTAATGAGTTAATGTTGTTACAATCTTTTACGTCATTTGGCAGGTCATTATACAGCTGTGCAACTTCTTCGATGGTACACAAGAGTGATACAATTAGTTCTTCATTATCTCTGGAATTGTAAGGCACTAGCAATGTCTCTGGTATTGTAGTTGTGCCTAGGCAGTACTGACCTGTGTTATTGTCATGTATCCCACCAACTTATGGCAAGACTATGATATGGAAGGTCAAGAGGTTTGAATGAGTTGAGAATAGTGATTTCTTGCCTATTAAAAACCGGATTATGTGGTCAGCTATCCTACTACCATTTTTTGTAATACATCATAGTTAGAGTTGATTTCAGTATCCTCTTCATTTCAATACAATTTTTTTTAAACCATAAATACATTTGAAAAAAGAACAGAATGAAACAGAATTGCTAGAAACGGGCACTCTAGACCGTTTCTACCAATTCTGTTTTATTTTATTTTGCTGTAACACGAGTGAGATTTTGTGTTAAAATAATAACAAAACGCATTTCCCGGCAACACGAACCGAGCATGTTCAGCAATAAAACTAGCATTATTTTGATATTTCCCAAACATTAGGCTAAAATATCGCAGGCTTGAATGCACGTTATTTTAAACCTATGTGAAAACAAATTATTCTGCCATTTAGGCATGTTTTTGTTAGGAAATGGTTATCGCCGCTTATGGAACGTAACTTTAACAAAAAAAAAATTGCCATTATGTCGCCAAAGCGTTGCCAAATTGAGAGATAAAGTTGACTGTCGAATGAGCCTGTAATGTCTTCGGCAGCAAAAAATAAAAGAATACAGAAGCTCGTTTCTTAGTCTATGAAGTACTCCTCTGCAAAGCAGCTTTTTTTTAAGGTGCCAAACGAGACCTTTTACTAAGCTTCCGCTGTCTGTCCGTCCGTCCGTCTATCTGTCAGCGGGCGGTGGTAGGTTTCTCATGAAAAGTAATAGGTAGACAGTTGAAAATTTCACAGATTGTGTATTTCTAACGATAAAAATTTAATAAATTACAAAATTTGGGGGGGTCCCCATACATAAACATTTGACTTTAAAAAATATTCTTCGTTTAGTATTTTCATTTATTTGCTCAATATTTTACGGTAGTACGGAACCCTTCGTGTGTGAGTTCGCCTCGCATTTGGCCGGTTTTTTTAAAATATTTTGTTTGTATAATTCCTGAAAGACTTATTTTAAACATTTTTAATTTTACAAACAGGTTGAATGGGTCGCCGCTGATAAGTTGATTGCTAAAACATGTTTAAATAAAATGGATTTGCGCTTTGTAATCGAAAGATAATAATGATTGTACCAGCCTGTTATCCAGTGGGATAGTAAGTCTTGCATGGCAAATGGTGAGTAGGGAACGAACTTTAATCACCACACACATCACGCACATTGCATGTTGGCGATCGTTGGTGACAAATATGCCAACATTTGTCAATACGTTTTTCTTTACTGTAAGGGCTAATTTTCTAACCAAAGTTTAATATCGAGTATAAGTTTTGTTTTTGGATTTTTGTCTTTTGCGGATTAATTTTTAACAGTTTTTTCATACAAAAACAGTTAGAACGCGTTGCATGACCACCGTAGAATCGGGTTTTGTCGACGGAAGAATGGACAAAATGACGGATTTTGATTGTTTATTCAGACGTCAATTTTATTCCAAAGACAAAAGGTCAGCCCTAAGTCAGTCAGTGTTTTCTTTTTCTAGACAGAATAAAAACAAGTGATGACACAACAAAAACAATGATGAAACAATTGATGTTTTATGTTAATATTGTAAATGGAACCTTATTAATAGATTGAAAACGACGTATTCAGATGCTTGTTTATCATCATTTCGTAATACACTTCCCCCCAAAAATTCCTAAAGCATACTCCTTTACTAATGATGTCGGTTAAATTCCTTAGATAGGTACTGACAAGGAATGCCGAAGGTGCTTACCCTTGTGGTGTACCCTTTGGTTAAAACGGTCTTTTAAAGGACCCGACAAGGTTATTTTTAGATGAAGTAAAGATTTTATCACTGACCCAATTTTAGGAATTAAGGGATGCATTTTAATTAAAGAGTAGGTATTGATATTCGGTGTTGGCAGGCTGAACATTCTCCTGAATGTCATTGCGGGGTTTGATTGCCCGTTCGTCCATTTTTTTGTCCTACTTACTTGTTCACTAACATAGATTTAAGTGGATTTACTGAAGTAAATTGACGGTTCTTCCATACAAGTACTTTCTCCAGTTATTATTATATAATTCGATATTATTTTCTGAATAGTTTTTTTTTATCGAATAAATTTTATTTACGTTCGCCTTAAAAGTTTATTTAGTTTTTGGTTTAAGAATTATCTAACAACAATAAATAATAGAAATATTTTTAACAAACTTTAAAAATAAGTAATTCTCAAAACTTTTCTTCGGGAGAAACTTTTCACAGTTCAATAAGTACCTACAGCTGTAAAAGTTTTATTTATAGTTTATGTTACTCGATAGCTAACAACAATTGTTATTCAGGACGCGAAGAAAACTTCTAAAAGAAAATACATCTCTAAAGTGTTTGAAACTCCGATACGATACCGAACCTAAACGGCTCCTAGTCTTACCAACGATCTTTTTCAAACAAAACAAAAACAAGCATTAATAAGAAACAAAACGGGGCTTAACTTACCTTCTACGTTAATGACACTCCATTTTCTGCAAACGCCACAAATTCCTCTCACAATCCGCCATCAGTCACAACAGAAAAACGTTAAAACAAATCCCTTATCAACCACACCGACCGAAACGATAACGAAACTACGAACGTGCGCGTTAACGTTACAACATTCTCTTGAATACCGGAGAGTTTTTCGCGTAACGCGGCGAACGCGCACTTGTAAGTTATGGTATAGCGGTGAACGGTGAATGCGGCCGCGTCGGTCTCATGTTAGAACGCAAATGACTGGCGGCATCGAAGCAGTACAATCGCCGTGACGTCACTTCAAATGAAATTAAAAATGGAAGAAAAAAAGTCAGAAGAAGCTTCACTGGAATGAATCTATAGAGCGTTATTGGTAACATGTCCAAGTCAAAGAGAAAGTTTTACAGACTTACTTAGTCATTCGCGTCGATTCGAAAGTGCAAGTACCATTCGGTTTGTCCGAATGAGCATAATAAACGCTTGTAAACAACTACAGAAAACGTACTCTCATGAAAGCAAAACTAGCCAAGTCTGTCTACACAATTTTAGTAAGTATGTGACTTCCGAATTTTTGCGTAACCGGCTCCCACAATTCTTTTGTTGTGTTCCGTAATACATTCTTGCATAATTAATGCTTAGCGTAAAACGGTATAGTTTTACCGTTTGCTCCCATTTTGATCATGTTTACGTGTTTATGATTACGTAAGTGAAGTATAAGACAGCGAAGCCTATTTATTGTGTACTGTTATTGTGTAGGTACTGTATGTAATTAGTGAACTGGCTATAATAAAGCCAATTGTTACGAGTACGGCTATTGTTATGTGTTAAAAATGGCACCTTTGCATCGGTAACGTATCTTTATATTTGTTATTATCTGGTATTAAAACTGTGATGGTTTATTAATAGTGTTATTTGTATAATTTCATAGCTTCCTACTACACTAGGTTATGTATCAATAGATTTAATATTTTTTATGGTTTTCAGGAAATCCTAATCGTAACTAATTATTAATACGTAAGTTAGTTTTATTGTTTGTTTGTTACGCTTTCACGCTAAAACGGCTGAACAGATTTGGATGAAATTTGGTACATGGGTAGACCATGACCTGGATTAGGACATAGGATACTTTTTATCTCGATATTCCCACGGCATCGAGACTTACGCGGGTGAAACCCCGGGGCGCAGCTGGTTTTATTATATTTTCGTATTAAGTACAGTACGACAAAACTTAGATGTAGCATCGGCAAAATTCGTAAAACCGATCACCATCCGAACTGAGTGCGCCTTCAAAATTATCAATCTTTGTTATTGCTTTAAGTGACAATGATCTTTACGCAAACGCAATAACTTGTAAAGTCACTTTTCCAGATAAATTAGTAAAATTTAAATGAAAGAATGTAAATTTTCAAATGTTTGATAATCTGCGGTCGCAATGTATTTGCCAAACATGTACAAACACGAGTTTTCCACTGAGACAAACATCGAATTTATGCAAGTGTAAATAAAGATGATTTTAGACTGACAAGTACTGTTGAAAAAGTCATAAAAAAATATGAAGTTTGCATTACAGTTGTTTTTCCTAAAACTCGTGTTTGTTTACATGTTTGGCAAATGAATTGCGAACTCAGATTACATAGAAGTTGTGTCGTACTATACCTATTCAACGATTGTATGTATTTAAATGAATTATAAAGAAAATTTGTTCTGTAACTTCTTTTTTCCTGACCGTTCTAAAGGAATCAAACGCAATCTGCTTGATGGCAAAAATAGGTAGGTAGGCAAACCTACCCAAGTGCTGGCAGCCTGACCATGGACGAACAAGGAGTCAGGACAAGGTATGGAACGGTATAACGGCATGTTCTGAAGAAAATAGAGCTTATTTTGCATGTGGTTGGTAATAGTTTAGAGTTTCTTGCCCGTTCTTCTCCATAGGAACCTACTACGCTTAGGAATGGGCAGCTAGCTTCATCTTTCTGACTGACCGACCCCTTGACAATTCAAAAGTGCCTGTAATTGGTTTATTTGAAATAAATGCTTTGAGTTTTGAGTTTGAATAAATCAATTCGATATTTTCCTATACTCGCTCCTCGGAAAAGGAAAATTATCTAATCTAACGACACGACGCGATGCGACGCGATCTGCTGACGACCTCATGAAGGTTCTGACTGGCTTGTTGGGTCTAGTGGTCCCAAGCGCTACTGCTGAGCATGAAGTCCTGGTATCGATTCCCAGGTTGGGCAAACTGTTATTGGTTTTTGCAGCTGGAATTCTCAGTAGCAGCTCGGAGTCTAGTTTTGTGCCCGGTTGATGGTAATAAGCTCGCCCCTTATTACATGTGGCTTAAAACACAACTGGCGAAATTAGGGTGTAAGTACTATATACAGGGTGGCAGGGACATCGACGCGAAGCCGGTTACCATGGATTCAGTACATGATTCTGAACCCCCCTGCGTTGAAATTTTTAGTCGGTTATTAAAAAAAAAAACTGCTGTTTCATAGAAAAGTGCAATACCTACGCGGTCAAAATGTATAGAGCAGCTGTTTTTTTTTTTTAATAATCGACGAAAAATTTCAACGCAGGGGGTTTCAGAATCATGTAATGAATCCATGGTAACTGGCTGTATAGGAGATCTCTGCCTAAACCTTTGGGCAAAACTGGCGTGTTTTGTTATTAAACAAAGCTCGCAAACTCTCGAGTAGTACCTACTCGGAAGTCGAAGTACCTACTCAGTCTTGTAATGGTGGCTTCAGATAATTTCAGTAGCACGAGACCCCACAATTCAGAACATGCCCTACGAATTATTAACTTGTACGAAAGGTTGGCATTAATCAAACCATGTTTTCACCGACCTTCGTCCATATAATTTATTAGATAAGACTTCATTATTGAACCTCGGTATGTTGTCCCCGATAACAGAACCCATGTTAATAAGAAGAAATATTCATACGAGATTTCCTTTACAATAATAATGTAAAAACTTAATGTTCGTGCCTACATTAAAAAGTAAAAAAAAAATACAAAAAAAAACACTTTCAATTTACAGCAGCTTTACAAGTTGTACATAATAATAAAAATCGGCCAAGTGCCTGTCACGCCCAATGAAGGGTTCCGTAGTTGGGATGAATTTATCCCAAGAACAAACTTAAAATTGTAGTTGAAAAAAACATGTTCAACATACGGAATGTATGGGAGAACATGAACATGTTTTTCAAACTGCATTTAAATTGGTCGATTATTACTCGTTAACCCGTAAATGCTACTTAGCTGTGATAGATATACTACTGCTGTGAATTTTTCATAAATCCAAGTACAAGCATTTAGCTTTGCAACAATACTCTAACAAAAATTAGCACTTTAAAGCTTATTATTTAGCAAACTGATCGCTATATTGAAAAATAAAATGGCTTTTACACACCCAGAATATTTTTGAACGACCTTTTCAACGACACCCCTTACCATAGAATGGACGAGAAAAAAAAAACATCCCCACTTTACGTGCAGGGGAGCTGTAGGACACAATTTTTTAAGCTATTGCATAGCTTTTATCGGAGACTCTGAGCGCGGCGACCGAATGTAGAAATTCCGTAACGAAAAAAAAACCTGACGCGAAAGTTTGTGAGGATGGATGGATGGATGTTTGTTACTCTTTCACGCAAAAACTACCGAACGGATTTTAATGAAACTTTACAGTAATGTGGCTTATATATCAGAATAACACATAGGCTACAATTTATAAAGATTTTATGTGATTTAGCCATAATATAACGATAAGTATCCAGTAAGTCGGAAAAAATCCTGCCCTCTGAGATCTATCTTTGCGTGCGCTGCCTAAACCGCTGGAGTTACATGAAAAGAATGTATTGTGGGGTTGTTTGTCTTAAAGAGTTCTAAATAAAAGTCCGCGACAGCATATATCTACCTTTTATGTGGAAGCCATTATAGCCAAAATAGTGAGCTATAAATACATTTAAATTGAATACTTTTTTCAAGTTGCATATTTTAGAGTATTTAGTTAATTCGTATCAAAATAAATACCTTCATCGCTTTCGGTATTTAATGTAGATAAAATTTGTCTTTTACACTAAGTAATTTGGACTAATATTTTAAAAGTTAGAACGATAAGAATGACCTGCGATGAGTCGACGGCGGGCGCGCAGAACGAGGGTGGAGGGGCGGGATAGGCAATGACGCGCGATCGCCGAGTGCGCGACCCGAACGCGGGCAGACGCGTGAGGGCAGACGTCATTGACGGTTGTGTAAATTCTGCGATTTAGGGGGGGGGTATAGGGGTATTTTTTAAAAAAAATATTTTAAATCAACAATATTATCTTCTTATTTTTGAATATATGCTATGCAATAGCTTTACCGCGGCAGTCCTCGAGTGCCACACGTATTTTTTTTTTCTTGTTTTTAGGATTCCATAGTAAACAAGGAACCCTTATAGTTTCGCCATGCCCGTCTGTCTGTTCGTGGCTTAGCTCAGAGATGGTTAGTACTAGAAAGCTGTAATTTGGCATGGGTATACATAATTATTCACGCCGACAAAGTGGTAAAATAAAAACCGACCAAGTGCGAGTCGGGATGGGTGTACCAGTCTCTGAGCTAACCCGCGGACAGACAAACAGACAGACAGACGGACAGACAGACGGACATGGCGAAACTGTAAAGGTTCCTTGTATACTACGGAACCTTAAAAATGTCATGAATATATGTGCATGTATGTACGTAACTTTATACATTCTAAGTAATGATATTAAGAAAGTGGGTATGATGGAGTTAAATCTGCGATTTCACACCATTAAAACTTTGCTTACTAAAATACCAACACGTCTCATTGAGTAAGCATAATGTACATGTACGCATGCATTTCTATCCAAAGACGAAAATGATATGAAGAACATGGTCATAACAAACAGAGCGAAGTGAAAACAGAAAACAAGGTAAGCTGACCTACATCTTACTAAAGCCGAGCAAAAAAGTATTTATCCCTTATTACAACTTAGAAAAGAGAGTGAGAGAATGTAAGTAAAAGCACATAAATATTTCCTAAAAAAAAACCTAAGTTGTCGGATATAATGCAGGTCATACTAGAAGAAGAATTTGCCCAGAGAGTCGACCAATCAGTACTTAGGAGTCATCAGTACCTCATCGTTCGCCTAGCCTTTTCCCAACTATGTTGGGGTCGTCTTCCAGTCTTACCAGGTGCAGCTGAATACCAGTATTTTACATGGAGAAACTGCACAACCCAGTTACTGGGTAACACGATGACCCTTGGTAACCTAGTAGTAGGAATGGATACTTATCCACCAAGCCTTTTTCTAACTCTGTTAGAGTTGGCTTCCAGTGTAACCGAATGCAACTGGGATAGATACAAGCTACATAATATCTCCGCCCGATGCAGCATTGCTGCATCCAGTAGGAATTGGCTGATCGGAATCATCTCTTCCCTCAAATAACCTTGGCTTTGTTCCGGAGTTCCGGTGTTGGGAACCACTTCTGACCTTTGAATATGACACATATTCAGAATCATACGCTCTATATAAATCAGTAATGATAATTTAACGTAATTATTTTCTTATTACGATAAGCAGGAATACATCTAATCAATATCAAAATAATATAAAAGGAATGTGATGATATGCGAATTTAGAAATTGCAGATGCGGGAATTATTAAGACACTTTCAGATTGAGAATTTGGACACCATTATCGTTATGATGCATATATTATAATGCTGTATCCATCCAATATCCATTGTGAACATATTCAGTAAATTGATGCTTTTTTTGTTGTTGTTGATGTGATGATTGATTGTTGTTCATTAACCCTCTCATTGTTCTTTTTCAAAACATATTCTTTATTCATAAAAAAAAAACTGTTTATTTTATGCTGTCATGCATTTTAGTGCAGTGCCGGCAAAAATCAACGTTACCCTGTTGGGTGAGCCGGTCAGTCGAGTCAGTGAGGCACGTGATCTGGGTCTGAACATGGACGCTGGGTTGAGATACGAAACACACGTGGCAGAGTCAGTGCGCACATGTTTTTACCGGCTTAAGGTCCTTTACAAAATTAGTCCTTATCTGTCAGAGGAGCTGCGGATCCAGCTGATTGAGTCGCTCGTGCTATCTAACCTATACTATGCGGACGCAGTTATTGGCCCTCGACTACTGGCAAGAACTGATCGACTGATCCAGAGGGTGCAAAACGCCTGCGCTCGATTCTGCTTCTCAATCCCGCCTAGAAGTCACGTAACGCCATTTTTAAATAATCACTCAATTCTCAAGATGAAGTCACGCCGTAAGTTGCACTTAGCATGCCTACTATTTGGAGTTATAAAGAACAAGCAGCCGTCCTACCTGTACAATAAACTGAGCTGGATCGCTAGTTAAAGAGAATGCGCAAGTAGACAGTGCTCGCAGCAACTCTCCACTCAATCGCATAAGACAGCTGCCTTCAGGGGAATTTTTAGATACGACGCATCCAAATGTTGAAACAATATTCCCCCGCCAATAGGGAATCTTAAATATCTTGGCACCTTCAGAATCCGACTGCGGCAGTTTTTTATCGCCTCGCAGAAAAAACTGGGTATGACTGTTTCGAATACGTCCATAATATAACTAACTGGCTGTCGTGTTCTTCTCGATTCATTCTGCTTTCTTAGTGCAACTCAAGATCACAAACCTGTGAACAAAGGGAATATTATTAATTCACTCATTTGTGGATCCATTGTTAGATGATAGTTTACATAAGCTTATTCACCTACATTTATTTATTGAAGCCACTTTTTAATCCAGACAAATCGATTATTTTATTCACACCTACGCCACTATAATTTTTATCATTACCTACTCATTTATACATTATACATTTATCTAGTTAAATAATCAAGTACCTACCTATCAAATACACAATCACTATCGAACAAGAACGTTTTCAAATGCTAAACTTTACTGTTATCATTAAAAGATTCTATCATTATTTAAATTGCGGGTATAGGTAACGTAATTTCATTATGCACATTTCACTTTTCACAACACCAATAATTCGCTTACTTATTTATTATCGCATCTGCTCGACGTCCGTATGTCACTGCAGGGATCCAACAGAATATCAGCGTCAGGTATATTTGTCTGACACATGCTTTTTTTTTTTTTTTTTTTTGGATGGGAAATTATCAAATAACTTCTCCCGCTCTGGGTGGAGCGGGAGGGCGTGTCAGACTTTTACTGACTAAAACCCACCCGTGTTCCTTCCGTTGCCTGTGTGCCGAGGTCGCGATATCCCTTTCAGACAAACCCGCGACCCCGGCAGGTCTGACACATGCTGAGTTGGACTCCCATTTGGTGCAACCTTGAGACGCACACCGCACTAGCTATTTTCATGTATTTAGTTATTATTTAATCGTGTTTTTGTATTTTATGCTGTCTTTTGTGTGCACCAAATAAACGATTTATCTATATATCTATCTATCATGCCAAGGGGTATCGTGTTACCCAGTAACTGGGTGGTGTAGTTCAGAAAGGCAGTCCCCTCATGTAAAATACAACCCCAACATAGATAAGGAAAGGCTAGGCTATGATGATTTTCTTTACTGTCACAAAGACCTGCAATTTATTACAAAGCATCTAAAACTATAAAAATAATTGGTTCTTTAACAGACGGTAACAGTAAACCACTTTTTGTCTGGCTAAGTTTATTTATATTAGAAATCTTAGCTCTTTGCTTGCGTTTTTTCAGACATCATTAGATTCAAATCGTCTCGACTTCATTAAATCATCATAAACCACAGTCGCAAATCGTAAATCTGCAGAGTGCGCGCAAGATAAGTCTGCGCACGACTGGTGGCGCTGGCGTGCTTAATTATGTACTGTAATATTTAAAATATTCAATCTATATTAATCATTTCCGGAGCAGGCCTAAAAAGCGCTGGCGTGACGATTTGGACTCGTTCCTGACCGATTGGACGGAGAAGGCACAACACAAGGAAGACTGGAAAAATATGGGGGAGACCTTTGCCCAGCAGTGGGACAGTACAGGTTAGCCAAAAAAAAAAGAATCTAAATCTTATATTAATAATATTAAATAACTCTATACTTAATTTGAGATTACATAAACGATAAGACGGCGACATACGAGTAGTTCCAATTTCAGCCGTGCGCTGACTTATCTTGCGCGCATTCTAGTTGTGCAGGCAACCTCAGTGGTAAAAAATTGACATTGACAGCACCTTAACGTAATAGTAGTAAGGGTGGTTTTCGTGTGCCAGTGTTACCATTGATGTGTGGTCGACTGTACCAGATCGTGGTATTCTTATCTTGAGATGCTGTCTGCATGCATACTATGTAATTCTCGTATGTATTATATGTCTGTCCAGCCTAGATTAATTGTAACAAAAATTTTTCTTTATATTTTAACTGTACTTCATCACTTACTTTTGTTACTTAATCTAAATTAATATGTACATATTTAAGTATTGGTGACCTGTAACACAGGTATTTTATGCCTTTTTCGCACCAGTCTCTCACAAATGTTAACCCAATTTTTTTGTACTTCTTGTCCAAATCAACATTTGTGATGAGATATAAATAAATAAATAATTAAAAAAATAGAATAATTTGGGGGGGGCCTTCACCCGAGGAGGGATCCATATCCGACAAAACAACTAATCTATACTAACATCTAAAAGTGTTTGTTCAGCGAGCCACTGCTCGCTGAACAAACACTTTCACACAATAGGCATAACGGACAGTCCTCTGTGCAGGGCGTGCATGGAGGCTGAGGAAACCGTCGCGCACGTGCTTTTTGAATGCACAGGCGTCACCCAGATTAGAACACAGACCCTCGGGACACCCAGATCTTTCACAGATGTTCTAAACAGACCAGGAGACTTAATAGACTTCTGGAGGGAGGTGGGCTGGTTGGAGTAACCACCAACGGCCGCTATGGCCCACGCACAATGGTCCACTGTAGGACTAAGTGCGGAAACCAAACCCCCTAAACTTAGAACTTAGAACTAACATAAAAAAAATAAGTAAAACTACTAACAACAAACATTTGCAATGTAATGTTTATTATACATGTAATTCTCGTTTCCGTAGTAATTACTACTAATGTTGTAGAAAACCTACTTGCAATTTCGGAAAGACTTAATGACACCCGGTTTCTCAGTCTCAACGCCTGCTGCTTGCTAATTTCAGTATTTAGCAACTGTTCCTTTAAATGGAAAAAGACAAGTCGACTCTAAAGAGAAATAGTTACTATGATTTTGTAAGATAGGTATAGAAACCTTTACAAATACTGTTAAGTATACAATTTCTTGTTCTACAGGTGCGACATCTTTGGTCATTTGGTACTTGTTGTCGATGTCAATCTAAATGGAGTCGGCACAGAGTTCTGCTATGAATTTGGCACCATTGGACACCATAATTATTACGTGTGCCATCGTTTGTAGAACAGAGCACCTATTGCGAGTTTTTATAAGCATTCGATCGCGTTAACGTAAACTTCAATTTGTACTGGAACTGATTTAGCGCCGTCTGGTGACTTTGATGGGAAACGCAATTGTGCCCCACAAATTGACGCTGGTGAACGTTAACGTTAACGCAATCGAATAAATATAAAACTAGCACTAGGACCTTTGGCCTAGTGCGAGTTTTTATAGGGACCACCTCAGCACTCCAGGACGTAGATAAATATGAATCTCCACCTGAACATGCTTTCCTTGCTTCGTCTCAATAGCGTTATTTTCTTCATCACTACTTACCTGAAGACAGTTAATCGGTAGTCACAAGACTATCATTCTCAGAGCTATAAAAAACCTGCATTGTTTTATTCTCGACTTTTCCCGTCAGTTTGCAATTAGACTCGATAATTGTAGCTAATCGTTCGTAACGGAACAACTGGCGCTTGGTAAAGAAAACAAAAGGTTGATAAAGCTTATAGACATGGCGCCAGGCGAAAGAAAGTATCGTCTTGATTTCGTGCTGATTCGGTTTTGTGCAAGGAAGCAGTCATATTATTTGCATTTTGTACGCGATTATATACTGAAATCTTGAAGTTAAAAAGTTACCTTCAACTACTTTAAGTTATGGTCTTTTAAGGAAAATTTTTCCCTTCACTGTGCAAGATGCTATCGGTTGTTGGTCGTTATAAATGAAAACCAATTTGAGAAGTCAATCCAATACACTTTCTATTCCATCGTTATCGCTGCTGCAATGTCACTTTGTCCTCTGGACTTTATTATCCTAGGTTGTTCTAATTTTGCAATTTTAGTTAAAAGATAGATAAAGTAAAAACTTTATTGTATATCAAAATCTGAGGTCAGAGGTCTAAAAAGTCAAGAAAACTCAGAGGTCATTTATTTTTTGCCGAGTTCTTCACAGTGTCTGTTAGAGCATTGTATACACTGACAGGGTTATTGTTGTTATGACGGCAATCCGTTAAGGGGATGTAGAAGAGGCCATTTGCAACTAAATGACCCCTGATAACCCCTATGCCAACGTCAAACATTTTCGAGTAATTTGTCATTTTATACGTTAAAATGTATGGAATAAAAATATAAAATGTCAAATGACTCGAAATTTTTTGACATTTGCATAGGAGTCAAAAGGGGTCATTTGGTTGGAAATGACCTTCATGGATTGCCGACAGATAACCAATAACCTTGTATATTTTGTTAACAAGCTGTAATTGAACTTCTGTACGTAACTTCTTCGTGTTACTTCCCCGGACACGCAATGATGTATGTAAAACGCGATTCACTATCAAGATAAAATCGATACAAATCGATAGATCGAGAGCAATCGATGTTACATAGCAATTAAATTCGCTGTTCCGCTCGTGTTAAGAAGATGTTCAGAGCGTTGTTGTGAATAACTTCGTGACGTAATGCTTGACACAGATTCGCTGGTTTGTGTTGAAAATGAAAATGACAAAGAGAGAATAACCAGCTCACTAGCTTCTTCCCAACTATGTTGGGGTCAGCTTCCAATCTAACCGGATGCAGCTGAATACCAGTAATTTACATGGAGCGACTGCCTATCTGCCCTCCACAAACTAGTTACTTGGTAACACGATACTTGGTTAGACTAGTATCAGTAAGTACCTAGTAGTAGGATTGGATACTCATTATGTACCAAGGCTTTTCCCAACTTTGTTTGAGTCGGCTTCCAGACTAACCAAATGTAGCTGGGACAGATACAACAAGCTAGTAGCAAGCGTAGCTTAGCCTGGTAGATCGACCCATGTGGCTATTATTACTTAGCCACGAACACCTCAACCAAATAGAGAAATAGAGACAAATAAAGAAAATGGGAGATTTTTTAAAAGCATATCGTAGTAATTAAAAAACACAACTGCTCTGCCAAAAAATGAACTAAATAGTAAAAAACAAATTGTATTAGTTAAAACTAAACAGATAAATGAAATTGTCATTGCTGTCGAGGGACATGTTTTAATCTAAGATGCTGTCACTCGGGATGATGTAAGGATTCTAACGATACATCCAAGGCAATCAATCTATGCAGGCATTTAAAAGCTATGAGGGGACAAAGAAACTCACATACACACATACATGAACCCTGAAAACATTACACTCCTTTTTGGGCAGTCGTGTAAAAAACCTTTGATTAAGAGAATTAACTATACTCGTAGTTATATCTTGGTTGGACTGCTGGACCACTCCTGGACATAGGCCTTACCTAAGTTGCGCCAGAACATCTCTGTTTATCTACTTTCCTTATCCAGTTTGACCATCTACTTTTCGGTAAAGCACCACTGGCACCGAAAAGGCGACACTATGAGTGTCAAGTGTCGCTTTTTCGGTGCTAGCGGGGCTTGCCGTTTGTGGCGCGCTGGCACCGATTCGGCGCGGGGACTTAACCGACTTTAAGGTCGGCTGTCCATCTACGTTGGCGGACACTAGCACGTATAACATGACAACTATAGAAATTGGTTTTCTACTGGTTTTCTCGACGGAAGAATAGACAAAATGACAGATTGTGATTGTTTATCTGTCATTTTGTCTATTCTTCCGTCGACAAAACCTGTTTCTATTGTGATCGTGCTAAGCGTAATGCACTAATTGCGTAGCACACGATCAATCACAATCTGAATCAGTTTGAAGGGTATTGCTAATCCATTGCTTCATATGTACGTAAATAACGCCAGAAATGTTGTTGGCTTGTCAAAATGAAACAGATTGCGATTGATCGTGTGTTACGCAATTAGGTGCCGGTCGAAGTTATAAAGGTACCTATTTATTCAGTAGGTACCAAAGATCCTCCTCCACCCATGAAATTCACAAAAGGCGTGACATGTTACTTTACCGCCACTCAATTAATCAAATTACTCTAAAGTACAATCCATTAATTCGTGTATAGATTGCATTGTAAATTCAAAAACAACCACGTTTGTGGTTACGGTATGGTTTCACCAGTGCGTATGTTACACAAACCAATCTATATTTCAACAGTCATGATGGTTAAGTAAAAACAGCAAGTAATGTAAAGTGTATAAAAGAGATAAGTATGCTAGCAACTACCTAATCTGCGTTCGCAATTTATTTGCCAAACATGTAAACAAACACGAGTTTTAGGAAAAACAACTGTAATGTCTACACATAAGGTTCAGTTTGCGCTACAACTTCATATTTGCTATGACTTTTTCAACAGTACTAGTCAGTCTAATATCAACTTTATTTACACTAGGAACCCGTCATTGTCCGTGGTCCGACACGCACTTGAACGGTTTTTTTTTTATAATGAGAATTTTTTGAGCATATTTAACATTTTTCTTTCTTTTCTTTTATGAAATAAGTTTTTTCTTCCGGCATACCAAACTGTTAACTCGACTGTACTTATCTGGGTTTAGTCAAATCATTTGTAACATACATGATGATTCGACTTTTATAACTTCTAAATGTCATTTAGTAACGTTTGTTGATTATGACGAACTTTCACAAATTTCTCCTGACGTGTAGTTTTTTATATGTACCTATGAAGATTCATTACTAATGTCTAGTGTTGCGTAAGGTGTACAATACAGAATTCATTTTATTTTCATTCATTAATGAACCATGTTATGTTTTGTGGATAATCTGACATAAAACATTACTCATCTATCTTTCTATGTAAAAAAATCAGTTCCGTGACTGTCTGAGGGAACCTATAAGTAGGTGCCGTACCTACCTACTATGCAGATAACATTTGTGAATGATTTTTGTAAGTATCGACGACAAACGACGACGACCTAAAAACGGTCGGTAGGCCGAGTTGATTGAACTGGAAATATTATATTATATCTAATCTATCTAATCTAACTAGTCTGTATTGTCCCATTGCGGGACAAAGACCTCTCTCTCCCTTTTCCACATAATTCTGTCGATTGCTAGTGTCGGGCAGTCCTTTCGGTAGGAGTCAAGCTCGTCCCGCCATCTCGGCCTGCCGTGATGTCGTCGTGGGACATGTGTATTCTCCCCATACTTACATATGGTGCTAAAACCTGGTCTTTGATACTTCAGCAGAGGTCTAAGCTCGAGGTTTGCCAGCGAGCCATGGAGCGCAGTATCTGGGGGTTCGAATTCCGGATCGTATAAGGAACACAACACTGTGCGCCAAAACCAAGACCACAGACTTTAGCCAGAAAGCCGCTAAGCTTAAGTGGTACTGGGCCGGACAAGTCTGCCGCATGTCAGATGACAGGGCTAAGAGAACCACCTCTGTACATTTGTGTGCTTAAAGTGTTAAATAAATAAATAAACCACCGATATATATATATATATATATATATCGCACCATGGGTGGAACAAGGGCACAACTGCACGTTTTGTTATTTTCCACTAGAGACATTTTTTATGATTTTTGTAGAATAAAATAGAGTTTTTCTGCTTATATCGATTTTAAGTACTATATTTTTTTTGGGTGAAATAAGCCTTACACTTTTGCGAATTTACGTATTTACTTTACGGGACTAAAATACTTATTATTTGTACTATAATTTAAAGAAATAATATTTTTGATGTGCAGTTTGGCCCTTTTTGCACCAAAATTAAAATAATTTTGTAATTATGACCCTAGTAACACACTTAACTCATTTTCAGATGTTTTGTTAGTTGTGCCCTTGTTCCACAGATGGTGCGATATGTGACGGCATCTACATCGCCACATGCGATCTACGCATCAAAGACCTGACGTCACACAACGTCCTGACGTCACACAAATCCTGCATCGCGCAATTAGAGTTTACCGCGCGATGGACATATTTACAAGCTCCCAACTTCGACCTCTGGGTAGTTGCCCGCCAGACACGACACCCGTCTGGTCGGAGGATCCTCCCTTTTCTATGGTGGTCGAGTGAACTTTACACCCTGTTTCTCATACCCCTAAATATATATATAATTATATATATTCTTTAATTTGGACTACACATACAATCCATATAGTATTAGTAACAATGACTTGAAACTATATTAGTAAACTTTTACAAACTAGAAATGACGTCGTCTAACACACGTTGGCACGTGCTTCCGCCCCCGTGCGTTATAAAAGGACTGTCTGCTTTGTCTAATAATGTGTTTAGGATGCTCTTGGTGCTTCCGCGCAGACTACCCATTATTGACGCTGTTCTTTTCCTCATAATGGCATGAAAATCGTTCAGCACGGGCTTCCGCGAACATCTGCGAAGCGCGGCGGAAGGCGCTCCATCAATATCCTAAATCCATTATTATATTGTACGCGCAGGACGTTGTAGGCTCTCTGCGTATATTTAGCCACAAGCTGCACGTGTAGTTTATAGTAGGTTTGGCAGTATGCCTTGAAAAGCGAGAATTTACCATCCTTACTTACAACGCGCAAACCTGCGGGACTTATTATGCAGTCCCATTGCTGTTGTGGGCACAGGTCTACTCCATAATCTTCCACTAAACTTATTAGTCAGGTATAATAGTCATCATACCTAATAAGTCGGCTGAATGAATTTCGTTTCACCTGACCATGGCATTCCTGCGCAGTTTTCTACTTCACAAATGGATGGACATCTAATTAACATAATATAAACGTAAATCCGTAATTTTATTAGGAGAAACAATAAATTCTATTTCATAAAAGTGAAAAAAAGAAATGCAAAGATTATAGACATAATGATATCGCTTTCTTTCTGAAGCAATTACATACATGATCGCATTATTAGATGTCATTTATGTAGTATGGTCTTTCTTCATAGAGTAGATAATTGTAATAATTATCTACTTATGTTTGAAGATTATCATGCTTTCGATGTCTCTGACGAGGTTTATTTGATTAGCTGGCCAATCAATGATTAATAAGTTACTCGCCCGTATCTAAAACTCCAGTGTTACATAAAATATGGATCTTATGGCCACTACTTTGAACAGTAATTGGGAATGCACCTCAAATTATAACTCCCTACCAATGGGTGGAACAGGTCGTGGAAAATTGTAAACCGGACGTGCAATAAGGGATCCTCTGTGGCGGCATCTACATCGCCACATGCAAACTACGAATCATACTACTAACATCACGAAAAATCTTGCATCACGCATGCAGAGTTTACCGCGCGACTAGCATATATACAACGTCCCGACATTAATCGTCGGGCACTAGCCCATCAGACACAACACCCGTCTGGTAGGAGGACCCTCCCTTTTCTATAGAGGATGAGTGAACTTTACACACTGTTCCTCATACCTCTTTACCTCCACCAGTGGAAAAACTAGTACGTCCAGTATCCTTGGTTCTCAGTCTTGCTATCAACCTTGCTGGCTGTCTAATGAGGAGACAGCAGTGTATTGAAGGGAAGTGAAGTGAACAGTGAGGTGAAGTGAGCTGTCAATAGTGTCAATCCCTAGCATTAGGTGTAATGACAGCCGTGCTATTCTGCAAACATCTCACCGTGGAAACTTGGGTGAAGTGAGCTTGATGTGAGCTGTCATTGCACCTAAAGCTAGGAATTGACACTATGGACAGCTCACTTCATGCTCACTTCACCTCACTCATCACGGTGAGATGTTTACAGAATGGATGGACAGCTCATATCAAGCTCACTTCACCTAGGTTTTCACGGTGAAATGTTTACAGAAAAGCACGACAGCTCTGCCTAACCCTTCAGGGAAGCGAGCCGTGATGCTATATTATGTAATAGTATTATCTGTATCTAATAAATAATAATGTAGTTGTTAGTTGTTGAGATACATATCATTACCGTGCATTAATTACACTTTGCGCTACATTAATTGAGTAATTTGTTGGCACATGATATATGGATAGTGGATCGCGATTTAATATAGATAATGCTGCTCGTTTTCAAACCAGCATAGAAATAATATAATGTGAACCAATATTGATTATTTGTCAGCTTCGAAACCAAATTATTTTATTTCACATAAACCCACATGGACACTTTGGAAACATCAGAAGCTAGGTGCACGGTTCCAATTGGTCGTTTCCTATGTAGAAGGAATAATTAAGAGCCCGCTAAAAACTCCGAACTTACTCTTTTAAAAAATAATTGGCTTTTTTCTTATTTTGGCGGAATGGGACAAATGTTTTATATTCCAGCTGCAACGTTACAGCCAAAAAGCAGTTGGTTAGCAGTTTGAATGCAAATCTATTCAAGTTGGTGAAACATTTCTTTTTTTAGGAAGGTAATCTCGCAGGTCAACATAGGAAATTGTCTGCTGCTTAAACGGACTTTCCTGTGGATGTCTTATAAATAAGGCCTCCAGCCAGGGCATAAAACTCCCTGGCTAGAGGCCTTAATTTATTGAGGCAGCCGAAGCAAAGTCCAGTTAAGCAGCCGACAACTTCCTAGGATGCCCTGCAAAATGCCAAGTAAAATAAAAAATAAAAAATGGGCGTAAAACTAAATAACTAAGCGACTATACGCTAAGGGCACTCTCTGTGGAGTACGAACTTCGGCTTAGGGCGTCAATCGGTAAAACTATGATCGCTGCTATTTTACATTATATATTACATTTCAGATAGGATTCTTTTCATCCGTCTTCAACCTAAATCACCAGTACTTAATTATTCCTGATACAAGATATAACAGAGAAGATTATACATAGAAGAGGAGTCATTTGTAACCAAATTACCTCTTTTCAACTCCTATGCAAATGTCACCAACTTTTTTTTCATTAGACATTTTATATTTTTATTTCATACATTATTTTTTAAATATAAAATGTCAAATCACTCGAAAATGGTTTAAATGGTAAAATGGTTTTTTATTATTGTTTATTAAATAAGGAACGAAACC
This sequence comes from Agrochola circellaris, assembly GCA_914767755.1. NCBI lineage: Eukaryota > Metazoa > Arthropoda > Insecta > Lepidoptera > Noctuidae > Agrochola > Agrochola circellaris. Next base: position 13,568,712 of record OU611859.1, read on the forward strand.
TGAATAGGTGTTGCTAGTGGTGTTGTCCGGATGTTGAAATACTTTTATGCAATTAGGTATAATTTATGGTTAAAAATAGAGTTTATAGAAAATTGTGAGGTATAAGAACGGACATCATAATTTCAGTGATAGTTAAAACTTATTTCAGTCCTATTTAAAATAACTATAACAATACTATTTAAAAGATTGACTCTACAACGCTACACAATACAACTTACCCATGATGGCCGGAAATATAGCCATATAAAAGAGAAATACTTAAAATTACATCACGCTTGTATTCCCCGAATGGTTAAGCAGAGATGAAAATAATACTACATTATGAAGACAAAGTCATATAACTAATACAAGGTTGCCTCGAAGAGATCGCAGTAAGCGATAAGGCCGCCCATTGTATATTTTGTAGTGTATTACTTTTTCTTTATGTAATGTATAATCTGGTGTACAATAAAGTATACAGGTTGTCAGGGACATCGACGCGAAGCCGGTTACCATTGATTCAGTACATGATTCTGAGCCCCCCTGTTTTGAAAGTTTTCGTCGGTTATTTAAAAAAAAGTCAGCTGTTTCATAGAAAAGTGCAATACCTACGCGGTCAAAATGTATGGAAAAGCTGTTTTTTTTTAAAATAACCAACCAATTATTTCAACGCAGGGGGGGTTCAGAATCATGTACTGAATCCATGGTAACCGGCTTCGCGTCGATGTCCCTGCCACCCTGTATATAAATAAATATAATAACAAATCGAAGAAGCAAATACTTGTAAGGCTTGCATGCAATGGCACCACGTGAACAATAATGCAATTACGGAGGAATCTCTTCAGTTGCATGCACTTAGAAACCATAGGAAAGAATACTGCATTTTGTACGTCTTCGTTTTGTGTTTAAATATAAATTGTAGGGTAATAGAGTTATCTATCTGTTATAATAATGAAAATACTTCTAAGAATTTAAATAATAACAACCTACATTATTCTTATGCAATACATAAAATTAAAATAACTAATATACTATACCTATTAACACAAACCTAATAATATACAATGTATACATAATTATACACCCAATTAAACACATCTAATAATTTATAATAATATTGAATTACTGCTTAGCCCTCTTCCTCTCTCCTTATTTAGCTGTGCCCAACAGGGTCCATATTGATCTCTTACTTATTAAACCATCTATGTAATAGATATTGAATACAATAAAGAATTGAGTATTGAGAATCTGTGGCCCAGTGGTAACTGCCCTGACTTACGAGTTGTAGGACTTGGGTTCGAACACTGATAGGTAATTTACTTTGTGTAAATATTTCATCATCACTGCTCTTAAAACGGTGAAGGAACCCGGCATGTCCTAGAACCAAAAAATCGAAGACATGTGACATCTATCAACCCGCACTGGGCCCGCGTGGTAGGTCACGGCCCACTCCCTTTCGAAGGGAGGAGGCCTGTGTCCCAGCAGTGGGAACATTATAGGCTGATTATGTTTAAGCTAAACAAAAATACAAAAAATATCATAGAGGCTATAATATCTCCTCTTTCTGTTTTATTTATATTTAAGGTATTTTTTATATTACTCTGGCGCTCACTAATTAGGTAGTGAACCTGCCTGTATTATTAAACCCGCGTTTTATTGAAACTATTTCAAAGGAAGCTTGGAAATTAAAAGCATCCACGTTCTAAGTATCTTCCAGCCAATATTCTAGGAATTCATTACCAAGAAAATATGAAAAGAAACGAAGTGCCCTATAAAATGTCCTTAGTACCTACCTACTTTCCCGGAACTGAAGACAGCAGCAAAATTTCATATTTCCATATCCCAGAATCATCTTGAAAATTTGACATCACATTTTCCACAAAAGTTGCGCGTGCAGCGCCGTACCCGGGATAGCAGTGAAACTTCTTTAAAAAAACCGGCCGAGTGAGTGTTGGACCACGCACAATCAAGGGTTCTGTAGCTGGGATGAATGTATCCCAAGAACAAACTTAACATTGTAGTCGAAACACATGTTCTCCCATACCTTTTAACTGCAAACGTAAGTATGTACGCACAATATTGAGAGATTTACCAAGTTATTTTAAGACCATAGACTTCTTATAGGTTTTCCTGTAATCTATTAGTAAAGAACCATTCTCTGTATTTTTTCAAAATTTTAGGCTTAGTAGTTTCGGAGATAAGGGCCCCATGAACATTTCATAAATTTTCTTAAATATCTTTAAAGGTATTTATATAAAAATAAAAATAAAATAAATTGAGATCTTCGTAACAAGCCCTTTCATTTGCTATGTCACACGGTAAAGTTCGCAAATTTTTTATTTTTTTATTTTCTTATTTGCCCCCCAGAAGTGACCCCCATATACAAAATTTATTTACTAACGTTACACGTCCGTGTTTGGGTCATAGAAATACATATGTGTACCAAATTTCAACTTAATCGGCGATTAGATTCGGAGAAAATTCACTGTGACAGACAGACACACGAGTGATCCTATAAGGGCTCCGTTTTTTCCTTTTGAGGTACGGAACGCTAATAAGAATAAGAGGGATTTAGTGTGAGACAGAGAGATATTACCTTTCTTCTCTCGCTCATGTAACGAAATGTGCCTTAACGTGACGCGTCCTTGAAATTTCACTCTCAATTCTCGTCCAATTATTGAATCGCTGACTAAGAAGTTTTACTTCAAAAAGGTGAGGCATTTTTCTTTATTTTGGCGGCTTTTCAAGTACACCTAATACCCAAAAAGTACCCTTTACAACTTTCTTACAAACTTCAAAGCATTGACATCGCGAAATAAACCGTGCCGTAATGACGTTTGCCTTTAAAAATACAACAGATAAAATTTTATAGTGGAACGAACCATTTTTGGGTAAACAAAATGTAACTTTAAGAAGTCTGAGCTAAGGTTTAAAGTAAGTGTGAAGAAGAACGGGAGCAAAGGACTGAGAAAAAGGAAAATAAGCAAAATAACTTTCCTAATTAAAATTTCACTGCCCACTGGCAACCGTACTGAAGGAATAAAACAAAAAAGTGTTTCTTTTTTTCAACTGGCAGAATGGAGTTAATTCCCTTTGCCTGATAAAGTCCGTCTCATAATTTTAAATACTTACATAAAATTGTGTTTTTTGTTGGCCGCTAGGATTACGATTCGAAACCGCGGAAATGTTGTTTCTGTTCCAAAATCAAATAAATTTATTTATAAATGTACCGTCTCGATGTAGAGGAGGGGTTAGGGCGGAGGAGAGTCTCACTTCCCCCCGCTGGAGAAACAAAGATCTTTTTTTAACGATTTTTAAATTGACATAAATCTTAAAGAAAATGTTGATAAATAAAATGTAGAGGGAGGTGGAAGGGACAGAGTAAAAGGGGAAAGTCATCCAGTTCACAGGAGACACATTTTAAATGTCAATGTCAAACGTCTCGAAGGTCGAGGTCAAGTTACACAAAGAAGGATTTTATATGGTAAGATTTTTTAAGTAAGGCGTAGTCGACGGATCCCAGCTTCGCAGTGCTCCTACTTCTGTCTGCAGCACGAAGGAGATGACAGATGATGATGATGAGGGATGATGATGATGATGATGAGGAGATGGCTCAAGTCCCGAGCTCGCTTTGCTCGCTCTTGCATCCTAAGAGAACTTAGGATGCAAGAGCGAGTGCCTTTTTACTAAGTCGAGATGTGTCGAAACTTGGGGCAACCCAACTCAAACAGTTTAGGTTAGAAGGTCATGGCGGAGTTTTTGTTTATCGCTGGGCTCGCTCTCGCATCTCGCAAGTTCTCATAGCGATATTACTTTATTTTTTTCTCAAAAACTAGGTGTGCGGTAGCTGTGAAATTTTGCTAAAGAGTTCTACATGAAGACATCATACGTAAAAAAAATTAAGCTTCACACGCGCGGTCCATAAAGTACAGTTGAGCCAATATCCAACCTTAAAAAAATAAGTAATACATCTTATGTTTTTTTTTTTTTTAATCGCATCTCCAGCATAAAAAAATATGTTTAGGAGGGTTCAGAAGACTCTTTAGAACTCCCAAATAGCCTCACATTCATTCTAGCGAGTCTCCACGTTTCTAAACCCAACCCAATGCTATCGTAGATTTTTTGAAAAGGTTTGCTTAACTTTTTATGACTTGACAAATTGGTCGTTGTTTACTATCAGTATAGTATATGTAATACCAGCCTATTATTGTCCCACTGCAGGGCAAAGGCCTCTTCTCATTCAGAGAAGCGATGAGCATTCATCACCACGCTTGCTCAAGACGGGTTGGGGATTTCAGACTCTTATATATTAACTATAAGTCGAGGTTAACACTCAATGTTCTCCTTCATCGAGGTCGGTATGTGTCCAAGATAAACTCAGAAATTAATTGCAAATATCACATTGGTAAAAAAATTGCCCGAATGTATGAAACATAAACTGAGTGGAGTTTATGTTTCATACATTCGGGCAATTTTTTTCACTTTAGTTTAGTTTCTCATTAATCACATCACAACACACACACATGTATGTCACAAAATTTTATTTGATTTTAAATGAGTTTTATTTTATTTTATTTTTATACTATCTTTAAATTATTTATTATAACGGACAGACACATCTCTATGTATATTGTTCTAGCGTGTGGCACTAGTGGGTTACAGCTGAAAATCAGCGTCAGGTAGTTCACTTTGTGTTGTCATCTGACATTATGCTGAGCTGAGGCCCTTTTGGCATTATAATAATTTGTTTTCTGTTTTTTATAGTTTTAAGGTGTATTTTATTTTTTATTTTTTATAATGCCAATAAACGCATTTTTCTTTCTTTCTTTCTTTCTTTCCACAGATCACAAAACACTTTAACAGTTTAGCAATAGTAAATATTTCTAGAAAGGAAGCTCTGCATAACTGTCAACCACATTTCTAGTGGCGTAGTTTCACAGCATACGACTACATTCTATTTCCGCACACATGTTACGCTTAAACTTTTTTTATCGAGGCTAACCAACGTCCCGCTGCAACCGCTTCAAAAAGGCAGAAAATTAAAATACAAACCCAAGGGTATTTCCCACAAAATGCTAGCCAAAATCCGCTGCGAATTTCATGCCTTGTGAGCGAAAACTTAGAAATTTTAAAACATTTTTGTTCAACTATGAATAACTTGGGGTTTTTGGTTAAGTTATTTTTGGAAATTACAAAGTCAAAATTGTTATAAACGTACTTAGAGGCTGTAATATGCGTTATGCACTAAATAGGAATGGTACCTACAGGGCCTTCCTATATATAACCACAGGATAAGCTCAAGTTATTAGCGTAAACACAGACATAACTTTTGGGAAAGCTTTATTTGTAAATAATGACCTCCGAAAACTATGTTAAGGTTTACAAATAAACATGGACTTCCCAAAAACTGCTACAGCATGATGGATCAAGGATTTGCTAAAATAACGCTTGATATACATTTGATGATTGCTTATATGAGTGAGGAACGCTACATATCCCCTTGACAGAATCCCAGATTACGCTAACCAGTAGCAGTTTCTAGATCAGTATTTGTCTCGACCACGTCGAAACACTGAGCAGTTCCTAGGTCAGTATTTGTCTCGACCACGCCGAAATACTGAGCAGTTCCTAGGTCAGTATTTGTCTCGACCACGCTTCGACACTGTCACAGGTCGCCATGGTCACCAGATAGTGGAGATGCTTATTCTTTGCCGTGCCGTGTTTATTGTTTAAGGATGTCTCGTTAATAGAGGTAGTCTGCATCCCTTTATGGAAAGCACACAAATGGAATAAAAAAACCAAGTTGATAGATTTTTTTTCATGTTGATTTCTACGTATATTTTTTTGCAGATTACTCCCCCTGGTTCTAGCAAAGCTCTAATCCCACAGCAAATACTGGAAATATACTGAGGTAGCCTCGAGCGTTGCCGCCATTTTGCCTTTGATTATTCTATGAAAGATAAAGTGAGGCACACCTATGTATAATAATATGGAGTTCGTATGTATATCTTATAACTTTGTGTTGGTTTTGCATTGTCTGAAAACGTCTTTTCAAGTACTCGTAGCTTACAAGCAGTATAATAAGGTACATGCAGCTGAACTAGGAACTAGGTCAAATTAATATAATATATTTAATTATAGTCGTATATATTTTATTGTACACCAGAACCCATTATAAAGAAAATAAATTAAGCTACAAAACATACACTGGGCCACAGTATAATAAAGTTACCGTATTATGTCTCTGCACCTTGAAATAATTACCTACGGCCGCTCGGTAGATAAACCTTCCGCGTCCGTGCGTAACTGTCACGCACTCGAGACTGCAGATATACAATAAATACATAATACTGTTATTTATTTATACTGTGACTGGGCGGCTTGGCAAATTAATATATTTCAGGCTCTACGTTAAGTAGGGTAGGGTGTATCAAGCTTCCATTTGACCACTAACCATCAGCTAAACTGATGGTTAGCAATGATGCGTCGTCGCTTTCCTAGAAGTAACCTTGAATAGGTTCCGCAAGACCTAAGAACTAGGTTTTTTGATACCGGTAAACACGGATTTTAGCAAGGAGTGCTATACCTTTATTTCTTTGCTGGGGAGTTTGCTGCGCCACTTCTTCTTCCCAGCTGCAACACTAGAAGTAGTGAAAGGCGGGCGGTTTGGGGGATTGTCGTTTAAGCGATTTTGCAGTCAAAAGTTCTGATTTTACGCGTAACTTGAAGAAATGGCTTGACTTTAATTATTTTGATTTAATAGAAACCACAGTAAAGAGTACCTTAGTAATTAAAATAAATTGCTGAAAGGAAACATTTTCTGTTTTTCTTCAGCACCAATAGATAGCAAGACTAATCGGAAAACACACTTTTTTATTAAACCTCGCAATTTACGGTAGAAGTTTTCAAAGTGGCAGAGTCCGTATATTCCGTGCTCTAATTGTTTTTAGTGAACTGAAGTTTGGATCGATTAGAAGGACTGGGTTTCAGGTTTCGATACATAGTGGGTGATGTAGATCAAATTAAGATCTAATATAATTACAGTAGGGGAAGACCAAAGAAACGGCGGATGGATTGTGTGAAAGATGATATGGCTAGAAAGGGGGTGACTAAGGGGGTGAGATGATGACTAATAGAGAAGTATCGAAGAAAAAGACATGTTGCCACAAATAAATTGGGATAAGGACAGGAGAATGGCGCTGGTAATGACTCGAATCAACTCGAAAAGTTTAGTTACTCCATATCTAGAGTTTTCATAATAGGGATAACAACTGGGTAAAAAAAAAAAAACTATTTAGTCCGTCAGTCAGATAATGGTAAAATAATAGACACGTATTTTTGCTTTATCATAGTAATACAAAAATACATAGATAAAACGCATTAAAGTTGGCAGTGGTGGCGTTGCGTCACGGCACATTTTGACTCAATGTATCGTAATTTATTGATTACGTAGAAAAAGAAATACGTGTCCAATATTTTTTAATAATGATTTGACAAATCTGTAAAAAGAATTGAGATTTTTAATGAATTTATTATTATTTTGTTAGAATGTCAATCAACATAAGAAGAGGAATATTTATTCAAATATTTTAGAACTCATTATGTTGATCTGACGTTTTAAAGGCTTGGTTCAAAGTTTACGTATTTTTTATTGTAGGGGTTTTTCAGCATAAGTCGGTTTAGTCATAAACTTCACTTTTATGACTTTAATCTACCAACTACAGCCGTGGTGCTAATAAATTGACATACGCCGGGGCTCATTAAGTTAATTATTATTTTGATTTTAAAACTGACTCGTAAATAAATTGTATGCAAATAATATTTTTATTAAAAGTTTTGGCTGTTAGATTCATTAATTAATTTTATATTATTACAATTATTTGTTTCTATGTGTAAACACAAGAAAATAGCAGTGGTGGGCCAGTGCCAACCTGCACTGGACCTGTGTGGTAAATTACGACCCACTGCCTCACACAGAGAGGAGGCCTGTGTCCCAGCAGTGGGAGCATTATAGGATGGTTATGTATTTATGTGTAAGAAACTTTATGAAATCGGAGTCGTCAAAGTCATCTACATCTATTACCTACTGTAGGTAACATACAAGGTCCCATTCAAATAGATGGACAAATTTTAACACAGCGTCCAGTACGTCTAACGAAAGATATCCAAGCAAAAAAAACACTGATTAAAGTAATTTTATTTTGACCAAAAGTAATAAATGGCATTGGGTTTTTGTGTATTTTCGTAAGCAGATTTTTTTTTTGTAAGAAGTATCTAATGCATTTTTCTTATTATTTTTTCACCATTGTCCTTAGTTTGGTGGTTTTAATGATTTGTAAAATTTTGTCCATCTATTTTAATGTGACCTTATAGAGAGCAGTGGCGACCCAGCGGTAATGGCCTCAGCTTACATATCATAGGGGCTCGAACCCTAGGCACATTAAGTTGTGTTATTTTTTCTCAAAACGGAAAACATCGTGAGGAAACTGACATGTTATAGAGCCAATAAATCGACGACATGGGCCCTCAGAACGTTATAGGCTGATTATGCTATAGCGAGCAACAGTCACAGGTATTTCTATGTCACTGACTTGATGAAGGAAAACATTGTAAAGAAACCTTAAAGTTTTCAAATCACTCGTAACCCATACGCTCAAGCGACACGCGTCTTGCGATAGCGACTGCAGAAAAAACAAATGAAAGAAGTTGTTTAGAGGGTGCTACGAGTCACCGAGACGCGACTTGCGGAGCGACGGACGAAAACTGCAGTGCTATTCTGTAACCATCTCACCGTGAAAACTTAGGTGAAGTGAGCGTGGAGTGAGCTGTCATTCCACAGGGATTGACACTATTGACAGCTCACTTCACCCAAGTTTTCACGGTGAAATATTTACAGAATAGCATGGCAGGTGACGCGCAAGCGTGTCACTTGACGCAAGTCCCATCGCTCGAAGCCGTGAAAATAAGCTATTTAACATTCATTTCAAAACCACTACTCTAATCCTCGAATTTCTACATTTATATCTGTAACTAGATTTCTGCCCACGAGTTCTTTCGCGTGAAAGTTCCGCCCCCGACCCGCGGTTACTTCGCTTATCGTTCTTAAGGCTTCTAAGGGTGGTAGCGTATTGTTATAACCTTCCATAAGAATTAGGCTATCCAATGTATAAATATGTTTTCGAATTCAACAAGTAGTTCCGGAGATTACCCCCTACATACAAACTTACAAAGAAACAAATTTTACCTCTATTTATAAAGTATAGGTATTGATATTTATGGTGTTCATATTATAGAGTATTATATTCTATTCATACCGCAGAAAGTCGAACATTCATTTTGATTGGGCCTATCAAACAATTCACGCGAGATGAGAGTGACGAAATTGTATAGAAAATGATTCCCAGTAAAACCGACTCTCATTGATTATTACTTATGCACCTACCTACGTAACTCCTCGTGTATAATCCGCAATTAGTTAGTTTGTATTAGTTATAGAAATACGTACTTTCTCCGTTTCTAATGGGATTACTTTTATAGGTAGGTACTAACTAATGTGTAGATTCACTGTTGTATTCTTTGTAAAAAAGAAACTTCTATGCACCTGTCGGTCGATTCTGTAAAAATATCAACGTGAAACTTAGGTGAAGTGAGCTGTCACTGTCAAAAATCGACCGGCAGGATGCTAGGGATTAACACTATTGACAGCTCACTTCACCTAAGTTTCACGGTGATATTTTTACAGAATCGACCGGCTGATCTTTTTGGTCCCGACATCATCAATTAGGTTCGAGTCTAAAGTATCTATGTTCTTCTAGCCCCCCCCCTAGAAGGACATACCTAAATAAAGACTTTAGACAGTGGTCGCACAGGGTCCTCTCTGTAACCTCCACCACTGACATTCGTTTTAAATTCCTCTTGTAAATCTATTATATTTATTCCGCGAAATTTCGCATTTTTTTTTTTTTTTCATATTCTTTATGTCCCCTCTTTAGGTCATGCGCTATATCAAAAAATATTTGCTCTAAGTCTTAAAGGGGAGCGTGAAAATTGATTCGCTGTTACAATGTATACCTACTAATAATATTCGCATAATTATGATAAATATAAACATCAGTGAACTACTAACATCAAATGCTGACATTATTCAAACAGACAAAGATCTTCGAGTTTCCTTAAACTTTCACACTGGATAAACAGCACATACTAGTAGTTACCTCAAGGTCATTGTTGTGGTCCAAAATTCCTATTCAAATCTTCCTGACCATTAGGTACAGGGCATGTTACCAGCGTTTAATTCCAACAAATATATTTCCCTAGACAGATCCACACTGCAGCTAAAGCGCGCTTTATTTCTGCAATGCTAGTCGGAATTCTAAATGAGATAATCCTGTTGTATTTTTAGGATTTTTTTGCCTGTGATATGTGGAATATTTAATTTTAAAACTCACAGTCATTGCAAAAATGTCCACGATTTTCACATCTAACTTAGAATCAGTCAATTAGAGTAGATTCGAAACTATTATTTTTACTGTGTATTATTGCATACTGCCTTTTACTGCTTTATCAAAATTAGAACGTTTAGCCCATCAGGAGATTCCTGTTTTATCTATATTTTACTTGCAAACTTTGTACTTAACTGACAAAGTTTATTAGTGTGATAACAAATCAAGGCAACAAAAAAAAAAAACTTATATTCCAGATTATAAAAAGATGCATAAAACGGATTTTTTTTAACAAATAACTTTAAAGTAGAAGAAAAACTCCATAATATTTTTGTAAAAATTTTCACTGTAACCCTTAATCACGGCCGCCAGTGTTTGCTATCACGCGTCGGGATTAACACTTGAAATGCAAATAAGGCCACGTAAAATACACACGCGCGATACGCTAGAATTAATTCTGTCTAATTTCGCATAATTGTCCGACCGAAGGATGTTAACCCCGCTCTGTACGAATAATACGAATAATCTGCGGGGAATTGTTTTAGTCCTTATCTTTGAATGGAATAGTAGCAACGATTGGCGGGTTTGTGGGAAAAGATAGTGGGGATTTCTTGGGAATTATACTGGAGTAAACAGTGTTGTGTGTATGTGTATATTTTGTATATTCATTGTAGGATTTAAACGTCTTTTTGTGTAAAATGAACACGTTTCAACGTTACGTTGTATCAGTGAAGTAAGGTTATTAGTAATATTTAATGTTTATTTTATGGGTAGACCATACAAAGGTGGGACATAGTAATAGTAAGTAACAAACACGATTATTTCAAAATGTGGCACAATTTTTTTGTTTTTTTTTTATTCAGAAAAATTGAGAAGATAAAAAGGCCTTTAATCGTGACAGATGCTTATTCAAAGCGATACATTTGCATAACTTTCTCATCCAAAACAGCAAAAACGAACCATCAACGAGAACGACGACGACGACGACGACGGACGACGATCGGACGATTACGGACGGTTTTTTATTTCGGGACGATTTATCAATTAATTATCAGACCCTAAGACATGTTAATTTTGTTACTTTTAAATGCTCATTTTGTTAACGATTTGTTTCCTGTGCGTGGCCCAAATAAAATATTTGTCTTTCTTTTCTTTTTTAAGAAAAGGTTACGAAATTTGTCTAAAAGTGCAAATTGACACTGTGGCGGCATCTACATAGCCCTACATATCAAAGACCTGACGTCACACAAATCCTGCATCGCGCAATTAGAGTTTACCGTGCGAACGACATATATAAGCATATATATATATTGTATATTTTATAGTGTATTCCTTTTTCTTTATGTAATGTATAATCTGGTGTACAATAAAGTATATATAAATAAATAAATAAGACTATCCGACATCAATCATTATCACAGAAAAAAAAAAGTGATTACCATTAGTTATTGAGAATCATCTCATTCATCATGAATTAATAAAAGAAACATGAACAATTATGTACAGATAATTATAACATTTGCAATTCTACGATAAAATCATAATGTTCCATCGCTGATTGCTCATCACAGCACGCATTTACATTGTTCTTTAAACGGTAATTAATTTTATTGGCATGTTAGATATTTAACTATGTGTCGAATCGATACATTACTTTGTGTTACTTTTGCGTGATGGAACTTCTACGCGAACTGAGGTGAATTAATTATGGATAACTGGCTTTTATGTTGCTACTAACAGTAATTTTAGGTTCTCTTCCGAGTTGGGTTCTACACACGGCTAATATGAAGCTATACTTTATGTTGATCTTGCATTGTATAGGATTTCCGCACAATTAGAGGTCAGCTTCTGTTGGAAATGTACAGCTAGACATGTAGCCGTGTGTGTACTACTAGATCTTTTTCTAGAGCACTTTAGAAAAGTTTTATTGTAGACTAGGTACAGTTACGAGCATAAATATACGACTATGGACAGGTCGGCAATAATATCTGATTTCATAATTGATCCATTAATATCTGTCGTCAAGATTACAGCAAATAATGATCAGTTGTGGAAGGCGTTTAAACAAGTGGCCGCACAAATATGTGACATCGAAAGACTACCAAAACTAAGCGAAGCGAAAATATCGGATGCTGCATCGGCTTCCCGATCATGAAGTCTTTTTTATTAAGACATTTTTAAGTTCGTTAGCACCAAGATATTTGAAATTGTTCTGCATAATAGAACTGTGGCGGCATCTACACCACCACATGCGAACGACGCATCGACTACGACATACGACTTGACGTCACACAACATCCTGACGTCACTCAAATCCTGCATCGCGCAATTAGAGTTTACCGCGCGGTGGACATATATACAAGCTCACGACTTCAACCTCTGGGCAATTGCCCGCCAGACATGACACCCGTCTGGTCGGAGGATCCTCCCTTTTCTATGGGGGATGAGTGAACTTTACACCCTGTTCCTAATACCACTAAAGAACCAATATTTACGTTATAGCTTGCTTGAAATAAACTTAAAGTAACTCTCTCTAAGTATTTGTTAATATTTGATAATGAATTTAAGTTCATCGGTTTTTACTTACCTACCACTTGTAAGAGCTGCCCTTATCCCAATTTATTTGTAATCGGCGCAACATATTTTTTTTATTAGTCTTCATCTCAGTAGTCACTCCCTTTCTAGCCATATCATCTATCACACAGTTCATCCATCGAAGTTACATTCATCATCATCATCGATTTAAGTTCAAAATTCAAAAGTCATTTATTCAAACTAGGCTGAAAATCAGCACTTTTCGAACGTCATAATTACATAAGACAGTCCCCCAAAAACGCCCACTCTTTACATGTGGGATGGATCGACTTTTTATACGAATGATTTTGTTGTTCACTTTGATAAACTCACATGTCCTTATAGGTATCTAATCGTTACAGAATATTCAAAGTGGGCAAAAACACCAATTTGCTTCAAATACGTGATAACCTGATAGAATGACTAAATTGGCCTTCAATTCAACTAATCACCCTTTCTTACAATGGAAAATATTTGAAAGCCTGTCACGGCTATCATGTTAGGTAGAAAGATATGGCGTGTCGGTAACTTAGCCATAAAATTAACAGATAATATTTATGAACCGTATACGATATTCTAAAGTCACGTATAGTTATTGTTCGTAGTGATAAAGTCACGACAAATAGTATTTATGAGCCCGTGAACGTTAATTTCTGAACGTGAGCCAAGATCGGTTTACTGGACTGGTTGTTATTAATATAATGATCATGGCTATGTAATCCATCAGGTTAAGCTGCACTTGCCCGGTTGGTCCGTGGATGGAAAAAAAGAAAGAAAGAAAATAAATTTATTTGACTCAAGTTAAGGCACACAATAGATATTCACTAAGTGCGGATTTCACCAATAAAATTGAACGCGATCAGCATTTTTAAAATGCGTTCAAAAGCTGTCAGTGTCAAAATTGTTATGGAATATTGTACACTGACAGCTCTTGAACGCGTTTAGATATGCTGAACGCGTTCAATTTCATTAGTGAAAGTCACACTTAGTAGTTTTTAATTATAAGTTAAAAGATCATATTGAAATCAGCACACGTGTAATGTAATAACGAATCTCCTACATACGAAATCGTTACAGCTGTCCAAAGTCGACAGACAAAAGTTGTAATAGTCATAATTTTGCAAAACACTTATCTTGCTTCCCATACGAAATCCAACTTTATATGGACGGGAATAGCGAATGTGAAAATCGCAGAATTTCAATAGCTATTTCGCAAAGTTGTAATGCATTTCAGACAATCGATTGTAGATCCTTTTGTGGAGAACTTAAGGTGGATGGTGATGGCAAATCTGGAACAATAAGTTTAGGAAATTCGCGTCGGGCTTACCTCAAACCGCAGACACCTGCTGGAAGGCTGACACCTTTACTTATATGAGATATTGTTGTTATATAGGATTTCAAATACTTTTGTGAATGTTATTTGAGCGATTTGTTGAATCGTTTATTAATTTAATATCCCTATAATCAGGGACAGACTTAACATCGTACATTACGCAAGCTAGAACTTAAAAAACAAATTGATAATTTACGTTTTAAAATTGACATCGTCACTGACGCTAGCACTTTTGATGAAAAAGTTTGTCTTATTTTGGAAGAGACTGGACCCCTCGATACAGGGAAACCTAATGTGGGAGTCCAGGGAATTGTATAAATCTAGTAGCTAAGGATCCTACGGAATCTGTTACTACTTTTTAGGGTTCCATACCTCTTGTCATAGTCATGACGGGCCAGCAGCTGCCGACTTTTTCTGTTTATGTGCTCGTTATTGTATTGTTATCGTTATCTACTCGAGTTTCTGTGACAAATAACAACATTTTTCTTTCTTTCTTATGGGGAACGGAACCCGTATAGGATCACTTCCTTGTCCGTCTGTCTGTCTATCCGACGCACTTGGCTGATTTTTACCCGACTGCGGCGAAGCTAAAAAGAAGGATTATGAGTGTGCCCTGTATGTATGTATGTGTGTGTCCGTTTCTATGTTCCCTCGTAACTACTAAACGGCTGAACCGATTGGGATGAATGATTTGTCGTTAGATTCGTCTTACTGCGTGAGTGTCACTTGTTATATTAAAATATAAAAAAATCAAAATGGCGGATTTTCGGCGCTAAAAGGTACGTTTAAAAACAAAAACCGTCAAATCTATCGAGTGGGACATGAAGAGTTTTAAAAGGCGATTACAAAAATATTAACAAATTTTTTGTATAGGTACATGTAATTTGTAATGAGAAATGATGAACACTAAAAAGCTGAAAATATTTTTTTTCGTTTTGGTTATTGGTCGCCTCCGATACCAAAATTCTATTGATTATATTTAATGTTTGTTTTTCTCTTTTCTGTTATGCTTTTGCATTCGGGTTTTTTAGTTTTTTTATTACTTTTATTACAGTAGGTACTAACTATTCTAAGGACTGATAAACTTTCTTAGAACATGGAACCCAATATATGAACATCCTCCGATGCACGATGCCGTAAACAATAGACATATTTTACTGAAGTTTACACTGCTGCAACTTAGTTCTGCAAGGATCTTCTGGCGCTCGAATGACATTGTCAGAGGGGCACCACAACGTACGAGCAAATGCAGGAGCACGGGTGGGTTTTATTCAGTAACAGTCTGACACGCCCTCCCGCTCCGCTGAGAGCGGGAGAAATTATTTGAAAATTTCCCAACCATAAAAATAAAGAAGCGTGGCGCTGTTGGTTAACATTTGCGCAATTGTTTCGCAAAATGTATTGAAAAAACAAGATGGCGGATTTTAGCCACGCGCCAAAAGAACCTGGTAGCGCTATAACTAAAGTTGAAGTCAGAGGATATGTTAACAGAGAACATGATTATTAACCTGTCTGGCCACTTAATACCAATTTCATGAGGCGTGTAATACGAGCTCGTGTGACCAGAAATGTAAGTGGTGCCATCATTGTACGACAAGCGTGCAAGCATTTAGAGTAAACTTTAGTATTACACGATGTTGGACAGGACACGCAAATCACGCGTACAGGATGTTTCAAGACGAAATGAGGAGTTTGAATATTGCTGAAGGCACGTGCAAATGATGTAGGAATAGCACGCTACTTCTGATTGCATGTATAGAAAACTAAGTTATATTCAAGCAAGCAAAACATTGGTGACTCTTCCTTGTTATAATTAATCCGTAAATCTTCATCTATCGTGTCGATTATTGTCATATTTTATTAGCCGATATCTGCCACATGAATGGCGCTATAATCAATGTTCAGCAGTAAGTGATCAACATTGAAAAGTATTGTGAGAAATATTGAAAATGCAGCTCACAGCTCCTGACAATCATATTCTTTTTGAAACCCAGAAAACATCAAAGTTAGTCAGAATAAAATTATTTCATCCCATCGATCATGGTGTGCTGAAAGAATTATCATGTCGTGTCATAAAATGTCACGCTAGCTTTGACATGGGTGACCAGCTGGTCGATTCTGTAAACATAACAACGTGAAAGTGAGCGTGAAGTGAGCTGTCACTGTCATAAATCGACCGGCAGGATGCAAGGGATTAGCACTATTGACAGCTCACCTCACGCTCATTTCACCTAAGTTTCACGGTGATATTTTTACAGAATCGACCGGCAGCGTCCTTATTGAATAACACAAGTTCAATCACAATCCGAGTTTTGAAGGATTTTGCTAATCCATAGATTCATAGGTTTGAAAAATTCGTCTGCTCAACAACGTAAATAACGCAATGAACGTGGGTGAACTGTCAAAATGAAACCCATTGCGATCAATTGTCATTTTATTGGGTAGAATGTTTCCATAAACAGGAGGTCTTCCAATCTAGTGCTATAACATTATAAACGCGATTTATCTTAGTCAGCTTAATTCCAATAACGTGCTAATAAGAACTCAATTTTTTTTTTGCACTTATGAAATATTCACAATCCCAAAGTGTACCGCTCCACCATATTGAAACCCTGGCATTAAAACAATATCAACTGAACTTAAAGTTTTGTCAGTTAATTTTGTCGGATGGGTCATATTTTGCATAACTTTAGCCGGTCAACTTTTAGCTCGGGACCGCGGGTTAGTGTGGCATAATGAGGCTTGGCACCTGATGTTGTTCGTCCATTTTATGTAGTTTTACACTAGAATAAAGTTGGGGACATTATTATGTGTGATGTCCATATTTTTGAGTTGGCTTTGTCTAGATAGTTTAAAAACTATGGCTTTCTAGTTGTTACTAATCTACAGATCATTTTACCGATTTTTCAGTGAGATTTCTTTTTGTTCACCACCAGAATAATGAGAATTTTCCGACACGTCATATTAACTAGAGGTGTACACTGATATTATTGCACAGTATGTTCTTTGGGTGTTTACATACATTTCGCCATTAATGCTAAAACTTCTATATTATAATAGGGGGCGAGTGTATTAAATTAACCTGGTAGGTACAAATCTAGGATGCAGCTACCACTGAGAATTTCTTAATGAAAACTGCACACACTTTTACATACACATGAATTTAAGTCAGGATGGAGAGACTCTAAACAGTAGCTATACTCTCAGCAGAACTAGATGACACCAAATTGATATGAAATGAAATGAAATTGTTTATTCTGTAAATAGGATATCGGAATCACTTTTACACGTCATAATAAAAAATATTAAAAATAAACTAGATGAGGTCGGCGTTTCCTATCTAACTACTCTGAGAAGAAAGGCCGATACAAACTCAGAGGTCGCAGCCTCTTTTAAAGTCCAGACATAATCTTGGTTAGGCCATGAGGACCATGTAGATTAGTCTGAAATGGTTTTTTGAGGAAAGAACCACACAGATTTGAGGGGACCTGTGCATTCAGTGCATTTGTCAATAATCGTGGAGCTCAACTCAAAAATATTACTTACTAGTGATATTGAGCTACATGCAATGCCAAGATAACTCAGACCTCTGTTTACATTTTATCTCCTCACTTAAAACTAATAGTGTGAAAGTGCCAACAAATCGGAGGTGGAGTCAACAAGACTTGGGCTCCACAAATATTTAGTTGTCCAAAGAGGTGATACATTTTGTGAAGTAATAACTGCCCATAGTGGCAATACATTTGAAGGAGGAAGGCATGTCGATAGCTCTCCATGGATTTATGTCAAATTACCTATCCCATAGCACCGCCATAGCCCATTGACCTCGTTTGTATTGGGAGGGGCGTAAGTTAGGAGCTTATTGGTTTATTATATAAGAATTTAAACATTTACATCGCAATAATCGTCAGTTAAACTATTGACGATATCATCGTCAACATTGCTAGAAGTAGATGTTTTTTTTACCACAACGGGGAAGCTCTTGAACCTTCATCTCAGCCGATGGAAAGAGATGATCAGGCCGAAGGTGGAAGCAAGCTTCACCTGGAATCCTCAATCTCAGTGGAACTGGCTCTGTTTCCTCTAACTGTCGAAACACAACATTACTGGTACCTAACTGTGCTGTTTTGGCGACAGACTTATATAAGGTGGTGGTAGCTAGGTAGGCGGACAGAACAAGCCCTACCACCAACCAAACTGAGCAGAAAGATTTGCCCCCCTTGGGAATCGAACAACCTCTGGGTCTGATACAGGTGGTCTAGTACCACTAGTATTGCTAGTGCTACTAGACCAAAATGTTTTTTTAGAAGAACTGGGAAGGGCTTAAAACAAACAATATTCGACCTAATAAAGAACGAATAATCAATACACCGCTAAAGTTTCTAATAATAGAAAACTATTATTAATCTCGTAGTTTAACGCCTCATTCACTAATCATGTGTAATGTGGAGTATCAGATAAATAGCACTGCACACTGCACAATTTGCACTCCTAGAGAGTTATTTCCAAAAAGACAGGTGTTACTTGTTAATATTGCACGCAATACGCATAATGCAAACTTTTTGCTATTTGTCATCAAACAGGCGCTCCAAAAACAATAATTTGGCGGAAAGCAAGGTTACTTTAATTACAATTCTTGTTTTTCCATTGGTCCCTTTTAATATTTAATTGAAAAACTCGCTGCTAGCTTACAGTTTAAAATAGTTCAAACACACCGATTCCACTTTTTCATTTATTGTTACGAAGGAAGGAAGATGATTTATGTAATACCTACACCCTAGGTTTTATTGGCTAAATTTAAGGGAATTCTTCAAGGGGATCTCGTAAACTTTTTTTATTATTATCATTTCCACCACCGGTGGTCTTCGTAATAAAATGGCGGGAATATTATGTGTTCATTTTGTTTGTTATATGTTCTGAATTGTAGCTATTTGCAAGAACTTCGAATAAATAAGTAGATACAAGACTTCTAGAGACAATCAAACCAGGGTACTTACACATATTCTCAGTATTTATCTAGAAATTATCAAAAGAATGCAGCAATAAGTCAATAAGAATAAAAAGGCAAGCCTTCCGAACAAATTCAACTGGTTTACATTACTGAAAAGGAATACATCATAAACCCCATTATCTCCGTAATATTAAAGCCACCGTAAAATGGTACCGAAACACCACGAATATGGCGCTCCTGATATTATACGGAAAAAAAATCCCCTTCATTCGAAATAAAACAGCGCCTGGAGGTAGGATGAGAGCAATTTGCTATAAATCTACCGCGGATGGAAATCGTTTTAGGCGTTTGCAGGTCGCCTTTGTTTTCGTCTTAAAAAAGTGGCGGAGGAGGGGTCACAGAGTAACACGTTTTGTATTCAAGCAAATCTTTGCTTAACATCTGAGATAAGCCTTCTCCTACCATTCTGAGAAAGGTTTTTGACTCAGAAAAAGTGGAGCGGGTGAAGGTTTGGTGTTTTGTAAGGATCTAATTTGTCCTAACTTTGATTTTGTAAACGTAGATTGCAGTAGGTATAGGCGAATATACTGAGGAAATGAATGATGTATATTTTACAAGTCAACGGTCCGTGAAACAGACACAATAGCTTAACAATCGCTGTGGATTTAGTTGGTACCTACACATAATATTTATGGACTAGACAGACAGGGAAGTGCTATATTATTTGATTGAGGAGGGGCCGCATTTGCAACAGGTTTCACTCTGTACTCGGTATGGCTAGTATTCATATCTAGAGCTCGCTGATTTTAGTTAGCCATCCAATAATGGCCATGAGGAAGACGCCTTCAGGCTGAATGAAGCGACCACCTTCGCGGGATGGAAGCGAGTGGCTGAAGATCGATCTAAATGCCGTGCAATTAGAGAGGCCAGCAGTGGACTGCTACAAGCTGGTAATGACGATGATGATACCTATGTATGGCTTAAAAATAAATAAATGGTAGATTAAATTGCTTAATTGTCCAAATTCCTCCCATCTTTTACCCTCAAAAAAGATTAAAGGACCACACAAAATAAACTAAAGCCTGTTTAAAATTTTACATTAAAATAATTAACCCTACAATTTGGCATGCGACAAGTTTACCCCGAAGTGAACATCTGTCGAGGTCACCAAAACCACGGGGTCGACCCGACCGTATATTTTGGGGTAACAATAACTCCCCATGTTTTAATGTTATAAATCTTGATTAAATATGAGTTAGGTGACGGTGGTTACGACCTTTTAGGTTGTTACCATTATGACAATTACTACGTAAGCTGAAGTAGTGGGTGGTGTAACGCGTTTGTAGTCGATATTTAATTGTGGGGTAAGTGGTGCAGTTTACCCCTTTCCTATCAATTTATAGGTAGACTAAGAACAGCTGTGGACGCTGTGGTTGGGCTATAAATCTGTAGTGTAGTAGTAAATAGATTGTCTGCTGCGTTTCGGAGTGAGGGGCCAAGTTACCCAATATACCCAATATACTACAGAATGATAATTTTCTTGATTTGTGTCCATCTTGTTGTAGCAATCATACAAAATTATAAAAAGTGTTGTTAAAAAGATGTTCAAGTTCTCTTTTCTCTCTTGGAAATAACCATTCAGTATAATAAATTCTCTCATCAGAAATATGAAGCGCAGTAAACTCTCATAGGAAAATCTTCTAAATGTTTACCCTGAAATATAGTAGGTACAGCTTATCCTTACTTTTTTCATTACTGGACCTAAGTTTTTATGGTCTCTCAAGATTTTTATAGAGTTATCTTCCTATATTATTAAAAATCATACCAACAGTCTGAATACTTGACTATTTAGATCCAAAAATAACAGAGCTACGTAGGCTTTTGTACCTACTCTCAAACATAACTTTGCATACTACGCATACTTTCTACTATTATGTAACAAGCCATATTCCTTTGTTTTTGCGAGAATATTCAGAAGAATGATAGCGTCTTTTTGCGTCATAAATAAGGTGTGTACCGACTGTGAGTTTTTAGGGTTCCGTTGTAAACAAGGAACCCTTATAGTTTCGCCATGTCCGTCTGTCTATCCGCGGCTTAGCTCAGAGACGGTTAGTACTAGAAAGCTGTTACTTGGCATGGATATACATATTAATCATGCCGATAAAGTGGTAAAATAAAATTAAGTAAAAAAATTTTGTTTAGGGTACCTCCCCTACACGTAACGTGGGAATGTATTTTTTTTTTCATCTACCCCATATTGTGGGGTATCGTTAGAAAGGTCGTTCAAAAATATTGTGAGTTTGTGAAAACCATTTTTGGATTCAGGGATCCGATTGCAAAATATTAAGTTTTTAACAGAATTTTTTTGTTAGAGTCAAGTGTCGCCCCCCCCTCTGCCAGCTAAATGGTTGGTTTTGGAAATCTGAAAAAATTCACGGTAGTAGTATATAACGAAATTAAAAGGAAAACTATCACAGCTAAGTAGGCTTTACAGGTTTACGAGTAATAATCGACCAACTTAAATTTGCAGTTTGAAAAACAGATCTCCCGTACATTCCTTATGGGAGAACATGTTTTTCAACTACAATGTTAAGTTTGTTATTGGGATAAATTCATCCCAACTACGGAACCCGTCATTGTGCGTGGTCCGACACGCACTTGGCCGGTTTTTTATTTCAGTTTTGGTACTGTTGGTAGTCTAACATTCATTAGTTGGTAATGGACGGTCCCTGTTTGTTGTCATAGGCATGATTATTTAGTGTAGAGTTACCCTTAACTGGTCTTAAATGTAATAAAGAGTGTTTTTAAGTGAAAGGAGGTCAAACAGGCCGCCATAAATCTGCGGAGTAATTGCGTACCACATGCAAAATGACAATTGATCGCAACGAGTTTCGTTATGACAGTTCAGTCACGTTCATTGCGTTATTTACGTTGCTGAGTAGACGAAATTTTCAAACATATGAAGCAATGGATTAGCAATATCCTTCAAAACTCGGATTGTGACTGAATGAGTGTGTAACGCAATTAGCAAGGGCCTCTTTAATAAAACTGACAGGTAACAGGCGATCGATGACAGGCGTCAATCTGACAATCCGAAAATGACATTTTCGGATTGTTAGTTTGACAAGTTTCCTTCATACATTTTCTACTATAATAAACAGCACATGTCGTGAAATTTTTATTTAAATTAAATAAGGGCCTGATAGAATGTGGTTAGGACCTGCAATACCAAACATTTTAGAATCAACTTTTAATTTATTTCTTTAACAGGAATAAAACTTAGAACATTTTTAAGTTATGGGTTTTAGTGGTATAAGATACAGGGTGTAAAGTTCACTCATCCTCATTAGAAAAGGGAGGGTCCTCCGACCAGACGGGTGTCGTGTCTGGCTGGTAAGTCCCCAACGATTGATGTCGGGGAAATCATATATATGCTGTTCGCGCGGTAAACTCTAATTGCGCGATGCAGGATTTGTGTGACGTCAGGTCTTTGATGCGTTAGTTCGCATGTGGCGGTGTAGATGCCGCCACAGGCTGATAAAGCGGTACGGCTCATTTGACGGCAAGGGTTTACCACCTAGACACCGTCAAAGTTGAATTGTTACCATCGACACTGTTGACTGCCTCGTTGGTTAAGTTGTCGCAAGTGCTACTGCTGAGCATGAGGTCCCGGGTTCGATACCCGGGTCGGGTAAGGTGTTACTGGTTTTTCCATCTGGAATTTCTCAGTAGCAGTCTGGAGTCTGGATTTGTGCCCGGTTGATGGCAATAGGCTCGCCCCCTATTATATGGGACTTAAACATAACTGGCGAAATGTGAGTGTACTATAGGCACAACTCTGCCTTACCTTTCGGAAAAATATAGGCGTGATGTTGTTATTTTGGAATGTCTCTCTGAAACCTTAAAGCTAATAGCCGATCATATTTAACAAAATACCCGATGTAATAAAAAATGAGACAGTTCCACGTTTCAAAACGAAATTGACAGATCTATTAATTACTAAGTGTTATTACTCAATTGGCGAATTTTTGACCGATATGAATTTAAATTGATAATATTATGACATCTCTGTACTCCTGACTTTTACTTAAACTGTTAATTTTTAATGTATTGACCTCAAACTTGACGAATTTATGATCCCATTTTATTAAACTTGACATTTTGTGTTGTATTGCCTACTTTAATTTTGTATTTTTCTTCTGAATTTCACCTTGACATGGTAAACTTGTATTGATTTGATTGAATTTGTTAATAGTATTTGTAAACTGTTTGCATGCCTTAGTTAAGGTAGTTAGTATAAGGATCATTTTAACCTAAACACCTGTAACTTGTACCTACTTTCTGTGCACTACTACTAACTATTCTATTCTAATACTCTTACTTACAAAACTTTCAAATTCAAGTCGCAAATCTCATCACAGCGCCAATCAATGTCCAAAACTCGTCAAACATTTACGCAAATTTGAGGTATTTTTGACAGATTCATACTGAGACTATTTAATGTGAGTGCTTTTAAAAATACGAGAATTGCCTCTCTCTTAGAAATATATTAAATCAAGCGCGACTTAGATATTACCAAAATAATAATCATCCAAGATTCACGATTCAATTATTTCTTGGGTCAAAAAGGCCAATTCAGAAAACCAGACAAATTGAACGTTACTTTATATCCCCTTCGCGCGTAACCAAACGTCCCACAAACACTCGGCTTAAAACGCAGCTAAACGTGTGACATAAAAGGGTTTGGTCCAAACGATGTCTCCTGACTTCCCCATATTCCCCTTTAGTTCTCCGTATTCCCCCAGTAACAGTAGCAAGTTTTAAGCAGAGTTTACGGTTTAAATGCGACACCCGGAAAGCTGGGTAGTGCCGAAATACGCATATTTCTTGGACATTTTTTGGATGTAAAGTTTTATTTATTTGTAGTTTTTTGGAACTGTTTTTTTTTCAGTATGCTTGGTAAGTATGTACCTGTAATTGAAGAGGTGGTTTTTGTAAGGTTTGGACTTTGATGTTTATTTATGTGTTGGTCATTAGTATTTTTATTAATTTAAATTTATTTATTTTCCTTTTTTTTTTCCGTTAACTGTATTAGGTTTCAAAAGAAGTTAGGTTACCTACTGTAAGTGTTTTAGGATAGATTCTTGTGCAAACCATGCTTTTTAACGAGCATGTTATATCTACAGTGAAATTTTATTGTGTATGACATAGTATGTATATTCGAAACAGTAGGCACGTCATCAAAAGCATGGCGATGTCAAAGCAAGCCAATCACGTCAGCCATCAAGTAACCCTTTCATGGACGTCCAGACACTACAAACAATGCTGTTTATCACAATATATTGTCCTTGATGCTTTTCATTGAATTTTTTTCTGTCACCCCCGGGTTGCTTGGTTGAAAGCACATATTATCGATAACATCATGTCATGTCACTTTTTTCACCGATAGCCTGGCACTAATGTGAAAAATACATGCTGTTTCATGTCCATTGACGGCTTGTAACGTATGGATGATCAACTTTACCGTACAAAACCAGCAATGGTGTGGGAACTTCGTTCAAAGTGAAAGTGTAGTGTGGTTTTTAGGTAAGGGAGAAATAGATAGGGAAAGCTTAGGGTGCATATTTGATCATTTTTGTTGGAGATATAAAGTCTGTATTGAGGTGTTGCTAAGACGGAAAGTATGCTCGGCATTTCCGTGACGGATATGTAGGTGTGTCCTGAGGTAATATTTTTGATATACTGGGATGGTACTCGTATGTAGGTACCTACACTGTAGCGTTTTAAATAACATATTTGCGGTTTTTTGTATGACTTTCTTCTAGTTTATTTTGAAACCCCATAAAATGATGACATGACCTTAACAGGTTTATTAACTTAAAAGTTTTACCCGACTCCGGAGTAGTAAAAAGTGGGGTAATTTTTTTCTATGCGTATTTGACATTATTAATTGCTTTCATGATATCGAGGAGGAGCTCGTAGCTAAGTAATAACAGCCGCACAGGTCGATCCATCAGGTTAAGCTACGCTTGCCGGGGTTGGTCCGTGGATGGTCCATCTTTACATACCGAGACTCCTCCGTGCCTCGGAAAGCACGTTAAGCCGTTGGTCCCGGCTGTCATTCGTGGATCTTTGACAGTCGTTACTGGTCGTCAGAAGCCCGAAAGTCTGACAGCCAGTCTTACCAAGGGATATCGTATTACCCAGTAACTGAGTTGTGGAGGTCAGATAGGCAGTCGCTCCATGTAAAATACTGGTATTCAGCTGCACCCGGTTAGACTGGAAGCCAACCCCAACATAGAAAAGGCGAGGCAGATGTAATTGCTTTCATGATAAACATGGGAAAAAAAACAAAAATAAAGGAATGGTTATTGCAATTCATAATCCTTACTAGTCTCAGTTTTCTTTCCAATTACTTACGATAATGGTCCTAATAAACAAGGGTATTTGTTTTAACGACCTTCCTATTATCGGCCAAGATGGTGATTAGTCTACCCGAATATAGGACAGGCCACAAATTTATTGAACCTAATCGAATACTACTTATGTATCTTTAATTGTATGGGCCTGAAGAATGGTGTTGTTATTATGGGTGACTACCTGGGTGGCCGAGCTCTGCTCTGGTGAAAATAGAGAATGCTCATTTAATAGTATAGGATAGTACATACTAATTCCATGTATAGTATTAACTAATTCCATGCAGCCGTGGTAGTAGGTACTTACTAATTCCATGGTGCCATGTCATTATTCTAAGGTAGCCATCTTGTTCTAAACTTTTTGCTTGAAAATACGGAGAAAACGAATTTTCCCAAATATGAGACGTATCGTATTGGGATTGGTTCGGAACAAATTATAAAGGGGTTTGGGTAATTTTGTATGAACCAGTGGCATGTTTTTTTTTTTGAGCGGCCACTTAATTTATTGTTGGTAACGTATAGTGATATATATAATAATAATGACTCATACAATAACTTTGCCCTAAGTAATATCGGAGCTGAAATATATGATATCGAAGTAGGAAGAATTTCAACATCATGTCGTCTAAATAAAGACGTAACCACGTATATGTATTGTGAAAAAATACAGCACGCATGGCACAATACATACATTCATAAACTTACGCATGTTATTGGAGGAGTGTGTACGGCATTATTATACGACAATTAAATAAAAAACATGATTACTTACTATAAAATCACAATATTTTTACACAAACCTCAATTACTTAAATAGATATAAAACGACTTTTCGGGTATTTTATGGTTCTTCTTCTATATCATGCCTGATTATTAGGTCGAGGAACTGCGCTGGAGGAGACAGATTTTCTTGATATCTCCCCCACCCTAAATACCATATGATAGCCATAATGTGGTAAAAACAACCTAGTGTGCGTTTCCTACAATACACGAACAATAATGTCCTATTATGGCATTTATTCCCTGGCACACCCTCGTTGTATCAAAATATACACATATATATTCTGCTAGATACATGACGGGACTGTATCCTTCCCCTCAGCAGCCATGGGTCCTGATACCTCGGGATTCCGTCTTCTAAACTCGTTTATATGGGGCTCCTTATATATTGCTATTAAATACGTTCCGTTCCGTAAACGAATCCTGTGCTATGATTGGGCGAGGAGATGCTTTTAGTGGGCTCATGGACGGCTTTTGTGGTGTTGTTTATCGCTAATTACGAGTTATAAAGAGAAATACAAGTAACACTACAATGTAATGAATGAAATAAACACAATTTATAGCAAATGGCAATTTGATTTTATAGATTATTTACTTTAAATATCTCGGCTTCGATGAACGTGGGAAAGTAACGTTCATAGAATAAAATTAACGACTTAATGTGTTCCTTTTAACAAAACACTTTTCATTAGTGGCCGCGTATTTAAAAAAACATGCCACTTTTACCCAAACCCCTTTATCCGTATTCCTAACGCATCCCACAAATTGGGATCGGATTGTGGGATCCAATCGGTATAAGCCAACATATAGAGACAAGAGACGGGCAGTGCAAACAGTTTCAACATACCTAATACATAT
Source organism: Agrochola circellaris (assembly GCA_914767755.1). Lineage (NCBI taxonomy): Eukaryota > Metazoa > Arthropoda > Insecta > Lepidoptera > Noctuidae > Agrochola > Agrochola circellaris. Next base: position 13,596,045 of record OU611859.1, read on the forward strand.
TTTTAATACTTATACCTAAATAAACTAGTCATTTCAACAAAAAATATATAGGTATTACAAAAACCACAAATATATATGTATATCTCAGTGGCATAACCTGTTCTTCGCAATTAGATTGACGCATATATATCTATATATCTTCTTACAAATTTAAAGTTGAGTTTTTGGTAGTTCTTCCCTCTTTGGTCTAGTGGTCGCAAGCGCTACTGCTGAGCATGAGGTACTGGGTTCGATTCCCAGGTTGGGCAAAATTTGGTTTTTCTATAAGTATGGAATTTCTGAGTAGCAGCCCGGAGTCTGGATTTGTGCCCGGTTGATGGCAATAGGCTCGCCCTCTATTACATCGAACTTAAATATAACTGGTGAAATGTGGGTGAACACTTCTGCCCCACCCTTCGGGGAACTAGGCGTGAAGTTGCGTTATAAATTAAAGTTGCTTTTCGTGTTTGTCTGTGTGACCGCGTTATTCTTCTAAACTTCACAACGGATTTTGATGGGGTTTTCGCCATCATTTAGAGAAATTATTCCGGAAGGTTTATGTGTATAACACATTAATGTTAAACAGACATTTAATAAAGAAATCTCGATGTTTTGTCACGGCGTAAATACCTTGCAAAGGAGAGGCGGGTCGCTAGTGATGGCATTATGAAGATACATGTGAAAACCATGAGCAGCAGTGCAATAAGCATTTCAATAAATAAACAAGTTGACTGCACATAAAACGTCTGATGGAGAGGTTCTGCGAACTCTCACTCTCTGGGCGATAATAAACCGCTTCCTTAGGCGCTACCAACTACTGTACTGTAAATTACTAGGGTTTTCTGTGTTGTCGCCGCAACCCTCGGGTGAGGCGCCCCTGACAGCGGCAATACGCATGTGGGATTGTGGGAGAGTGACAATGTTCACTGTTCACAAGCTGACTTAAAAACCAACGCTGAAGATGAATCATCGATACGAAAATAATCATTGGTTACCAACCAGAAGAATCACGTGCTTTCGTTCAAAGTCAAAAGTAATTAACTTAATTAACAATTAACTTTCATTCCAAAATGTTTCCTATGGTAAATATAATTATAGTCATAACAAACGAAGCCAATGCACAAAAGTAGACTGCAATACATAGATACCACTGTTGATTGCTGTTATCCATATCTCGTTGATAAGAGACGTTCAAGAGCAATCATTCAATCAACGCTGGATTCATTGAATGATGGAGCTACTGAACGTTCTAGAGTCTAGAATCTAGAATGATTTAGCACACAGAATTTAGGCCCGGACTCCATCAAGCGGAGATGTGCGGAGATGTCCGAAGCGAAGATAAGAAGAGATGTTTTTCAGCTAGGGTGTATCTATCGAAGCTGTGCGGAGAGTACTGACTAGACTGGAGCGGAGATATTGTGTGCTGGCTAGAGTAGAGATGTGCGCTGGCTAAAACGGAACTGAGCTGCGTGCGGCGAGCGTTGGATGTTGAGATGAACGCATATCTCTTCTCGTCTCCGCTGCGCGCCGTCGCCAACTCGCGAGGCACAGCTCACAACTCCGCTTTGTATCGCCGCCCAGCTCAAGATCGGCGAGGCATAGCTGACATGTCCGCTTCGATCGTGCCATACAAATATGATACATCTCCGCTCAGTGGTATCCACTGAAGCTGAATAGAGACGAGATGTACGAATAACGAAATTCTTTTGGTGTTTAAAACACATCTCTTCTCCTTTCGGGGCTTAAGTCTATTCCAAGTGGCCTCAACACTGTTCATGCCTTATCATATTCAAAATCGCTGGAACTCAGACCCCAATACTAGCCTTCTCTGCACAACCCTTAAGTGGTATGGCAGTAAAAGGATCCTGTTTACTTGTCGGCTGTTTCACTGGTTGCTCCTTATAACGTTTCTAAGTAATTGTCGACGATATACTGACCCTAACACCTGGACCTTGCGAATAATGAATGAAATGTTTATGGTGCCGCCATTTTTTATGGTGGTGGGTTGATCGTGTGTGAGACTTTATGACTTGGATCTTAAAGCGTTGACGAATTGTTGATGTGGTCTACAAAGAAAGAGTAAAAATCGATGACATTTTGTCGAAGGTCTGTTTACCACATGCAGCCAGTTTGAAAGGTGAAAAGTTTATAAGTTAACATCTATTGAAAAGTTTATAAGTTGACATCTATTGAAGAGTTTATAAGTTAACATCTATTGAAAAGTTTATAAGTTAACATCTATTGAAAAGTTTATAAGTTAACATCTATTGAAAAGTTTATAAGTTAACATGATCTATTGAAAAGTTTATAAGTGAACCTCTATTGAAAAGTTTATAAGTTAACATCTATTGAAAAGTTTATAAGTTAACATGATCTATTGAAAAGATTATAAGTTAACCTCTATTGAAAATTTTATAAGTTAACATTTATTGAAAAGTTTATAAGTTAACATCAATTAAAAAGTTTATAAGTTAACATCTATAGGAAATAGGCCCGCCCTCTATTACATTGGACTTAATAAATAACTAATGAAATGTGGGTGTAGGTACTCCTAGATACCTTTTCGAGGAATACAGTCGTAATATTATATGTAAGTATATTCTTATAGAATTAAAAGGGTCACAGTTTCCTCTTATTGTCTTAGATGATTTCACCAATATTTGTATAAATAGAAAACATAGATCTATAAGGTAAACTACTCAACACTGAATCATGGAAATAAGGTTCGAATAAAACATGTCAATACATTTCAAAACTTCAAATGTTTATTCAATGTTCATTAATATTTGTAGTTGGGTCGGTTGCTGACGTAGGTGTCGATGGCTGGGATCTCATGGACGTGTGTCCAAATCCTCTGCAGCAAGGGGTACTGCTTGTCCAGGATCTTGGAGCCCCACATGCCTTCAACCGACTCGATGATGCCCACGAAGTAGAGGTCGGCCCAGCTTATTTTCTGCAGAGGAGAGAATTGTTAAAGGAAGTTTCATATGATCAAGATATGATTCGTTATATTTGGCTTGGGTTCTGTCGCCACCTTCTATCTAATCTATCTGGCTATCCCCTAACTGCCGAAACATAACAATGCTGTTAACATTGTTGTTATGACGACAGATGTAGATAAGATGGTGGTAGCTAACCAAGCAGACTTAGAACAAGCCCTACCACCAACCAAACCGAGTAGAAATTAAGTCACACAGGCTTAGTCAGTTATATAGTCACCTTTTCTAAGATACATAAAAACCAATGGGTACGTGTACAGATCTAATAGTAACTGAAATAATCCAACAAACAAACATTAAAATAACACAAACCTGACCACCGAAGTAGCTTCCCCTCTTCTGAACGATATCCTCGAAATCACGGAGGTACCTCGGGAACCACACCTCTTGCAACTCCTTCCACAAGTGTGGCTTCCTCTCTTTGCTAACCTCGTGGTACCATTCGTAGACCTCTATAAAGAGTAATACCAGTTTAGATTACATTTGAATGCAAGTTATGCCTAGATTCCCTGACCATCCACAGCCCGACTTAATTCACTGCTGTCCATAGGCCTCTCTTTTTTATGGTGCCAATCCACACGCTCCTGTGCCAGCTTCATCCAGGTTCTACCCGCTATGGCAACAATGTCACCCGCCCCTGAAAAGGTACCTATGTAGACGTTTTATTATTGTTGTACATTCTACAGATGGCATTGTAAGCTCTTAGTTGATATTATGAGTAGCAAACACATTAACACTTTGCACATTACAGCTCTGGAACTGAACTTAAGAACCCTCTCTCAGTAGGTACTTAAGTCTTCTTTTCAATTAAACCTTCTTCCTTCTTGGTGGTGTAACATGTAGTTTTAAAGATTTTTTAAATGGTTTATATAAGCACTGACAGCCTAGTGGTGTGACCGTGTGACCGTCGGACTGCTAAGTCGGTTTCGAGGTCGAACCCAAGGTACGCTCCACTGATTTTTCGGATTCATGTGCGGATTGTATAATTATCACTTGCTTCAAAAACGGTGAAGGAAAACAGAGATATTTCGCAACGGCATGTGAAGCCAACTCCAAGGCCCATGGGCGGCATAAAAACTCTGACATTAGGTTACTCACTAACCACACGAAAAAGAAAGGAAGATTTATTATATAATTTATTTGGGGTCAGTACAACATGTCTTCTTCTTTCATACTTCTCATTTTCAGTAGTCGTCATTTCAGTATCTAGGACCATAGTTGTATAGAACTATAAATAAGGAATCAAAACTTACTTGCTCCTAAATCGAAGACGGTCAACGCAATGGCATCAAGCTCAGCTGCTTCCCAGTCATCAGTAGGAACTAATCCCACCAGCTTTCCAAGGTAACGACTGATGGCCACAGACTGGTAGAGCACCTTCTTGTCAACTTCCAAAACTGGCAGCTTGCCGAATGGGACAGCTGAAATTTAATGGAGACAGGATTTATATTCTTTGTTCCTCATACGTCACCTAAAATGGAGTGAGAGCGATTTTTGATTGCCCCATGATTGACATTGACACCCCGCGTTGAAACGTCTCAGAAATTTTATTGACAAAACAAGATGGCGGCCATGAGCTTTGATTTTGGGCGCGCGCCAAAAGATCGTGTAGCGTTATAAAATAATCTGATTCTTTTATTAGGTTCCTAAAAGGTATTATTCTTGTATAAAGAACATGAAATGGAAAAAAATAGGTTAAACTTACATTTCTGCACATCAGGCCAGTCAGCGTCCTTCTTGATCACTACGTTCTTGTAGCTGATACCACCATAGGCAAACAAGTACCTAATGGGCTCAGCAACTCCCATAAAATCGAAGAACTTCAGTTGGAATACCGGTGCCATTTTGTTAGCTTCGTAGGACCACAAATACTAATATCGAGAAAAGAAAATTATCCGTTTATATACTTTCGTTTTATCAATTTAACCTTCCCAGAATTATTGAAAGTTGGATTAACCTTAGTAAATGTGAAATCTTAGTGATAAATTCCTATTTTGTTTTCACCTTTTTCGTGGATTAAAGGGCGATCTTCGCAGTGTGTACAGTCAGCAAAAAAAAAGTAACCAGATGAAAATATAAATTTTTTAACTACTGAAATCTTCATTTACACTAAAGGCGGAGCAATCGTTTTAAAAATTAACTGGCTCCGTGCACGAAAAAAAAAACCATTTTGGTCAATAACTTATCTTATTGTAAAAAAGCTTGAATTAATTGAAACATTATGCCTCTGTTACTATAAAAGTACAGTTTTCATGATACTAAACCATTCGTGTCAGTCACATTACCTGTTAATAGTTGCATCACTTTTGCGCTCTCGAAAATATGGTTTATTTCGCCTTTGATTTACTTAATGAAGATATTGCATAATCATAAAATAAAATTTGGTCATATCAAAGATAGCTGAATACTAATGTGTAAATTTTAAATTTCTAAATATGGTTTGCTAAATAATAGGAAAAAATACATTACTGAATGAGTTTAAAAAAAAATTTTTTTTTTTTCAATATTATTTTTCTGCTATATTTTGTATGGAAGTTGCAATAAGTTGTGTATCCACATGCACGTACACACTATAATAATGTTGATGATATTTTTTAAAGTTCAAAATCAAAAGTTGTTTCTTGTAAAAAAAATATCAAACGTCAGTCTCGCGTCATTTTTCGTAAAACTTGTTGCGAATATTACTGATTTTCCATGAATACTTAATTTATTGGAAAAATTCCTTTCGGCTCATGCAAAAAAAGTATTCGACTTTTCAAGTCACAAATAGTTTTGTTTAAATTCTTTTTCCGCTTTTAACAAAAAAATCACAAAATTTATCAAAATCAGTCGATTTCACGACCCCTTAATACTATTAAATGATTGAAATGAGCGTCTTGTTCATTAATATTTGCATGACAATAATATGGCGAAATGATTATGGCATTTCATTAACAAAATGTACCATCTTTTGTACCAACTACATTCAGAGCAAATAAATGATTTTGACAATTGAGTGATGACTTAAAGAGTTATAAAAAAAAACTAGCCATGAAAAGTCAAGCATACTAAAGGTCATTGGGCATTTTTGACCCAGGACCTCAAAGTACGCGTCCATTATTGAAATGTGGTTTGTTTTGAAGATTTAGGGTTAAAATTTCACGGAATGTATTTATTTGAATCCAAATGTTTGGGGAAAATTAGTTATGTGGTTCAACGCAAAAAAAAATATTTTCCCCCTTTTTGATTTTCAATCATTAACTACTAACTGCGATACGCTCGCTGGTGCTCGTAAGGCGCAATCCTCGTTACAGTACAGAGTTGATCGATGCCAATAAATCGAGATTAATCACAATGGTCCGATGGGTCATTGAGACTATAAATGGCAGATTTCAAAAGATTTCGTCACGTTTATTTTAACGTTGCCGCGAGTCATACGATGGTAGACTTCAAAATAACTGCAGCAATTATAAACGTTACTCGTCGACCATATGAAAATCATGTATACGCTGAACAGTTTGTAGCGATTATCAATGAAAAAATGCAACAAAACAATGAACTCGCCGAATATGTTCTATCAAACAATTTGAACAGACGTACACCCGAATACTGAAACGCCACTCAAAACTTAAGCGTTACTTAAAACTAGTTTCAACCAATCAAAAGGCTTTAAACGAGTCATAAGTAACGCTTAAGTTTTGAGTGGCGTTTCAGTATTCGGGTGAAAGAGTAGCATTCGTGACGCTTGACGGAAATGATCCAGATTTCAATGATTTTCCACAGCATAACTATGAGGAATTGATACTATTTACATTAGGATCCTATCATTTGAGAATTGCAAGGTCCTATTGCGCCGAACACATGCGGCAAAATGGCGTATACCATATAGAAATGTACCGGCATCGAGAAATGGTCCAAAACAAAATATTAATAAGAAGCCGAATCCAGTCACGCCATTTGCGAATGAGACAATATTATATATATATTTTGATTGATCCCACTCTAAATGGAAGGCAAAGTATTCACAACTATTATTGTTCCTGTATACACGGCCGCCGTACCGTTAGAAGCTGCGCGCATGTTGCGAGTGTGGTGTACTTCTTATCGTGGGCAAGACATCAGGAAGGAATAGATGCACCAGCAAGGGTTTTAGACGATGTCACGATTGATATTAATGATGTTGAATAAAATGTGAAAAAAATGTGTTTTACTTCTCAATATCATACTTTACTCTCTAAAAATAATGTAGGTAGGTAAACATTTTCACGTTTAGTCGGGGATTACTCATAAACTAGTATTTTTATAAATGGGTGCTTGGAATAACGCGGGAGAGACTGCGGGGAAAAAGATAGAAAAGCTCCTAACATTCTTATAACTTTTTAGGAAGATCTTTGTCCATTTTTGTAAGCATTTTATATATTTAAAAGGATATGGATATACGAAAATTCAATTTTTATATTAATTTTTGTTTTGCTAAAAAAAACACTTTCCCATACTTTTGAGGAATGCGACTCATTTCATTGATTAGTATTCATGGTCTTTAGCATACTCCGATTATTTTAGTTAGTGGTCGCTGGTGGGTCACCGGTTCGAATAAAATGCCCATTTACCTTTTTTATTTATTGCAAATTAGCTGCATTTTGTATTTTTTATGTATCTCCTTGTAGGTCTGTCTCTACCTAGACGTTGTTTATTCATTATAAAGTTAACAGCTCTCATATCACTAATGTTTTTTTTCTCGTAACAATGTTATGACAACAGCAATTAAGAAGTGTATTGCACTAATTAATTGCATTTGGTTTAAAAAAAAATCTGATAAATTTTTATTAATAGTTCGGAATGGCCTGGATAAAGATATTATATTATTATTTATTGAAACCTAAAGTTGAGTAATTCAATTTTTACTAAGAAATAATATAACATAGCATAACATCACGTAAGGATAAAAAAATCTTAATCTTTTTAGTGAAAGAGGTGAAAGACACAATAATAGTACTAGAAATGGGATCAATTAGTTCAACCTGGTTTCAGAATGGCTAAAGTAGACTCATCCTTCATGGGGTACTTACAATCAGGGACTGAATTACCCAAAAATTAATGTACCTTTAAATTTCGGTATGACGTCATACCTTTAAATAAGGGTTAGCACAATATTTCGATACCGTTCTTTTTTCAATAGAAGAATTTTGAGGTTGGAAATAGATACCGGTATATTTCGGTAGAAGTATCGGTATCTTTATAAATGTATCGGTAACAGAACTTAACCTTTATAAATGTATCGGTAGCAGTACCTAAACCTTCATAAATACACAAGTTCTAACGTGTCCGACTCTCCCGCGCACCCGCGCCGCGCCGTCTCACATGTGTTTCTGTACCGAAATCGTGTAAAGGTTAATTAACGGTTTAGGCCAACCTTTACTTAATAAGGTATCGGTATAGCTCAACCCTTATTTTAAACTGGTACCGGTATATTTTTGAGGTATCTTAACCTTTAACCTTAACCGCTTTCAGTCCCTGCATATAATACCTTTACCTTTGGTCGAATGCGACACCTACGAGTAATTGATTATGAATACAAAATAAATGGTACTACAATATCTAGATTAACCAACATGAAAGACTTGGGTATCACATTTGACCAGAATCTTACTTTTCATGATCACATTTCTACAGTTGCCAAAAAATCTTTTAAAAGGCTAAGGTTTGTTTTCCTGATTTTCGCAACGGGCATGTAATAAGGTTCTTATACAGTACACTTGTCCGAACCAAGCTAGAAGCTAGATTTTCTGTATGGACTCCGCACGAAGAAAAGTATGCTCTTCTTCTAGAAAAAGTAAAAAAAGCATTCCTGCGTTTTCTTTACAGAAGAACTCTCGGTTAGTATCTCTACCTCTATCCTACCAAGTTCCTCTTAGGATGTCTGGGATATCAGGCGCTATGCTTAAACTGTGGAAGGGAGTGCTGGATGCGCCTGACATCCATAATGAGTTGATTCGACTCTATACATCGAATAATTATCTCCGTGGCAGAAAACATCGACTGCTAGGCGTGCCTTCGTGTTGGACAGCAGCCCGTGCCGCGTATCCCATACCGCGCGTATTGACCGCACTAAATAAGCTCGTGGAAGGCAACCAGCTACCTAATTACGCAACACATTTTCGTTGACAATTCCGACTAATCTGTTTCAATTTGACAGGACATTCATTGTGTTATTTACGTTGTTGAGCAGATTTTTTTTTCGAACGTACGAAGCAGTGGATTAACAATCTGTTTCAAAACGATTCAGATTCTGATTGATCGTGTATTACGTAATTAGGGTACAGGACTGCAATCTGTTCGATAATAAATTCGCCAATTTTAATGGTTATGTGCCTACATTTTTGTGAGAATAGTGTTTAATTGTTGTTATTCGTTTATGTGTTATGTTTGTATTTATTATATATACTTTGATTTATGTAATTGGTTTCATAAGCCGTGTAAATCAAATAAATAAATAAATGCATGCCTATAGCCATAATAAGCTATGAATAGTCCGCGTAATATAGCACAAAGGCAAGCAGATGCTACCTTTTTTTATACCCTCCGTCTTTAGAAAACTATTATGTCGGACTCCTACCGGTCAAAACCCTACTGTACCTACTACTACCATGCGTCGGGGGCCCAGGAGATGGTTGTACATTCGCCGTACCCCCGACTGGTATCAGCCTCTCATGCCTAGCGGGCCCCATCACAAAGTGAGGCCGATCCGACGACCACACGTCCTCCTATAAAGGCGCGCATTATGCTCCGCATTACGGCCCCTCCTTATGATGGCCGGAGATCGTTAAGCGCCAGTAGATGCTACCTGCACACAATTAGCATGTAACTACCTATGATAATTCTTCAGGCGGAGAGCTTGTGTAGCTAAATGAGCATGCTACTTAGGCTAGCAAACAAACAAGCTTTTTAATAGCATGTGTTTTTCAACCTATAACTTATTTGACGTTTGTCACCATTACTTGTAAAAAGCCATTTTAATTTTAAGAAACCACTTGAGTTGTACCTATATTATTATCTATTCTAACAGGCTGTTATTTTGACATAATACGGTAGAATTACTTGTTTTTAATCGACTTCCAAAAGGAGGAGGTTCTAGAGTCTAGAATCTAGAATGATTTAACACACAGGAGTTAGGTCTGGACTCCACCAAGACGGAGTTGTGCGGAGATGTTGAGTGGAGACGAGAAGAGATGTTTTTCAGCTAGTGCTAGCTTCGGTGAATACAATTCACCGAAGCTGTACGGAGATGCATAGGCGTATGCGGAGTCCGGGCCTTAAGTCTATTCCAAGTGGCCACAAGACCGTTTATACCTTATTTTATTTGCACAATATTTGCAAGCATAACTTTAATAATTCTGGAATACTCCACTTAAAATCGCTGGAACTCAGACCCCAATACTAGCCTTTTCCTCCACAACCCTTAAGTGGTATGTCAGTAAAAGGATCCTGCTTACTTGTTGGCTGTTTCACTGGTTGCTCCTAATAACGTTTCTAAGTAATTGTCGACGATATAGTAAGCCTAACACCTGGACCTTGCGAATAATTAATGAAATGTTTATGGTGCCGCCATTTTTTATGGTGAGACTTTATGACTTGGATTTTGAAGGGTTGACGAATTGTTGATGTGGTCTTTGGGTGTAGAGTGAATAGGGGGGAAATAAAGGTGTCACAAAGAAAGAGTAAAAAGATCGATGACATTTTGTCGAAGGTCTGGTTACCACATGCAGCCAGTTTAAAAGGTGAAAAGTTTATAAGTTAACATATATTGAACATTTTACATATAACTTAACATCTATTGAACATTTTACATATTATAAGTTAACATCTATTGAAAAGTTTATAAGTATATCTTTTGAAAAGTTTATAAGTACATCTTTTGAAAAGTTTATAAGTCGACATCTATTGAAAAGTTTATAAGTTAACATCTATAAGAAATAGGCCTGCCCTCTATTACATTGGACTTAATAATAACTAATGAAATGTGGGTGTAGGTACTCCTAGATACCTTTTCTAGGAATACAGTCGTGATATTATATGTAAGTAGGTATATTCTTATAGAATTAAAAGGGTCACAGTTTTCTCTTATTGTCTTAGATGATTTCACCAATATTTGTTTAAATAGAAAACATAGATCTATAAGGTAAACTATTCAACACTGAATCATGGAAATAAGGTTCGAATAAAACATTTCAATACATTTCAAAACTTCAAATGTTTATTCAATTTTCATTAATATTTGTAGTTGGGTCGGTTGCTGACGTAGGTGTCGATGGCTGGGATCTCATGGACGTGTGTCCAGATCCTCTGCAGCAAGGGGTACTGCTTGTCCAGGATCTTGGAGCCCCACATGCCTTCAACCGACTCGATGATGCCCACGAAGTAAAGGTCGGCCCAGCTTATTTTCTGCAGAGGAGAGAATTGTTAAAGGAAGTTTCAAAGGATCAAGATATGATTCGTTATATTTGGCTTGGATTCTGATTTGCAAAACCTACTTAATATACAGCATGTGTCAGAAAGATGTGGTCAAATTTAACGGTGTGGTACAGACCATCAAACTGAACAAATTTCTCCAGGAGACCAATATCGTAATCGCGAAAAAATTATCAACTATCCCATACAAATCTTCAATACCTACTCGACCCAAATGTATGGAGCAGCTGATTATTTTGATAATCTGTGTGTAGACCCTTCAATCGGAACACACCGTTCTGATAAATGCTGTATTTGGACAAAAATTGGTAGACTACTTTCCTTGCTTCTAAATAAATGAATAAAAATCTTTATTGTAGACCACATGATCCATAAAAAAAACACTATAAAAAAATACCTTATACAAGTTAAAAATAACAAAAATTCAAATTAAAATAGTTTTTCTTTTTATCCACGACGGGCAAGCTCTTGGCCTGTATCGCACTGGATGGTAAGTGATGATCAGGCCGAAGGCGGAAGCGAGCTTCACCCGGAATCCTCAACCACAGAGGAACTGGCTATCTTACCTCTAACTGCCGAAACATAACAATGCTGTTAACATTGTTGTTATGGCGACAGACGTAGATAAGATGGTGGTAGCTAACCAAGCAGACTTAGAACAAGCCCTACCACCAACCAAACCGAGTAGAAATTAAGTCACACAGGCTTAGTCAGTTATTTAGTCATCTTTTCTAAGATACATAACAACCAACCAGTGTACAGATCTAATAGTAACTGAAATAATCAAACAAACAAACAAACATTAAAATAGCACCAACCTGACCACCGAAGTAGCTTCCCCTCTTCTGAACGATATCCTCGAAGTCACGGAGGTACCTCGGGAACCACACCTCTTCCAACTCCTTCCACAAGTACGGCTTCCTCTCTTTGCTAACCTCGTGGTACCATTCGTAAACCTCTGTAAAGAGTAATACCAGTTTAGATTATATTTTAATGCAAGTTAAGCCGAGATTCCCTGATGAGGCCATCATGATCATTCGCAGCCCGACTTCATCCACTGTTGACCATAGGTTTTCTCTTTTTGATGGAGCCAATCCACACGCTCCTGTACCAGTCTCATCCAGGTTCTACCCGCGATGGCATCAAATGCCATCCGCCCCTGACGAGGTACCTTTATAGATGTTTTATTATTGTTGTACATTCTACTTATGGTAATAGTATTGTAAACTCAGAATTAGTTTTATGAGTAGCAAACACATTAACAATTTGTCCAGCTCTAGAATTGAACTTAAGATCTCTCGCTACAACAGCACTGGTGTCTTCTTAAGTGACAACTACGCATCGCTTATTTCTTTTCAATAAAACCTTCTTGCTTCTTGTTGATGTATCATGTAGTTTTAAAGAATTCTTATTTATGGTTTATAAGCAGTGACAGCCTAGTGGTGTGACCGTCGGTTTGCTAAGTCGGTTTCGAGTTCGAACCCAAGGCATGCTCCACTGATTTTTCGGATTTATGTGCGTATCTGTGGAGCTTTCCTTCACCGTTTCTGAAGCAAGTTTTATCACTTGCTCAAACACGGTGAAGGAAAACACTCGCGCAACAATCGCGAGGAAACCGGCATGCCTGAGAGATATTCGACGGCATGTGAAGCCAAGTTAGGGGCCCATGTGCGGCATAAAAACTCAGACACCAGGTTAGTTACTAACCACACGAAAACAATTCATCATTATTTTGCTTTTGCAAGAATTCCAATTTATTTGGGGTTGGCGCAACACGTGCCTTCTTTCATTCTTCTCATTCTCATTAGTCGTCATCTCAGTAGTCACCGTAGTTTTATAAAAGTATTTATAAGGAATCAAAACTTACTTGCTCCAAAATCGAAGACGGTCAACGCAATGGCGTCAAGCTCAGCTGCTTCCCAGTCATCAGTAGGTACTAATCCCACCAGCTTTCCAAGGTAACGGCTGATGGCCACAGACTGGTAGAGCACCTTCTTGTCAACTTCCAAAACTGGCAGCTTGCCGAATGGGACAGCTGAAATTTAATGGAGACAGGATTTTTATTCTGTATTCTTCATACGTCGCCTAAAATGGAGGCGCTATTGGTAAACATTTGTGTAATTTGTTTTGAAAAATGTCACTTGAAATGTATTCAAAAAACAAGATGGCGGCGTAGGTTCCGATTTTGGCCATGCGTCAAAATAACCTTGTAGCGCGTAACTAAGTCGGAAGACAGACCTACGTAATGATATCTATAATTCATAAAATAAAGAATCTATTTATTTCTAGATAACGAGCGTGATTATAATCAGGACCCATGACCTTGGTTTAATACAATGATGAAACACTATAAAGCCAAATTAAGAATTTTATTATAGTGTAAGAATAATTCAGTCATTCAATAAATACTTAATTCAATTCACTTTTTTTTTTGTGTGTAACAATGGAAAAATATTATGATATCATTTACATTATTATTCCTTAAACCTATATGATTACGTTGGTGTCTATTAGGCATGCATACAAAACAAACACTTTTGCCCCATGAATGACATTGACAGGGGCGTTGAAACGTCATAGATATTTTATAGACAAAACAAGATGGCGGCCATGAGTTTTGATTTTGGGCACGCGCCAAAAGATCGTGTGTTGTATAATAATCTGATTCTTTTATTAGGTTCTCAGTAGGTATTACTGTTGTATAAAGAACATGGAATGAAAAAAAATGCTTTAAAAAAAAATAGCTTATACTTACATTTCTGTACATCAGGCCAGTCAGCGTCCTTCTTGATCACTACGTTCTTATAGCTGATACCACCATAGGCAAACAAGTACCTAATGGGCTCAGCAACTCCCATAAAATCGAAGAACTTCAGTTGGAATACCGGTGCCATTTTGTTAGCTTCGTAGGACCACAAATACTAATATCGAGAAAAGAAAATTATCCGTTTATATACTTTCGTTTTATCAATTTAACCTTTCCAGAATGATTGAAAGTTGGATTAACCTTAGTGAATGTGACATCTTAGTGATAAATTAATATTTTGTTTACATTTTGTTTTCACCTTTTTCGTGGATTAAAGGGCGATCTTCGGAGTGTGTACAGTCACCAAAAAAAAAAAATGAAACAGATGAAAATATTTTTTTTTTAACTACTGCAATCTTCATTTACTTCTTCTAATCTTCAATCTTTTTAAAATAAACGTAAGGCTCAGTGCACGAAAAAAAAAACGTTGTTTGTCAATAACTTATCTAATTGTACGAAAGCTTGAATTAATTGAAACATTACGTCTCTGTAACTATAAAAGTACAGTTTTCTTAACTACATCAATTTCAATTTGCACTGCGGGCGAAGCAATCTTTTAAAAATGAACTTAATACTAAAATTAAATTATTGAAATGAGCGTTCATTAATGCATGCCAATATTATAGCGAAATGATTGTGGCGACTAGAAAATGTAACATCTTTTGTACCTACAACATTCAGACGAAATAAATGATTTTGACAATTGAGTGATGAATTAAAGAGGTATAAAAAAAAATTGCCTTGAGAAGTCAAGCATACTCAATAAAAAATAAAAAAAATATTTTTGTTAATGTATCCTTTGTACGACTGTGCCTATCTAGCCGTTGTTTATTCAATACAAAGTTAGCAGCTCTCATATCACTAATGTTTTATTTCTCGCAGCAATGTTATGACAACAGCAATTAAGAAATGCGGTAGGTTTTTACATTTTTTCTGATAAAATTTAATTAAAAGTTCGAAATAGCATGAACAGAAATAACTACTAATTTCTAGTTTCTCTAAAAATCTATTTATAATTTATTGAAACATGAAGTTTCTCGACGTACAGAACTGTCGATCCTTTCTGTAACCATCTCACCGTGAAGAGTGAGGTGAAGTGAGCATGAAGTGAGCTGGCCATAGTGTCATCCCTAGCTTTAGGTGTAATGACAGCTCACATCAAGCTCACTTCACCCAAGTTATCACGGTGAGATGTTTACAGAAGAGCACGGCTGGGCGAAGTAGCGGTGCTTGGGGGAGACTATGTCTAATAGTGGATGTCATGAAATGAAAATTGATTATGATGATGAAGTTTGTCTTCTCAATTGAGTTATTCAGGTTCGTCTAAGAAAAAATATAACTAACATCATAACTATATTCCCCGAATGGTTAGGCAGAGGTGTACAATATATCACCAGTTATGTTTAAGTCTCATGTAACAGGGGGCGAGCGTATTGCCATCAACCACAAAATCCAGACTCCGGGCTGCTATTGAGAAATTCCATAAGGAAAAACCCAATAACACTTTTCTCCACATGGGAATCAAACCCAGGACCTCATGCTAAGCAGTAGCGCTTGCGACTACTAGACCAACGAGAAATAATCATCATCATCATCATTTCAGCCGAAAGACGTCCACTGCTGAGCATAGTCCTCCCTCAAGCACCGCCACTTCGACCGGTTCTGTGCTTCCCGCATTCAGCGGATTCTTGCGGCCTTCACAAGGTCATCGGTCCATCTTGTGGGAGACCTTCCAACGCTTGGTCTTCCAGTACATATTCCCCACTTCAGAACTTGTCGGCCCCATCGGCTATCTGTTTTACGAGCAATGTGCCCTGCCCGCCCATTGCCACTTAAGTTTGGCAATTCTTCGGGCTATGCCGGTTACCTTGGTTCTCATGCGTATCTCTTCAGGTAAAACATTATAAAGCAATATAATATCAGTACTTAAGTAATTCGTCCCATTGTCGGCATTGCATAGAAACGGGTTTTCTAAGAGTTTTGTCGACGAAAGAATAGACAAAATGACAGATAAATAATCACAATCTGTCATTTTGTCTATTCTTCCGTCGACAAAACCCGTTTGTATTATGGTCATGCTACGCGTGCTGGAACAGACATTTGGTACTGTTGTTATTATGCATGCAAACTGCATATTGACGACACCTATTAGACTATTCTTAATTATATTCTTCATCCATTCATATTCCATTGTGTGACTAATAAGTACCTACCTATCATTAAATTATGGTAGCTTTATGTATGCGTACAAAATACAAATGAAAAATAAGTACCTATGTAGGTATTATTAGAGATAAGGCTCGCACAGGCAGGCGTGACTCCGGTAGATGATTTCCATAGAAAATCGTCATTTCGCATCTGTCTGATGGCGCCTGGCATGTCTGGCTATCAAGGTCATTTCAATTGTCCATAAAAACAGATGTTTAAAGTTAACGCGATCTGTTAGTAGATATGAGCGAGTCATTGGTTCAGACTGTTTATAAAATACATGCATAATAATATTATTGCAATAAGAATAATTGAATTATTATTGAAAAGGAAGTCTATTTATAATTGCCTTTATGCAGTGGGAAATTACCCACAGAATAGATTTATCCTCTAAAAACATAATATGTAAATAAATGCATAGAATGACTGGACACACGGCGAATTATAAAATTACCTAATATTAGAAAGAAAAACTATTTATTGAGACTCGCACAGGAAATCTCAGATTGAACTATAAACAGACTAAACATAAATAAAAAATAATAAAAAACAAATTACATAAAATTTAAATTTAAAGCAGTTCTGTACATGGACAAGCCTTAAATCTCAGCATAATGCTGCGACATTTAAAAAAAATGTCGCAGAGCTGGTATTCTGGTAGGGCCCGCAGTGATATCACGGATAGATAGATACAGAATTATATATTAACTTGATAATCGCCTTGGCGGGGGCACGGCGCTTCCCCCAGATCAATCTGCCTAGCCTTCTCCCGACTATGTTGGGGTCGGCTTCCAGTCTAACCGGATGTAGCTGAATACCAGTATTTTACATGGAGCGACTGCTGATCTGACCTCCACAACCCAGTAACTGGGTAATACGATACCCCTTGAAAAGACTGGTTGTCTGCCTTCACAGAATAGAATAGATTTATTTAATTTACTGATTACATAATTTAGTTAGTTTAAAGCTTTTGTTATATATGTCGTAGGATTATTTGATCATTCGAATTTTCGCGAAAACCCTAGGGATATTGCGAAAACAGGGATAATTAGAAAATGGTGAAAACATTTCTGCAAGAACCTTGGAAGTAGCCCTCGCCGGCCGTTCCCGCGGCACTCCGGTTGGTCACAGTTCTAACCTAACCTATGTCACCCAGTTCAATATGACGAATAATACAATCTGCCTACGACTAGTTTATTAGACAGCGGTGAAAACATTTCTGCGGCAGATTTCACCATTGTCTAATTATTCGTGATTTCGCAATACCCCTAGGGTATCGCTAGGGTTATAGCGAAAATTCGAATTATCAAATCATCGAACGACATATATATCAGTTATCAGCAGTAGGTACAAATAGACTATCTACAAATAGACTATTGTGGGTGCACAGGCACACCCACATTTGTTCTGTGCTCTGATAGCACTATCAGAGCGCATAACAAACACTTAAAACAACTACATACCAGTTGTGCTACATACCTTTAAGTACCTACCCGTTACCCTTCAAGTAGTTTATAACGATTATTTACAGTAAAATATGGCCAACTATCTTTCGATTGACTGAAAATTATGTAGGTACCTATATAGTTACTAAACGTAAGTTGTTTATACTGACATACCTATGTAGTTACTGATCTTATGATGCAGAGAATTGATCATTATTGCATAATATTATGAATTTCAACGGCATAATCTTTAATTTACTTTGTAGCTACGTGGGTAATGGGTTGTGGGTCAATGTTCAAACCCACGTAGGCAGTTAGTGTAATATATTTTTATTCTATTTTTATTTTTATTCAATTTAAATTCAGATTACCAAATTTAATAATGTACTAGTATAATCCATTAGATAATTTTAACTTTCAGGGCTACTTCCATTTTTCATATACTGTTTGCTTGTTTTTATTGCGTGATGTGGTCTCCTATAATTGAGGGAGCACATGTATTGTTGTTCTTGTCTTTATATTATAGCATGTAAGGTGTATTCTTTGTTGGAGATCCTAATAAAATAAAACATTTCATCACCATTGCTCTCAGAACGATGTAGGAAAACATCGTGAAAACCGGCACGTCTTAGAACCAAAAATTCGATGACATGTGTGACATTCATCAACCCACACTGAGCTCGTTTGGTGGACTACGGCGGCCTACTCCTTCTCACAGTAGAGAGGAGGCCTGTGTCAAAGCAGTGGGAACGTTATAGGCTGATTATGTTGTTTGTAGCTTGTAATTTAAGTTTTCTGTTATATCTATATAATCAGAATGACACATAGGTGCATTTGTGGCTTTGTTATCAGAGCACAAAAAACAAACACTTAGAACAATTATCTGTGTTAAGTACTAGTTTTATCTAGTTTTCCATTCTTAATATTGGAATGTTGATGTAGGTACTATCTTTAAGTACTCATAGAGTTCTGAAAACGATCTAATATTAATGCATAGGTTAGACCGTAGGAGAGAAGGGAGGGTTTTGGTCTGCATTGGGAAAACACAATAAGGGATAATCGTCGGTTGGTGTCTCATTACACTTAGTATTGTCTAACGAGTTTGTGCGAACGCTCTTAAGCCTTTCAAAGGACCCAATCTCCCGGAATAAGGTAAATACATCCAAATAGTGCCTCATTTCATTAAAAACGTCTAATGGGCCTCTGCGAGTTGGCTTGGGCCTCTCGTACGCCTTCCAAAGTTCCGGGACCCCAGGGTCCCGAGATATGTCAAATACATAAAAAAAAAAAAATGGGGGGGGGGGGGTTTAAACATGAAATTGCCGTTTAAACGAACTGGACACTTTGAATTAAAACTGAACCTGCGTGGTGTGAGATTCTGGAATGAGATATTTTTCCCAAGATAACTATAACAAATCTAATAACATTCTAAATTTGAAAAATGTACAACATTCGATTGTTTGAGTTTCAATTGTTTTTCACTCAGCTTCTAAAGTAAAGATGGATACATTGAAAATTAGAGTAAGTTTTTGAATATGAGTTCCGACGTGGAACTAACCAGCAGAAGCAGCTCGAAACATCAATGTTGTGTTTGGAGAGGATACGGCCAATGAACGCACCGTGCGTTTTTGCTTTAATTGCCTTCGTAGTCGACTTGAAGAGTTAACCCTGCGGAAGACCAGCCACTTAGGTAAATAACGATGAATCGAATGTGATGGTGGACGCCAATCCGTATCAAACTACCAAGAAATTAATGCTTGGTAGTTTGATGTTAGCATACCCACAATATTGACCCATTTGCATCAAATCAATAAGAAAAAAAAGCTAAAAAAATGGGTGCCCCATGATTTGACTGATCTGCAGAGAGAAGTGCGCGTTGAAATTTGCCTTAACCTTGTTGAACCGGTTCTGTACCGGTTCAACAAGGTTAAGGCAAATTTCAAATAAAGGGATTTTAGGGCGAATTCTGACGTGTGGTGAAAAGTGGATTCTTTACGATAATCGCAAGCGAACAACGCTTTGTCTGACTCTTGATCAAACGCCGCAACAATGCTCTTCCTAGGATGTAATACAAAATAGGCTCACACAGTTTGTTGAGTCCATGTCCTCAGAGTTCTACCGCAAATGCATAAACAGTCACACATCACACATCACATGAGCTTCCCATGAGATGGCAGAAATGTATATGTCGCAGGTTTTTCATAAAATTAGGTTTTTGATGAAAAACCGGAAGATGACACATTTTAAACTCAATTTCATCATAAACCTGTAACAATCCAGATTTTTGATAAAAAACCTGAACGTGTTTGGGTTTATGATAAAGTTCTTGTCAAAATCACGGGTTTGCTTTCTTTTATGACAAATAAATCAATTTAAATGAAATAAATAAAACAATCCATCATCATTTGCAACTAATTTACCTAACTTCTATTACTAATCTACTATTTTACTAATTTTTAACTAATTTTATGAAAAACCTGCGACATATAGACAATGAGCGTTAAATACTTTGACCAAATAAAGCAATTTTACCATAGAAAAAAATTGTTTATATTTTTCAGTACAAAACGGCAATTTCATATTTAAACCCCAAACTTAATTTATTTATAGTTCATGGCAAGATAACTATATTTGAAAAAAAAAAATGTTGTCTTATTCTTCTTTCGAGTCAGCACAAGCTATACGAGAATATTATCTCTAGCAGTTACAGTTAAACGATTAGCCAATCAGCGACGTTGACTGTCTAAAATAGTCTCAACGCGTCGAGATACTTTGATGAAAAAAGCAAACCCAAAATGACTCATTCGTCTGTTTGATTATTGTTACTTTTCCATATAACAATAATTTCAAGGCCATTGCGAATCACATGATGTTAACCCGCTAATAAATTAAAAAGCCCAAAGGCAATTAATTTTATATCAATAAACAAGTTTTTAACGTTGAAAGTCTTGCGCTAACAGACCACTTTTCATTTCTATCACAGGATGAGATAGCAAATGAATGAAATATTCATATAAAATTGTGTTACAAAGCCAATCATTGTTCGGAAGAATATAGCTATATGCCATTATTGAACATGACGGAACATAAACATACAAAAACTGGTTCACAAACCGCTGTGTCATGCTTGTTATGTAATCATCTATAAAATGATGTTGTTAGGAGCAGGAATTCAGTGCGCAAGTTCTATCCGCGATAGATAGCCGTATAGCCGTCTAACAGTTAACAATGCCGAAAAAACTTCAATACTTTAATATCGGGGGCTTGGCTGAGCCAATCAGATATATTCTACATTACACGAAACAGGATTTTGAGGACTTTAGGCACGATATTGATACTTGGCCGGACCTAAAAATAAAGGAAAGTGAGTAGATGTGTTATTTTTAAACAGTTCTTTTTCTAGTTTTTTATTCGTAATTGTATAATATTCGAATGTTCTGATATTTTTGTCGGTGTTCAGATTGAATTTTAACTATAGATAGATAGATAGATAAATCGATGCTAAAATAAATGCTGTCTTTTGTGTGCACCAAATAAAGTGCACACAAAAGACAGCATAAAATACAAAAACACGATTAAATAATAACTAAATACATGAATATAGCTATAAGGAAGTTATGAAGTTTTAATGGCAATAGCCTGCACGTCAGTGATAACAAAACCAGTAGAAGGTGTCCTCACTTTCTAATGCAACTGCTCCTATTATGGTAGGCCAGTTCAAGGTCAAAATATTACCGATATGAGATCGAGTGTTCAAAATTATTGCACAATATGACGCAGGCCCCCTAGATGTATCGTTTAATAATAGATAATTAATTGTGTCTGTATAGTGATCGACGCTTGAGTTGTTATTATGGTGACAAATACCTAATGGTGGTGATCAGGAAAACGGAGTCGAAAGGTAATCCATTCATCAATGTCTCCAAATGTCTTGTTGTCTTGTGTTTTGTAATTTGAGTATTTCTGTAGACCCCTCTGGCATTATTATACTCTTGTCTATTAGTCCGACCGAAACCGTTTTTTTTCGGTCGAAAGCGATTACGAAAATCGACCTGATTTGCATTTTTTGCCGATATACGAACGCGAAAAAAAAACGAAACCATTAACTTGCCGGCATTTTTTTTCGGCAGAAATCCGAATATGAAATTCGGTCGGACTCTAAATTATATTAGTAATATTCTATGTACCCATACTTGAATGAATTTGTAATAATGGTGTGGATTTGCAGACACAAAACAAATACCTCCACCTATAATCTACTAATGCAATTATTAGCTCTCCATACAAATCAAACATGCGTTCTGTGCCTATACCTAGTGTAGGAGCTGGAGCTAATTGCTCATGCAATCATTATAATACCATTATCATAATTTTTCTACCCATGTTACGTAGGGTCGGCTCAACACGTCTTTTTCTTCCATTCTCCTCTCAACCATCATTCGCTACTTTTTTTAGGGTTCCGTACCTCAAACAGAAAAAACGGCTTATACACACGGCTACACATCAAGCTTTACCTAAATTTCTAATTGATGCTGATATACGGAAATCCTATACAATGCGAATTGTATAGGATTTCCGTACAATTACGAGGTCAGCTTGTACTGGAAATGTATAGCTTGATGTGTAGCATACGAGAATGTATTTTTTTTATATAATTTAAAATAAATACTTTTAAGAAAATTTATGAAAATTGACCATTCACCGTTCACCAGTTATCACCGAAACCACTGAGCCAAAAATTAAAAAAAAAATACGGAGAATGGTTCGTTACTCATAGATTACAGGAAAACCTATAAAAAGTGTGAATTGAGTATACAAACTTATATTTGCAGTTGGAATGTATCGGGAAACATGTTTTGCAACTACAATGTTAAGTTTGTTCTTGAAAAAACTACTTGGCAAAAAACCAGCCAAGTTCGTGTCGGAACACGCACAATGAAGGGTTCCGACCCTTCATTGTGCGTGGTCCGACATGAACTTAGCCGGTTTTTTTATAACCCTCACGATTCATTTAACTTAAAGAAAGAAAAATATAAAAACATATACCAAAACTTACTATTTATTTATTTTTGTTCAGGTCTCCCCTACGGCCAGTTTCCCATCTACGAAGAAGATGGTCGCGTGTTGACCCAGACCCTGGCCATTGCGAAGTACGTGGCGAGGGGCACTGACCTGGTACCAGCTGATCCGTGGCAGCACGCCATTGTGGAGTCTGCGGTTTATACCGTATTCGATTACTGGAAAAGTGAGTTGATAAAGTCAGGCAATTGTTTATCAAATTGACTACCAACTAAAATTGTCGGTATGTTCAAGTCACAACTTGTCATTCTTTGACAGTTGTGACTTGACGTAGTGTGTCAATTTGATGAACTTCCCTAACTGTACTTAGAAGTCGTAGTTAGAGTTCTTAGAAAGGTTTTTTTTTGCGCTATTCGTGGTGAATGTCGATCTAGAAGGTAAAGTATGGTCAATGAGATTATAGGGCTAAAATTCCTAGGTTTGTGTAGTGGCAGTCCCTAGACTCCAGGTTTCTGTGGTCGGGTAGTAAATAATACATACAGAATTTTTCACCGAGCCACCTAGTTGATTCATCTTTATTGTGCTGCACTGCTATTTTGTTGTGGTTGAAATAAAGTCAGGCAAAAACTCTCAGATAAACGTAAGTAAACAAAAATGCACAAAAAATGCGGAAGAGATATCATTACAAAAATGATCAAGTATTTAGTCCTTTTTTGTGCAATTTTGAAATCCGTCATTGAAAAAAGAACTGTGGTAAAAAACTGCATTTAAGAAATGGACATTATATTGAATTGAATATTTTTTCTTGATTTAGGTAAGTATTACCTAAATGCAGTTTTTTTACCTCAGTTTTTGTGGTGTGGTGATCAGTTAAAATTTACGTATACATTTTAATAACTGAATGCTTTTGATTCCAGATGTGACGCCATATTTCCTTGAAAAAGACCCAGTCAAGAAGGAAGAATTGAAAAAGGTGTTGTTTGATGAAACCATTGACTACTACTTCTCAAGATTCAGTAAACAATTAAGTGAGAACGGCGGATACTTTAATGGAAAGGTAACTATTGAAACAGATTAGATCAGTAATAATTGCGTAACAAACTCAAAATCCCAATGCTCTTAATTTGGACAATTCCACAATATTCATTGCGTTATCTACATTGTCGAGCCGGTGAATTTTTCAAATACCTAAGTGGATTACGAATTTCCTTCGAAACCCTTCGGATTAAGATAGAAAGTGTGTAAAAAAAAAAACTTTAAATTTTAAACACAACTTAAATCGAATTTGATAATCGCTTCTCCACGTGGTACTTATCCCTACCCTGTGAATTTTTTTAGAGCCGGTGGCGCGCAGGGGGGCAGCCTTGACGTGTTTTATAAGGAATTTTTCACTTTTTGTATGGAAAATATGAAAAATTATTACCTACATGATGTGGAGTTTTAGGGTTTTAAAGGTTTTATTAAGGGGGTCGAAATTTTCATTATTTTTGCGGTAGGACATACCATTTTCGAGTTATAAGCAAAAGAAAAGAAATTGAATTTGTGACCTGTTGATGGAAATAGGCTCGCCCTCTTTTTACATGGGACTTAAACATAACTGCTGGAATGTGCGTGTACTATAGATACATCTCTGCTTAATCTATTCGGGGATTACGGGCGTGATGTTATGTTATCTTAATCCTAACTAATATTAAAAATGCGGAATAACTTGGGTTAGGAAATTGAATACTTTGTATTCCGACATTCCCGCGGGATGGAGACATGCGGGATTGCAGATATGCGGGTGAAACCGCGGGGCGCAGCCAGTGTTATATAAAGGCAGTAGTAGGTTTGCCTCATGAGGAGCTCGTGGTTAAATAATAACAGCCGCACGGGTCGATCCAACATGTTAAGCTACGTTTGCCGGAATTGGTCCGTGGATGGGTGACCATCTACATACCAGACTCCTCTGTACCTCGGAAGCATGTTAAGCCGTTGGTCCTGGCTGTCATTCGTAGATCTTTATGCAACATCAAACATTAAAAATGAGAGCCGGTGAAAACAGGTGTAATTTGTATGTTAATGTTTTGTCAATTATGTTTCCTAGCTATCATGGGGAGAATTCGTGCTGACCGGTGTTGTTGAAGCAAGCAATTTGTTCCTGAAAATTGAACTAGAGAAAAAATATCCTGCAGTTGGAGTCACAGTCGAAAAGATCAGGAACCTACCAGGAGTCAAAGAATATATTAAAACTAGGGGAACTTACAAACTGCCCGCAAAGTTTGATGATAAAAAATAAATAATTTTGTTTTTAAAATGTCAAGTCTTTTTTTTACATTGGCACTTCCATCTTTATCTCAAATCTGTGTGAAGAATGGTCTCTGAATCGTATGGCAGTTTAAACATGGTCACCCATCCGCTGACTAACCATGACTATCTCAGCTTAACCTCATGGATATATTCTCAGTGCTATTATTTCAGTGCCATCATTTATTTATTTAAACTTTTCACACTCAAAAAAAAGTGCAAAGGCGGCTTAATGCCTGAGGCATTCTCTACCAGTCAACCAAGGGCGATGAAGACATTAGATGGCAGGTGCTCTATTTGAGAGGACCAAAGAAATAATTTAAAAAATATATTCTAATGCTTTATAACTAAAATAGGTAAAACAGTACATAAATAGGTAATAAACTACATACCCAAACATACATATTTACAATAATATATACCTATATTATATTTACCTATATTATATATATTTAAACATATACCTATACGAATTCAAGGGACTCTAGGTGTTGAGATGACTCTACTCTATTTATTTTGAAAATAACTCCGCAACTTCCGCTTAAATGCATACCGGTGGTCGTCCTGATATCATGAGGAAGCGCATTCCAAAGAAGAAGGACTGAATATGAAAGGAAGAATGAACAAAGTCAGAAGTATGAGAAGGACAGAGTAGGAGAACATTGTTAGAAGAATGCAGATCCTTAGTGTGTGAAGAACATATATATTAGAAGTGAGACAGAAGATAAGAAGGAGGAGTAACCATTGCAAGTAACAATTTAATAAGTAGTAGGACAGAGTCAAAAATTAAAAAAAAAAAATATTCATAGGAAACTATGAGTTTTTGCATGTTACTCGAGCTATAATTAGAAGCTGATAAAATAAAACTACATCATATATACGACCTTGTTCACATGTATGTATAGTGATAAAATTGCTATGGTCAGAGTCAAGGTCACAGTCACCAGTTTGATATAATACGTACCTACTTACATATTATAGTCACATAATAATTTACTTTAAAAAAACAGGCAGTTATCTGCCGTCACTGCCAACAAACTTAAAACTGGTATTAGCGCCATCTATATTCTATGTTACAGCACTACGGCGCGCGGTGACGTGAATCCATAAGTTTATTCCCTACCAAAAATCGCTTAACGCTCCTCAAGAAGTTTTAACTTCACTATTCATAAACAGTTGTGTCTAAGCTTTTGGGAGGCCTATGTCCAGCCGTGGATATCGTTCGGCTGAGATTTTTATGATGATTTATCTGTCTACATTTATCAATAATGTTTATTTGTTATGAATAAACGCAAAAACTACTGGACCAATTTAAAAAATTCTTTTACCAGTAATATGCTATATTATCACTGAGTAAGACTGCGTTCCGAGTTACGCTGTAATCGATTTGAGCGTGCTAACACGAGTATCGAATTAGCGTGAGCGCGATAACGATGTCCCGTGAATCGTCATAGAATATGACGTCATGACATGCACCATCTCGCGATAACGCCGACCATGCCTTATATTAATATACTAATTATTGCATTTCAAAATTAATATTCAAGTTCGCTAGTTAGCCACATTTCTTATTTCCATACAGTAATATTGGCAAATTAATCAAAACAGGTAAATTTTTGACAGCTTTTTGCGACGTTGCCAACTTTTAAGATAAACGCTCTTAAAAAAATCTGGTGCGAAGCAGGGGTGGGTCGCTAGTTTAAAATATTACCGATATCCGGCCTATAACTAATGGAATTCCCGCCTAAAACGTCTGGGTCAAACAACAGAGTTTGTTTGTGCAAATGAGATCATAGTAGAAAATACTAGCGTGGGGCAAAGATAAAAATAAAACAGATAACAATGTTTTTTATAATTTTTATTATGGTAACAGATTGCTCATAATAATTATTTGATAACGCAGAGATAAAATACGGTACATTCAATGATAATACCGAGATACTGATTTTACCTATACCTCACTCACTTAACGCATAACGCAAGAACACTGAATTAGACCACAGTATAATAAAGTAACAGTATAATGTGTCGGCAGTGACCTTAAAATACGACCGCTCGCCATCTGCGTCCGTGCGTAACTGCCGCGTACTCGAGACTGTTGCGTACTGTACAACACTCAGATTTCGAAGCGAGTCGTTTCGGCCGTTTTCTATAAATAGATAATACTGTTACATATTTATACTATGACGAGACACAATCTAACGCATATGGCGCATAGTATCCCTCAAAGTATTTAATATAATAAGTTGCGTTTGTTTGTTGAGTATTAAAAAAATTGTAAATCAAACTTGAAAAATGGCGTCGTGTTTGTTTCTTCATTCGTATACCGAACCAACTAGGTACTGAAAGAAATATCTAGAAATAAATCAATCAATCTCCTTAGCCTTATCCCAACTATGTTGGGGTCGGCTTTCAGTCTAACCGGATGCGGCTGGATACGTGGTAGTTACTGGGTTGTGGTGGAGGTCAGATAGGCAGTCGCTCCATTTAAAATACTGGTATTCAGCTGCATCCTGTTAGATTGGAAGCCGACCCCAACATAGTTGGGAAAAGCCTAAGCAGATGATGTTAAGTAATCGAATATCACGATGTAAAATTCAGTTTTACAAGTTATCAAGACAATTTTTTGTAATTAAGAGAAAATCTTGCAAAGCTATAATTTTGGATAACTTCCTCCAGTGCCACAGTCGAATTTTTTATTGTGGTTCTCGCAAGAAAATCCGAGAAAAGGCCTTGTTTACATTGATATTTTTTTATCAATAACATGAGTAATGCAAGCAGATAGGTACCTACAGATAATTTGGCGAAATTAAAAACAGCTACACAGTCGGCGATAATCATTGCTCGCATACCTACGCAGTGTCAACTCGTTCACAATGGCAAAGAAACTCCATTATTTCAATTTGAACGCTCTTGGTGAGCCGATAAGATATATTCTTCATTACACTAAACAAGAATTTGAAGATATCAGACATGATCGTGAGAGCTGGCCTAAACCTCAAATTAAAGAGAGTAAGTTTTTTCAAATGATTTATAGAATAGTTTCGCTACTGACCACAGTCTGTTGTTTGTCTGTCGAGACAACAATATGGTGCACATTTTCCTAGAAGCATTTCGTTCATTACTTGAACATTCCTAGTGTATAAGTATTGGGAAATACTTAGACTCCAGCACCATCATTGCTTTCTTTATCATCTGGCTAGAACATAGCCATATATCGTAAGTTGTGAATTTGATTGAAATGTGTTTATTCAATGATATTGTAATTGCTGTTAATGTTTCTATCATTTATATCGCATTTGTATCTAATCCGCTCAAAAACAAGTAGCAAATTGCCGACTAAACCTAAAAATACATTTCTGTTTCGTTCAGTGCGCCGCTCTGCGTCATTAGAATGAGCTGTGTGAAACTTATCAAAATAAAAGCGCACAGAAATGTTTGAAACAACCCAAAACGTGCTCGTACTTCTAATGGTGCCAAATTTTACGAAAGTTCATTTCGTTTTTGTACGTTTTTGTTTCCGCTGCCGTGTATTTTTCTATGTTCCTGATTGTGTGTATTGTTCCTCGTGTTGTATAGAAATGAAAGCAATATATGCAAGAAAGAAACGAGTTTATTATTAGAATATAGATTTAAAAACTCCTAAATAGATTGACCAATATCGCCGGTGGGGTGATCGCGTACCAGAAGAGTTGGAAGGCCGGACAAGGTAGACCGATGACATTGTGGCCGTAGGAATCCGCTGGACCCGCTGCACGAAGCACAGAACCAGTCGAAGTAGCGGTGCTTTGGTCTATCGGTTGAAATGTTATTGAATGATGAATAAAACTATTTCTGTTGAAAAATTATCATGTCCATCATACGGTACATGGTTCTGTGAAGTAAACAGAAATACATGATAGCCAGAAAAACGTCTCCTTAAATACGCTTAATAAGCAAAGACGTTTTTAGTATCTTGATTCTCTTTTTCTTTAACAAACCATTTCTATTTATCTGCTGTGGGCCTTCAGTGGCCACACAATTCCAAAACTAACTATATCCTTTATGGCGTGTCCATTTCAAATTACAGAACTTCCATACGGCCAGCTTCCTCTTTACGAAGAAGGTGAACGTGTGCTACATCAATCTATAGCCATCGCTAAGTATGTGGCAAGGAACACAGACCTGATACCCCTGGATCCTTGGTGGCAAGCCGTTGTGGAAGGTGCCGTATACACCATCTACGATTTCTGGTCAAGTAAGTTATCTTTTCAGAACAAGATCTTTCTCTTAAGCTGCAGTTATTTAGAATAGCGGTGGCCGCCAGATAGGGTCCGCAATTGTCCAGCGAATGACGTCACTGAAAAGTTATTTATGACTGTAAGTTGGTGTGTTTTCCTAGAGAGCGTTTTTTGACACCGTAAAGTGAAACTCCGGTGCCATCATTTTCATGACGTTATGTGGCGGCTACCGCTCTTCTAGGAAGCCATAGCTTTAGTAAAACGATGGCAAATAAAGCGTGTTGGGTCATTCATTGGGTAGTGAAAAAATCCCTTAGATTATTAATTGCTTTGGGGTCATGAGTCCTAAGAAACTTGAATTTAAGTCCTCGTGAATGTAGAAAAAGGCGACTAATGGATTAGTCAGTAATCAATAATCTTCCTGTGAAAGAATAAGAATGTCAATACTATCTGTTTGTTGTTCAATGTGACCGGAGACAGATAATTCGACAAAACGTAACAGAGAATATGTCAAATTCTTATATTATATATCATATCTTTAATGTCCCACCAATTATCCTACCCTCTCTGCCCTAAAAAATACAGCCATGGTGACCTCTGCGCTGCCACCTGACCAAAATGTAATTCACTGTCGTAACATCGACATGACAAAGAAGAAGACTGCCCTATGGATTTGATATATAATAACGATCTAAAGAAGTAGGAGTTCACAACGAATGTGCTTTCTTTTTCAGAGGTTATGGCTTACAGGAAAGAAAAAGATCCTGAAAAGAAGAGAAAGTTGAAGGAAGAATTGCTTGAAGAAACCATTGACTTTTTCTTTTCAAGATTGGAAAAGCATTTGAATGAGAATGGTGGATATTTCAGTGGAAAGGTAACTATTTTATGATAATAATAATATGCAATGGAAGGCTTATAATTTAACAATGTGTTAGCATTAGGGGCAAAGAGTATGAAAGCCAATCTGTGACAAAACTAAACAAACCGTGATATATCCCTTTCATTGGCAAGCTTCAATCAAATCTCTTTTAATCTAATTATGTTATTAATTCCATTTCAAGGAAAAAGAAGAGTATTGAACTGATCAATCTTTGTTGGATTGATTAGCAAATTCAGTACATTTTATATTATTTATTTTTAGTCTATATTGTCCCACTGTAGGGCAAATGCCTCGCTTTCTCCTTTCCACTCCTCTCCGTTTTGTGCTAGTGTTCACCAAACCTGTCTGTACACTTCAAGCTCGTCCCGCCATCTTCTCCTGAGACTACCACAATGTTTCCGGACGTATTCTGGGACCCACGTTGTGGTAGACTTTGCCAATGACACAATTCAGTAGGTACTGTTTGTTGGAGACAATACAAGAAAATTATATCCTGGTTTCCGCATAATATTTTCTTTTACCATAAGTCAGTATCATAGTGTTAGTTTAGATTACAAGTTTGATGTGTTGGTATGTATATAACCGTCAGGCCTTCGCTACTTTTTACCTCCCA
Source organism: Agrochola circellaris (assembly GCA_914767755.1). Classification (NCBI taxonomy): domain Eukaryota; kingdom Metazoa; phylum Arthropoda; class Insecta; order Lepidoptera; family Noctuidae; genus Agrochola; species Agrochola circellaris. The sequence goes on from OU611859.1 coordinate 13,626,948, forward strand.
AAATTCTATAGTGAGAAAATTGGAAGTGACAGTTAATCAGGAGCTTAACGTCGAACAGTTTATTGTTTCGACAGCTCTGTAAACTGATAATTGTTTGAAGCTCCCAGATTAATTAGGCTAAGAAAGTACGCCGGATGCTCCAACACGTGTACCTAATTAACGGGATGTTTTATAATGAGAATCAATTTTGACATGTTTTTAGTAGCACGTTAAGATAAACAATCTGAAATTTAATTCGTTTGCATCCTCTTAAGGCGTAATTGTACTCATCATTATGAGTGTGTGTCTGGATTGAGGAGCCATGTCTCATATCGGAACGAGGTTACTACCAATATTTAGTAGTAAATTAGCCGATTTTGTAGGCCGGATCCTGGAATTTGTAGTAAAACCCTTAAAAAGTTAAGGTGGCTCCTCAATCCTGACGTCTGGATTGAGGAGCCACCTTAGAACCCGAAAACTAGCCAACGGATAATTTTGAAAATTTTGTAGGATTTAGTAGTAGGTACTTATGCGTAATCTCTACAAAAAAATGGGGTTTGTACGGTCGAATTTGAGATAGCTACAACGTTTTGATTTTTCATAAAAAACCATAAATTTCACCGCGCTGTATCTCGGAAAGTTATCAACCAATTACAACATATTTTTAGTATGATTTAGTAGTAAATGTGCTCGAATTTGTACAATAAAAATAAAACGGAAAAGCTATATAAATTCGGTCTATAGAAATGATATGTACGTAGCTACTAAAGTAGTTGATCAAATCGGATAACAATAACACCAATATTTAGTAGAAATTTCTACTAAATATTGGCATAATCCAACATCCTGCGCAATCAGTATTTCAAAAGATATTAATAAAATAAACATTCCTTAACAAATTAGTGATCATAAATAATTCAAACTATGATCATAAAGAGAGTTTTACTTACACATGAATAATTCTTCACCAATCAGTACTTAAATTATGAACACAATATTAACACCAATAATAAAAATAATAAAAAAAAAAAAAAGAGCAATATCCCATAGAATAAATAAACAAGCACCAAGCATAAAAAAAGAAATCACAAAGAATTTTCAGCATCAGCACTAACTCCGAGCGACGCTCTAAAGAGATTACAGCCCAAACTATAACATATCCACTGCCAACCGGCACTTTTTCCTCAAAACAAGCTGGAATAAAATCTACCCCTGGCCGTCTGTAGACTCTTCGCCGCCCGTCACTTGCACACAGCATAAATCTGGATTCGTCAGAAAACATTACTCTTGCCCATTCTTCGTCTCCCCATTGTGCGTGTTCGCGGGCGTAACGTAATCTTGCTACCCGATATTCCCTTAAAATTTTGGACCATTTGTGGGTCTATTAGCTTGAAGGAGTCACCGCCTTACAAATTTTTTTTACATTGACAAACATTCAGTGATACTCACGCAATAAAGAAAAATCTAACGACATAATCATTCATGTAAATCGGTTCAGCCGTTAAGTAGTTACGAGGGAACATAGGGACGGACATACATAGATAAACATTCAGGTCAAACACATAACACTCTTTTTTTGGCTTCGCCACAGTTTATACAGGTTATAAAAAAAATAAACTCATTACAATCATTCCTACGACTCAGTTTAAATTGTCCGAATACTTCAAAGAAATCATGCCATTTGAGGCCAATTCTAACTAAGTGAGTTGAATTGTTGACTCTGGTGATTATACTTCCTGTAAATACATTATTTGATAAGCCGTCAGTCTCTTTGGTACATTATCAGTCGACAGCGATGCGGAATTTTAAGACACTTTATTTTAGTTTGTTATAATTTTAGTTAGTTAAGGCCGGTCGGTGTTATAGGCGTCGGCGTTAGGCGTCGGCGTAAGGCGTCGGTGTTATAGGCGCCGGTGGTATAGGCGTCGGTGTTATAGGCGTCGGCGTTAGGCGTCGGCGTAAGGCGTCGGCGTAAGGCGTCGGCGTAAGGCGTCGGTGCTATAGGCGTCGGTGATATAGGCGTCGGCGTAAGGCGTCGGTGTTATAGGCGTCGGTGTTATAGGCGTCGGCATTTGGCGTCGGCGTAAGACGTCGGTGTTATAGGCGCCGGTGTTATAGGCGTCGGTGATATAGGCGTTGGTGTTATAGGCGTCGGTGTTAGGCGTCGGCGTAAGGCGTCGGTGTTATAGGCGTCGGTGTTATAGGCGTCGGCGTAAGGCGTCGGTGTTATAGGCACCGTTGTTATAGGCGTCGGTGTTATAGGCGTCGGTGTTATATGCGTCGGCGTAAGGCATCGGTGTTATAGGCGTCGGCGTAAGGCGTCGGTGTTATAGGCGTCGGCGTTAGGCGTCGGCGTAAGGCATCGGCGTTAAGCGTCGGCGTCAGGCGTCGGTGTTATAGGCGTCGGCGTAAGGCGTCGGTGTTATAGGCGTCGGCGTAAGGCGTCGGTGTTATAGGAACCGTTGTTATAGGCGTCGGTGTTATAGGCGTCGGTGTTATAGGCGTCGGCGTTAGGCGTCGGCGTAAGGCGTCGGTGTTATAGGCGTCGGCGTTAGGCATCGGCGTAAGGTGTCGGTGTTATAGGCGTCGGTGTTATAGGCGTCGGTGTTAAAGGCGTCGGTGTTATAGGCGTCGGCGTTAGGCGTCGGCGTAAGGCGTCGGCGTTAGGCGTCGGCGTCAGGCGTCGGTGTTATAGGCGTCGGCGTAAGGCGTCGCACGGTGGGGTATTAGACACAAAAAGCTGGCCAGATCATTTTTGTTCTTAAAATTACTGTGTAGTGGTCGTTTACATATTACATATATACATATACTCATTTCTGTCTCCCAGAAGGATAGGCACAGACTAAAGATTTCCATCTGCTACGATCCAGACATACCTTTTTCGCCTCTTTCACGTCCTTCAAGACAAAATTCTAGTGAATGTAGTGCAAAATGCGTCCCTTACGGAGTATGTGCCTTAAAATTGAATAATAGTGTAAAAAATATTGACATACGTGATCGTTGCGGCCCAAAAGCAGATGAAGTGTTAGAATAGAAAACGGAATACTATGGTGGTTTGGACATGTAGAGAGGATGATGATGGATTAAAGTAGAGTGACGAAAAAAATGTATGGTGATGCACAAGTGGAAGGTACAGCTCGATCAGGCCGACCTTATTTAGTATATAATTAGGATTTGATCTTTTATCAAGTCGATTGAAAAAATGAAATATAAAAAAAATAAAATTTATTAACAGTAATTATTCATGGTCTGTATGATCTTCGTCACTTTCGGTTTCTGCAGAGCTGTTAGGTTCTCCAGACAGTAATAAATCTAGTGTTTCCTTGGAAAATGACCTCTTATTCTTTTTTGGCGGCTTTCTCATACCCGTGAGAAGGGATCGAATGTCAGCAAAAGACGATTCAAGACATCTTCATTGCATTTTTGTCGCGAAAATTTCCGGGCAAAGTGTAGTCTATATTCTCTTATATATGCTTATTGCGCGACTCTGCGGCTTCCTCCGATAGCTGTCCTATTGGAAGCAATGCAGACGATATAACCTCAGGGCCATGGCCGAGCACTTTGTGCACTGTAGGTGTCATTGGATACCAATCGTATAACTGTACATATAGCTTCTCTGTCTCCCTAGCATATTTTGTAAATGCGTCAATGTTTATTCTTTGTCCGCTCGATATCGCTTCCAGGATAATTTTAAATCTATATATGAGGTCTGGATCAATTCCTGTTATTGATGCGGACAGCTCATGATTGTCAAAAAATCTTCGGCTTGTATTGCCGTCATTTGTGTTACCAAAATTAGCCCTAGGCACATCTACTAAAAGTCCCATCTCGGCTTTAAATCGATCCTGGATATTTTTTTTCGTTTGCTTTATTGTATTTTGTTCGGATGCTGTTTTTCTCCACTTTCTTATTGGGAGCTTGTACGCAACATGTAGAAGACTTTCAAAAAATCGAATTCGTGCGTGCCATATAGAAAGACCAAATTCTAATGAACCTTCTATAACATCCCTTTTCTTGGTTAAATCGTTGAATTCGCTGGATGTAGCACCACAAATAAAGCACCTCATAGTTGATGTAGTACAAGTAGCTGCATTACACACCTTACCATCCACCATGGTAAACAACAGCGTATGTTTGGTTTTTGTACCTTCAAATTCTGTAGGATTCAGAGAATTTATTTTAGATTTTATATAGCTAAGTTTCTTCGTTTGTGATAGCAGCAGTTTCATGTAAAAATCTGATTCTAATTGGTATACAATACCATGGTGATGAGGGGGTTGGATTTTGCCAAATTACTTTCTTTTCTTTGCCACAAAGTAGTTTTATTGGCACCATAGAGCTCTGGAAATTTTTTGCATCAGAGTCTGCTTCATTTTCAAATTTCATTTTGTACTGCATTTGAGTTGATCCATCACATCCCCATTTACAAATCAATTCAAGGGATTTTTTGTCTTTATTTTTCAGTGTGTCAATCACAACCTTCAAACTTAAAATTAATCTTGAGCTCGTATGATCCAGTAAAGCTTGTAAGTCTACCTCGGCTTTCGTAGCGTTTACATCATAGGATTCTTTCGAGGGATAGTAATCTTGTTTTGCTTTTTGAAGAATGCTGTAGCAAGGGTATATCTTTATACACCTCTGACACGCCCTCGGAATTCATGTCGTGATAATATGTTTTATATATTCAAAGCTGTGAATAAATACCTTTAGTTGGTAATGGTAAACTTGTCATGCCATTAAGCCAATCACTGTTGTTTATCGCAAATATGTGACTCTTCTTGTATGCGGCTAACCATTTGACCTTAAACTGATGTTTTAATATTGATTATTTATGCTTAATATCTTTTTGCGTGTTTTGGTCTTTATCATACATGTTAAGCACATTTTCTTCCATAAAGTCCAGTTTTTTGCCAAAACTAATCTCACTAGATCTTACTATTATGGCGTAAATGTCTTTTCGACTCATAAAAGTCACGCCAGAAAGCCCTGAAATAAAACAAATACATTTTACGGATATTTGTTATTTTTCAAATTTTACTTCACAATCAGGAGAAAATTCATTAAAATTCCATCCGCGGCATTCCACGGCTGATTTTTTAAAATTCGTATTCTAACATAAGTACTCGTTACCTTGAAGTACTATTGAATGCTTAGAAATGCTTAGAAATAAAGTAAAACACTAAATGTTTGTTTTAAATCGAGAAAAAGCCATTTATTTTTATCTAGTATTTTCTCGGCTCTGTTATTGACCAGAGTTCGTTATCAATTTGAATAAAAACGATGTTTTAAACAAATACATACCTGGTTCTTGAGAATCCATAACACAATTTCACAAACTTGTCTTACAAACAAAATTAATATGGTTTTTAATATGTTGTAACTTAAAGCGCATCGACAAATCACGCGTACACTGATAGCGAACGGTAACTTCCGACTGACGGGTAGGCGTGTGTCTAAGTTCAGGTAGAAAAAAATGGCCACCTTTCATTTCGTCCACTCATTAGCTATCCCTAAAACCGGTTTTTGTCCAGTAATGGAGCATTTTGTAATTACGACTTATGACCACCTTTTTGTGTCTAATACCCTACCGTGCGTCGGTGTTATAGGAACCGTTGTTATAGGCGTCGGTGTTATAGGCGTCGGTGTTATAGGCGTCGGCGTTAGGCGTCGGCGTTAGGCGTCAGCGTAAGGCGTCGGTGTTATAGGCGTCGGCGTTAGGCATCAGCGTAAGGCGTCGGTGTTATAGGCGTCGGTGTTATAGGCGTCGGTGTTATAGGCGTCGGTGTTATAGGCGTCGGTGTTATAGGCGTCGGCGTTAGGCGTCGGCGTTAGGCGTCGGCGTAAAGCGTCGGTGTTATAGCCACCGTTGTAATAGGCGTCGGTGTTATAGGCGTCGGTGTTATAGGCGTCGGTGTTATAGGCGTCGGTGTTAGGCGTCGGCATTAGGCGTCGGCGTTAGGCGTCGGCGTTAGGCGTCGGCGTAAGGCGTCGGTGTTATAGGCGTCGGCGTTAGGCGTCGGCGTCAGGCGTCGGTGTTATAGGCGTCAGCGTAAGGCGTCGGTGTTATAGGCGTCGGCGTGAGGCGTCGGTGTTATAGGCGTCGGTGTTATAGGCGTCGGCGTTAGGCGTCGGCGTCAGGCGTCGGTGTTATAGGCGTCGGCGTAAGGCGTCGGTGTTATAGGCGTCGGCGTGAGGCGTCGGCGTGAGGCGTCGGCGTGAGGCGTCGGTGTTATAGGCGTCGGTGTTATAGGCGTCGGCGTTAGGCGTCGGCGTTAGGCGTCGGCGTTAGGCGTCGGCGTTAGGCGTCGGCGTCAGGCGTCGGTGTTAGGCGTCGGCGTCAGGCGTCGGCGTCAGGCGTCGGTGTTATAGGCGTCGGTGTTATAGGCGTCGGTGTTATAGGCGTCGTTGTTTTAGGCGTCGGTGTTATAAGCGTCGGCGTTAGGCGTCGGCGTTTGGCGTCGGTGTTATAGGCGTCGGTGTTAGGCGTCGGCGTTAGGCGTCGGCGTTAGGCGTCGGCGTAAGGCGTCAGTGTTATAGGCGTCGGTGTTATAGGCGTCGGTGTTATAGGCGTCGGTGTTATAGGCGTCGGTGTTATAGGCGTCGGTGTTATAGGCGTCGGTGTTATAGGCGTCGGCGTTAGGCGTCGGTGTTATAGGCGTCGGTGTTATAGGCGTCGGTGTTATAGGCGTCGGTGTTATAGGCGTCGGCGTAAGGCGTCGGTGTTATAGGCGTCGGCGTTAGGCGTCGGCGTTAGGCGTCGGCGTCAGGCGTCGGTGTTATAGGCGTCGGCGTAAGGCGTCGGTGTTATAGGCGTCGGCGTGAGGCGTCGGCGTGAGGCGTCGGTGTTATAGGCGTCGGTGTTATAGGCGTCGGCGTTAGGCGTCGGCGTTAGGCGTCGGCGTTAGGCGTCGGCGTCAGGCGTCGGTGTTATAGGCGTTGCCGTGAGGCGTCGGTGTTATAGGCGTCGGCGTTAGGCGTCGGCGTCAGGCGTCGGCGTCAGGCGTCGGCGTCAGGCGTCGGTGTTATAGGCGTCGGTGTTATAGGCGTCGGTGTTATAGGCGTCGGTGTTATAAGCGTCGGCGTTAGGCGTCGGCGTTTGGCGTCGGTGTTATAGGCGTCGGTATTAGGCGTCGGTGTTATAAGCGTCGGCGTTAGGCGTCGGCGTAAGGCGTCAGTGTTATAGGCGTCGGTGTTATAGGCGTCGGTGTTATAGGCGTCGGCGTAAGGCGTCGGTGTTATAGGCGTCGGTGTTATAGGCGTCGGCGTTAGGCGTCGGCGTTAGGCGTCGGCGTAAGGCGTCAGTGTTATAGGCGTCGGTGTTATAGGCGTCGGAGTTATAGGCGTCGGTGTTATAGGCGTCGGCGTAAGGCGTCGGTGTTATAGGCGTCGGCGTTAGGCGTCGGTGTTATAGGCGTCGGTGTTATAGGCGTCGGTGTTATAGGCGTCGGTGTTATAGGCGTCGGCGTAAGGCGTCGGTGTTATAGGCGTCGGCGTTAGGCGTCGGCGTTTGGCGTCAGTGTTATAGGCGTCGGTGTTATAGGCGTCAGTGTTATAGGCGTCGGCGTTAGGCGTCGGCGTTAGGCGTCGGCGTAAGGCGTCGGTGTTATAGGCGTCGGTGTTATAGGCGTCGGTGTTATAGGCGTCGGTGTTATAGGCGTCGGCGTAAGGCGTCGGTGTTATAGGCGTCGGTGTTATAGGCGTCGGTGTTATAGGCATCGGCGTTATAGGCATCGGCGTAAGGCGTCGGTGTTATAGGCATCGGCGTTAGGCGTCGGTGTTATAGGCGTCGGTGTTATAGGCGTCAGTGTTATAGGCGTCGGTGTTATAGGCGTCGGCGTTATAGGCGTCGGCGTTAGGCGTCGGCGTAAGGCGTCAGTGTTATAGGCGTCGGTGTTATAGGCGTCGGCGTTATAGGCGTCGGCGTTAGGCGTCGGCGTAAGGCGTCAGTGTTATAGGCGTCGGTGTTATAGGCGTCGGCGTTATAGGCGTCGGCGTTAGGCGTCGGCGTAAGGCGTCGGTGTTATAGGCACCGTTGTTATAGGCATCGGTGTTATAGGCGTCGGTGTTATAGGCGTCAGTGTTATAGGCGTCGGCGTTAGGCGTCGGCGTTAGGCGTCGGCGTAAGGCGTCGGTGTTATAGGCGTCGGTGTTATAGGCGTCGGTGTTATAGGCGTCGATGTTATAGGCGTCGGCGTAAGGCGTCGGTGTTATAGGCGTCGGTGTTATAGGCGTCGGTGTTATAGGCATCGGCGTAAGGCGTCGGTGTTATAGGCATCGGCGTTAGGCGTCGGCGTTTGGCGTCGGTGTTATAGGCGTCGGTGTTATAGGCGTCAGTGTTATAGGCGTCGGTGTTATAGGCGTCGGCGTTATAGGCGTCGGCGTTAGGCGTCGGCGTAAGGCGTCGGTGTTATAGGCGTCGGCGTTAGGCGTCGGCGTAAGGCGTCGGTGTTATAGGCACCGTTGTTATAGGCGTCGGTGTTATAGGCGTCGGTGTTATAGGCGTCAGTGTTATAGGCGTCGGTGTTATAGGCGTCGGCGTTATAGGCGTCGGCGTTAGGCGTCGGCGTAAGGCGTCGGTGTTATAGGCGTCGGCGTTAGGCGTCGGCGTAAGGCGTCGGTGTTATAGGCACCGTTGTTATAGGCGTCGGTGTTATAGGCGTCGGTGTTATAGGCGTCGGTGTTATAGGCGTCAGTGTTATAGGCGTCGGTGTTATAGGCGTCGGCGTTATAGGCGTCGGTGTTAGGCGTCGGCGTAAGGCGTCGGTGTTATAGGCGTCGGCGTTAGGCGTCGGCGTAAGGCGTCGGTGTTATAGGCACCGTTGTTATAGGCGTCGGTGTTATAGGCGTCGGTGTTATAGGCGTCGGCGTTAGGCGTCGGCGTTAGGCGTCGGCGTTAGGCGTCGGCGTAAGGCGTCAGTGTTATAGGCGTCGGTGTTATAGGCGTCGGTGTTATAGGCGTCGGTGTTATAGGCGTCGGCGTAAGGCGTCGGTGTTATAGGCGTCGGTGTTATAGGCGTCGGTGTTATAGGCGTCGGCGTAAGGCGTCGGTGTTATAGGCGTTGGCGTTAGGCGTCGGCGTAAGGCGTCAGCGTAAGGCGTTGGCGTAAGGCGGGATATACTCGCATGTATTGTTATTTTATTTATTAATTAGGTATACAACCCGGTTGTAAAATACTCCACGTCGTTCCATGTAAAATACAGGTATTCAGCTGCATCCGGTTAGACTGGAAGCCAACCCCAACATAGTTGGGAAGAGGCTAGGCAGATTGATTGATTTTGTTTATAACCCGTTTGTATAGTAGGTACTAAAAAAGTTAGAGGCGCCTGTTATGGTTCCTACACACTATGCCGGCGGCATGGCCGCTGGATTTTGCCGCGCGACACGTACCCCCGGCTTTTATACCTTCATTTCCTTTGCGATCCTTTGTGCGGTTACAATGAATTGTAAATTTTCTATTAAAATACTACTAATAATACTATTTTAATGGAGTTTGTAGCATTTATGTCTAACCAATTTATTTTCTAATCTAATGCTTGTCTATTACTTTCTTTACGTTACTATAGCAATAATGTTGTGAAAAATAACAGCGAAACAATAATGAATTTAAAATCATAACGTATGAATAAAAACTTTGACGAAGACAATTTATTTTACTATACACGAAAAGGTCATGTTTCTGCGGAGATTCCTATCACCGCGATTCAGCGGAGAGTGCTAAATGCACAACGCCATCTATCGATACATCAGGAACTAAAATATTGTTTAAATAATCAAACTAAACATAAGTTTGTATAAAATAAGTATCATTAAATTCATCACCGGTTACTGAATTTCATTTCATTAGGTTCATTACATAAATATCCTAACTATATAATATTATAAATGCGAAAGTGGGCTTGTTTGTTTGTTACGCTATATCGGCCGAGCGGATTTGAATGAAATTTGGCACATGGGTAGAGCATAACCTGGGTAAGGACATAGAATACTTTTCATCCCGCTATTCCCACGGGATCGAGACTTATGAAGGTGGGTCCACGGGGCGCAGCTAGTATTTCAAATAATCTAAAACCACAATTACATAAGTTACACGTAGGTAATCGTTCTCGTAGAATGATTTATAAGCAAATAAAACTACTTATTTCAAAGAAAGGTCTTCTTTGAATTATTTATGGTCACCCTATTCACTAATTTGTTAAGGAATGTTTATTTTATTAATATCTTTTGAAATTCTGATTGCGCAGGATGTTGGATTATGCCAATATTTAGTAGAAATTTCTACTAAATATTGGTGTTATTGTTATCCGATTTGATCAACTACTTTAGTAGCTACGTACATATCATTTCTATAGACCGAAATATATAGCTTTTCCGTTTTAGTTTTATTGTACAAATTCGAGCACATTTACTACTAAATCATACTAAAAATATGTTGTAATTGGTTGATAACTTTCCGAGATACAGCGCGGTGAAATTTATGGTTTTTTATGAAAAATCAAAACGTTGTAGCTATTTCAAATTCGACCGTACAAACCCCATTTTTTTTGTAGAGATTACGCATAAGTACTACTAAATCCTACAAAATTTTCAAAATTATCCGTTGGTTAGTTTTCGGGTTCTAAGGTGGCTCCTCAATCCAGACGTCAGGATTGAGGAGCCACCTTTAACGTCGTATAACTTTTTAAGGGTTTTACTACAAATTCCAGAATCCGGCCTACAAAATCGGCAAATTTACTACTAAATATTGGTAGTAACCTCGTTCCGATATGAGACATGGCTCCTCAATCCAGACACACACTATTATGAACAACTTTTACTATGGGGCCAAACCTGAAATCGCGAAAAAAAAATGCAGGTGAAGACACTTAAAAAAAAACTGGTATTCATTAAACAAACATGAGTGTACATCTGTGTCCATAAAATCATATCGGGATATTGAAAAAAAATGAAAAAATAAAGATAGACCCCCCCCCCCCCCTTTTTAAGTTTATTTTCGATAATTTGTCATGAATATTCAGAAAAATACGGGCAGGCCCATGGGCGACATTGAAGAAGGAAGACAGAGACATTGTTACTATGAAGTGTTGAAGGCATTATTGATGGTCCTTTTCGTCCCGTGTAGTTCAATGATGGCTCATCGTTGTTCATGGCAGTTTACTTGGCATTGACGATATTCTATGATTTTCATTCCACTTAGCTATTCTATTCGTTTGTCATGCTTCTTGATTTTAGCAGTATGTTACCCCATGACCTTATAAAATAATTATATATTAAAAATGGAATGAGTATAAAGTTGAGCATGACAATACATATTTTATCTGCTGATCATGGTCCTCACTAAAAATAAAGTTATTTATGTTATTAAAATTGCAAGTCCAACGATATGAGCATATGAAAATTCGATGTCTCTTAATCTTAAGGTCACGAACTTGACCTGTTTCAGCAATTTATATCTTGTTATGAATGCTCTTCAAAATAATGACGAGTCAATGATGTTATTGTTGAAAATAATTTCGTGTCATTCAACTTTGCACTTTTATATCTGCATCCGTGTTATCGGTCACTATATGCAAACTCCAAAACAGATTAGTAAATTGGTGTGATGAAAATATTGAATTTAACTGTTCTAAGATAATATTTACAGAATTTAAAATAACAATAATAATTATGTACAAGTATATAAAAAGGACGGGAAATAATCTGAAAATTCGTCCCCATCGCTGTCTTAACTGTTGATTCTTCTTCTTTTCGGGTGGTTAGTGACTAACCTGTCGATCGATTCTGTAAAAATGTCAACGTGAAACTTGGGTGAAGCGAGCGTGAAGTGAGCTGTCACTGTCACAAATCGACCGGCAGGATGCTAGGGATTAGCACTATTCACAGCTCACTTCACCGAAGTTTCACGGTGATATTTGTACAGAATCGAGCGGCTGGTGTGAGAGTTTTAAAACCACCCATGGGCCTCTGAGTTGGCTTCACATGTCGTCGCGAAATATCTCTCAGGCATGCCGATTGTTCACGATGTTTTGCTTCACCGTTTTTGAAGCAAGTGATAATTATACAATACGCACATGAATCTGAAGAGTCAGAGGTGCGTGTCTTGGGCTCGAACTCAAGACCTAGGACTTGGCAGTCCGACGGACAGACCACTAGGCTATCACTGCTATACAATGTGAAATTTAAATCAGCAGTTCCATACATTTATGTTCGCATAGCTCGTTATAATGTAGGGAACAGCTGATTTTTTTTTCGCGATTTCGGGTTTGACCCATAGTGAAAGTTGTTCATAATGATGAGTACAATGACCCCTTAAGAGCATGCAAACGAGTAACAAGAGTGTGTACACATTCTTGCCTGTTATATTACTATTTATGTTAGAAGTTTCAAGTAATAGAGGACGAGCCTATTGCCTGGCAGAATTTCAGGCTCTGGGCCAAAACTGAGAATTTCCTAATGAAGAAACTATAAACCCGCTCGACCCGGGAATTCAATCTAAGAACCACACAGATTTAGTACTGACGCCTGCGACTACTGGATCAACAAACCATAATTATAAATAAGTAATCATCAACATCTGCTGGTGGTGGCGGGTGCTGTATTTATGCTGTCTTTTCCCAACTTAGGCGGTTGGTCTTGTCTTGCGCCTGTGTACAGCGGATAAAGCTATACTGGCTCTTTAGTCTACCCGAGGCTGTTGTGTGTTCATAGAGGGGATGACGGGAATAATTTTTGCTTATTTTTCTCAAGCGCGTATGTGACTTCCTTTCGTACGAAAGTTGAACCGATACCGGCCAATGGGTGGAGCTTGTTGAGCGGAGTAGGTTTTAGGCAACTCGATATAATTCGACACATCTCGTTCAGGGCGAAGTCAATTGGCTTTGCGTGAGCGGATCGGTGCTACACTGGGCACGCGAATTTGCCAGAGAAGAAGCATAAAGACATGGTAGTGGTGCGAAGAACATCTACGTAACACTTAAGTTTGATTATACTTATCTTTTTCAGCTATCCTGGGCAGAGTTCGTGCTATGCGGCATAGTCGAGGCTAGCAATCTCATTTTGGACACTGAATTGGAGAAAAAATACCCAGCAGTCGAAGCTGTTATGGAAAGGATCAGGAATTTGCCTGGTGTGAAAGAATACATCGCTACAAGAGAGCCTTATGTATTACCTAATATACATTGAAATTACTTTCTTCATTATTAAATGTATTTGGGGTTCCGAATTTGGATTTTATTGGAAGTTTTGTACCTAGTATCAATAAACCGGGAGATAATAAAAGGTAAATGTTGTAAAACATCTTGGAGTTGCAATCGCTGACCACAGGAATAGGTCCATGAGCGTAGTGATGGATTGGCTAAGATCAAGAATTATCATCTCAATAATCCGTGCCACTAGCATGTGCATTCGCGGTACTAGGCATAAATTCCAAATTCAAAATATTTTATGTCACATAAACCTGCATGGGCACTTATGAAACGTCAGAAGCTAGGTGCACGGTTCCAATTGGTCGTTTCCTATGGAGAAGAGCCGGCAAGAAACTCCACGGTTACTCTTTTAAAAATAATTGGCTTTTACAATATTTTAAAATAACAGTGTTAATAGAAATTGAAGAGCAGTGTAGGTGTTTCAATAAGTACTAGGTACTTAACAAAATAGAAGATGGTCAACAAATCTACAGTCGACTAAGCCTGCAGCGTTCTCAGATTAACAAAATGGAATAAAAAAGATAAGTAGATAAATGATTAAAAATAAAAACCAATTTTAAACGAAATTACATGATTGCTATTACAACTATAACAATCTGAATAATTATCATGTACACAAAACCCACTAGTAAAGAGTTGTAACAATTTATTTAATTTAAAAGAGTGTCCGTGTAGTTTCTTGCCCGTTCTTCTCCATAGGTACCTACTACGCTTTTGAATGGGCAACTAGCTTCATATTTTTGACTGACCGATTCCTTGACAATTCAAAAGTGTCTGTAATGGTTTAATTGAAATAAATGCTTTGAGTTTGAGTTGAAATTAAATTGTAGGTATATAATGTCAAATAATAGGATGATTATGTCACGGAAGAATGTAAAAAAAAACATGGTAAGTTGGAAGCAGTTAACAGACTCTTAAATAATTTGCCGTTAAGAGGCTTACAACAGCTAAACCGCGGTCACTGTCGGACTGCATAGAAATGAAAGAGAAGCGCGATGACACGACGCAGGTAATTTATTGCAAAATATGAAGCAGTTAGCGATTTACAGAAAATCTATTGATTGGACTGGAAAATTAAAACACTATTATGCTAATATGTAGCTTGTAGAATAATCTGACAAAAAATCAGAATAATTGCATGTAAATTAATATGATTTTTAATCGTTAAAAGAAATTTTTAGAGTTATCTTCATGATTTTGTTCTATCGTATCAAATTAGTTGTATTATGTTTTCAACACACTATCATACTAGCATATATCCTGAAGAATATCATATTTGTTTCTGATTTTGTTTACTGCAGTGGATCATATTCTTTTAGGCATTATAAAACTTGCGTTTAGGCACGTTTAGGTCCTGTGGTCCCCTTAAATAGTTACTAGGAAAGCCACATGTGCAGAAGGAATTATTGCCAAACTTCCTTATCTTCAACGTAGTCTTTAATTTTATACTACGTTTTCTTGATACGGACACGTTTGATGTGGGTTTTGAACTTCCCATCTCTAAGTTCTGTAACCGACTTTGGTAACTTCTTATAAAAGCGGATAGGTACTGTTTATAAGAACTGACTTGCTTGTTTTAGTTAATCAAAATTTCATTTCTACTACGTTATATTATGGAAGGCGCTTCTTGTTTTGAAAAGACCTAAGTTTTTGCGAACATACAAAATACTTTCTAAGTTATAAAGAGATGGCAGAGTCAGTATATCAATTTTTTTGAATTTGTTTCAAAGGGAGTCGCGAGCACCCATTTTAAGGATAGCGCGAATTGTCCTCTTTTGTAAAATTAAAATTGAATCTACGTCAGCTGCCGATCCCTACAGCAAAACGCCATAAGACATAATATTGTGTAAATAAGCAAAGTATACTAACCAAGCTGTGGCTATATCAGTCAACTGCCTTATTTTTCTTACTGCATATGCAGCTGAACTTAATCTACCTGAAAGAGTTCTAATGTGGGCGCCGTTGCAATTTTGAATCTAAAGTAATTCCTAAAAATATAGTTTCCGTTATTGCATCTAGTTTTTTGCCATCAAGTTTTAGATTTACACCCACTTGAAATACATTTGGTAATGAGAACCTAATAGATTTAGTTTTGTTCGCCTTAAGTAAAAGATTATTAGCTGCGAACCATTTCGAAAGAATTGCCAGACTATCGTTGACATGTAAACAAAACATCTGTATCTTTTCTATCTATTTTAAGATATAAGTGTCGTCAGCAAATATAATTATATCCGATAAGTTAGCCATCGTGTAAGGAAGGTCATTTATATAAACTAGAAATAAGAAAGGGCCGAGAGTTTAACCTTGAGGCACACCCATTTAAACTACTACAACTAACATTTAAACCAATAGCCAAGCTATTCCGCTTCGACGATGGAGCAGCCCTATGTAGACAAGACTGATGTAAGTACATGTAGCCGATGAACAGAGAAGACGTCGATTGCAATAAATCGCCATAGATAAATGAGCTTGTGTTATATTACCGTTCTGATGCTGTAAATAAATTTGGATTAATTCCATTAAAAGTTGTAAGACTAAATAATAATATTATATTCAGTCGTACTTAAAATACAGGTAAGTACTGTTATTAAAAAAAAAAAAAACATTTTATTCAAAGGAATTTGGTTACTGATCCGGTACCGGTGACAAGTAATAAAAACACAACGGCAGGTTTCAATAATTAGTTTATTGTTGTGGTTGTTGTTGTTTGTTGTTGAGATTTCTCTTCCATCATCATCATCTGTCTAGCCATTTTCAATTATTTTGCTGTCGGCTTCCAGTCTACCGGGATGCAGTGGAATACCAGTATTTTTCATGAAGTGCAAGGCACGCACCTCTGTCTTTTCGTATTCATGTACGTATTGTTTAATAATTATCACTTGCTTCAAAAACGGGGAAGGAAAACATCGTGAGGATATACGCCTGAGAGATATTTCTCGGCGGCATGTGAAGCCAAGTTAGAGGCCCATGGGCGGCTAAACTCTGACACCAGGTTAATCACTAACCACATGAAAAGAAGAAGACATGAAATGACTGCCAATTAATACTCTTAATACCTATAGCCTTCCTCAGGAATTGGGCTATCAAGTATAAAAAGATTTTTTCAAATCCAACTGGTATTTCTAGAGATTTGAGCGTTCAAACAAACAAACAAAAAATCAGGCTCTTTAGCTTTTCTTTTTATTTTAGTAATATAGATAAAGCAGTGACCAAAATAATATCAAAAGTAATAAAGAGGCAAGTATCAGACAGAGAGCGTTCTCAATTATTTTGAGATAAAGTTTACCCAACAAACATTACAACTCTTTGTCAGCGACAACCGTTCAAGACTCCAAAATTAGTTTTGTTCTAATTACTTCTGGAAAGTTCCATTCCTTTGCTTTTCGATTCCTAAAGGTTTTACCAGAAATGGGTGAAAACACAATGATGAAATGAATACTGCGTTGTTTGACGAAGTATACAAGCGCATCTTATTTTGAATATACAATGTTATTGATAAAACACTAACAACTTCTTAAGGGGTAATTGTACTCATCATTATGAACACCTTTTATTATGAGACCAAACCAGAAATCGGAAAAAAAAATCTGGTGTTTCCTACATTTTATCTATACCGCATGACATTTTTTAGCGTCTTAAAAAAAAATGGGTATAATACGGTGAACGGAGTAGAAGCCTATGGCTCAGAATTTTTTTTCCCTTATTTTGACTATACAAGGTTATTGATAAAACACAAACAACCCCTAAAGGGGTAATTATACTTAGATCTACAACGGTAAATGTTATAAAAATAGTACTTAGAGGCCAGGAATATTATCAAAGTAACCAAGCTTTGTAAACAAAATCTAATTGATCTTTATATGGTCCTGATTGCGATTGCTAAGTGTGGGGTCGTTTTTTTTTTTTTTTTTTGAGTGTGGGAATTTATCAAATAACTTCTCCCGCTCTGGGCGGAGCGGGAGGGCGTGTCAGACTTTTACTGACTAAAACCCACCCGTGTTCCTTCCGTTGCCTGTGTGCTGGGGTCGCGATATCCCTTTCGGACAAACCCGCAACCCCGGCAGGCATTGGCCCTTCCGGACCCCGTCAGTTGGTGCTGACATCTTTTTGAGGCGCGCGTGGAACACAACGCGCCGTCGACCCGGGCCTGGTCCCTGTCGGACGGCGAGCTACCCATTGCTCACCGTCCGCAAGCCCGCGCCTACGGTGGCCGGAAGTCGGCTCGCGACTCCCGACGCCCCGGGCGTCTCCTGCGGCGACTAGGGGCGCGAGGGCACGAATCTTGCCTCTCCCTCGCGCGCTCCGCCTCCTCCTTCGCGAGCATTACTGGTTCGCAGAAGGAGGTGACGGCCTCCCATGCACTCTCTTATCACTCTCATGCACTGACTTATCGCCACAATTGTGGCATGCCCAAAGTGTGGGGTCCTGGACTCGTCCTATCTCACTTGTAAGTTAAAGCCAATCGTCTACTTACCTCGTTGGTTTAGTGATCGCAAGCGCTACGAGATATTATAAATGCGAAAGTGAGTTTGTTTGTTTGTTAAGCTTTCCCGTTGAAATAGCTGAACGGATTTTGATGGCACACGGATAAACCATGCCCTGGGTAAAGACCACTACAAAAAAAAGGTGATGCAGAAAGGAAAAAGCCCTTTACTTTACTACTACTTACTTTACTTTCATTCATGAACGCTTCTGAAATTAAGAGACTGCCAATCTTTGCCACATGGGTAGACCATGACCTGGTTTAGGGCATAGGATACTTTTTATCTCGCTAACATGTTCCTGTGGGATAATTTCCCACCTCCACGCGGGCGAAGGTTCGGGCAAAAGCTAGTGTTAAGCGTGGTGCAATGTTATCGAAATATTTTATCAATTATGTTTCCCAGCTATCATGGGGAGAATTCGTGCTGACCGAAGCTGTTCAACAACACGCAATTTAGTCCTGAAAATTGAACTAGAGAAAAAATATCCTGCAGTAGGAGTCACAGTCGAAAAAATCAGGAACCTACCAAGAGTCAAAGAATAGATTCTCAGTGCTCTTATTTTAACCATTGCTAATAAGTTCAGTAGCACGGAGTCTAAAATTCTTCTTTTTTTTTGTCATTCATGTTTTTATGTCCTCTAATGGGTGCCATATTCATGTGACGTCATATTACTTGTAACAAGCGGACGATCAAGACGTTTCCAACAATACCTCACTTTTCAAATTATTATGAGCAGTTTATAAGTTATGAGGGAACAAATGATCATACATTTAAACATATACATACCGGTCAAAATCATAAATCTCCTTTTTGCTTCGCCATAGTTGGGTAAAAACTATGTAATATGCTGTGACAAGCCACAATATAAATTTTATTGAATGAGACACAATAGAAGTATTATCGTTATAATAACAACGAATATGGGCGCATAGTATCCCTCAAAGTGTAAAATATAATAAGTTCCGTTTGTTTGTAGAGTATTAAAAAAAATTGTAGCCAAACTGGAAAAATGGCGTCATTCGTATAGCAAACCAAAAACGTGCAACATAATATTTTCTTTTACCATACATAACTCAGCGTCACAGTATTAATTGTACAGTAGAAACTATGATGTGTTGGTAGAATAGAATATATTACTCATTATTATGTATGCAATATTGTTTGAATCCACTGAACCTTAGGGCCTTCGCTACTTTTTATCTCCCAAAATTCTAGAGTTAGAAAATTAGAACTGACAGGTAATCAGGAACTTAACGTCGAACAGTTTATTGTTTCGACAGCTCTGTAAACTGATAATTGTTTGAAGCTCCCAGTTTAATTAGATTAAGAAAATACGTCGGATGCTCCAACACGTGTACCTAATTAACGGGATGTTTTGTAATGAGAATAAATGTTGACATGTTCTTAGTAAGATGTTAAGATTTGTTGTTCTCTAGCAAAGGATAATACCATGTGAGTGCATAGGATGAAAGGCACGTTAAGATATACAATCTGAAATTTAATTATATTATAAATAAATTATTATTATTAAAATGATTATATAATTTTTTTTTTTTTTTGTCATAGACATTTCTCGGGACCCTGGGGTCCCGGACCTTTGGAAGGCGTACGAGGGGCCGAAGCCAACTCGCAGAGGCCCGTTAGGCGTTTTAATGAAATGAAGCACCAACCGACGATTACGATTATTCCTGTATGCACTATGCAAGTGCACCCAAGGACAACCCCCGGTCGGTGTAGGAATATTATTATTATTATTACTATGGGGCCAACCCTGAAATCGCGTAATGAAAAATCCGCCGTTCCCTACATTATAACGAGCTATGCGAACATAAATGTACAACAGCGGTTTTTTTTGCAAACGAATTATGATTTCACATTGTATAGATACATAAGAGGGAGTCTGTAAGTGGCTCCGGTGACTGAAACGTTGTGTGGAAATCGGTTGACATGGTATGGGCATGTGATGCGGAGGAATGAGGAAAATTTCGTGAGGAAAGTTTTGAGTATGAATGTGGCTATAAGAGTAGGGGTACCGAGATGACGACTACTAGAGTAGTATGAAGGAAAAAGACCTTGCACCAACCCCAAATAAATAGGACTGTGCAGTGTGTAGCCTATAGGGAAGTTGTGCACGTTTGCACCAAATGATTGTTCATGCAGGCTTGTTATGCTTGCAGTTATAGTGTAGCCAGCTTAAAGCTAGAATCAAAATTTTATCAATCTTCATGCCGCTTGCACAAGCAAGATGCTAGCACATTTTAAGGGGCATGAGGAATAGGGTGTGAAGTTCACTCATCCACTATAGAAAAGGGAGGATCCTCCGACCAGACGGGTGTCGTGTCTGGTGGGCAAATGCCCAAAGGTTGAAGTCGGGAGCTTGTATATATGTCCATCGTGCGGTAAACTCTAATTGCGCGATGCAGGATTTGTGTGACGTCAGGATGTTGTGTGACGTCAGGTCTTTGATGCGTAGTTCGCATGTGGCGATGTAGATGTCGCCACAAATGAATGTAAATTTTCAAATTTAAGCTACATCTAATTTGTGTCGTACTGTACCTACCTTGACAGAAGCGACGGTCTACGAAGTCAAACATTTTCTAAATCCTGATGTACAATGTTTACATCATATTCTCATTCTTATCCCCAGCCAGCATAAAATCTCCAAGCCATTACTTAACAACAAAGTCAAAGTCAAATCATTAATTTCAAATAGGCACTTTTGAACGTCAAAATTGACTGTAGAATTAATTCTAGTTGCCCCTTCCAAAAGGTGGTTTCGTAGGGAAAAAAATGGGCAAGAAACTCCACCGTTCCTCTTTTAAAATGTTTTACAGTATTTTGTATACATCAAATATTTTGAAGACGATGCACCTAGAATAAAATGACTAACCACAACTATAGAGGAAAAACATACAACAATATAAGAACAAAATACGTGCATAGTAACAGCAACTATGTGGCTTACAATCCATATATTTTACTTTTAACGCAGCCCGAACTCAATTTAGTACCTCCCTCGAGCTTAAAAAAGCTTTCCACAGGTTTATGGAAACAATTTCTTGGTGAGATGACTGTTTTAATAAGCTCCTTTGTTAAGGTATAGCGATACGGGAGGAGAGTTTTTGTGGTCAAGTTTGTTGTATCTTTTTCGAGTCTGTTGATAAAAGTTGAGTCTTTTAAAATAAATGGAAAAAAGTGGATGATTTAAGAATTGTTTTTTACAATTCGTAGTCAACTCAACTTTAACTCTCTGTCACTGTCAACTCAACGTCAACTTTAGACTTCATAGGTATAGCTTGTCCACTCTGAAATGACGCGCCCCACTATCGTGTGCTTAAATGCAGTAGACGGGTGCGTCATTGCAGAGTGGACAATCTTTACCTACCTCACAAAACAGTTAAAATGTCAAGAACAGAACATAAAAACTTGGCATTGACAAGTTCGACATGGCTTGGACACATTAATATGAAGATCTACAGTATTTCGTCTGAACCAGAAATTAAAACGGGCAAAACTCATCTTAACTATATAACCTTCTTATATTATAAATGTGAATGTGTGTATGTTTTTGGATTTTTGTTAGTCAATCACGCAAAAACGGCTGAACTGATTGGAATGAAATTTGGCACACAGTTTACAACCTAGATTAACACATAGAATACTTTATATCCCGGTATTACGTTCCCGTGGAATAATTTCCGACATACACGCGGGCTTAGCCGCGGGCAAAATCTAGTAATATTATAAATTCGAAAGTGAGTTTGTTTGTTACGCTTTCACGCTTAAACGGCTGAACAGATTTGGATGAAATTTGGCACATGAGTAGACCATGAGTAGGATATAGGATATTTTTTATCCCGATGAGTATATCGGTATAAAAAAATATCCGGGATCAAGACTTACGTGGGTGAAACCGCGGGCACAAGCTAGTATTAGCCCCAGCATTGTACATCACGTAATTTGTTCCCCACCAAACAACAAGTCTCCCAAACTTCTCCTTAAGTAAGTCCCTTATTAAAATAACAGCATTCTACATAAGGGATGTAATATTTCACCCCCCCGTTGAGATTATCAACAGGTGTGTTAACCTCGTGGGGTCGGCTGGTCATCAAGTTGGTAGTTATTTAGAAGAAAAATGAATTTGGTTTATTGACTATCATGCTCGTTTTGGCAAAGCTGGTAATGGATGGATGAGATTGGTCGAAGATGGCGTGCAATGGCAGAGTAATGCACGTGCATGCAACTGACTGCTGTAAGCTGGAGATGAGGGGCTTAGTTAGAGAATGAACATACCTATAATCCTATAAGTACTATTAAACGAGCAATATTTGTAATCACAGGGGTTTCTGGGGGCGAAAACTCGATCTAGCTAGGTCTCATATCTCGGAAAATTCGTTTTCGCCGTATTTTCACCCGAGTAGAGCTCGATCGCCCAAAGTTTAGAATAAGATGGCTACCTTAGAATAATGACATGGCAGCATGGAATTAGTAACTACCTACTATCATGGCTGCATGGAATTAGTAACTACCTACTATCATGGCTGCATGGAATTAGTAAGTACCAACTATCATGGCAGCATGGAATAGGAATAGTATGTACTATCATGGAATTAGTGTGAACTATCCTGTACTATTAAATGAGCGTTCTTTATTTTCACCCGAGCAGAGCTCGGTCGCCCAGGTACTAGACATTAGAACACATAAGTGAGCGCAAGATAGTGATCTCTGTCATTATTTTAGTAGAGGATTTATAAGACGAGATTAAAGCATCTTTTGAAAACCCTGGAGTTCCCAGGTAAACACATATAACGTCGTGGGTGACGACAGATTTTTTTTTTAATTACTAGGATTCCTTGCTATGTGGGCGGCATATTACTTTAGTAACATTTATTATTTGTTATGCTCTCAGAAAATAAGTATGTGGAATATACATCGCTACTTGCGAACTACGCATCACACTGACGTCACGCATAATCCTGCATCGCGCAGGCAGAGTTTTATCGCGCTACTTGCAAATATAGGTACAACGTCACGACATCAATCGTCGGAATCGTCGGTTTGAGGAGCTCGTGGCTAAGTAATAACAGCCGAACGGGTCGATTCCTTAGGTTAAGCAACGCTTGCCGGGGTTGGCCTGTGGATGGGTGACCATCTTTGCATACCGAGACTCCTCCGCGCCTCAGAAAGAACGTTAAGCCGTCGGTCCCGGTTGTCATTCGTAGATCTTTGACAGTCGTTACGGGTCGTCAGAAGCCCGAAAGTCTGACAACAAGGGGTATCGTATTACCCAGTTACTAGGTTGTGGAGGTCAGTTAGGCAGTCACTTCATGTAAAATACTGGTATTCAGCTGCATCCGGTTAGACTGGAAGCCGACCCCAATATAGTTGGGAAAAGGCTAGGCAGATTGATCGACGACATCAATCGTCGGGCAGTAACCCACTAGGCACAACACCCATCTGGTCGGAGGATCGTCCCTTTTTTATAAAGGATGAGTGAACTTTACGTCTTGTTCCTCAAATCTATATACTGGTACAAAAATGCATGTAGAAGTGGATGTCCACAATACGAGCAACGGGTTCTAATTAGTGGTGGGTCGTTGTCGAATTTTTGACGGATGATTGCGTTTCGTCCATTTTACTGACGACGAAAACGGTTGCAGAAAACGGTCGTCGTTGCAATTGGTTTGAAACGGCTTATAGGACGAAACTTATCGTCGAGTGAAATAGTTCCAGTTTCTTACAAATATCAACGATTTGAAATTTAGGAAATGGTTTCGTCGCATCACGAACGACAGCATTGACAACTGGTAATACATTATCAACTCTATTTCATTGACAAAAAGTCCACTTTTTATTGTACGGACTGTTTTGTAAATGACCGCGGAACGTTGGACGACGACGCGCCGAGTGTGATAGATAAATGAATCATTGCGTTCTTGAGTGTAGTCGTAGTAATTCGAAGACTGGTTTGTGCAACGAAGACTGTTTGAGCCTAGGACGTAAAACTGTTTCATCGTCGCAGAAAACAAAATAGTCTTTGTAAACGGTTCGTCTTCGTAACGCCCACCTCTAGTTCTAATTAAGGACTTCGTACTCGCTCGTCTGACGCCCCAGTCTGTGGGCTACTGATGTTTATGGTTAAAGCATTATTTTTAGAAAAGCCAGTTAGTGCACCTACACCTACATACGAATACTCATTATTCGTATGTGCTCCAGTGATCTATGGTTGGTATGGTTGAGTTACGAAAACCTTCATCATACTTAGAACGTTGTTTTATTGTATTGTGGTGTATATCGAAATCAATCTGCCTGGCCTTTTCCCAACTATATTGAGGTCGGCTTCCAGTTTAACCGGATGCAGCTGAATACCAGTATCTTACATGGGGCGACTGCCTATCGCCTCCACAACCCAGTTATTGAGTAATACGATATCCCTTGGTAAGACTGGTTGTCAGACTTTCGAGCTTCTGACAAGCCTGTAACGACTGTCAAAGATCTACGAATGACAGCCGGGTCGGGATCCGGGATCTTGGTATGTAAAGGATGTTCACCTATCCGCAGACCAACCACGGCAAGCGTAGCTTAACCTGAACGATCGACTCGTGCGGCTGTTATTACTTAGCCACAAACTCTTCTGTGGTGTATTATCGAAATGATATCCGCAATTTCACGTCCAAGCGTCCGGACGCGATATTACGTCCAGACCTTGTCAAATTATGAAAAAAATCGGTTCGCCTCGTTGGTGTAGTGGTTACAAGCACTACTGCTGAACGAGGTGAGGTCCTGGGTTCGGCCAAAGTGTTATTGGGCTTTTCCATCAGGAATTTCTAATCAGCATCTGGAGTCTAGATTCGTGCCCGGTTGATGGCGATAGGCTCGCCCCCTATTACATGGGACTTAAACATAACTGGCGAAATCTGAGTGTACTATAGGTACACCTCTGCTTAACACATAGTCGAATACAGGCGTGATGATAAGTTATGTGACAAAACTCAAAAGTAATCAACGTTTTCGTAATGCAATCACACGTTCTTACCTACACTAGATTACTGAAACACACTGAAAAACTCAAAACCAAATACAAAGTGCAGTTGATCCATACCTCATCACTTAATCATTATAAAAATGTTGGAGGAATGTTAGCGCTTGCCTCCAGTGGACTAGTTCAGAACTTCTGGAACAGTTTACAGGGAGAGTTCATTAAGAACGTCGCCACGTTGTTGAGTGGCGCGATTTGCGTGTAGAAGCGGGACGGACTAATTAGACGGATTCAAAGGAATAAATTCTGAGTTGAGCTGCACGGTCACTGACAAATGCGTGCACTGACTGGACAGGTCCACTCAATCTGTGTGGTTCTTTCCTCAAAATACCATTTTTAGACACCAATCTACATGATCTTCACATGATCTGACCAAGATTATGTCTGGACTTTAAAAGAGACTGTGACCTCTGAGTTTGTTTCGGCCTTTCTTCTCGGAGTAGTCAGATAGGAAACGCCGACCTCATCTAGTTTAAAAATAATATGATTGACGTGTAAAAGTGTTTTGTACAATCTACTTACAGAAATAAAAATCATTTATCATCAATATAAGTTTTGATCGACACTGACGAGCAATATAAGAAAGCCACTAACTTATCATGATATATTCCCAAAACTACGCAAAATAGCTTCTTGACGTAAAAAGCAACATTCAAGTCTTTATCTTTTTTTTAAATGGTTGTTCTGATAAGACTTGTGTTACTTATATGTATACTTGCTTTTGCCACCGGCTTCGCCCGCATTTAGGTCAGAGATTATCCCACATGAACATACTTCCGGGATAAAAAGTATCCCATGTCCTAACCCAGGTCATAGTCTACCCATGTGCGAAATTTCATTAAAATTCGTTCAGCCGTTTTAGCATGAAAGCGTAACAAACTCATAG
Organism: Agrochola circellaris; assembly: GCA_914767755.1. Classification (NCBI taxonomy): domain Eukaryota; kingdom Metazoa; phylum Arthropoda; class Insecta; order Lepidoptera; family Noctuidae; genus Agrochola; species Agrochola circellaris. Next base: position 13,652,539 of record OU611859.1, read on the forward strand.
GTAAATAAGTTTTAAAGTTATAAGCAAATGAAATAAGTTCTGGACGGCACAGGCGAACAAAATAAATAAATCGTTATGCAAGGTGGAACACCACATTATCGTCAAGATATGCATAATAAGGCTAAGCGTATGCTGAGACGCAGGTGACGGAGCAACTCAGTACAGATTACAGCGAGAGAACAGCACCGTACAGATTTTGCAAGGTAGGGCAGGCGAGGCAGACATAGGCCGCGAGCGTATGCTGCGACGCAGCTACGCAGACATATTCGCGTCCTAGCTAGTACAAACAATAGCGGCCGTGCTGCGTTACCTGCGTCTCAGCAAAAAAACAAGTGAAGACCTGCACGTCGCGCAGAAATTTGTGCAGGCTCCACGAGACGCAGAGCAGAACACACACATGTCTGCGTCGCACGTGCCTAAGAACTGCTCTGCCGTGCGCTGCGTGGAATACGCTTAGCCTACAGGTTTCTGTCGTGACTTGCCAGCCTGTCATTACCGCTCATCTCCTCTATTAGTACCACCGATAACACAGAAGAAATACTTCACTTTCTATAAGTAAGGAAATGAAGTTTCACCCACTCGGGACTCGTTTAGAGTTCACTGTAATTGGACTTAACTTGGCATTGTTTGATGCCAGTTTTGAAGCACTCCTGTTTAGACTGGGACAGTTTGTCGCTGATTTATACGACTTTCTAATTGGTTTCGACCGCGATCGATTCTGTGAAGGATGTAATGGAATTTCTTTAAAGTTTTAGACAGGGTTTCGTAATTCCTCGAAGTTTCTTCATTCATGAGTCGGGATGCGAAAAAAGTATGTAAAACAAAACAATAGAAATGGCGATGGACAAATTCTAAGAGATAAAAAAGAGAAAGGAAACAAATAAATAACAGAGTGGTACCCAAGGGATGAAAAAAGGAGCAAAGGACGACAAGCGAAACGTTGGCAAGACGAGCTAAAAGAGTAGCTGGTCCAGAGTGGATTCAGAAAGCGAGAGACACAGGGAGAGACAGTTATAATGTTTAAGTCCTATGTAATAAGGTGCGAGCCTATTGCCATCAACCGGGCACAAATCCAGGACTCCGGGCTGCTACTGAGAAATTTCAGATAGAAAAACCCAATGACACTTTGCCCGACCTGAGAATCGAACCCAGGACCTCACGCTCAGCAGTAGCGCTTGTGACTACTAGACCAATGAGGCAGTATATTGCTCAGATCGTAGCTCAGTGCTGCATACGGCATTGGTCCCCTATTTTAAGACTACGACTGAACGCAACGCACAGCGTTGGCGGTCAATACGTCCGCAGCGGACGACGACGCTTCAGTTGTGATGGTCCCGAGTGGTCGTATGGCACTTGACACGACCTGTCGCTGCAATGGTTCGAAATAAATAGAGATGCGACGCAAAGCATCAAGACGTTGGCGTCGATGTGTGGAAGAGACCACAACAGTAAATTTCTATCGTAAGTATCGTAACGCGGCGTAAGTCAAAGTCATATAATTAATCTCGTAAAGGCAATTTGAACGTCAATTTTACAAAAAATAGAATTGATTCTAGTCGCCCCTTCCAAAAGATAGTTTTCGTATGGAGAAGAATGGCCAAGAAACTCCACCTTTACTCTTTTAAAATGTTTTTACAATATTTTGTATACATTAATTATATAATTATATGTGAAGACGATGCATTTAGAATAAGATTACTGTACCACGATAGGTAAAATGAATGAAAAATGAAGCAATGACAGATAAATTAATTATGTGAAGATACATGGTGCTCACATATTTACAAAGATTGTAAAATTATACGATATTCCTAACATTTTAACAAGTAATACTAATAAGTCAGTTTGTGAGTTCAAGTAATCACAGAATGTAAAATCAGTGATTGAAAAAAATAACAAATTATATAATTAAATTAGCAACCACTTTGATTTTGTCTAGGCTGTCGCGCTGTAAGCGGCTGACGGCGTTTATATGAGACCGTTACTTACAAAAGTGCTGTCTGTTGTTGCTAATTTGGGTTATAATATAAAGTTTCTCGTCATCATCATCCAAAACCCGTCTTCACCGACTGCTGGGCCAAAGCCTCTTTTTGCTGGTACCAATCTTACGCTTCTCCAGCTTCACTCGACTTCTAACCACGATGACAAAAATATTGCTCATATAACCAATCAAAATATCGAACGATACTTTTAGGATGATCCCAATATTCTCTCAAATAAGTTCTAAGGGTCGTCTTTTGTTTTGATCTTGTCACGCACAGTTTTAACCTTCGAGCTATCTTATGTTAGAGATGGTTTGACCTCGACCGGTATTGGTTCCGTTACGTGACCCGCAGCTCCTGAATATTATCAGAGATAGTTTGACCAGTTGATAAAGTTATTTGTCAGTCTATTAGAGTCTATTGCTGATTATTTGTAGCTCTATTTGTATATCATACCTTTGGTTATAATATCGTCGTTACCTATGTGATTGACGATTAAAGTGGCCTTCTTATACGAAGACACACCATAAAGCAACGAGCTTCTTTGCTGGGTGTTGGCGATTACAGTATTTCTTAAGTTCTTTGTAACCTAGTTACTGACATCCAAGATGAACTTAGAAAATACTCCTTTCATTCAATTGGAAGATACGTCAGTAGAGATTTGAAGAACATTCTCGTGTTTTTTCAAAGGACCAATATTTTATTGATTTTTTTATCCACAACTGGAAAGCTCTTAACCTACGTCTCACCTGATGGTAAGTGATGATCAGGTCGAAGGTAGAAGTGAGCTTCACCCGGAATCCTCAACCACAGAGGAACTGGCTATCTTACCTCTAACTGCCGAAACACAACAATGTTGTTAACATTTTTGTTATGGCGACTGACGTAGATAAGATGGTGGTAGCGGAGGCGGACTTAGAACAAGCCCTACCACCAAACTTGCCCCCACTGGATCGAGCCTGGGACCTCTGGTCCTGAGACAGGTGGTCTAATCACTACACCTCAGAGGCAGCTCTTACCTATAATCAGTTAAACCTACTAAAACCCTCCCAGCTGTTATTATTTGGTTTAGTTGTCTCCAGTAGTACCTATTTCTAAAGCGTCAAATGTCATACTACTTTGTACCTACATATTCACAATTACACTGGAACTATAATCTAGTTAAGATAAGAAGAATTGCATAACTAATTCTTTTGTATGTCTCCAATAGGTGTGAAATCAATTACTGATCTTATTTCACGCAAACCATCTTACCATTACAATGTTATTCTGTCTGTCATCTCAATGATGTCTCTTAGCTATGTAAAAAAGTACTTGGTTGTGTGCTATTTAGTTTTATTTCTCGTAATTAATGCAGGCAAGTGGTTTATTTATTTATTAGCGGTTTCCCCGCGTGATAATTTTATCCTTTACTATTAAATTAGCAATATTTTTAAATATATACAGGGTTTTTTTTTTTTTGGGTGGGATATTATCAAATAACTTCTCCCGCTCTGGGCGGAGCGGGAGGGCGTGTCAGACTTTTACTGACTAAAACCCACCCGTGTTCCTTCCGTTGCCTGTGTGCCGGGGTTGCGATATCCCTTTCAGACAAACCCGCGACCCCGGCAGGCATTGGCCCTTCCGGACCCCGTCAGTTGGTGCTGACATCTCTTTGAGGCGCGCGTGGAACACAACGCGCCGTCGACCCGGGCCTGGTCCCTATCGGACGGCGAGCTACCCATTGCTCACCGTCCGCAATCCCACGCCTACGGTGGCCGGAAGTCGGCTCGCGACTCCCGACGCCCGGGGCGTCTCCTGCGGCGACTAGGGGCGCGAGGGCGCGCATTTTGCAATATATACAGGGTGGCAGGGACATCGACGTGAAAACTTTTACCATGGATTCAGTACATGATTCTGAACGCCACTGCGTTGACATTTTTAGTTGGCTATTTAAAAAAAATGCTGTTTCATAGACAACTGCAATACCTACGCGATCAAAATGTGTGGAATAGCAGACTTTTTTTAATAATAACCGAAGAAAAATTTCAACGCTGGGGGGTTCAGAATGACGTAAGTACTGATTCCTTGGTAACAGTTTTCACGTCGATGTCCCTGCCATCCTGTATATAAATTTGTAATCACGTTCTTGATAACGCCTGTAACGATTTCGATGAAAGTTGCAATATAGGGGTTTACGGGGGCGAAAAATCGATCTAGCTAGGTCTCATTTCTGTGAAAATTCGTTTTCTCTATTTTCACCCGAGCAGAGTTCGGTCGACCAGGTACTTACTAAATTTATAGCCAATGTTACTATTTTTCTTATTTTTCGATCGTGACGTCTTTAGGCCCTCAACGCTAGAAATTAATATTTTTTATGTAACTTAAAAAAAGTACGTAACAAAAAAAAAGTAGGTAACAGTAAAAAGTGAATTCCAACAATGACGATAACTTTCTTCCGCAACATCCTATTTTAATAAAACAAAGCGTATATATTCCGCTCTAAATTAATCTTTGTCTACCTCTTAAAACTTCATGTATAACGTTCGGAATAGTAGTAATTTAGCCAGCATTTCAAAATATGACTAATTGTAAAAAAAAAAAAGAAAAAGTTTTTTATCCATCAACCGTGACTTTTAAATAAAGTTTTTAAAATGGAACTAGGATATCAAGTAAATAACTTTTAAAATAAGTGGATTTTTTTAAAAGTGAGTATCCATTTAACAATATTAATTTGGCACTTTCTCTTTTTTCAAAAGTTCTTAAATTTTATTAAAGACTTAATTTTATCATGAATTTGTTGGAAACAAAGAAAGTAACAGAAATAAATAAAAATGCGTTTATTGGCAGAAGAACAAAAAACACCTTAAAACTATGAAAACAGAAATAAAACAATGCTCATAATACCAAGGGCCTCAGCTCAGCATAATGTCAAATGACAACACAAAGACATCGCCTATTTTATCTATGAACTAGCTTCTGCCCGCGACTTCGATCGCGTGGTAGTAGTAATATACAAAATATACTAAAATAACAGCCACATTTCCCGCCCATACTAATATTTCGTTTCACTTAACATTCTTTCTGATTTTTTTTCGTTTTGCTCGGCTCCTAAAATATCATAGCGTGATGTTAAATGGCCTATAACTTTCCTAAAAAAAATGGGCTATCAAATGCAAAAATATATTTTTCTTATCTGACTGGTAGTTCCCGAGATTAGCGCGTTCAAACAGACAACCAAAAAACAAACTCTTCTGCTTTATTATTAGTATAGATATATATACATATACTTATATATAATAACTACATATAATTTATTAATTGTAACAGTAAAACTATGCTATGTCACCATTGTAATGTTTTAAATTTAATTACCATTTTTCTTTGTTTTCAGTTGCCGAGATTTCCCTTGACTATTACTTCGGTAACAACGAGCCTTTACGTTCAGCTGGCAACATTCTCGTAAAAGATTGTGGGACAACAGCAATGAAATATAATTGCTATCAAGAATGCGGACAACACCATGCGTGCTTAATGGGCCAATGTTTTTGTTTTAAAGTCAGGGCTTCGTCTAAAGAAGGTAAGTACTAGACAGTATTATAAAAAGTATGTCTTCATCATCATCATTTCAGTCAAAAGACGTCCACTGCTGGACATAGGCTTCCCCCAAGCACCACCACTTGGACCGGTTCTGTGCTTCCTGCATCCAGCGGATTCCTGCGGCCTTCACAAGGTCATCGGTCCACCTTGCGGGAGTCCTTCCAACGTTACGTCTTCCAATACGCGTTCGCCACTTCAGAGCCTTTCGGCCCCATCGGCCATCTGTTCTGCGAGCAATGTGCCCTGCCCATTGCCACTAAAGTTTAGCAATTCTTCGGGCTATATCGGTTACCTTGGTTCTTCTGCGGATCTCTTCGTTTAACGAGTATTTACTGATAGATACATAAATTAAACTTGTATGTAAAATTGACAATGATTTACTACCTCAACGGCTATCAAACGAAAGCTTCAAAACTAAGGGATTCATGATCGATTAGGTAAAAAGAGGATCGTGCCTTCTTAAATCTTTGTAAAGTCATAGTTGTCTATACTACGTGCTCGGATAAAATAAAGAACCAAATACCAAAGACCTTAAGAGCGTTCATCCAAAAAGTTGGCAACGTCACAAATAGCTGTCAAATATTTACCTGTTTGATTAATTGGGCAATATTACTGTATGGAAATAAAAAATATGGCTAACAAGTGAACTAGAATATTAATAATGAATTGCAATTATAACACTGAATTTGATGTTGTAAGGTGTAAAAAGACATTTTTGAAAGTTCTTTATACTTTTTTTAACATCTAAAACTAAATATTCGGTGTTACGAAATGAATTATTGCATTTTATAATCGATATTTTAGTTCACTATTTATTATTTCCATACAGTAATATTGCAAAATTAATCAAAACAGCGAAATGTTTGACAGGTATTTATGATGTTACCCATTTTCTGTATAAACGCTCTTAAGGTCTTTGGTATTTGGTTCTTTATTTTATCCGAGCACGTAGTATAGACAACTATGACTTTGCAAATACAGAACCCACCCACTTTCAACAGTACTAGTCGGTCCAAAATCAACTTTATTTACACAGAGATAAAGTTGATGTTTGTCTAAGTGTAATATTCGTGTTTGTTTACATGTTTGGAAAATAAATTGCGAACGCAGATTAGAAAGGTATTGACTGCTGATTATGAACGTGAACATCCTCAATCGTCTTGTCTTAAAAGAATAATAAAAACTCTATTCTTTTGGTTTTACATAGATGAAGATTTTACAGGAGAAGAATCAAGTGTAGAAGATAATACAGGGGCAGAATTTTTTGACGAGGTTGAGGAAGACGCGCTGGAATCTCGTAAGGCAATAGATTTAAATATGTATTAAAGTCTTCTATCTGTCGATCCATTCTGCAAACATCTCACCGTGAAGAGTGAGGTGAAGTGAGCATGAAGTGAGCTGTCCATAGTGTCAATCCCTAGCTTTAGGTGCAATGACAGCTCACATCGAGCTCACTTCACCCTAGTTATCACGGTGAGATGTTTACAGAATAGCACGGCTGGTGTTTACTCTTCCTTGTTTTTTTCTTCTCATTAATATATTAAAGAGCATTTATATATTACTTTTGTATGTATAAAATAAGTTTATGTTTTCACCTGGGGGATTCATTTCTTTAACCACATCTGGGAAACTCTTGGCCTTCATCTCACCTGATGATAAGTGATGATGAAGAGAGCTTCAACCGGAATCCTCAACCACAGAGGAACTGGTTATCTTACCTCTAACTGCCGAAACACAACAATGCTCAAATGCTGCAATTTTCTTTTTAGGCTTCCGTTTTTTCGAGAAATTCTATCAAATACAAACTCATTTCTGCGTTCGATAAAATCAATACCGTGCGTGCATTAAAATATTCATCGCAATTACGGAACCCTTCACTGTTCGTGATCCGACACGCACTTAGCACACTTTTTTAATTTTGGGTGGAATTTGGGCAATAATTTTAAGATCGTTCAATAATTTTATTTAGTTTTGCGATTTAGTTTATTTTTGGCATGAAACAATTAACTTTACTTCTGCTTTCTTTCTTTTCACTGTCTGGCAATCACAAACAATACCAACTTCCTTGAAATCTTGTTTACTATTGTTTTCTGTTTGCTGTTTACTATCAATTTCAATCAATTGACGCATTCATTAACGAAGTTACATAATACAGGGGGATCGGAAGGTACTTTGCTACTCGTATTTTGGTTCCATCAATTGGCGTAAACAAATAATGTTTGTTTGGTAAAAGAGTGTTTCCTTTATGAGATATTAATGAATACTAATTGATTATGAAGGGAAAATAAAGCAAAATCAGACTTCCTCTGTTCGAGTTATAGGTACAATCAACGTGTACATGAAGCGATCATGATGGCTTTCTTAAAAAAAAATTTACAAGTTTTTTAATCATATTAATTATAATGTTCATTTTGAACGTATCCTTAAACCCTTTACTTTACAGCTATATATGTATATGTAAAAGTGACGACGACAAAAAAAAAAATTGTACGTCGGGTAGACTTACTTAAAAATATTAAACACGTATTTTTTTACGTAATCGAACGATTACGGCGACACATTGACTCAAAATGTGGCATGATGTCACTCACGCCTTGGTAGATTTTATACTGAGTTGTGACGTACCGAGCCCACACTCCCCTACTTTAATGCGCTTTATTATTATGTAATATTTTATTAAGGGGACTACAGGACCTAAACGTGCCTAAACGCAAGTTTTATAATGCGTAAAAGTATATGATCCACTGCAGTAACCAAAATCAGAAAAATATATGATATTCTTCAGGATATATGCTAGTATGATAGTGTGTTGAAAACATAATACAACTAATTTGATACGATAGAAAAAAATCATGAAGATACCTCTAAAAATTTATTTTAACGATTAAAAATCATATTAATTTACATGCAATCATTCTGATTTTTTGTCAGATTATTCTACAAGCTACATATTAGCATAATAGTGTTTTAATTTTCCAGTCCAATCAATAGATTTTTTGTAAATCGCTAACTGCTTCATATTTTGCAATAAATTACCTGCGTCGTGTCATCGCGCTTCTCTTTCATTTCTATGCAGTCCGACAGTGACCGCGCTTTAGCTGTTGTAAGCCTCTTAATATGATAAAGCAAAAAATACGTGTCGAATATGTTTTTATTATCTGACTGACGGACTAATTAGAATTTCTTTTTCTTACCCAGAAATCATCCCTATTATCTCGGCTAAAAAAGAACCATAACTCTGAGCAATGAATAAATATTTTTCGTAAATTAATGATCATACTAAATCTTAGATATCATTCCCACTCATATCCTTTAACCGTCCACCTTTCGGGGTAATATTGTATATCATTTTATTTTGTATTATGCAAATATCAACTTATTTTGAATTTTGTTTTCTAATAGTTGTTGTTTTGTATGTTGAGCAGCATCCCTTACATTTATTTATTTAGCAGAAAGGATCCAGACCCACTTTTTCTACATTGTCTCTATAAAATTTTATTGCATATACTTACTACAAAACTTAATATAAAAATTAAATACGAAAAATTAGCTAAGTAATCATCAAAATATATATTATTATGATCTAAAGGTATCAAATGTTCGACTACACTTAACAGTTAAGTCAAACATTTGCCTATAACTTCATTGGCCCATAACTCAAAACGAACTTCATGTGGAGTGGATCCTTTTTGTGTACGTCGACAGGATAGAAGAATATTTAGTCTTAATTATAACAAGAAGGCGTCACCAGTATTTGCTTGCTTGCATATAACTTGGTTGTCCAAACATTCAATCAGCGTCGAGAATCGCAGGCCGATTCTCGGCCACCGTAGGCGCGGGCTTGCGGACGGTGAGCAATGGGTAGCCTGCAGTCCGTTGTGCACGCGCGCCTCAAAGAGATGTCAGCACAGCTGCCGGGCTCCGCTAGGACCGATGCCTGCCGGGGTCGCGGGAAAGTCCGAAAGGGATACCGTGGCCCCTGGCAACGTACAGGCAACTGTATGAACACCGGTGGGTTTTAGTCAGTAAGAGTCTGACACGCCCTCCCGCTCCGCCCAGAGCGCGAGACGTTATTTGATAATTTCCCACCCAAAAAAAAGGGCTTTACTTAAATCAAGCCAATACACTGATTATTTATTTTAAAAACATTGCCCTTCTTCTCTGTGGCAGTTGGGTAATAAAAATTCGCCTTCACCCTACTAATTTTTTTTTTTGCAATTCCATAAACAGCATCTAATGACGAATCAAACAATGTCGACGAAGAATTAGTAGATCGACCAGCTCTGAGGCACCACATCGTTCATTTTTGCCCCAACCTTGACAAGGCCCGGGTATGCATCAGAAAATGTGTGAAGCTTGGCTTACCAGCATTCTGCGGGAAAGACCACAATTGCTACTGCGGCCATAAGTATGAAAATTCAGGGAAAGATCCTAAAATAGATCCAGACGTCGTACATAATCAGTTCAAAGACTTGTATGAAAAATATTTTGGAGCTAAAACTGTAAATATAATGAAACACGAGATCGAGCAGTAATAGATTAAGCACTGCAAAGCCACGTCCACGATTAGTAGCATGACCGGCCGCATGGCCGCAGAAGCTCCGACCAAGAAGAAAATTTGGCCACAACTGGTCGAAAGACCGGTTTTGCGGCTGGTAGTGGTCGTGGCAGTGTAGGGTGCGAAGTCCCAATTTTATTAATGAAATATAAGCACAATACAATACTTTTAATGAACTTTTGTTACACAATTTGTTAGTTCCAGGAAGAGCATTCATTCATTATATTACCCATGTCAGTATTTATATTAAACATATATTCTGACATGTGTAATATGTCAGAATTTAAGTTTTTAATGAATGAGTGAATAAAGTATAACTAAAGCTTAATTTGATTCATACTACCATCCTTTTTTTTAATCTTATTTTTTTTTCTGTATTCTAATACAGGAAACATTTGTATCAAGTAAGGAAAAGATTATATTTAAATAAGCTTTTAAGAGACAGTCGTTAATATTTCACTTTAACCGGATTGACAATGTTATTATACCTTAACCAGAACCATCGCGATAATTTAAATAGATTTTTAAGAGATACTACCTACCGTCTTGTTTGGATCGGCATGATTCGGCTATGAATTCTATATGTATATGTCGTAGGGTGATTTGATGATATTTCTGCGAGCAACTTGGAAGTAGTTCCGCGGTTGGTCACAGAACCTAACCTATTTCAACCAATTTGCTCGAAACCTATTTCAACCAATTTGCAGAAATGTTTTCACCATTTTCTAATTATCCGTGTTTTAGCAATATCCCTAGGGTTTTCGCAAAAATTCGAATTATTAAATGATCCTACGAAATATAAAAATAAATAAAATTTAATTGTCTGTTTGTAATGTCAAAATCACAGCTTTTTACTAAATGCATACGAAAGTATATACGGTACCTAATAATAACAAAAAAATCATTTTAATAATTTTTGTCGGTCTGTTCCGGCTTATCTCCGAAACGGCTGACGGTACTTCCACAAGTAGCTGCTTAGCTGATGTTATAAGGAATAACTTAGGCTACTTTTATTTTAGAAAAAGAATAAGGGTCCTCGCGGGCGAAGCTGTTGGCGGTAGCTTGTCGAATATATATTTCGCCACCCGGCTGCGCCGAATCATGCCGACCTGAACAAATGAGTAGCACGCCTAATCCAAACACCTACGTTATATGTATCAAACTTTTTATAAATCCAAGGATTCATGGCCCGGGCAGCAGATGCGGTTCCACGTGAGTAATGATGCGGCAGAAGCGGCACGAGTTTAATTTATACGAGCTGATTAATAATTTTGGGCTATCAAGTATGGAATGATGCTCCGGTGGATGCTATAAGGATGTTGAAGCTAAGAGAGGAAGCACGCGAGGTGTTAAAATTGTACTAATGTGTAAGCAAGCTGTACTTTATGAGGGAAAGCAAAAATTATGTTCTCACATGTATAATTTCAACATGAATGATGTAACCAATACTTTGTAACAATTTATTTTATTTAAAAGAGTGTCCGTGGAGTGTCTTGCCCGTTCTTCTCCATACCTATAGCTAGTTGCCCATTCCAAAGCGTAGTATACCTACGCTTTGGAATGGGCAACTAGCTTCATATTTTTGACTGACCGATTCCTTGACAATTCAAAAGTGCCTGTAATGGTTTAATTGAAATAAATGCTTTGAGTTTGAGTTTGAGTTTATGAAAACAGAAAATTATTACTCTGTAGAAACAAGACGCACATTACCAAAAAAACCGGCCAAGTGCGTGTCGGACCACGCACAGTGAAGGGTTCCGTACTTGGGATAAATGAATGCAAAGAACAAACTTAACATAGTAGTTGGGAAACATGTTCTCCCAAACATCGATATATGTCACGGTCAATTTTCCAACTGCAAATGTAAGTTTATAATCACAATTTTGTTTAAATGTGATTTTATTACAAATTAAGTACAATTTTTCGGAGTTTTTTCTTTACTTATGCTGCGAGACCTTGCTTCCTGCCAAATTTCATGATTCTAGGTCAATGGGAAGTACCCTGTAGGTTTTGATTTATTTGCGAGTATCAAAATATGTCACATTTAAGGCCGTATTTTTTTTATTGCGCTGACTTATTAGTTTTTTTTTTGAGCCCTTGGATCTACGTCTTTGATATTCATTTCAACTTGATACCTCCACGCGTTCCTGAGAAAATGGGTCTTGACAGACTGACGTACGGACAACGAAGTGATCCTATATGGGTTCCGTTTTTTCCTTTTGAGGTACGGAACCATAAAAAACACATACACATAATAATACAAACTAGCCAACAGCCTCGTATTCAAGACCTTAAGCAGCGAAGCGTTTAATTTAAAACGTACACTTCTATACAGGTTGTTAGGTTAAACAAGGGACATACTTTAGCTGTGCCGATCATAATTTAGGGAACGGCAGAATTTCGTTTTTTTTTCATAATTCTGTGTTGGTCCCGTAGTTAAAGTTGTCATTTTCATGAGTATTATACTCCCTTAAAGTATGTCCCTCGTTTAACCTAACAGCTTGTATAATTTTATTGGATATTGGATTATGTGTTTAGTTTAATCTAGAATTTAGTTTGGTAAAATTTGGTAAGCTCTGAGGAGATGCTGTGCAATATTTGACAAAATGTGATGATGAAATGTGATGACGAAATGTGATGTGATGTGTGTGATTTTGTAACCTACGAGTATGTGGTACAACTATTAACCTGCACTTAAAAAGTCCTGTAAATTATTATGATAAGGGCGACTATCACTTTACTTTTGATTTATTTATTTAATAAATTTTCTCTACACTAATCCGAACTATATCTAAACTAACATTATAAAGAGAAAAGATTTGATATTTTGTAGGCTTGTATGTTTGTTTGTAATGAATAAACTCAAAAACGACTGGACTGATTTTAAAAATTATTTTACCAGAAAAATGCTATATTATCACTGAGTAACATAGGCTATAATTTAAAAATACACGCGGACGAAACCGCTGGCGGAATCTGATAATATTATAAATGCGATAGTGAGTTTATTTGTTACGTTTTTACGCCAAAATAGCTGAACGGATTTGGATGAAATTTGGCACACGGCAAAGGACCTGATATAGGATAAAGATAAGATAAGATAAGATTATTTATTTGCATAAACATGTGTGTGTACCTAGAAAGTGCATACAAGATAATAAATTAAATTAAGTGCAAACATGTTTGCCACTACGTGACGCGCAAAATAATACATTTAAACAATTTAAAATTATAAAAAAAAAAGAAAAAAATTAAAAAATATTAAAAGTTGTCAAACTTAATTATTAATGGGTTATCCAGGGTGGCTGGGTGTTAGGATACCTGTTATCCTGATATTCCCACGGGATCGAGACTTATGTGGATGAAACCGCGGGGTGCAGCTAGTATTATCATATAGAGAAAACATTTGTATTTTTATTTGTAAAGAATAAACTCAAAAACTACCTACTGCTATCACTGAGTAACATAGGCTCTAATTATCACGCGTGCGAAGCCGCTCACGGAAGCTAGTGCACGGTAAAGGTACAAAAGCGGACTTAACGCCCTAGGCATTCCCCACCGGTCAACCAAGATTGGTAGAGAGATACCGTGGCAGCAGCGTCGAAAAAATATATAAAATATATATCATTATTATAAACCCGAAGAATTACCAAACTTAAGTGGCACTGGGCAGGGCACATGGCTCGCAGAACTGATGGTCGATGGGGCCGGAAGGATCTGGATGAAGCCGGAAGGAGTGGCGACCGCGTGCCAGAAGACGTAGCGTTGGCAGGTGGACCGATGAACTTGTGAAGGCCGCAAAAATTCGCTGGATGCGGGAAGCACAAAGCCGGTCAAAGTGGCGGTGCCTGGGGGAGGCCTTTGTCCAGCAGTGGACGTCTTTCGGCTGAAAAGATGATTGTGATTATGATATATATAAGTCGGAAATACGTTACTGAGTAGACTAATCAGGACGCCAGCACAGAGTCTACGACAGAACGCTCGTACCGGCTGGAGCTAAGCAGAGTTCATCGCTAGCGGTCAAGCAGTGAACGCGCTTAGAAATTGTCGCGCGTTTCGAATAGTTATGTCATGTACTTACAGTGTGTAAAATGCTGAATTATAATTTGATCTGAACTGCAAACGGTTTTTCTATTCCGCAATAACCAACACTACCCACAGTATGCCCACAGTAGTAAAAATATGCCTGATAACAACGAAAGATACACATACCCTTTTCCGTTATATATGATTATAAAATAAAATGTGTAACTAACACAAGTACATAAATTACATACGATTCGTTTTTTTGGTGATTTTGGGGGTTCAGTTGGATTAATTACCTACTCACCGTTTAGATCACTGTACTTAAGCTCATGAAGACATGGCTCACTTAAGATTAGAACAACCTCAAAGTCAGGAGCTAAGCTCAATTAAGCTTACCTACTTGCACTCTAACGTCTGTACCTAACTGTAATGGTAGCTATCTAGTTTGTGAATGGTAGTAGATGCTAAAAGCTAACTTGGATACCTACGTCCGAGACGACTTAGGATTCGACTCTTACCGTCATTCAGTTATAGCTGCAACGGTCAAATACAATATACCGTTCTATTTGGTGCTCTGGTGAGGTTGTGCATTATTAGTGAAGACTAGGAACTTAGTTTAGCGTAGAAGTGTAATGTTTTGTCAATTTAGTAGAAGACTAGCGATCCCCCGACTTCGCATTCGCTATTTTATAGGGTTCCTTACCCGAAGGGTGCCAAACGGAACCGTTTTACTAAGCCTCCGCTGTCCGTCTGTCTGTTTGTCATCGGGCTGTTTCTCATGATACGTACTATATACTAGATAGTTGAAAACTTTCACAAATTGAAAAAAAAAAATTAATAATTAAAGGATCCCCCTCTAATTATTAACTATATTTAATTATTCAAGAAACCTGTTTTCGTCGGCATTATCTGCTCGATCTAAAAAGCTCGTGCAGACCAGAGCGACGCGAGAGCGCGGCGCGACGCTACTCGAACAATACAATTTCTAAGAAAACTTCACGGTATAACAATCACCGGTGTCGCGTCGCGTTGTCGCGTCGCGCTGGTCTGCACGAAGCTTAATACGGTACGGAACCCTTCGTGTGCTAGCCCGACTCACACTTGGCCGGTTTTTAAGACTTGACAAAACATCGAGATTTATTTATTCTATGATAGTTTAGTATTTATAATACACATAAACTTATCGGAATACATTCTCTAAATGGAAATACAAAACAAGGCGACCACACAGACAGACACAAAAAGCGACTATTAATTAATAATAATTATGTGCGGGCATTGTAGACTGTAGATTTGTTGACAGGCCTACACGGGCCTCCCATACCTATTAACACTGTTATTTGAAAACATTATAAAATCCAATTCTTTTTGAAAGAGTAACCGTGGAGTTTCTTGCCGGCTCTTCTCCATAGGAAACGACTAATTAGAACCGTGCACCTAGCTTCTGACGTTTCATAAATGCGCATGTAGAGTGGTGGCGCTAGCGTGCTATAATATTATGTATATACTATGTACTATAACTGTAATATTCAAAATATTAAATCTATATGAATAATGAGACACCATAGCCTGTCTTGCAGCCGTAGTGCGGGCCGTTTTGCACGGCACGCGAGCATTAACGACATTATTCGTCGAGCTCTTGTTACCGTCGGCGTACCAGCTGTTTTAGAACCTAACGGCTTGGCACGCGCCGATGGCAAAAGACCAGACGGTATGTCTTTGTTTCCTTGGAAGATGGGTAGGCCTCTAGTGTGGGACGCAACCTGCGTCGATACTCTTGCGCCATCCCATCTTCCAAGTTCGTCGTGCTCTGCTGGCGCTGCTGCTACGGTTGCTGAGAACCTCAAGCGCCGGAAATATAGTAACCTTAGTGGTAACTATATTTTTGAGCCGTTTGGGGTTGAAACGTTAGGGCCGTGGGGTCCAAGTGCTCATAGCCTCTACAGAGAAATCTCTAAGAGACTTGTTGACGCTTCCCGTGACCCAAGAGCTGGCTTTTACCTTGGCCAGAGGCTAAGTATTGCCATACAAAGAGGCAACGCCGCCAGTCTCTTGGGTACATTACCAGCTGACAGCGTTGAGGATGAGTTTTATGATGCTTTAGAATAGTTTAGTTTAGTTTTATTTTATTTTATTAATTTTGTTTTAAGTATGTTTTTTGTCTTATTTGGTACTCTAAATATAAAAATGTTGATGCTCAAACACAAAAAAAAAAAAATATGAATAATTAATCTTAATATTATTATTCATATCTGCCTAGCCTTTTCCAACTATTTCGGGGTCGGCTTCCAGTCTAACCGGATGCAGCTGAATACCAGTATTTTATATGGAGCGACTACCTATCTGACCTCCACAATCCAGTAACTGGGTAATACGATACTCCTTGGTAAGATTGGTTGTCAAACTTTCGGGCTTCTGCCGACCAGTAACGACTGCCAAAGACCCACGAATAACAGCCGGGATCAACGGCTTAACGTGCTTTCCGAGGCACGGAGGAGTCTCGGTACGTAAAGATGGTCACCCATCCACAGACCAACCCCGGCAAGCGTAGCTTAACCTAATGGATCGACCCGTGCGGCTGTTATTACTTAGCCACGAGCTCCTCAATGAATCAGTCCTTCTAACCTTATATAATTATAACATTAAATTATTTACCACAACAGGGGCTTAGGCGACATGTGAAGTTTCTATTTCGGTAAATACCTAAAGGTTTTACTTTTCAAAGCTCGTGTAGGTGGTTCGTTAACAAGGATTTTCCCTCTACGCAGTCAAATTATGATTGCTTTTATTTATTTATCTAATTACAAGTTCACTGCCTAGAGAAAATCCTTACCAAAATAACTGTTAGGTACCATAACTACAGAGTTATGATTACAGCTATTTTGTACAGAAAAATATTTGAGTGGAATATGCGATAGTGTGTGTGTGTGCGTGTGTGTGTTAGTGTTTGTGTGATAGTGTGTTTTGAGCGCTGGTAAAACGAGTTATGTGTGAAATAGAATTAAGTTTTTCAGGCCTTAGTACATTTAATTTATCTTTCACTGGAATATTATTGCAGCAAATATTAATTAATAAATCAAATATATATATAATTATATTATTAAGCGTTATAAAACAATTTTATTGGGAGTCGGAACTGTCTCTCCTAAATACAGATTACTCAGTGATCTAGCTAGAGGTGCAGTGACTCGACCAACAATTAATTGTACCTACACCACGTTATAAATAATGTTTACTTTGTAAATCCCTCATGTATTACAAAACCTTTATGTTTCTAAGTAAATTATTATATATTTATTATTCCACTTGCTAAAACAGCCAGGTTATAAAAAAGCTGTCTGTTCTTATTCAAGGCTAATACGTTTAATTATATAAAACAAGCTGACCCGACAGACGTTGTGCTGCCTAAATTTCAATACAAAATTCCCATAGAAAATGCACTTTCAGTTTTTCCAAATTATTCCGGCAACTTTTCAAATTTCGGACTATTCCGAACATTTTAAAACAAAAATTTGCCAAATCGGTCCAAACTTTCTGAAGTGATCCGCTACCTCGCTCCGCACAGTCCATAACTCCGCTCCGCTACCTCGCTCCGCACAGTCCGTAACACCACTACGCTGCCACGCTCCTCTCCGCTGCCTCGCTCCGCTTCAATGGACAGGCAGCCTTAGTCTCGATCCTGTGGGAATATCGAAGAAAAAGTATCCTTTGTCCTAACCCAGGTCTACCCATCTGTTAAATTTCATCTAAATCCGTTTAGCCAAAAATCTAATCTTTTTTCTTGTTAATACATATTAGTTTAGATTTATATTAGTTAATCGTAAGCATTTTGTCATGCAATAGAGTAAATCTAGCAAGAAGCAGCTAGATACCATTTTTATAAAAGGTTTCCTCCCAAATTTGTTTGCACAAATCGAACCCTATGCATTTGAATGCAAACAAAATAGTAAATAAATCCTCTAAATGTACTAACAAACCCCCACATCCTTCATATTAGCATTAACATTGTGTTCAAGCAACTGGAGTGGCCTATTGTTCCACGCTACAAATAAACCAGCGTACATTTACAGTTCACATCAACCTTACTTTATGAAGATAGGGTTCATTTTACATTGCGGACTGGTGTGGTTAAGTTTGTAGTGAGAGACATGGTGCAAAAGCAAGTTGATTTGATTATACATTCGGTTTCCACCCTGAAATCTATTGTTCTTTTACTTTTGTATTGTGTGCCGATGTACCATCCACATCTTTGAATGGTTACCATAGGTACTAGTTTATTTTATCTCGTAAAATTATATTATTTTCTATCTTTTCTAATAACGCAGTAGGTAAGCAGAAATACACAATAAGACGTCAGACTGCCCATCGAGGGGTTCATTTTAACCCACACGTTTGAATATTCAATCATTCAAAGCAAATTATAAGCTTAGTAAGAAGAATTTAAAACTGCGAAAACATAGCCGACTCATTTCAAAACGAGTTTACTCTAACCAAAATCATTCAGCCATATTTTTTTGTATTTCGAATCTTATTTCGGCTAGAATGAAGTTCTTAATCCTACAAAGTTATTATTACAACTTAGACTCGGGTTTCTTAGTTTTTAACATTGTCGGAAGAAAATTCGAAATTCAAAAATGGCTCGACGGTATAAACATTTCCGAAGATAAATCTTGTTTTGTAATAAGGCCTTATATAATTTAATGGTAACCAGCAGCCCTACTTACAGGTCCTCAAGCAGGTATGCTATGCTTCCATCAGATTTTTTTTCAGATTATGCTAGTAATACCCTTGATGCTTGGTGTTAAACGTTCATACTTCATATGCAGTGATAACAATTTCCAACCAAGCACTCCCTGTTTGCCCACTTAAGTATATCTAAAATAAAACGTACGTATCAAAATTGTGTCTGCATTTTCGAAATCCACTTCTATTTTCCAATACCAAGTATCAAATACTGCAAAATTCTAGACCAAAATATCGGTCCATACAACAAATGTTTCCCAATACAGGAATATACCAACGCTTGCTTATACAATGGACAAAATCCGTTCGAATTAGTCCAGTTATTGTTTTGTGACATATGCTTGTGTGTTCTGTACTGAGCTCACGCAACGCGTCGTACGTCCAGCCAGTAATAGGGACTCGCCCATCAAGGAGCGCTGTCTCAAATTAGACGCATTATTAATTTATAATACATAAAACAAAAGGTATTTTAATAAAACACGTATACTAAAAGATTAATAATGAATTTATCTTTAAAATAGTGAAGGTTTCAGCAAAATACGCTTGATAGATTTTGCGTGATGCTCAGTTTCTTATCCGTGTTAGATGTAACTTTACAAATTTATTCACTATGTAATATAAACATTATCAAAAATATTCATATATTAAGTTATTAAAAAAATTCTCTAATTTAACATATATTTTATCCAAATCATTAACACTCGTTTACACGTCTACTAGCTTTATATCTTTGACTGACCGATTCCTTGACAATTCAAAAGTGCTTGTAATGGTTTAATTGAAATAAATGCTTTGAGTTTGAGTTTGACGTGATCTTCAGTATAAAATCATTAAAAGTCGGCTATAGTCGCCTTAACAAACAATGCCTGTTATTGGTTCTGGTTGCCGCAAAAATAAAATTAATATATTGAAAAAAAGAACATTTAATTTTATTTTAATAAGAGTATTTTACAATAAAGAAATAAAAAATGCCTAAGGGTAAGTCGGGAGTTTCACTATTTCCCCCGACCCCATACACAATAAAAGCAATAGCAATTTAATAGTAAACATATTTAAAAAAAGGTATATAACAGCGTTCTCCAAAATGCAGGTCAATTCATAATCAGCCTGTGGTGGCATCTACATCACCACATGCGAACTTCGCATTAAAGACCTGACGTCACACAACATCCTGACGTCACTCAAATCCTGCATCGCGCAATTAGAGTTTACCGCGCGGTGGAAATATATACAAGCTCCCGACTTCAACCTCTGGGCACTTGCCCGCCAGACATGACACCCGTCTGGTAGGAGGATCCTCCCTTTTCTATGGTGGATGAGTGAACTTTACACCCTGTTCCTCATAAACCTTAACAGCCTACAATTTTCCCACTGCTGGGACACAGGCCTCGTCTCTTCGAGAGGGAGTGGGCTGTAATCCACCACGCGGGCCCAGTGCAGGTTGGTAGATATCACATGTCTTCGAATTTTTGGTTCTACGACATGCTGGTTTCCTCACGATGTTTCTTTCACCGTTTGATTAGCAGTGATATTATTTACACAAAGTAAAGCGCCTGGGTTTGAACCCACGACCTACACACAACTCGTACGAGTACCTAAGTCGGGGCCGGTACCACTGGGCCACCTTTCACTGCTCTACTGTCTAAAATAGGGTTTTATTTTTGTAAGTAGATCGTTTTACCCGTTAATGTTTTGGTCTATATCGCAGAACAAATAAAAAGCCAAGACAGAGCACTGCGAACAATACAGTGAAGCATGCCAAAACTCCTCTGTGCATACACGCTCACACGCACAAATTTACAATGACACTGCTATCAAACTACACCACACAAAGTGCAAACATGTTTACGAAACCGGCTTCACATCACTGTTGACTTCTTCTTTTTTTATATTTGTTTTTTTTTTCTTGGTTTTATATTTGGTCTGAGCTCTATATTTTGAACATAGATGGCACCAGACGCAGGCTTTTCTGCTATTATACTTACTCATCCATGAAACTGAACCAGTTTTAAACCAATCAGAAAGAAGGTCTGTAATCGATTTCCGAACAGTTATATTTACTGTGTTATACATAAACCTACATACAAATGATATACCTACTACTCTACCGTGCCAAAATATCAAAGAGTGTGTTATTATACAACTATAACACCCTAGTTGATTGGACGATTCCCATTTCTGAAAAGAAATTCGGAATGCAATTTAATACCTGACAGCTCCATATACATCATGAAAGGAACGTAAGAATAATGTCAGACAGTGCTGACAGACCCTCTAATTCTATCCGAAGCTCCGGGGGTCCCTTCGGTTGAGTTGTCAGGAACATTAATAAGCTCATTCAGTTCACCTAGTATAAATTGACCCGTGGTTGAATGGAGAACTTGGTTTAAATGCTATCAATATTGGCAATTTAAAGTTAATAACAAATAGTATATTTTGCATGGCTGGTCGTGGTTACAATCACCTACCTAAATCTTTAGAGGGGGCACCATCGCATATGTTTTTTTTTTTTTTTTTTTGATAATTTTATTATAGGTACCTACCTAGTTTATTATTATAGTATATCTGAGTATTTCCAGAATAAACTATAGGATTAATTTTTAATCTGTGTTTGATGCTTTATTTTTAAACTAGTTTTATTGATCTCAGTTCTTTATTCTAATCTATTTATTTATTTTTTTTGTTTTTTTTTATGTGCTTTGCTTGTCGAAAGGTGATACCAAGACTGTGATATGCAATTATTACATGAATGTAGAACATCTATATAATGTTGACACATATTTGCAAATAAATGATTTTGAATTTTAAATCTTTTAACTAGTAAGTACATGAAAAAAAGTTTCGATAGTATTGCTGTTCTATATTAGCAGACAGAAAATAAAGGACGATGGAAAAGTTCAGTTAGTTGTCAAACTCTAAAGGCGCGTGGCCAAAATCTGTACTAACGCCGCCATCTTTTTTTTTAATACGTATATCAAGTGACATTTCCCAAAAAAATATGCACAAATGTTTACCGACAGCGCCCCCCTCTCTACGTCAGTCGAGACCGCCCAAAGACCCTTGTATGTTGTCTATGTTCATTTTAAAATGATTAATATATCCGTAAAGTAATTACTAAAACTTATCGATTTATTAGTAATTTATTACCTTTTGTACACAAACAATAACAATTTTTGAATCAAAATCACTAGGTACTTCCTTTTTTTTAAATAAAAAATCAAATAACCAACGTTTGAAGTATGATCATTATGATTATGATCAAAAAAGTAAACAAAAAAGTAATAAACAAAGTGAAGTTTGAGTTTGGAGCTGTGGCTTTAAGCCTCAAAATTTTTAGCTAAGGCAACATCGGCAACATGTTTCTAAACTTGAACCACATTTTCAGCAGCTTTTCTGAAATTGACAACCATAATTTTAATTACGTTGAGTTAGTGCAGACCAGAATGCTTACCGTTGTTGTTGACATTTTGACGATGCAAAAAGCAGCGTTTTCAAATGTCTAGATATACTGGACACCGTTTAGTTGCGAATGGGAACCCTGTGTCAATATGTTGGTGTCTGTGTGTACGTGTTTGCGCAATATAATAATGTCATCAAAGTGCTTTTAGATAAAAGGGGAACATTGGATTAATTTGTGAATTCAGACGTATAATGTGGCTATTTTGTTAGTGATGTACCATCAAAGTAGTTCATATCTAACCAGTTTTAAAACAAAATCCTGTGAACACGATGACCACATCTGTTACCGGCCTGGTGGTATAGCCGCCGAGCGCTGCAAGCAAGAATAGTCCTTATGGTGGTTAGATATGAACTTCTTCGATGGTAACCTCTTTAGTTACTAGCAATAGTAGTATTGCTGGCAGATTGCCAAATATCAATGGAAAGGAGTATGATTGATATCAATTGTACATTGTCACAGCAAATCAATTTTTACACCTCCCCATAAGACTTTAGGCCAAATATTTTTGATATTCGAGTAGCTCATGACCGAAAGAGGTGCCATAAAGTATATCAACTAAAAAAAAAAAAAAAACCGCGTAATTTTGCGGGTATTATGGTTAATTAAAAGATTAGAGAAAAGACAGAAGTTATTGATGCTCTTATCAAAATAGATCAACAAAAGTGGAGATGCACAGGCTACATGCTAAGAGGCATTCAAGACAAGTGGAGTAAAGTTGTGACAAAATGGTACCCCAGAGATGGAAAAAGGAACAGGGGAAGACAAAACAAAAGATGGGAAGACGAATTAAAGCTCGCAGTGGGTCCAAATTGGAGAACAGTTGCAGGAGACAGGAATCAGAGAAAGTTGTTATAGGAGGCTTTTGCCAACAGGCACTCTGAACTAATAGATATTCTATAAACTACTAAAATAAATATCACAACAAAAATAAATTTTCAGTATTAAAGGGCTCATATTATTAATAGTAGTATTGTTGAAGCAGCAAGAGTTATACCTACTTACAATTTGTGTACGAGTAGTCACGAGTAACAAATTTACTGAAGCGTTATTCAAAATCAGTTTTGTTTGGAAGTATCGATTAAAATTGAAAACTTCTCCATATTATGAATATTCGAAAGTAAGTTTCTCGGTATAAAATTTTGCATAAAACTTATTTATTTTTGAGAATTATTTGAAACGTCTTCTCTTGTAGTTTATGAAACTGTTAAGCTTTGTTCAGACTAGCGCGACGCGACAGCGCGACGCGACACCGTGAAGTTTTCTTCTGTACAAGCCTTTACATTATCAGGGTTTAACAAAAAACGAGCAGCTCGGTTTATATTAAAATCACACGAGTGTGTTATACTTAGTTACGTGGAGTTTCTTTATGTTAACTCATGCATGTAATTTCATAAAACAATAAATAAGATCCTAACTACGGCGCCCAAATCCAACATTCCACTGCGGGGGTAAGAACCACACCAGCAACTGATTATGCGCTTATATGCGATAATATCGTCACGTTAGATATTATAAAAGCGCTCATTAGCTGTCACGATGACGCGACGCCATTTTACGCCACAGAAACAGCAGTTAGAAAGAAAGAAAGAAAAATTAGTTTATTTGTCACAGAAACCCGTGCATAAAAAAAAAGATAATGAACTCGAGTAGAAAATAAGAAAATAAAACACAATAGATTTAAATCAAATAACGAGCACAAAACAGAAATAGTCGGCAGCTGCTGGCACGTCATGACTGTGACAAGAAGGCTTCCACTCAGCATGATGCTGTGCTATGGAGACCCACAGCACAGCGCTGATTTTCAGTGGTCACCCGAAAGTTGTCACAGTTGGAATATTCTTTTTTGATGTATACCAATCATTCATATAAATTATTATTAGTCAATATTCAACTATAACATGACTATTAAATTGCTTTTTTTTTCATCGACGGCAATTTCCAGCTGAACTTAAAATAGAAAAGAAGTTATTTTAAAACATTATTTTGTTAGCGATCATATTTTATAAAGTAAATTTGAACTTTATTAGAGTTGCACGAGACTAAAGTTCGCAATTCAATAATATTTTTCCTTTTTTATCTACTCTCATATCGTAAAGTCAGAGTAATTTTCAATGCGCAAGTTGGTATTTTAATAGGTATAGGTATTTTAATATTTGAAACAGTTCAATAAAAAAAAAAACCTCAGATTAGAAGTTAGTATTTTTTTAACTATTACATACAAACTCAAAGCATTTATTTCAATTAAACCATTTACAGGCACTTTTGAATTGTCAGAGAGTCGGTCTGTTAGTCAGAAAGTTGAAGATAGTTGCCCATTCCAAAACGTAGATCTCTATGGAGAAGAACGGGCAAGAAACTCTAAGGACACTCTTTTAAATATAGATATTACATAAACCTGGGTACATTATTATTGTTGCTTCTATATGTGAGAACAAAGTAAAAAAAAAACATTTTAAAATTGTAAAGATTAAAAATAAGCCTTGGCAGATAAGAGATGACCAGTCTCAACTGACGCCCGTTCACGAACATGACGCGTGGATCAGCACCATCCAACTCAAATATTTTGTAGGGAACCGAATGTAACACACTCGCCACCATCAGCGAGACATTTATGGTTATAGTTAAAGGTACCCATGGTTATGGTTAATGAAATTTATTTCTCAAATAGAAATTACAAGGATTTCACTTACTTGAGAACATTTTGGAACTTAAAAATATAGTATTATATGAAATTTGACACACAAACGCAGGTATTCATACAAATCATTAATTTGATAATAACATTTCATTTCATTTCGTACGCAAATAACATTAACGAGATACAAAAACACACATTTAATATATTTACATCTCTTGCGTGTATGAAGTAAAACGCTTCCTAGAAATCCAAACTCATTTACCCAAAGCTCTGTAAACTAAAGAAAACATTCCGAGAAAACACACAATTCAAAGCTATTCTGCACAAACACAATCCCATACGATAACATCATCACCTGAACATTTGTTAACCTTCTTCAAACGTTGTCGTAAGGACTTACCTTAATTAACATGTCCGAAAACG
Source organism: Agrochola circellaris (assembly GCA_914767755.1). Classification (NCBI taxonomy): domain Eukaryota; kingdom Metazoa; phylum Arthropoda; class Insecta; order Lepidoptera; family Noctuidae; genus Agrochola; species Agrochola circellaris. The sequence continues at coordinate 13,677,948 of OU611859.1, forward strand.
CTGAAACGAATGAATTATCAGGTGAAATAGCTACCCTAGTCGCGTCAATGATCAAAATATGCTATAATTCATTTCAATAATTCACAGAAGAAACTTTGCCCTTTTTAGATGTCTCTCTCCTTGATATTTTGTCTCATTCTAACACATTATGGTGAGTAAATAGCTTTCTCTCGCTCCAAAACGCGTGAAGTATTGCCAACTCTAATGTTATCCCCTTTCTATGCATTTGTAAGGATAACGAAATGTATTTTGCTCTAGTAAGTGGAAAATGTATCGCTAAGAAAAGGCATATTATTTTGTTTCATAAATTTTGTTAGTCAAGATTTAATTAATAAAGTTATATTATTGTATTGATCGAGTACATGTACAGCTTATTGTCGAGTTAAAAATGAACTTTATCAAAGTTAGATAATCTATTCCAACGCGACGAAAAACAAAAAAAAAATTGTCGCGTTTCTGTTTCTGCAATATAAATTATTCAAAAGGGGATTATGTTATTCGAGAATACTTCGTACACCCAATATAAAATGCTAATAAAAATAAATAAAATAATAAGTCCCCCAAAACCCCTTAATCCTGTGCGTTGTAAAATAATCTCAAAAATCCAAGTCGAGCTCACTCCCATTTCGCGCAGCTTCACTTCGATTGGCTACGGATCTCCCCTCGTAGCTCGTAGCAACGTGAGGCTGTCGTACGGGAGACCCGCTACGGAGCGGACGTCTACGCCGTAGCAACCTAGCGGGACCTTGACACGATTGTCACACCCCGAATTTCGTTTATCTTCTCGAATAATTCAATTTAAATTATAAATTGTGTGCTATTTTCGTGGAGTACAGTGTACAATGTATCGGTACACTTTCGGCCAAATTGAATGATACCTTTCACTTTCGAGTGTTTGTTTAGTGTGTGTGGACTTTGACTATTTGAGGTGTTTGCACGTGGAGTTAGTTGTACGTAAGGTGAGTTACATTCATAAATTTTCTATTGAATCAAAATGTTATTAATTCTTTTCCCACAGTCAAAAAATCTTCAAAATTCGTGTATTGAAAAAAAAACTTATCATAATATTTTCGTATACAGCTTTCTGAAAAACTATGAACGTGATAATATTATTCAGTACGAAATAATACAAAGAGGCACCTTTTCATCACTAAAACATGGTTTTTAATATCTAAATGGGTTCTCGTATTATTCGTGTGTATTGAATGAATGAATGAATATTAAGTGCGTTCCCAAAAAACATCACACGTGCTACCAATAATGTGAAGTATGTATGTGGATTATTTTCTTCGAATTATTGTAATTAAGTGTAATTAACAAGTGCGTAATTTTGTTCAGTATATTATGCTGAAAGAAATTCCTACATGCATTTTAGTCCAGTATAAATTCAAATAAAGCTTCAAGCTTTCTCTACTAAAAGCATAAACATACTGCTGTTTTTTGTGCTATATCAACCAAATCATCACTTGTAACAACAACTGAGATACTGGTCAAACGTACGTTAAATTGTAGTAAAATATATTCAAATCGTTCTGGGGCAGTCGGGTAAAGAGAAAAGTTACAATTGCGATTTCGGTATAAAATATTATTGTAGATTACAAAAAAAAGTAAGTACTTATAATTTCTTGAAGGGAGAATTGTGTCACTTTCCGATAAACTTGAATTGAAGCGGTACACGTTTTAAATCGACTTTAATTTCACAGATTTTTGTTGAATCTTTGGCATTTTCAAAACTAATGGATCGTACTTCAGAACGAACTATTAGTTTCCAAAGCCAAAGTTGAATGGTTTTTTTTCAGTTCCAGATTCATTTGGACCTGAAAAAAAACCATTCAACTTTTAAACCACGTTTTCTTCACTAAAATGATTTTTACAACATAAATGAATACGTTTCCGTTTGGAAAAAGTTTCGTCAAAGAAATATCAGTTTTTTAAAGATGACACATGATGTTACGTAAGTATGAAAGATGGTCTCAAAGCATTTGCGCGGGAATGTGCTATGAATTGAGATGATACACTTTCTTTCAAGGAAAAAGCCAGGAACGTATTGATCGTTTACAAAATTGTAGAAACGTGTAACCAAGAATAAAATATCACACGAAAAGTCAATTCTTTATACATAAAAATGAAATGCTGATAGTTGGCAAGTACATCACTTGAGAACGGCTGGACCGATTGGCTATTTTTTTGTTCTAAATTGATCGTAATAGTCCAAATGTTGTTTTCGATATATTTTTGTTATTGTAACCATAGATAACAAATCTTATTTTCAATTGGTATACAATGTAACACTAAATTAAATATCTAACTAACTAATTATACATTAGGTTACATAACACACAGAATAAGGTTTCGATGGAAAGAAAATAGGAAAATTCGGGAAAAATTAAGTGTTTTTTTTTTCTATGGGATTTTCGTATGAACTCAAGACCATATTCTGACGGGACTAAGTGTGTCGGGTCACTTAGTACTCAATATATTTATTGCATTCCATAATGTGAACTTAGGTGGTAGGTTTTACAAAGATCATGTGGGTCATATGGGTCACGTGGGTCATGATCATTGTGGACCCTGTCAGGTACAGCAAAGTAGAGAGTAGAGAGCTTTAATTAGACTAATTAGTTGGTATCCCTTATTAATATTATTTATAAATGCGAAACTGAGTTGGTTTGTTTGTTACGCTTTCACAATAAAACCGCTAAACAGATTTGGATGCAATTTGGTACATGGTTAGAACATGACCTGGGAAATAAATAAATATTTTTACCCAACTCTAGCCGAAAACGTGTTGATCGAGAAAATACTGAAAACATACTTAGCCTAGTTGAAAAGCAACCTTCTTTCATGAACACTCAGACCTGATTTTTAACCGATTTAAAAAAGGAGGAGGTTATATATTCGACTGTATGTTTTTTTTTAATGTTTACTACATACTTCATAGGTGGTTCCATAAATTTAATTAACTTTGCTTGGGTAGGTTTTGAGTTAGCGTCAATAATATGTATTTTTCCCACTTAGTCTATGTGGATGATGTTATAATAAGTTCCTGTCACTGTTATTTACTATTTGAATTTGGTTGGGGTAGGTACCGGAAAAAAAAAAAAACCTAAAAAAAACACTTCAAAGTGAAAAATAACAAGTCGGGGGTAAAAAACGAAAATTCTAAACTAGAGACACCGACTTATGAAATTCAAGACAGTTTTCACTTTGTAGGTAGTATTTTTTTTTGGAGGTTGGTTGTTTTTTTTTGTTTTGATCATAAGTTCACCATAGACAGATAGATTACGTCAAGGGGAAAATTATCATCATCAATTCTGAACTCATCGTGATGGCACAGTGGTTAAGACCTCAGCTCTCATAGACGATTTTGTGGGTTATAATTCGGGCAAGTACCAATGTGACTTTTCCAATTCAAATGTTATACTTTCTAAGTTTATCTTGGATATCGCTGACATCGGTGAAGGAAAACATAGTGATGGAACCTGGACTTACAATTAATATAAGTCTGAAATCACCAACCCGTCTTGAGCAAGCGTGGTGATCAATGCTCTTGCCTTCTCTGTATCAGAAGAGGCTTTTGCAGTGGGTCAATAATAGGCTGGTATTATTATTATTTATTCTGAATTCAAGACTGTATGAACATAATTCGTTTGGAACAGCTATTAAAAGCTTTAAAAGCGTGCTCTTCTTTGGCTTCGTTTGTAGCATTCCTTTGCCGACCTCTGACTTGCAATTTGAAAGAAAATATCGAGACCAATACTTCTACAGTAGTAAAGATTCGACCAAAATAAAGCTAGAGTTAAATGGGATTAATGTAACTCAACCTTTTACGTGTACGCGTCATCTTAGATTAATTCTGGTCTCGACATCTTAATGGGGCTATTGGCACTGTTACGTCATTTATACCGTACCTTTTAGATTTTAACCTACAGGTGAACAAAGCGAAAGCCTACAAGTATTTTGGGTAATCACTTTAACGTAAATAATTTCTTATTTTTTCAGTACTAGGCTGTTATTCTTCTTCGGTGGCTTTGGAAGGAGTTATAACGGAGTAGCTCATTCTATTGTAGAAAATATATGAGTCAGTAAGCAGGGTTTGTAACTGGGCTAACTGCCTATCGCTTATCCAGCCAATAACGTTCCCACTGTTGGGACACAGGCCACCCTCTGTATGAGGTAGTGGGCCGAAATCCACGAGCGCTGAGGTGGATTGGTGGAGATTGGTGGTGGAACTTTTCATTCAAGGATATGTCGGTTTCCTCACGATGTTTTCCGTCACCGTATTGAGAGCAGTGGTGATGAAAAAATTACATAAGCTAAAGTGCGTGCCACAACCAACAACACGTACCTAAGTCGGGGCCGCTACCACCCGGACACCACATTAAAGGCGAAGATGTTGAAATCGCAAAACGAAACTTGTACAATCACTTGTATGTCCAGATTGCCTTCACAATGTCGATGCTTACTTATTTAGCTTAACAGCCAGACCAGCTGTTATCATTAGCCAGGTTGAGGTCTCTTTTAGTAGGTGTTTAGGCGCTGGATGGCGACCTGTCGGTCGATTTTGTAAAAATAACAACGTGAAACTTAGGAGAAGTGAGCGTGAAGTGAGCTGTCACTGTCACAAATCGGCCGGCAGGATGCTAGGGATTAGCACTATTGACAGCTCACTTCACGCTCACTTCACCTAAGTTTCACGGTGATATTTTTACAGAATCGATCGGCTGTTTTCTTGAACGAAACTCGATCCAGTTATAATAGATGTGTATTTTGAATCAAAGCGATAGCGGAAGAATATACATTTGCACGAAGACAGGATAATATTTATTCCACAATTTTCGATATTGCACCTACCACTGTTTTTCTCTGCATCACCCAAAGGTTGACTGGTAGAAAATGCCTATGGCATTATAAATAAATTAATAAATACCTAAATAAATAAATTCAAATTGTTTCTTCTCGTTAACCCTAGACTAACTGACCCAGATCAAATACTGTTGTCAGTTTATATCAAACAATGGGAAGCATAGATATTAGTTTGGTTCGACACAGATGCATAGTGATTCTAACATTATTAGTGTTCTAGTCTAATCCTTCTACATCAACACACACCGAGTGCAATGCCCGGAGCTTAGACTTACGACCTCTCTCTCGCCAGTCCGACGTCCTAACCAATTTAAAGCCACTTATGCCCTAAGGACAAATAGTTATGCGTCTATCAAACTTCGTCGTTGACGAACCAAAGTTTACATATTGTGTTGTTGTGAAGGTCAGACTGCTGGACAACTTGCTGGTCATGTGCCTAAGTTATTAATAAGTAAGCGTATAAACATAGCTTGTCGGGCAAAATGAAATGTGGTTGAAGTAAGTTAAAAATTTAAAACAGGGTGGCGTATGTATGACCGTTGTCCTTCTGAAAGTTCCTTATTTATTCATGTTATTAAAAAGCGAGCCTTTTAAAATAAAAAAGTAAGTCCCGAAAAATATAGTAACGGAACGTGAGTTTTACACTGTGAAACGAACTTAGGACCAAAACTAGCTGTTAGCCGTAAGACCACGGGCCCTACAGTATAAGTAAATGCACAAACACATAAAAAACACTGTCGCGAATATTATGTTTACACTGCCATAATTCAGAACTAACATGAAGTTTAAACCACAAATATCAAATCACAGAGTCGTGATCAACTACAATATCTTAACGGTTAACATTTTATTAATCCGATAAATATTTCGCCTTCATACATAACCCCAAAGAAACGGTAGCCCAATATTTTTCCTTCTCCCTTCACAAATGACCCTAAGAATATTATCACAGCTTCGCACAACCAGCCAAAGTAAATATCATGGGATATATGATATCTTATACCTAAGTAGAAATGTATAAGAAACCGAAATATAAGAAAAGAGGTCATATAAGGTCAACGGGGAGTTTGTTTTTGTGGCACAAATGTTGCTGGCATAACTGTCGACGAATCAAGGGGTCCAATAAATATGTTCATAATAATTCTTTGATTTATTTCCTGGGAATAGAGGAGGTTTTCTTGTATGTCTGGAAACGAAGGTTATTCCTTGATTATAACTACCAATCAGGAGGTATTGTTGAGGCTAATTTGTGGGATTATGTTGAAATAATTTAGCTAAAAGATAATGATTTGCTTCTGAAAATTTTTCGTATACTATGTTTGTTGTAGGAATATATGAAGTATACGCAATGTGTACCGTTTCTTTCAAATTGAAAATGAATGTTATTGACACAAATTATAATCGTCTTATTTTAAGCTAAAAGAGAGAAAGATATAGAGATCACGTATATATATTTACTTAATAGAGGTCGTGCATTTAAACGTTAAATAGGTCAGAGGACAATCTGCCCGTTAAAAGTAATTTCTTGTAAATTACAACGACTAAACGCATACTTTGTAATTAGCAAGACACCTAATTGAAAATAACGGCAGTAGTGGAGCTTTAATAACGTAACTACAGTCATTTTTGTGTTGTAGTATTTTATTTTAACCTTTGTAGTTTTAATTAAAACGATGGCAGTCTTTTTCCACCTGATTCGCTATTCAGTTGATATGGCTCAAACTGTTTTATATGCGGCAAGCTCGTCTGACCAAGATGGTCTGGCCTTTACGCAAAACTAAGGACCAATAAAAAAAAAAACCAAAGGACCAATAAAAAAATACTACCAA